>CM031234.1:639675662-640386410 GCA_018340775.1 Taxus wallichiana var. yunnanensis
AGCTAGATGAACCTCCTGAGGTTTATTTGGGAACATCCTTGGTATAATCTCAGCTAAATGTGGATCCATTCTTCACCATTCTTATCATTAAGGATAGACTACTGCACAACTATATGTTTGATTCGGGGGCATCATGTAATGTTATGCCTCTGGAAGTCATGAATGAACTAGATATCAAAGTAAAAACCACATATGGGAAGTGCACTGTCATGGATTCCAGAGAGGTGCCAGTGGTGGGATGTGTGAAAGGTCTAGTGGTACAACTTGCAGCTTATCCAGGCAAGAACTTGAAACTTGATGTTGTTATTGTTTATTTCCCAGCCAAGTGGGGTATGTTGTTATCTAGAAAATGGGCTGCTAGTGTTTGTGGGAGTGTTAAAATGGATATGTCCTATGCCATCATCCCAATTGAGGGCAGCCTTTTCAAGTTGTATGGGGAAAAGAAGATGTTGCACCTCATTGAAGACCCGAACAATGCATCTTATGAAGTTTTGTACACAAGTATTGATGTTGATAACTTTATCATGTTTGGTAATGGGAAAGAGAACAAAATGGATCAATGTAAGAATCTATAACAAGTAGGCTCTCTATGGACTCTTTTGTTTGATGGAGCTTGCTCCAAATTTTGAAATGGTGCTGGTGTAGTTTTGATTTCTCCAAAATTGGAAGAGTTTGTTTTTTCTTTCAAATCTAACTTTGAGTGTACTAACAACATTGCTAAGTATGAGACATTGTTGTTAGTTTTGAGAATTGCTTAGAAATAATATGTTACAAAAATAATTGTTAAGGGAGATTAAGAACTAATTGTTAAACAAATTAGAAAACTGTATGCTACCAAAAAATCAAATAATGAAACAGTACAAGCATTTTTTCGGGACTTGATTGAGATGTTTGATTCATTTAACATTGTGCATCATGATACAAAGTTCAATGTTATGGAAAAAAGCTTGTAGTGTTGGGATCTCGGTTTGATAGTTTTGCAATGTCCCCATATTGTGAATATGATGTTGAAGTGTTAACAAGGCCATCTGTCCCCGACAAAACATTAAACATTGGCAAATTTGTGATGATGATGCTCAAGTCATAATATTTCTATGAGAACAAAGGGAGTTTGTTTATCAATGTATTGATTGGGAACCGATGTTATGTGCAATAGAGGGTAAATAAATTTTGTTTGGCAAGCATATCATTTGACTAAAAACTAATACCATTCTTAGAGGGTTGGTTGCTCTTGAATCAAATTTTGATAATGCTAATTGCATTATTAATAGGCATATAAAAGCCTCAAGGGATATTGAAGAGCATGATCTAGGTACAAAGGAGAAACCAAGGAAGATCTGGTTTGGAAGAAATCTCAACAGGGAGGAAAAATAGTCCTACATCCAGTTGTTGAAGATGTATCAGGACTGCTTGGCTTGGTCTTTTTCAGAGTTGAAGGCATACAGAGAGGATCTGTTTCAGCATGAAATTCCTTTGGATCCTAATGCAAAACCATTCAGATAAAATAAGAGGCCTATTAATCCACTCCTCTCTCTAAAGATGCAAGATGAGTTAAAAAATCTAAGAGATGGAGGGATCATTCAGCCAACAAGGTATTCTTCTTGGGTTATGAACTTAGTGTCGCTTAGAAAAAGAAAGGTGATATCGGGTTGTGCATGGATTTTAGAAATCTGAATAGAGCATCAATGAATGATAATTATCCTCTACCAAACATGGATAGCATGTTGCAATTAGTCACTAGTTATGTGTTGTTATCTACCTGGAGATGGCTTATGGGTATAACTTTCAATGGTTGTGAAAGCTTAGAGAGATAAAAAAATTGCTTTAACTACTCCATGGGGTACCTATGTTTATGTGAGGATGTCATTTGGCACTGATGAATGTTGTAGATACTTTTCGAAGAGCAATGGAATATTATTCTCATTATATATAAATGACTTCATTCCATTGTATTAGGAAGATGTGACAATTTTCTCCAGGAAGAGAAGTGATCACTTGCAACATTTAGAAAATATTTTGATAAGATGTAGAGAGCATGGAATTTCACTTAATCTAAAGAAGTGCCATTTCGGAGTGCAAAAGGCTAAGTTTCTTGGTCACATTGTATCAAAGGATGGTGTCATGATTGATCCTGAGAGAGTAGAGGCCATTAGCAAGGTCCCCATTCTAAGAACCAAGAGAGAATTCAATCCTTCTTTGGGCAGATAAATTTTATCAAAATATTCATATAAAACTTTGCTGAGTTGACCATTCCAATTACTTACATGCTAAAGAATGACCAGGTAATCAAATGGGAAGAGGCTACCATACAGGCTTTCACTGGGATCAAGGAAGCATTAAAGCATGCCCCTATTTTGGCAGCTCCAGATTACAAGAAGACTTTTGAAATGTTTTATTTTGCTTCATAGAATACTATTGCATTTGTCTTGTTGCAGAAGGATGATGAAGGGGTTGAGAGGCCAATTGCCTTCTTCAGTAAGGCACTGTAAGGGGCTGAGATGAAATAAACCATTATGGAGAAACAAGCCTTTTCCTTGGTAAAAGCAACAAAGGTTTTCAAACCATATATTTTTATCTCTAAAATTGTTGCTTACATTCCCCACACCATGGTAAAAGATGTCTTATCAGAGATGGAGATCTCAAGTAAAAGATACAGATGGGTGAAGAAGTTGCAGGACTATGACATGGATATTCAAACCAAAAAATTAGTAAGAGGTTTGGGCTTAGCTAAACTTATGGCTAAGAGAAACCTTCAAACTATTGAGGTGAATGTGGTAGAAGAAGGGAGGGTGAATGTCCTTGGAAATTTGACGAGTTCTGAAAGGTACAAAGATATAAGTTTTTATCTCATACATCTATATTGCCTTGAGTATTTGAGTTAAAACTCAGAAAAGAGTTGTTAAGTTGGCTTCCTAAAATATGTCATTACGCATTTTTGGTTAGCATGGAAGAACCCTGAGGGAGTCCTCTTAAGGTGCATTACTGAGGATGAAGCCCCCAAGATAATTGTTGATCTCCACGAGAGGAGTTTGTAAGGAGAATTTCTCTTGAAGAGTCACAACACACAAGATCTCAAGGGCTGGTTATTGGTGGCCAAATCTTTTCAAGAATACAACTTTGTTGGATAGAGGATGTGAGATTTACCAGTGTTTTTATGGAAGACTGAAAGCTTTAGGATCCCTTCCTTTGCAGCATGTATCAATTGAAGCCCCATTCAAGTAATGGGGAATGGATTTCATTGGTGAGATTTCAGACCCTTCAAGTGTTGGCCATAAGTGGATTCTTGTAGCCACTGATTACTTCACTAAGTGGGTGGAGGCAATCCCCACCAAGAGAGCAACACACCAAATTGTCATGGACTTCATGTTGAACCATATCATCTGCAGGTTTGGAGTGTTTGTTAAAATTGTTCTTTGTGAATGCCATGAGCTTGAGAACTAAATATTTTGTGGCAATGTGTAAATAATATGGGATCAATCTGACATATGCCTCCAACTACAACCCCCAAGGAAATGGACAGGCAGAGTCCAACAATAAAAATTTATTAAAAATCATCAGGAGAACCTTGGAGCTGAACAAAAGGAAATGGGGTGAGAAACTGTATATCACTGTTTGGGATGATAGAATTACTCTTAAAAGAGCCACTAGAAAAGTCCATTTGAACTGGTATTTGGCACTCAAGATCTTACTACTTGCCCTGCGTATACAATTATCCTCTTATCAATTCATTCAATATTTGGAAGATCAAGAAGTTAGTCAAAATGAGGCTCAAATTAACCATATTTTTTAACTTGATGAAGCAAGTAGAGCATCTTACCAAAGGAATGTGAAGTTCGAGAAAAATTGAAGAAGTTATTTGATAAGAAGTCACTCCAGAGCTTTCAACATTGGAAATCTTGTTTTGTTGTGGGATAACACACATGAAGACAAGGGAAAGTATGGTAAATTTGATGCACTATGGATGGGACCTTACTCTGTGGACATTCATATTTGTGAACATATCCTCTTTTGAAAGATTTAAATGGTGAATTTATCAAATTTCTGTTAATGGAAGGAACTTTATATATTTCCTAGATTACTTCCCCATAATCAAGTTGAGCATCATTTGTATAGTGTACAATTTATTAGTTACTTTTTGTCTTTTGTGTTTTTTTCTCATTTCGGTCCTCTCGACTTGGTTTTGCTGGTTCTTGAGTTTGTTTTTAGGAGATGGTTCTTGTTTTCTACTCTACAAGTTGACTCCTTTAACCAATGGATGTTTTTGGCACTTGGTCTATTATTTGGTTCTTGTGGCACTCAAAGGGAGTGCCCATCCCCTAGTAGGAGCTGATGTTGGTGCTTGAATTAAGTATCACCCCATTTTCCATTAAGATCCCTCCATTTGCAGCCTCTATAACATTTTTGTCCCCATGTCAGTACTAAGGACATTGTCCTCCATTTGGTTGCCATGATTAGTTCCTCCTTGGTCGAAGGTCACTTAAAATCCCAGAATTTGTTGATTTGTTCCTCTATCTATCCGAAGGTAATCACATGAATGGGCATAAAACTCGGGTTGTTCCTTCCCTTCCATTTTCCTTGAGTGATGTTTTGTTGTCCTGTCATTTTTTCCTAGGTACTTGAATAAATGTGAATGGATATAGTTTGGAGGGTCATGTGTGAACCTTATAATATTTCCAAATTCTCTGTCCTTGAAGAAAATTTCATCTCCGAGGCTAAAACATTGGTTTCCCTACATTTTTATGACTTGACGGGTGTGTTTCTCCCATCAATTTTAAATATGTACATCAGTGGAAATGTATCCCTTTTTGGTTGGATGTGGCTCGTCATGGAACTCTAAAACTTTGTGGATCATTTTAACCCAAAACTTTTCCATGTGGAGGAACAACGCTAGTTTGAAGACTCACCTTTTTGTTTGGCCTTGGAGTTACACTTAGGAGGACACATGAAAGATTCCACTACTTTTCCTAGACTTAGAAAAAAAAATTATGTAGCTTATATATTTTTGGTGGGCCATGGAGACATGGTGGGCTGACGCTCATTTGAAGATCTCGCCTCGGGGTCTCACCTTAGCACTTACTGTCAGAACAGGAGCTTCCACTAGGTATTCCTTCCATAGAATTTTCAGCTTCATTAACTTCCTAAAGGGCTGAGACATGTTAAGGGACCGCACATGTTAGGGGACCGACCCTTGGGTTTTATTTGTAAGAAGTGCCAATAAGACACTTGGAGGCTTCTACTCACTCTGCCTTTCACTTGGAATTTTCAATGGCCGAAGAAAACTATCTCGAACCTTAGACACATGACACCTTCTACTGGACTCTCAAGTTTTTTACAAGACTCTATCAAATTGAGACACATGGTGAGTTCACGCATTCATTTAAGGTCTCTACTTTTGGGGACCATCTCAAGATGTGCCATTGAGACGCTTGGTAGTTTGAAAAGTCAAAAGGCGGGGAGGCGGGCCATCGGAGGTAACTATTTTTGCCCCTTATTGTCAAAAATATTAAAATCATCAAAATGACCCGTAAGCCCAATAGAGAATAGTCAATTTTTTCTTCATTGATCGGAGGTGTGGAATTTTAGCAGAGTGCGGAATTTCCTTTTGTTGAGAAAGGGGTTAAAAGGGTAAAAAGGAAGCATGGTTCCTCTGGGACCCACATCAGAAAGTAAAAGCTGAAGGGTGGAGCTGCGGGAAAATTTGGAAAAATTTCCTTTTTCCAAAAAAGAGGTAGAATAGCAGAATTTAGCCATGGTTCCTTTGGGACCCACATTAGGACACGTGTCAAGCCCATTTTTTGAAGGCAGAGGGTGGAGCAAATTGAGAAATTTTTCAATATTTCCCGAGAAGGTGTAAAAGTAAAAGGAACCCCCAAGTGCTTGACTTAACTCGGATCTCCCGTGGATGGTCCAGTTCAAAAGAGAGATCAACGAAATTGTGCATCTCTATCTAATGTTCCTCCATTTCTCTCCAAAGCTCTTGGGGATGTGAATTTTTATAGTTTTTTATCATTTCTTGGAGTCTCTTGCACACTAAATGAAGAGGAACATTAATTTTGTATCCTGGTTTGGTGGGGAGGATCTTAAAACATCTTTCACCATTAAAGATGTAATTTGATTTTCAGATTTGACCTGATATTTCTTTCCTTGGCACGCAAGAGACCTATTGATATCTTGGTTTGGTGGGAAAAAATATGAAAATGTCTTTTACCATCAAGATGTGATCTAATTATTGGCCTTGATAAGATTTTCTAGGTTTTCCTTCCTTTGCACGCAAAGAACCATATTTGATAGATTAGAGGAAGAAGTAGTTATTACATGCAAGATAAAGAACGACTTACTAGGTGAAGAGTTAAATCGGAAATATTTGGGAGATTTTCCCTCTACACACCTAAGATTTTTTTACAAATCTATTAGGAGTCATGATCAAGGTCATAACACACAATGGTGCTTTGAATGTTTCTGGTTTTGGGGGAAAATGTGTTGTAAATGAAGTGTTATAAATTGCATGAATTTTTCGTGCAAATGGTTGGAGTGTTAGAGGTCGGGAGCTAATTCCTAAGAGAAAATTTTTGATAGAGCCCATATTTTCTAAGAGACTATCTAAGGAACTTGTTTATTTATTTTGTGTTAAATTTGATCATGTCAAGGTGGTTGTGAGTGTATAGCCATTGACAAGCTCTGAGATTGTTCTAGAAACTTTCCCCTGCTAATAAATTTAATCAAATTTGAGTAAATTTGTGTCTGATTTTGAGGAAAATTGTGTCTGCTTCATTTTTGAATGTCTGCAAATAGTTTTTTTATTCCCATTGCAATCTTACACTAAAATCTCTATGAATCACCCAAGATCTTAGCTTTGTGATAGTTTGGTGGCTCTTGCAATTTCATTTATCAGAAGAGATTTCATTTGATAGTGAAATAAACAAGTTTAAAATCGTTTTACTCCTAGTATGATGATTAAGATTGTTTGTTATCCTTTGAGTATCTTAGGCGTGATAAAACAAAGGTTGATAGTGTTTAATTAAGTCTTTCAAATTGAGCCTTCATTTTTATCCTTAAATTTTGTGTGAAAACATGTTGATCTCGACCTCCATTGAAGCACATCTTCTAGTTAAAAGAACATTCTAGCTATTCTGAAGCATTCTATTGGTCAAGCCTTCCATTTTTCGTAAAATCTCTTAAAGATCTGGTGATTCAAAATCCACTCTTCCTCACCTCCCACCAAAATTCATTTAAAAACAACTAATCATACCCATACTACCCTTGTTTTTCCTATTTGTGCACAAATGCATAATTTCTTTTACCAAAACATGCAGAAGAATCAAGTTTTCATTATCTTTAGTAGCTTGAACCTTGCTGAGAAAATATCTCCATTATCTAGGGTGATAACTCATGAGAGTTATATTTTACTTATTTATCATGTTTTCTTCAAGGTCTTGTTAATAACTTTGCAAACAAGGATTTATCCATCTCCTCCACAAACAACAGGCTACAAGAGGGTCCTCTCACCTTGGTTGAGGAACAACCATAAAGTAGTGAGGATAGATCAAATCCTCTTAAGAAGGTGTGTTACTATTTCTCCACATCCGAGTAACAAAGAGGTAGCTACATTCCCTCCCTGGCTACAAAATGACACACAACATGCTCTGATTTCCTCTAAGCTTCCTATCAAAACAGTGATGCTGCTCAACCTTCTGAGGGAGAATCAATTTGGGTACCAACAAGCCATAGTTTACAAAACTAAATGCACATGCCGCAAAATTACTTGGTCAGTTGATAAAATAAAGGGGTGATATCATTTAGTGGGAATGAAATTTGTTTGGGGAAGGGGTGCCGACCCGACACCCACCCCATACATTAGCATATGGGTTGGAGGTGGGGTTGGAGCCCCTCCCCCCAACCTTAGTCCCTTTTTATTAAAATTTAATACCAAAATATTGGAGTGGCCGACAACCCTAACCATTCCAATCTTCTTTTATTATTACAATATACGCATTGCCTACTTAGTCGATTTCAAAGATTTTCAAGTGAATATTAATTTTGTTTGTTGATATATTTTAATACATATATGACCTAAAATATTTATTTATTTATTTATTTATACATATAAATAACATGTAGATATTAATGTTTGTTAATAATATCTTTATACTGGTATTATAATTTTAGAAGTAACTCACTATAGGTCATTAATATACTTGTATTGTATTTTAATAATATGTGTTTTCTAACCAATTAAGTTTTCCATTAATAAAGGATGTTGCAACATAATGAGGAAGAGTAAATTGTAATTATGAAATTTATATAGATATAAATTTACATGCACCTAAGTAATTATAGTATAAACATTTTGTGTATTTATCAAGTTTAAACAAATTATCACTTTCAAATTTATTTAACTAGCTACCTTAAGGTATGAATAGTTTGATTTGAATTTTTCTTAAGATGAACCCTAATGCAACAAAGAGGAAATTACATTAATAAATCAATCATATCTAATCCTCTTTATACATCTAGTTGGGAAGGGAAACAAACCACTCTTAAATGAAATTCAATTCAATATTCAAGTAACCAAGGATTGTCATTAATGCCATTAATCAATATTTATTTCCCATCTAAGAGCACTAACCTTTAAGAATAATAGATTTTCAATGTAACTTCTACACACAAAATTTGATTTGTGAGAGCTTAGTTTCCATTTACAAGATCATTACAAGGTTCCCATTCATATGAAATAATGAAAATCATAATTAACCATTTACAAGGATCTAACCAATGCATAAGATTACATCCAATATAGTGTTGGTAAAATGTACAAGTTGTAAAGCCATAATAGATCAAATTTCAACTCCTAAACCTTTACCCAAAAGAAAATTTATTCTATTGAGCTCCACCATCTCATCAAGCCATGCAAAAAAAAAATGGGGGAGTAGGAAAAAGTCTCCACCCAACCAAAATATCCAATGAGGGAGATAAGCCTTCTTCCTCATTGGCCCCCAAGCCCGAACAAGGAAGAAATGAGGGCTATTAGACAACCATGGCATCTCAAAATGGCTTCCACACACACATTCAATCAATAAAAACAATGAAATAACACAATACCAATTTATTTACAAACAACCAACAAATAGCAAAACATAAAGACCTCATGCTAAATCCACGGAGGAGAAAGAAACATGGGGTTTCTTCTTATGCTTCGCAAGGGTTTAGGTGTCCACCTATGAGCCTCAAAACACTACATCACAATAAACACAACACTATTATTCCTCCCTCCAAGAAGATACAACACTATTATTCCTCCCTCAAAGAAGATACACCACTCTTATTCCTCCCTCAAGAATAAACCCACTCTTATGCCTCCTTCACTCTCATTCCTCCCTCAAGAGAATAAAAAGATAAACACAAAACATATTTTTCAACAAGGTGGAAATCCCAACCCAAATCCCTCCTAGAATACACAATAACATTTTTACTATGCCTCCCTCAACTTTTACACCCATTTCCATTTCTCCCACACCTAAGAAAAATTATCTTTCCAACAAGCATAACCAATGTAATAATCAACATCTACACATAGGAGCACAACAAAATAGTAAGGTAATACAAAATGTGGAGATCTACCTCACCAATGAAGAGTATCATTACACAACAAGCTCCAAGCCTTCCAAAATCCTATGCAACCACCATCCACTCCTTGCTCCATTCTCAAGCAAGCTCTCCAAAATTACAAGCATTCCCAAAAAAAAGAGCAAGTAACCTACAATACTTCCCAAAAACTCCAATAAATAGAAAAGAGGGAGAAGGGGATGATATGACTCCATGTAGGATGCCACATCATTTCTTATGCATCCACATCACCCAATTCAAACCCATACCCCAAGGCATAATAAACGGGTGGTTGAGAGGAATGAAAAACCTCTTATACACACCACTCCAACCCACACCTATTAAGGAAAAATTTAAACACATGTAAGAAAGTGCAATTAAATCTAACCTTTTGCCTTCTAAAACACATAATGGGTTCTATTTTTGACCGCCTAACCCATAGGTAGGATTTGTATAAGAACTTAGGAAGTGTGGGACAAGTTTAACTTGTCCCATAAGCCTCCAAAAATTGTTCTTAAGCCCAAATACGAGTTTCCTAATTAGGGGTGGAGTGTAAAAACTCAAAATCACATACACTCAACTAATATACACAAAAAAAAAAGACCCAACCACTCTAATAAATGACTCATTTTTTTCACATCCAAAATTAGCTTAATAATATGATTAGTTCACTTAATTAAGACATATAAACCAATTAGTGATAAAAGGGAATTACATCACAAATTAAATCACATACACCAAAATTAAATAAAAGAAAGGAAAAGAACTACACACAAACCCCTTGGTCACAATTGGGGTCATCCCCCATGGGACCCCCTAACAAAAATAACAAGTTACCATGGTTACAGTGGCCAATACCCCACTTTCCTTTGTTGTTGGTCTCCTATCCCCCTAGTTTGTTGTTGATATAATTACGCAAACTTCACACAATACCCTTACGCATCATGTCCATATTAACGATTTCAACTAATAAAAACTTATATCTACATATAAATTTCATGTCAAATATCATAACTATTATTTTATTTTTTATTAGTGGCAAATAGTTTTTATGAAAGGGACTATACCCTTATACAAGAGGCTCAGAAGCCGGATGTGCCAAAGTGAGCAAAAGAACAAAATATCAAAATCAACAAGGACGAAAGCAGGAAGAAATCCTACCAATACCAGCACAAAACCCGCAAAACGCATGAGCGATTAAAGATCATAACTATTATTGCTAAGCCCAAGTAATTCAATAATTACTCCAATTTTCAACAATTCAATTCTACTCATACATCGGTTCACAACTAAGATCATAAACCAACTAAATCATCTAATTTAAGTAATACTTTCACTCATTCACCATTTCTCCCATTCTTCAATATCAAAGAAATCACAAAATAACTTTGAACATCATAATAAAATCAATATGAAGAAAATTCAAAATATCAATATATATCTAAGTGATAACACATCATTGTCTTCCCTACTAGGTTTCTATCAATAGTTAATCAGTTCAATTACAAGTAATGTATATCCTTTGATTTCTATATCACAATGAGTTAATTTTTTTAGTGTATTTATATCTACCGGTAATAATGTTCAATAGTGTTTATGTGTCCAATCACGGAGATAAATTAAATACAACAAAACAATATCGAACAATAATGCTATCACAATCAATTTATGACAATGCATCCATTCTAGCTTATTGTATTATCTTTAAATGCCGAAAAAAAATTCCACAGGTGTGACATCTGATCAAAATAATAACCAAAATAGAATAGTAATCATGATGTCCTGCACATTTGATTTGTATGCTTTAACTAGAGTACATCGGAAGGTTTGAGATTACAATCAATTTGGAATTGATAACACCGTTCAATCACTGTTGAAGAGGAGTGGGCATTACAGATTGACTTAATTTCATAGCTATTTGATGGTTTTCCTTTGGAAAATATTTTTCAATTTCTTAAATTTAGATGGTTTTAAATTTCTAGAGCAACTTCGGTGATGTTTCATGTTTGATTGTATGGTTTCATACATTTTTTAATTTAATTATTCTTCCTCTATAATAATGATGTTTACATATTATTTAAAATAAAGTGGCTTTATTATCATGCAAAAGTAGGTATTTTCAACATGTTAATTAATTTTAAGGCCACGTAACATGACCACTTTGTGCATATCCTTGAATAGATCACATATGGTTTCAAAATTTCACACATGTTAAGAAGCATATATGGTTTCATATTTATAAATCATTGAAACGAAGGAATTCCCCGCATGGATATATAATTCAAAGACATTTTTGATGCAAAATATATGGAGCTTATATCACATAGAAATTTTAGTCCAAGAGATAGTATTTCACATAGACATTTGGTAAAACACTTCCTACGCAACTTTACTTTGTAAAACATTTCACATAGAATTATGAATGCATTTTTAATCTAGAAGATCTATTGTGGGAGCTTTAATTGATACATGGAGTTCACAACTCCTATTATTCATGCACAATATTTACCCAAGGCATCCATTCTTACATTTTTCTTATTTGAAATTTTTGGTATTTAGCAATTTCATAATTATCATGAACTTCAACGGTATTTTTCTTTCTTTGATGTGATCTTCTAAGTTCACTTACAAATTTAGATTCGAATAAAAATAAAGGTTGTAGAATGGATTGAACCATCTCCTCCATGATGCTATAATTCAAAATTTTGTGAATAGAAAAAGAGTAATAATTATGAACCATATACTAATTTCCATAATAGAAATTTCAACAACAATATCATAACTTGTGGAACCATGACACTCTTTTTTTTAACATTAACTACAAATAAATATGAACATTAGGCAAAGCATTGGAATGCACTATATATTCACAACTGTGAACCATGTGAACTAAAATTATATATAGAAAAAGAATAATATGCAACAAATATAGTATCTGCTATATTTCCCATTGCACACTCATCCTAAAATATCAGTTCTATATATGAAAATATAATTTTTTTTTACATAATTCTACCAAATTATGGTCATTGGATACTTTTACTCTATATTTTCTATCCACGGGTTTATATTCAAATCAATAAATCCTAGATTATGATCAAAACATGGATTTTGACAAGTTTTGGACATCACATAATGGTGTTTTACAAATAGGAAATGAATCACTTTGGAAATTTCTTTAATCACTAGCAATTTTCTAGGATTGTCGCTGATCCTAAGGGCTGGAAAACTTGATATAAATATCATGTGAGGGTTATCAATTCTTATAGATAGAGTTAAATTTAAAAACTGTTAATGCTCTCCTTAGATGGATTAATTGTCAAGATTAATTTATTCATTTTTACATAATATTGTGATTTTTAATATTCTCTTACAAATGTCTTCTAGTTTGGTAATTTAAAGTATTGAAGAGACAAGACCACAAAAGGAGCGAGACAAGATCAGTGGTAGCTTTGTGTGTTACTACCATATGTATATTCTTATATTTATTAAGTAGTTTATATGTTAGTGATTTTTAGGTTTACAATTTTATCACATTTTGTGTGCCTCATAAAACGGGATACAAAATATATATCATTTGTATATAGGAGAATCCCCCAGTAGACATGTATGAAGAGATATTTTACACTGTCCTCATAAATTTGTTTTATTTTTTATGCGCAGTCATCTCTGTTTCTGAATAAAGAAACAAATTCAATCAAATGTACCAATATCTCCCAAGACTTCTGCATGGATGTTATCCATAAGGAACATTTAGTGCATGAGGAAGAATTTTGTACGCAAATAGCGGTTCATTGTCCATGTTGTTCACCATAACAGGCCAAATCTAAGTTGCGATGAAATAATAAAGCAATTATTTGAAGTACACTGATCTAAGGAATATTTTCTTTTTAAGTTTAAGATGAAAAAACACATTCTAGGGGATTCAACATAATTTATGACACCATGGAAGTTGCGGTGCAACTTTAAATCCAAAACAAACTAATCAAAAATGGAATTGACATTCCAAATCCGAGAGATAAAAGCGATATTACGAGCAGGGAAAATAAAATAAAAGAGGTTAAGAAATTTGGGCGCTTGAGATAAAGAGATGAGATTCAAAGATGTGATTAGAATTTTAACATTTTGTATTTCTTTGTACGTATTGTTTAATTATGGTAAAATATATTCATATGTGTATGTATTGTTTCTTTAGAGTTTTTTTTTTTTATCAAAAGTTTTATGTGCCATTCTTGAATATTCGTTCTTTATGTTAAATTATATTCCAAAGATAACTTTGAGATAAGTCTTAGAAGATGCATATTTTTGTGTCCATAGGTCTTAAAAGATGCATACGGTTTCATGCTTAACACTATCAATGTTTTTATATTTTATGAATTTTTAATATTTAATATTTTTTATTTTTATTTTAATTTCTTTATAATTTTTTAATTTTATGGATTTTAAGTTTTAAGATTTATTCATTTTTAATTTTATGGATATTAATTTTTAATATTCGTTAAATTTTAAGTTTTTAATTACTTTTTAAATTATTATTAATTTACTTTTAAATATTTATAATTAATTTATTATTATTATTATTTATAAAGATTCAATTTTATTTTTTAAAAATTAAAATTTTAAAAATTGTGTTTTTTTAATTTTAAACTTTTATAAATTGTAAACTAATTTTTAGCGGTATTAAATTTTCTTTATATTTTTGATTTGCAATTTTAATTCATTTTTAATTTTTAATTTGATGTAATCTTTTATTTTTATCACTTTCTTATTTCTACAAAGTTTTATTTTTATTAGACTTTAAATTTTTCATATTTATTAATTCGAATTCTTTATTCTTATTTATTTATTTTTGAATTTGCTTTAATTTGTAATTTTTAATTTTATTAATTTTAAATTTTAATATTAATTAAATAATTTATTTTATCAATTTTTAGATTTTAAAAATTTTAGTTTAATTTTTAATCAAATTTTTAATAAATAATTTTTAATTTTAATTAATTTTATTTTGTTTTATTTTTAATTTTTCGTTTATTTTAAATTTTTAACTTTTCTATAATTTTTAAAAATTTAATTTCTATTTTTATGAATTTTAAATTTTTATGTTTTTCTAATTGTTAATTTTTTATAGATTTTAATTTTTAACTTTTATTAATATTCCATTTTAAAATAATTTTTCAATTTGTTTTAATTTTGAATTTTTCTTGATTGTTATTAGTTTTATTTTTTTGTTAAGGTTAAATTGTTGTTTGAAGGGGACCACTCCCCAAGTACAAAAGAGGTCAAAACCAAGATCTGACAACAAAGAAGCATAAAAAGAGTAGGTCGAAAAACTAGATGTACAACGAAGCACCAAAACAATGATAGTTAAATTGCCCAATGGAAATAACCAACAAATAACAACTCCACATCCAAACACCAACTTCCATGAACAAAAAAAATTGACCAAAAACTAGACACCACCCGGCCCCTAAGATAAAGTGTTAAAAACTAAAGACAAGACAAGAATCAAACCTTACCTAAGACATTGGTGGATTTTAGTTTATTGTGTCTTTTCTTCTTCTTTTCCACCACCGTCCAATCCTCATCAGAACGCCCGATAATATGACCACTTTCGAGATCTAAGAACAACATAGGTTTAAATAGAAAAATTATGGATTTTTTTTTTTTTTTGAAGCGTGACCACTACCAAGCCGGAGCTTGAAGCAACGATTGTCAAAGCAAGGATTCAAAGTCAGTTATAACTTAATAAAAGAAAATTTCCTTCATAACACACATTAGACCCACATTACAAAATTAATGAGTTTGATTGATACAATATTGTTAAATTTCTCTAGAAGTTAAATTAATAAGTAATTAAATTAACATTATAGTTTAATATTCCTTAATCAATTTTAGAGGGTCAAAGGGCCAAAGGAATTAAATACCTTGGGAATTTAATTCCACTAGGTCTAAACAATAAACAAGGTTCCTATATGCATGGGATAGGATAACATTCCCTTATCCCCTAACATGACCCTTAAAAAGGTCAACCCATGCTTTAGAATTAAACATTTAAGTTAAAAGGGGTAATTTCCCACTTACCCACTCTCAGACTCATCTTTTCACTTCAACCTAATTTTTCACATAATTAACACACTTAAAGTTTCCTGAAAACATTTCCATTAGATAGGAAATTTCTTCCCCTTTCCAATGATATAAAGCAGTCCTCCTAACTCCTCATATTTCTTAAGTTATAGGTTGGCGGGCCTCGTGAGGAAATTTGTTCCAAAGGCGAGCGTGCGGGCCTCAGATGGAAATTTTCCGAAAGGTGGGCGAAGAGTGGGGACAAAATTTTTCCCAAAGGTGGGCATGGGGAATAATTTTTTTGTAAAAGAAGACCTGGTTAGGCCGCGAGGACAAAATTTTTCCCAAGCCCCAAGGGACACATGACACGTTTTTAAGCTAATGCGGAAGGCGGTTTGTCGGAGGTAATTTGTATTTTGACTCTTTTTGTTTCAAAGGAAAAAAGGTTCAAAATCCCCCGCCTCCGTCGACACCTATTTAAATGGGATGCCACATGTCCTACCTAAAACATCAAGTGGAAAAAGCGGATCATCCAGGAAAACTTAGAAATAATGTCTTTTCTCGTTAAAATCGCGAAGGCAAAAAAATAACCCATGCGTCACCTGGTGCCGATGCCAAGTGAAGCCATGTGTAAGTCCAATGTGACCTACGACAAAGGCGGGTTGGCGGGGAAAATTAGGAATTTTGCCAATCGTTTTCCAAAGGTGATAAGGTCTAATACCACCCGCGCCTCTGCAGACGCCTAAAGGTGCCACACGTAAGACCCACAAGTGAAAGACGGGAGGGGCGATGGAGGAGACTTAAGATTTTTTCCATTTTTGAAAAAAATGAAGTTTGAAAAGCGGTCCGTGAAGGCATTTTTTTGAAAAGTGAATTGGGGGCTGCAGGCCATGGAGGAATTTGTGACTTTGTTTATTTTTGCAAAAGTGCCTAAGTAATTTTCGAGGCCACGGTTACGTCTCCCTATGAAAAAATTTCCTCTTTTTTTTTAACTAAGTGAAGTAAAAAATTCAAAAGGCCATAACTTTTGACTAAAAGCTGAGATTTGGGCAAATGAGGATCTATTTTTCATTCTCATCCTCTATATATTTAAATTCATTCAAATCTCATTTAAAAAAATTAATTTTACTTGAATCAATACGTGAAGACCCAAAATGTAGTTTTACTTTCAAATCATGCATTTCAATGAAGCAGAAATGTAATATTTATTCATATGTATTTCTTTTTCCATCTTCAAATAGAGATTTCAAAATATATTTCAAACACAAGATTTCAAATGAAAACCATACAATTTTTTGTAATTAAAGAAACTTTTATTGAAACCCAATAATTCATTTACAACTTCCTTTTTCACTCATCAAATACAACTTACAGAATATACATCTTTCACATCCGAATGTAGATTCCATTTCTAAAACAGAGAGAAAATTTTCACCACAACAATCTTACAATGCCATCCACTTAAAGTGGGAAGTTTTAAAACAAGGAAACCCCAAAGGGGACTGTTAATTTTTCTTCATCCTCGGCTCCATAAAATTAACAAGAAGATCCACCATATATCTTTTAGGTCACAACAAAAATGAGGAGAGGGAACGCTCTCCACTGACCAAGAATTTAAATGAGGAGAATACATCCTCCTCATTTTCCCCGAAACCCAACCACAAAGCAATAAGAAATGTATTTCAACTCATGGCAACAAATAGGCTTCCACAACACAAAATCAGTTTTCACAAACAAAACATAGTCGGTACACATACTTTGCGAGTTTCTGACCATGGGAAGAACAACAAACAATACTCAAGCTTCATCATGCATAAGCCAAACAAGAAATACCTATGTTGGAAGCTTTTTATACCTCCCAATGGGGAAATGGGTGTCTACCTTAAAATAAACATGCATATATATATAATTTCAAAACCCCTACAAGCCCTTACGCCTCCCCCAAGTACCGTTATACGTCCCATTCTCTTATGCCATTCCACACTCTTATGGCACCCCATAATGAGTAAATAAATGTAGGCTATTTCTTTTTACAAGGTGGAATCCAATCTCAAAATCCCTCCACAATAACACTTATACCTCCCCATAAGAGATCCCCATAGTCTTCCTGCTACACCATACCTAGGAATCTACCCAACCCCAACAACATACCAAAATATTCAAAGCATTCACATATGCATAAATAAAAGAAGAACATTTTAAAGAGCCAAGCTCCTACCTCTCCATGGTAGAGTTTGCTCCAAAAAAGTTCAACAAGAAGGTTTCTTCCAATCCAAACAATCCCAAAAGCTCTAGCAATCAACAAGCATTCCACAAAATCTCTAACTCTCTTCAAAAATTACAAGAGCTCTAAAACCAAAAGAAGTAACCCCAAAACAAGCCAAGGAATTCAAATAAATAGAAGAGGGAGAGAGGGGGATGAGGTGGGTCCATGTAGGATGCCACATCACACATCCTCAACTCCACCTCACAAGTCAACTTCAAACTCCAAAGAATAATTAAAAAGGTGGGTGAATAAATGACATTTTACTTACATACACAAACCAAATCCACACCCCAAGGACCAAAATTAATTTTATGTAATAAGGTGCAATTAAAACTTACAACTTGTCTTCCCAAAAATACATAATGAGGCCTAATTTTGACTCCCCAACCCATAGGTAGGGTTCGTGTAACAATTTAAGAGTTGTGGGACAAGTATAACTTGTCCTAAAAGACTCCAAAATCAGCCCCTAAGGACAGATTCGAATTTTGAAAGGAAGGTGAAGTGATTCATAGTCCATGTTAATTACCCAATACTTTCAACACTTAATCAAAGAGAAATCAGCTCTAATAAATTCATTCTTTTGGCCCATTATAATTAATTTAGCAACATGATTACCCACTAATCTAGGCACAAAATAAATAAACAATAAAGGGTAAAGTTTATCACTAAAATCACATACCAAAATTAAACAAGAAAGCGAGAATAAAAGATTACACATAACCCCTTGACCAACATCAATTCATACACAAACAAAAAAGTCGCCATGTAGATAAGGCAGGCGCACACGTGTAGCAGATTTCGCTTGTTAATAGATCACGAGTAAACACAAAAACCCTTAAAAACCTCAATGCTTAGATACACGAGAAAAAGATGGCGTTAGAAGATATATAGGGTGGGCGCTTGTGAGAAAAACATGCGGGTAGAAGATATATGGGTGACCGCCCTAAGCTTCGCTAAGCTTCCTTGGCGGATGTCGATCCACGTTTTCAATAAAGCGCATACATGATAAAGATGTAAATAAAGACTAGATTCTCGATTGCGGTAATAAAGCAGAACAGCAGCAGAGCAGAAAATCTGAAAAGCGAGGAGGCGAAAATAATGCTAGATTTGTGTTACTGTGACCTTTACATCTGCAGAAATCGCGTCGCTATGTAGAATCGGCGGCGGCCCAATGTGATCGGCGGCAGCCAGGGCTGATCGGCGGCGGCCCAGGACGATCGGCGTCGGCCGAGATAAGATCGAGTGTCAGCGAAAAAGCGGTGACCAATCGGGGGATGTGCGATGAGATTCGGGATCGGAAGGTGAATGTTAGTCGTGGATGTGCCGAAGATGGAGAGGCAGACTGAGCAGAGTCACGAGATGATAGATAATGGTGTATGGTGTTGATATGATACGGGCGAGAAATAGCGGTGCTCCTCTCGAGGATTGATTAGGACGAGGATCTGCCTAAGCGAGACAATTGATGCTAAGAAGATCTCTCTTTCTCACTCTCTGTTCGTGCGTAAGTGCTTCCTTTCACTCGTTCGTCTCTTTTTCGGTCTCTTCGCTCTTTTCCGTCCCTAGAACTGAGTTCTGGGCTTGCTTTTATAATCGGCGCCGCTCCTAGAAAATCGGCGCCGACCATATGGGTCGGCGCCGATCGCGGAAAAGACTCCCGAGGTGCCTTAATTGATTGATTCGAGAAAGAAAAGGCTTATCCGACTACGGGAAAATATCCCGCTTAGGGAAGATTAAGAATAGATGTGGTACATGGGTAAAATAAATTTGGGGTAGATAAGTGATTAAGATGCATGGGAAGAAGCGTAATTAAATTTTTAATTATTTAATTACCCATGGGCAAGATATGATGAAATGAATTAAATTTAGAGATAGGTGATTAAATCACAGATTGGATAATATCTCAAGGGGATAGTTGGTGACGCAAACGTGCCCCAGGTTACCTAAGCACGTAAATGGGTAAGAGGGACACTAAATTGAGTAACCAATTTTAGGTGTCTACATTTTGCCCCTTTTTGTCAAGTAACTTGCGATAAGCAAGGTTATGAGACAAAAACAAAGGGATGGAAGAAGGGAAGAATTGTGGTGATGTGATCCCCCTCAAACTAGGGATGGGATGGATGATAAAACAGATGATCCCGAGTTTGAAAGAAGTAGATGAAAAATGCAGGATGCCCCAGTTGGATAGCTGGAGTAGAGCTGATCATTGAGGACGCATTAAAAATAAACAAAAGGGCAGCAACCTAAGGAACTCACATTGGTAGGGAAAACTAGCCGGTCTCCTCATGAGACGACGTTAGTGCCTACAGACCCGCGAGTGTAAGGAGAACTGCAAAATAGTCAGCATCGAAAGAGAGACACATTGGTAGGGACAACTAGACGGTCTATGAATCGAGGCGGCGTTAGTGCTACTGAGACCCGTTTAACTCTAAGGCTGAGAAAGCGAGTGCTCCACGAAAGGGAACAAACTTCGAAATAGACAATGACATCTAAAAGATGTGCGAAAAGACAAGATTTAGCACACAACAATGATCGAGATAGATGAGAAAGCCAAGTATCAACACTATGGCAAGCAGACAAGAAAAATCGGCGGCGACCAAGCGAATGGCGGCGACTAAAAAGCGGCGTCGACCCCGAAAAATCGGCGCCGACCAATCGAGCGCGTATAAATATGCGAGCGGAAGCGTGAGCGATTAATTTTCAACGTGGCGATTGATTAAGCGAGAGATAGATTTGAAGCGCATGAAGCCTCTGGGAGGCGGACGAAGCGCGAGAGGACCACGACACAGGGTAAGTGACCATTCTTGAACCCCTTCGTTATATTATTATTATTTTTTTTTTTTTTTTTTTTTTTTTTTTTTTTGTTTGATTTTTATTTGGATGGATATGAGGCCAGGGTCTGTTTCACGTCTGGCCAGGAAGTCGGCGCCGATTGGTATAATCGGCGTCGACTGG
This sequence comes from Taxus wallichiana var. yunnanensis, assembly GCA_018340775.1. Taxonomy (NCBI): domain Eukaryota; kingdom Viridiplantae; phylum Streptophyta; class Pinopsida; order Cupressales; family Taxaceae; genus Taxus; species Taxus wallichiana. The sequence goes on from CM031234.1 coordinate 639,696,547, forward strand.
TTTGGATCGGCGTCGATTGGTAATAATCGGCGCCGACTAAAATGAACGACGCCGATTTTATCAAATCGGCGGCCCGATGGAAGTTCATTGATTTGTATGATTTGGGAAGATGTGATTTATGAAAATAAGAGACTAATTATGCTTTTGATGTCGTGGATGCAGGCACGAGAGACCCTTCACATGAGGGATGCCATCCCGGAGCTATTAGAGACGATCCTGCCTGATGTGACAGATGCAGACTGGCAGCATTTAGAGCTGGCTGGGCTCGGGGGCTTTAGATATTATAGACGAGTGCCACGGGATGTGGAGCTTATGCGCGAGCATTGGTGCGGCGGTGGGACAGCCACACGTGCACATTTTGGTTTAGGGCGGTGAGATGACTATCACCCATGAGGATGTATCTGAGGATCCTCCGATTACAGATTACGAGGGACCCGGTGAGATCACACCCCAGAGAGCGGCGCGAGCCACGAGAGGCCCACAGTGCGGTTGTACGAGAGACGAAGCGAGATGATGCGGAGATAGTATACAGGGCGTGAGATATCCTCACGTCTGAGAGCAGATAGCCCTCGGAGCAGGCGGATAGCCCTGATTCAGATGGCTATATCTTATTTTGCTCTGCCAGACTCAGGAGGTGGGAGATTTCCATTCTTCTTACTAAGTGCTGCGTGTGCGACATCTTGCAGTTAGACAGTTTTGCCTTTGATGCCACGATAGCTCAAGTATATTATGAGCTATGGATGTACACCACTGGTCGGAGGACAGGGATCGATGTCAGCTTTGTGCTTCATTGCTGGGCATACGAGCATATAGCAGTGATCAGGCCATCCGGGCTTCCGTGGATGCCGCGCGGATGGGGGTGTGGATTATGGATTTGGAGATGGCGGGCGACATGGCGCGGGAGATCTGACGAGATCAGGCCAGTGGTACTCGAGCGTTTGGGGGCTTACACCCGAGATCGAGTTATCTGGAGGCCATATCGGGCATTTCCGATATGGGTTGGTCGAGATGCCCACTTGTAGCATTGAGACGGAGTCGGGTGGTGAGGCCGTAGGCCGGATATGGGGGCGGTCCCATTCATGCGGATCTTGAGGCGGTTTGGTCTACTAAATCTGACGTCAAGCCCACATACACACCATATAGGCGGGATGGCGAGAGAGGCAGATCTGCCGATTTTGATCCCGGCCGACCCAGCGAGAGAGCTCCACCCTCCATAGATAGTATGATGACGAGGGTGGATGAGGGCTCTGCGGCATGGTATGACTGAGCTTCCACGACATCTCCCGCCCTCGATAGATCTTTGGGGAGGAGGACATAGCTGCTGCTATCTTGGGCCAGATTAGAGGAGAGCATGCCACACGTCTGAGACATCGAGGTAGCTCTAGAGGAGATCGGGGCCTTGACGAGAGAGAGGATGCCACGGTGCGGAGAGAGACACCGCTCGCGAGCGAATCTGATGAATCCAGCAGCGGGACCGCTATTTTCGGCATAGGGAGGCCCTCAGGGCCAAGTATGGGAGACAGGTGCCACATCAGAGTCTGGCACACAGGGCACGACCCTAGGAGGGGCACCACCGGCGCCGCGCCCGGCGGCACCCGGCGGCCTCGTTACGAGCAGGATGCTTTGTGAGCCTTAGCACGTGCCCAGTCTCTCCTTGCTTTGAGTGAGATATTATGAGGATGCCCTAGCGCGCATGCCCAGAATGTGCCTCGGTATGGGGCGAGAGGAGAAGCGAGGGCGCAGCTACGGCGGAGCCTCGGGCGGAGGAGCAGCTTGGGAGAAGATCGAGGTGGGCGAGACCTCCAGCCCAGCAGTGCATCGAGCTCGATCGGTGGCGGTCGGAGAGACGGCCCGGGTGGAGAGGAGGGTGGAGGAGATAGTGTCCTCCATGCTTGGATTTTACTATATAGAGTTTTGATAGACTTTGCATTTGTATAGTGATGTAGCCTCGATTGGAAGGCATTGTATAGATGGCTTGATGGAAAGCCACCCATTTTTGTATAAACACACATGTATATATATAGATTCATCATATGATTTGGCATACAATTGTACTTATACTTTTTGGTTTTGATATACATGGATAGATGGATATAGATAGATGTGATTGGATAGATATAGGATATAGATGATAGAAATAGATGTGATTAGATAGATTGAAATGTGGATAGAATAGATGTGATTGGATAGATAGAGATAGATTGAAATGTGATATAGATTGATAGATGATAGATGGATGTGATTAGATAGATGAAATGTGGATAGAATAGATGTGATTGGATAGATATAGATTGATAGATGATAGATGGATGTGATTAGATAGATTGAAATGTGGATAGAATAGATGTGATTGGATAGATATAGATTGATAGATGATAGATGGATGTGATGAGATAGATTGAAATGTGGATAGAATAGATGTGATTGGATAGATATAGATTGATAGATGATAGATGGATGTGGTTAGATAGATTGATTTAATTTTGATAGATGATGGGAAGTATCTTGGATGGACATAGCTTTTAAATATTTTGATGGATAGATAGATAGATGCGTTTGATGTATAGATGGATGTAATTTTAATGAGAAATGAATAAAGATAGATGTTTTGATAGATAAGAGGAATGTTGATAGAAGATAGATTTTGATTGAATTAACATGTGAAATGTCAATTCAACAGGATGCAAGACAAAGAAATGGAGAATGCTTATTGTAAGAGCAAAAGATGAAAAATAGCGAAATAACCGTGACTTAGAAGAAGACACTCGGAAAAGAAGGAAATGATAAGTCGGACTTCCAACCGACCATAGAGAAGATCCGGATAAAAACCGAAAGACCAAGCATACAGGCCCTATATAAGATTAAAATAAACTTTGACACTAACTAGTCGAAACCAGATCTAGGATAGAAATGGAAAGAAAAGAAAGTAAGTATCTTGTCGGAACCTACTGAGGACGAGAATACATGTCCATGATAGGAAAATAGGATTCTCCATATGATCGACAAAAGGTCTAAAATCTCGGCTTCATGATTTGGACGAGAAAAGCAAAGCGATCAATGTGGGAAGTTTGCTTGATATGAAAAAGCCCGATCGATGCGGGAAGTCTTTCGGTGATCTTAAAGTGTATAAAGCTGAGTGGAAGGCTGATTGATTACAAGAAGCCTTGAATATTTCTTTGAAAACAGCCGTCCTTGAGGAGCGATGCAGTATTTTGAAATTTGTATGATAGCCATCCTTGAGGTATGGTCTATTTGCTTTTTGATTCACTTGACAATGTATGGATAGCTTTGTCCTTGAGGATCGAGTCTATCTTTTTGGATAGCATCTTTTTTTTTTTTTTTTTTTTTTTTTGAAACTCTTTGGAAGAAGCTGAGTTTAGACCTAGATAGATCAGATGAAGGGGAGGAGAACATGGAAGAACATGTACTCATGCCCCGAGCAGATCCGATTAAGATAAGTACTTGGGACAGATGAAGTGGTGATTAAGGTATTCCTACCATGAGGAGGAACATATCCAAAAAAACGTCAATAGTAGAGCCGCGATACTCATATTTAAGGTAAACGAGGCAATAGGCGGAGAACCACACAATTTCAAATCACCACGAAAGTAGATGACTGGTTATTAGGACAGATGGAAGATCTGAGTTGCGACTAGATTTGTGTAAGAGAGATTTTAACAATAGAAGGGCCGTAAATGCAAGGCATTAAGAGGTTACATTGAGGATACCATCCATGGAAGACAAGCGATAAGCCCAGACCCATATTTATGAGTGATAATGTAGGGACCCATCCAGTTGGGAGCAAACTTACCACGTTGACTCCTTTCGAGTGTAGTGACATTTTGATTTTCCTTAAGAACAAGGTCACCAATTTTGAAGTCACGGTGTTGCACATGCTTGTTGTAAGCACGCTTGACACGCTCGAGATAGACTTGATGATGCTCAAGAGCGTTGAGACGCCGCTCATCTAATAATTCAAGTTGAGCTAGACGATTTTGACGATAATCCTCATCAGAGACAAATTCTCTGAGAGAAACACGGAGAGATGGGATTTGGACCTCCAAAGGAAGGGCGGCCTCAGACCCATAGACGAGAGAGAAGGGAGTAGCACCAGTAGGAGTACGAATGCTAGTCCGATAAGCCCAGAGAGCGAAAGGGATATGTAGATGCCAATCCCTACCCATTCGACTAGTTACCTTTGCGAGGATATTACAAAAAGTTTTATTGGAAGCTTCGGCCTGACCATTAGCTTGAGGATAGTATGGAGAAGAAAAACTGAGCTTGATTTTGAAAGCATTGCAGAGATTTTGCAAATCGACGTTCTTGAAGGATTTACCATTATCGTGATGAGCTTGTGTGGAGCATGCCAAAGCGCAAATGATGTGTTGATAGACAAAATCAACTATGGGTTTAGCCTTTGTTGAAGAAAGAGGATAGCTTCTACCCACTTAGTAAAGTACTCGGTGCGGTAATGATAGAATGATGGCCTTTGTGAAGAAGCGAGGGATTGATGAGACCAATAAGATCAAGGCCCCATTGTGAAAAAGGCCACAAATCCGCCGCGAGGTTGCAAAGCCTGACTAGGGACGTGCGTGAGATTGGAATATTCTTGACACTTGACGCATTTCTTAGTGTATTCACAACAATCTTGATTAAGAGAAGGCCAATAATATCCCAAGCGTAAGATGCGCTTAGCCACGGCTAAACCACTAAAATGTCCACCACAGAATACCGTCATGGACCTCCTGAATAGCTTTAGATGATTCATGGGTTTTGAGGCATCGAAGCAAAATACCATCAAAGCCGCGTTTGTAAAGAATCCCGCCTAGGATAGAATAGCGATTAGCGCGTTGGACAAAAGACCTTCTACCATTGGAAGTCAGATCTGGAGGAAGCACCGAATGAGATAGATAATCAACTATCTGTTGATACCACTCATCCTGAGTATGGGTTGTGACAGCATTGATCGAAGTTAGCTGTTGAAGATAAGATGGTTGATCTAATCGTTGCACAGCCACATAAAGACGCGAGTCTTCAGTAAAAGGCGGGATAAGGGATGCTAATGAGGCCATGGTATCCGCGAATCGATTTGCAGTACGAGGAATGGATTGGATGGTGAACTTATCGAAAGATTGGAGTTGGGCAAGAACAATGTCGCGATATTTTTGAAGGATATCATTCTTGCATTGATAGACACCCGTGACCTGATTAACGATGAGTTCAGAATCACCAAAGATGTCAATATGGCGGCCAAGAGATTAATGGCATTTTGAAGTCCTAAGACAAGAGCTTCGTACTCAGGCCATATTATTGGTGCACTCAAAGTTCAATTTGTGTGCGGCCCAGGATAAGCGTACCCCGAAGGAGGAATCATCACGAAACCCGCACCTCCCCCTTGCTTTGCATTTGGATCCATCGAAGAAGAGCTTTACTTTAAATGGAGATAGACCAAAATCGATTTGTTGGATAAATTCATCGGGGAATTGAGCAAGGGTCTTGAGTGTCGGAAGAGGAGCACTAGCTAGTTGATCTGCAATAACGACCCTTGATAGCCTTTTGCGGGATAAATTCGAGTCAAATGCATCATGAGCATAAGCCAACGAGTGATGCGATCATTGTGATAAGGCTTTGCATGAATTGTCTTGAGGGATTGACATTTGTGACGATGTAAGTTTTGTGATTAAGAAGATAATGTGAAGCTTAGAAGTTGCAAAGAAGAGCGCAACATAGTTTTCAGCCCGAGTATGCGTGTCTCATACTCATGGAGGTGCGGCTGATGTAATAGGCAGCTTGTTCTTTACCACAAGTGTCCGTCTGAAATCATGGCTCCCGAGCATGGTCGATCCACGAGAGATATAAAGATAGAAAGGCTCCCCCTCGCGTGGAGGTGTAAGCACGGGCGGAGAAAGAAGATAAGCTTTGAGATCATCAAAGGCCTTTTAGCGATGCTCATCCCATTTGAAATGAACATTCTTACGGAGAAGATGGTGAAAAGGTTGACAACGGTCCGAAAATTGGGAGATAAAGCAGCGCCTTGATTGAAGGCGTCCTTGGAGGCTGCGGAGTTGCTTTAAGTTAGGCGGGGAGGCATCTCAAGGATGGCTTTTATTTTTGCGAGTCCACTTCAATACCCACGATGGAAATGATAAACCTAAAAGTTTACGGTGAGGGCGCCAAACACGCATTTAGATGGATTTAGGCGAAGACAAAAGCGGATAAGCCTCTCGAAAGAGAGTGCGAGGATGAAAAGATGCTCGGCGGCGTTTGGATTTGCGAGGAGATCGTCAGCGTAATCCTCTGATTTTGTGTAAAAGATCATGGAAGATGTAGGTCATTGCTCGTTGATAAGTTGCTCGGCGTTCTTAAGACCGAAGGGCATGACACGATAGCAAAAGGTCCCCGAGGAGTTATGAAGGAAGTCTTATGCTTTGTCTTACAGTGCGATGAGGATTTGATTATATCCGGAGAGAAACCATCCATAAGAAAGCATTTCATGACCCTTGATTAAATCTCGAGTTGGTCGATATTAGGAAGAGGAAAATCATCCTTTGGGCGAGGCGATTAAGATCCGGAAGTCGGTACAAATTCGAATCTTCCCGGTAGCCTTGAATTCTTGGTACTACATTGGACACCCATTGCGGATAATCGATGGGTTGGATGAAGTTAGCCGAGAGCAAGCGCTGTAATTCTTCTTTAACAAGAAGGGCTACTCTAGGGTGCATTTTACGTAATTTTTGCTTGACTGGTTTGATGTTGGGAAGGGTAACGATATTGTGGACTACAATATCGGGATCGAGTCCTGGCATATCCTCGTATGACCAAGCAAAGGCTTGACGATGTTTGGAAAGAAAAGTAGTAAAGTCCCTAATTCTTGTGGATCGAGGGATTGGCCGACCTTAATGATGCGAGGGTCTTCAGGAGTCCCTATATTAAGGTCGATAGTGGCCTCGTTGAGAAGGGTAGACGTGTCAGAAGGAATGGTTTTGGGAAGATATGAATCCTCTGCCCCTAGATAGGTGAGGACAGAGTCGTCATCCGCACAGTGGATAGTGTTGATAGTAGGAGAGTCGTCTCCAACTATCTCAGGGAAGATTAATGGTATAGAAGCAGACCGATTGTTAGTCTCATAGACTAAAGGTCCCAAGGAAATGGTATTGATCAAAAAAAAAAAAAAAAAGTTAGGTGGGATGGAAATGTCATCGTCCACATCAAGTGATGCTTGGTTTGGTGGGGAAGATGGTTCTTGATAGGAAGAGGCTCATCAAGAATAGTGAGCGATGGCTTTTGAAATGGGTTTAAATCCCAAACCAAACTTTTGGTGTGGCATGAGAGTAGGAATGGATTTGAGGTCATGTATACCTTGTTCATATTTTCCAAGGCCAAAACCTTTCCACGCGCATCGATATAGATAAGTTTTTGCAAACGTGGGATTCTGTAGATAATCAAACCCTGTTAGGTAAGGTTTGGCTCTAGGAGGAGAATCCGGACAATAATGAGTGTATCAAGACCACCGTAGATGAAATTGAGTACATTGATTGGGCAAACCAATGGTAGCGATGCGGCCAGAGACACTGATTGATATTCGGGTTGCTTGTCGGGTCTACCATACTCATTAGGTTTGAGATGGGCATCGAAAGAAAAGAGAGGAAGCTCTCCTAGTGAGAAACGCTGCAATGTCTCTTCCAGATTTACAAATCTGGTAGTTTGGTTGCAGGTATGGAAGAAGATGAAGCCCCATCTGGAGAAGATGCATTTTCTTTTAAAGGGGCAGACCTTGTGGTCATGTCGCATTGCGCAGAAGGAAAAGGATCTCCTGGATGGGTGTAGATTTTGCCCTCATATTGATATTTTAGGCATCGATGGAGGGTGGATGGGACACAATGCATTGCGCGAACCCAGGAGCGTCCAAGGATCATGTTATAGTGGAATTTTCCTTCGACAATATAGAAGAGTTCATGGAGCAGCTTTTTACCTACTCGGATGGGTAAGACCACAGTTCCTAGAGTGATTGCTAGCTGATCGTTAAATGATCGAAGGGCGAAAGGCGGAGGTGACACCACATTCTTAGGTAACTTAAGTTGTTCGAATGTGTGGGAAGAGATGACGTTGAGAGCAGCTCCACTATCGATCATAACACGTTTTAAAGCGATGTTATTGACTTGGGTGTGATGAAGAGAGGAGCCTCCAAATCCTCGAAGAAAGATGAGAATTTACGAATCCTCAAAAGAAATGGCGGTCGATGGACCATTGATCAACAACCCACTCGAAGAGTGGGGCTCATCCGAATTTCTTTGCGATGCGGCGCGGTTATCGATTAGAAACTGGCGATGTTGTGGAAGGATTGGATGAGGTCAAAAGAGACATTTTGACCGGAGCTTGGGTGAGTTGCTTCATGACACTCTCCTCAGCGGATACGGGAACTTGAGTCAGAGTGCGGCACGAATGGAGACCTTGGGTCGTGGGGCGATGAGGAAGGAGACACGCCTTGAGGCTGCGAAATGACAACCCGTGGTCTAGATGTTGGAGATGAAGATGGGTTATGATAATGTTGGGTTCTAGTGGCGATATGGATTGTGTCGATTTGGGAAGGAGGAGATCAAGTGGAGTGGAACCACTAGAGTGCGAATGGATGGTTGAGGTTCGGATGAGGCTAGGGTAGCAGGAGGTACTTGTTCCTCCTCCAGCAAGAAGGTCACTTTCTTCGAAGGTTCTTGACAACGGCTTGAAGAGCTTTACATCCTTGATGTCATGACACGGAGTACGGTGGTAAGCACAAATCGAGATCGAGTTAAACCGGTAGGTTTCACTCCTTTGGGGTTATAAGGCTTAATCGGAGGAAGGGTTATGGCTGAAGATTGGATAAGTTGATGAAGGATTTCGGTGTAGAATCCGGTAGGCGAAGATGAGGATAGAGATAATGGAGATGGTTCTTTTACCTTAACCGACTGCCGGGGTAAAAGAACTTGCATGTTAGGTTTAACAGTTTTATTAGGGATCCTCTTATTTGTTTGGACATTCGGAGGAAGCGATCTTGGGTGCTTGGGATGGGAGTAAATGAGACATGATTGTCTTTGGTGGAGGAGGAGTCCCTAAGATAGATTTTGAGGAGGATGGAGATGCGATAATTTTTGCGGTTTTGGAGACAAAGGGGTTGCTTAGTCGGTTCTACGGATGATTTAGATAATGTCGGTTTGGAAGAGGAAGAAGCTCCCAAAATAGGTGAATTTGGAGGAAGATAGGGTGTCTTGATTTTTGGTAACAAAGATGAGGATTTTGATAGAAGAAGTGGCATCTTTTTGGTAGGTAAGTCTACTTTTAGGGATGTTGATGAAGAAGAAGATGATGACTTTGATAGGTGTGTAGAAGAAGATGCCTTCTCAGCGGGCAAATCTAATCGTTTATGAGGCGTGGAGAGAGATTTTTGTGGAAGAACACGAGAGTTTTGATGGTCGAAATATGGGCTTCCCCTTTTCGGGGATGGTGACAACTTCAGCGTCATAAGGTGATTGTAACCTTTTTGGAGGAAGCAAATGGGGAGATATTGATGGTATAATGTTAGATTTTGGTTGTCGCGGTTTAGGTTGAGGAATCGAGTGTGCGGTGTTGGTGTTACTTCTTTTGATTTTCTGAATAGGTGAAGTAGTATTAGTGATGGAAGAAGTAAGTGATGAAGAAGTTCCTTGCGAAGGGACCACTTTTGGTGTAGTGATCATGGGTGGAACTACTATAGGAAAAGAGATAGGAAGAGTCAAAGTTGAGGACACTTCCGCGAAGTCGGCACGCGATTATAGGGATGTTTATCAAGGGCATAGTTGTAGCGGAATGGGAGCAGCGAGTAGATGTGTGCAAGTGGAAACTCGAAGGGATGTAATTGCCTCGAGCATTGAAAGGATGTCGATGATGAGACAGATGAGGAAGACAACTTGTCTCGGGTATGGATGGGAGATCGGACAAAGGAGCGGAGAGAGATGACTCCGTGTTTAGCAATGTAGGAATATCCAAAGATGGGTTATCGAGGATGGAGGAATTCCGTGATTGGTGAAGTGGAAGAGGTTACGATTCGATTGCTTTGCGTTTGTAGATGATGTGGTTTTGAAGCGGATTCTTGATGAAATGAAGTTGATAGTGTGGGTGTTTGGTTTTTGAGATTCCGAAGAATTATGATTTGGGGCATGATTGGGGAAGGGTTGTTTGAAAACGTCCGGTAGCTTGATTTGGGGAGCATTTGGGTTATCGAGAATAAGCTCGCCTTTATCGATGAATTTTGGACAAGATTTTGAAAGTCGACATCGTTCGATGTCATGACCCTTGGTTATGATAGTGGCAAAAATCGTTTTCTCATACCACAAAGGGCGTTCTCGACTTTCATCAATATCTCTAATGGGTGGAAGTTCGATCATGCGAACTTCCAACATTTTCCTAAGATGGAGGCATATGATTCCCCAATGGAGCGAAGGATCGAGATGATGAAGCCCCTTTTCGAGCGGATGAAGGGTCTCTTCGTGGTGGTTGATTAGGAGTACTATCGGTTCTCGATGTTTTTAATACGATAGCATTGGTGGACCCTTGATTCTTATCTTTAGGAGGAAAAGAATTTGGTTTGGTGAACAGAGAGAAATCGGGTTTAGATTTGGAGCGAAGTTTTAGTTTTCCTTGTTGATAGCACGAGATTGAGTTTGCGTGCCATTGTGAAGGCTTCTTCGAAGGTGTGGAAAGTTTGGATTCTTAACGTGGAAGAAATGTGACTAGCGCAAGATCGGGTGAACAGCTCGATCTGTTGTGATTGAGGAAGAGAGAAGGACAATTGGTTGATTATCCCTCTCCAACGAGCGACAAAGTCTGCAATAGACTCATCGTCAAATTGGCGAATGTTGTAAAGATCTGTGATTGAGATCTTATGGGCAATATTTATTGAGAAGTTCTCAACAAACATTTGGGCCAATTGAGAGAAAGAAAATAATGAATGTTGAGGAATATTATTGTACCAGTCCAAAGCGGGACCCGCTAGAGACATAGGAAAGGTACGGAGCATGAGCTCCTGATCTTGGACAATGAGGTAGCAAGCATGTTTGAATGCTCGCAGATGTTGTTGGGGGTCTTCCCGACTATGAAATTTTGAGAATTTGGGAAGTTCCCATTGGGAGGATAAGGCTTAAAAGCCACCGAAGGATGAATGGGTTCATTGCATACTTCTTGAAAAGGAGTATGAAGGGCGGGCTCCTTTTGTGGAGGCTTCCAGTGCTGCAATTTTCTTGAAGAGAAATTGAACCACATCCGATTGGGAGGAGGAGGTACATTGGTTTGTCCTACATGAGAAGCAAGTAGTGGGTGTGGTTGAGGTGTCGATGGGGGATTCATCTGTTGTTGGATAGGATTATAAGAGGAATAACCAGGTGTTATGGGTGACACCGGGTGGGGTATTTGTTGTGCGGCTTGCGTATAGGCAGGCTGCGAGATAATAAGTGGTTGAGCAAATAAAGGTTGGGTGACGGATGGAGCCTGTGATTGGTGGACTCCTATGTTGGTTGATTGGATCGGGATAGATTGAGGAATATGAGTGTTGGTTGGATTGGTCATGTTGGGGAACAAGACCTGAAAGGGGCCTTATTGCTTGAATTAGGTATCGAGGGTGCCGATCTTTAGAGGATGGGCGAATGTCACGATGGCTGGAATATTGGAAGAAAGACCCCTAGAGGGCGAAGTAGGAGCCAATGCTGCCGGAGGGTTGGCTCATGAAGAGGTATTGACCTTGAGAAGCGATAGAGGCATAGAGCGAATTGGCGGCAATGTGCGGATGTGCGAGGCAATTTACTATAGCGAGGCGAAGACCTCTCGAAATGGGTTGTGGAATAGTCGAGGTAGGCTGCGGTGTTAGGGATAGGTAAGACTAATTGAGAATTAGTCGACATGGTAGGTGGAAGAGAAAAGGGAGGCATAGGGGCCTCACCCTTCTCCGTGGCTCGAGCAAGAGAGATGGTGCAAAGCTTGCTCTAAAGAGGCACAGGATGATCCGCGAGGATAATTGTACACTTGTCGGATTGGTGGGTCTTGGTGAGATATTTGGATCGACTTGTGTACTAGATAGTCCATGAGGGCTACGGATTGCGATCGAGAGAGCACGAAATCGAGATCCCGCGAGGAATAGACTACGAGTCGAAGATATTTACGATGGACTAGGAAAGCCGGACGTGATGGGATTGTTTTGGCTTGATGGAAAGGATTATACGACCATGAGGGGAACCCACTAGCAGTGGTCAGGAAGATTGGAGGGTGCGAAACATCCACGCCGGTGGTGATTTCGGAGGAAGAAGGAACTGTTGGGCCATTTTCCTAGATTGTGAGCGGGTGATAGCCGTCGTCATAAACAAGCGAAAAGAAGATTGTCTTAACTAATGCACAAATAGTTCAAGCGTATAAGTGATTATCTCCTTTAAATTTTGATGCTTTTAAGAAATGAAAATGTTAGGGAAGGCTTTTAGAACAGGAACTACTCGAGATAGCCAAACTAGGGATGGTTTGGGTAATGTTTGTGAGGAGTCGAAGGCACTTGATAAAAGACAGTGCGTGGCTTGATATAGGGGCCTACCCCGCACTTCACACACATTGCGATAAAGGAGTGGTGCTTTGCCAATATATACCAAAATCTTTCGTGAATTTATAGCGCGGCCCCGTACGCGTAGGCTCTTCCTCTTGGATATCACTTCCAAGTAGGCGAGGCCAGGGAAGGAGTTTTGTTTAGATGCTTTATACCTAGTGATTTTGGCTTTGTGTGCAAGGGTGAAAAATAAAAATCAAATAGTGTCACTACCGATTTTGATCAATTTTCCAACCTAATTAACACTAGATGACAAAGCATGCAGCAATGAAAAAGAAAGGGTTCTTTTTAAGCACTTAAAACGAAATGTTTGATTTCGATGAAGACAATTCAAACAAGTTCTTTCCCAAATGCGATTAGGTTCTTTTTAAGCACCAAAAACTGAAGTGTTTGGATGTGATAAACAACCAACAAAGAAAACCTAAAAAGGAGAAAACACCGAAAAAGAGGAATACCTGTAGTTTTAGCTCTCCAAGGTGTGTGGACTTCAAAAAGCGCGTTGTTGAGCTCTTCCCCTCGAACAATCCCACGAACAAGCAAAGTGCTCCATGAAAAGGATCAAGCAAACAACAAACAAGATCCGGAAAGATACATCCAGATAATGGCGAAACGAAAAATTTCTATTTTAAGAAAATAGAAAAATTTCAAGATAATGACTTCGCCTAAAAGCAAGATTGAAATGATGAACAGAAATGTTCAAATAGGACTGATAGAAATCAGTGAAGAAAAGGAACAAAGTTCAAAACTAGAAAAGAGATGAACTTACCAATAAGGGACTTTGGTTCATGTCCCACCGGGCGTGCCAGAATGTAGATCAAGAATTTCGTGCTTGTTACCTGTCCAAGTTAATGCACCAAACTAAACACAAAAACCCTGAAAAACCTCAATGAAATAGATACCTGATGAAGATGTAGACGGATGAGGAAGTCGATGTAGATAAGACGGGCGCACACGAGCAATTCGCACAATAGATCCGAGTAACCTGCAAAACACCGGTGCTTGACAGAAAAAGATGGCGTTAGAAGATATATGGGTGGACTGCCCGAGAAGCGGGTCAGCGCGATAAGCTTCCTTGGCGGATGTCGATCCGTTTTGATAAAGAAAAGCGCATACATGATAAAAGATGTAAATAAAGACTAGATTCTCTGATTGCAGTAATAAAACAGACACGAGCAGCGAGGCAGGAAATCGAAAAAGCGGGAGCGAGAAATAATGCTAGATTTGTGTTACACATGTGACCTTTTACCTGCCCGGAAATCGCGCGTCGGCCCATGTAGAATCGGCGGCCCGATGTGATCGGCGGGCCCAGGGTGATCGCGGCGGCCCAGGGCTGATCGGCGTCGGCCCCGATAAGATCGATGTCAGCCGAAAGCGGCCCGACCGATCAATCGGGGCGTGCGATGAGATTCGGGGATCGGAAGGTGAATGTGATCTGCAGCAGGATGTGCGAAGATGGAGAGACAATGGAGCAGAGTCACCGAGATGATAGATAATGGTGTATGGTGTTGATATGATACGGGCGAGTAATAGCAGGTGCTCCTCTCAGGGATTGATTAGGACAGGATCTGCCCTAACTGAGACAATTGATGCTAAGAAGATCTCTCTTTCTCACTCTCTGTTCGTGCGTAAGTGCTTCCTTTCACTCGTTCGTCTCTTTTTCGGTCTCTTCGCTCTTTTCCGTCCCTAGAACTGAGTTCTGGGCTTGCTTTTATAATCGGCGCCGCTCTGAAAATCGGCGCCCGACCATATGGGTCGGCGCCGATCGCGGAAAAGACTCCCGAGGTGCCTTAATTGATTGATTCGAGAAAGAAAAGGCTTATCCGACTACGGGAAAATATCCCGCTTAGGGAAGATTAAGAATAGATGTGGTACATGGGTAAAATAAATTTGGGGTAGATAAGTGATTAAGATGCATGGGAAGAAGCGTAATTAAATTTTTAATTATTTAATTACCCATGGGCAAGATATGATGAAATGAATTAAATTTAGAGATAGGTGATTAAATCACGATTGGATAATATCTCAAGGGGATAGTTGGTGGCCTAAACGTGCCCCGGGTTACTAAGCACGTAAATGGGTAAGAGGACACTAAATTGAGTAATATTACATGAGAAGGGTTTACAACATATCTTGTAAGTATTAAAACATGAAACACATCATGGATGTGAGACAAGATAGGTCGCAATGCTGAGACAGGTAGGCCAAAGGATCGATCGCTGCAAGATCTCAAAGGGGCCTACGAGTCTAGGAGCTAATTTATAAACTTTTCCGTAATGGATGGGGCTATTATGTGGCCTAACGCAAAGCAAAACCTTCATGCCCACTTCAAAACTAAGGTCGGTCTGTGCTGATTTGCATACTTCTTCTACCCTTTGTGCCTCCTCTAGTTTCTGTCTGATCATAACCACCTGCTGCTCCATGTCCTGCAATAAAGGTGGTCCAAGAGAAACCCTGTCCTCTATCTTGTCCCAACTAAGAGGTGTCCTACACTCTCTACCATACAAAGCTTGAAAAGGATCCATGCCAATCGAACTATGAAAACTATTATTGTAGGAAAACTCCACCAAGTACAAATACTCCTCCCATCTCAACTGGTGATCCATAACATACATCCTAAGCATGTCCTCTAAGATTTGATTCGACTACTCAATCTATCCATCTGTATCAAGTTGATATGTAGTCCCGAAATTGATCTTCGTCTCGAGGGCATGTTGCATGGTAGTCAAAAAGTAGGAAGTATACAGAGGATCACGGTCACAAATAATCTTCAGCAGAATCCCGTGCAACCTAACAATATCATCTAGATACACTCTTGCCACTACATAAGCTGTATAGTTGGTCTTCTTTGGAGAAAAATGAGCCACTTTCATCAATTTTTCCATCATGACCATAATGGCGTCGTGGTGGTATCTCGACATCGGTATCCCAACAATGAAGTCCATAGAAATGGTGTCTCACTTCCACTCTGGTATAGCATGAGGAAAGAGAAGGTCAGCTGGATGTTGATGCTCAGCCTTCACTTTTTGACACTCTAAATAGCTTGACACAAACTGAGACATGTCTCTACGAAGTCCCCTCCAGTGATACAACTATCCCAAGGTGGCATGCATCTTCTTCACCCCATGATGGGCTGAATAGGGTGCACGATGTGCCTCTGTCAAGATGTCCTGCCTCAAGCCTCCATCTCTGGGAACATAAATCTGACCTCTGTTCCTGAGAATACCATCTTTCGAATGAAACACCATAAAACCTCCCTCGAGGGTCTTTGAGACTCGATCTCGGCTCTAAATGCAATGTAGAAACTGTCGTGAGGAAGTTGTTGTAGAATCCAGCTCCGAAAATCTGTGCTCACTGTAGTGGCCATAACCACATGTCTCCTCCTGCTGAGAGCATCTACAACAAAATTCTCCTTCCCCTTCACATGTTCTATCTCCATGTCATACTCACAAAGAAACTCCATCCAACGCCGCTTATGAGCATTGAGATTGGGTTGCGTGAAGATGTGGTGAAGACTCAAGTGATCAGTCCTGAGTGTGAATCTCTGGCCAAGAAGGAAGTGTCTCCATTAAACCAAGGCATGCATAACTACCACAAGCTCAAGATCATGATTCTGATATGACATCATAATTCTTGAGTTTGTGAGACTCAAAATAAACTACTTTGCACTCTTGCATCAACACACCTCTAATTCTTGCCAAAGAAGCATTTGTGTATACAAAATTCTCACCCTACGGATCTGGCACTACAAGAACAGGAAATTTCGTGAGGCATTCCTTCATTTCAGAAGGCCTGCTAACATCTTTCTAACCAAACAAACTTCTTTCCTTTCCATTGAAGGCAAGTGATGGCGTGTGCAACCCGAGAGAAGTCGTGAACAAATATCCTATAATAACCTGCTAAACCCATGAAGTTGCACCCTCTATCACACTAGTGGGTGCTAGCCAATCCATAATAGCTAGAATCTTGGAAGGATCAACTACAATAACTTTCCCGGAAATGATGTGGGCCAAATATTGTACATCTTTACGAAAAAATGCACACTTCTCTAGGTTCCTCTAAAGTTTCTGCTCACAAAGACATTGAAGAACTTGGCAATAGTGCCCCTCATGCTCCTCATGTGTACGTGAGTAAATCAAAATGTCATCAAGGAAGATGAGGATGAAGCGATCTAATAATTTCCTGAACACTCCATTCATCAAGCTCATGAACACTGTGGGGGAATTCGTCAAACCAAAAGGCACCACGGTGAACTCATAGTGTCCATATCTCATATGGAAGGTGGTCTTATGAATTTCTGCCTCCATAATCCTCAACTGATGATAACCTAACTTAAGTTCTATCTTAGAGAAAATTGTGGCACCCTTCATATGATCAAAAAAATCATCAATGTGCAAAAGGGGATAACGATTGTTAATCGTTACTTTGTTCAGGTGGCGGTAATCAATACACAACTGCATGGATCCATCCTTTTTCCTTATAAATATCACCAGTGCACCCCAAGGGAATACACTAAGATGGATTAGGCCTTTCTCCAAAAGACCCTCTAGCTGTAACTTGAGCTCACAGAGCTCAGGGGTGGTCATTTAATAAGGTTCTTGTGAGAGATGCTCTTCTCCTAGAGCCAGATCTATGTGAAAATATATCTCACGTGGGGGTGGTAACCCCTATACCTCCCTTGGAAAGACATCAAAAATATCTCTCAACATGGGATGGTCCACTAGACTCATCCTCCAATTTGTCACTAACTATGACAACATACATCCGACATCCCAATCACACACACCGCTTAAGCTGTATGGTAGAGATGGTGCAAATGGAAACAGGTCTCCTAACCCTTACTATCACTGACTCACCTCCTAAATCATATGTACATGATATACTCTTATGGTAACAATCCACTTTGGCTTTATGTGAAGACAACAAGTCCATGTCCAAGACGACTCCATACAAAACCCAATGGAAGGATACAAAGATCCGAGGTAGTCTTTGAAGGGTCCCAAATCCACTACGTACTTCTTAACTAAGGAGTCTATAGAGATCTTAGCTCCGAAGCCATCTTGAAATCCCAACTAAAACCCTTCCTAACTTCCACCACCTTGCATCACTCTACCAAAGATGGTTCATAAAAAATTCAAAAGAACCAGAATTAGATAGAATGGTGGAAGGAACACCACCAATTTTACATTTCGTCTCAATCATGGTACTCTTGTGCTCAACCTAGCGGTTCTCAACCACTACATAGATCTGATGACCACGTCCCATTTCACCAACGGTAGGCTCTGAGATCTACTTCTTACCCTTGTTACTAAGGTTATGTGGGTAGTCTCTCTGAAAATGTATAACAACACCACAACCAAAATAACCACCCAACCCTCTCCCATGAGTAGTAGGTATGGCCGGTACTTTGGAGGTCTGTGCATGCTATGGATCCGATGATCAAGATGTGGAGTACCTAGGTCTCTACTAACGAGCTCTTACAGACTAAGCTCTCGGTGCACCTTGTGTCCTAATGGGACCCCTAGGAGGAGGCCCCATACTCCATCCCTCTCTGCATCAAATATCTATGGAGGTCTGTATGGTGGGCGAGACTATTGCTGCTATTGTTGTGGTCTACAAGATAACTATGATGAACCCTGTCCACCACAAGGAGGAGGAGATGACCCCCTCAATCTTTTGTCCTGCGCATCTACCTGGATGCAGCTCCAACTCGATCCTCTCGGCTTGTTGTGTATTTCCCTGATTCTCCTCTACTATATAGGCCTTCTCAATGGCCTCAACTAAATTCTAGGATAATGGATACACACTGCACCTCCAATGTCTAGATTCAGGCCCTAGATGAACAGCTCGTGATCTATACCGCTCATCCTACATGTAGTCAACATACTGGAGTAGATCCAAAAATTGACTCTCATACTCAACTACTGTCAAAGATTCTTGTTGGAGGTTGTGAAACTCATTTATCCTCTATTGAATGAACCTCTGTGATAAGTACTTACTCCTGAACCATTCCTTAAAGAGATCCTAGGTAACCATGTTTGAATCAACGTGGATCTTTTGCTCCTTGGTCCTCCACCAAACATCAGCTCTATCCCTCAGAAGATGGATAGTAACACGAGCTTTCGTGTTGCTCGAACAAGGGAAAAGCTTGAAGCACCCACTCAAGCTTACCAACCAGGCCTCTGCCTGAAATCCACCTATGTCACCAAAATAATGAGATGGTCGTAGCTTCAGGATCTTCTTGATATGGTCTACAGCTATAGTCTAGCAACCCCTAGGCCTCTCTGCATGCTCATCTCTAATCCTAGGGCTTCGATACCTATCCTTGTGTCAAGAAATCTTATCTCCCTATCCCCTCAGTAGTGACTCTTCTTACCTAACTCTACATGAGAGTTATCTCCTTTATAATCCTTTTGTGTCGAGGAGATGCATGAGCGTCAACGGATGGCTCCCCATCATGTCTAGCTGATAGTCCTCCTACGGACCCTCCGCGTAAAGCGGCATTAACATCCTGAAGCATCTGTAAAATATGGGGTAGGATGGCTGCTATAACATGATCTAGAGGTGGCAAGTCTAGTTATATGTGAAATGAACCCTTGTCTTGTCCGCACCTCCTGCATAGACCCAAACAAGAGTTAGTTCATTATCCTAGGTTTTATTCAATTTTCCATGTTTACTAAAATATGTAAATTCCAAACAAAGTTGTTTTCTAGGTTTAAAAGTGTGCTAGGTTTAATATTCGGTCTCAAGTTTTCTAGTGTGCCCAAGGGTCCAAGATTTGAACCTATGGCTCTAATACCAAGTGTAACGCCTGATAATACAACCACTCGAGACCCAAGAACAACCTAGGTTTAGATAGAAAAATTATGGAATATTTTTTTGAAAATCGTGACCACTACCAGGCTTCAAGCAATAGTTGTCACATCAAGGATTCAAATTCAGTTATAGCTTAATAAAAGAAATTTTCCGTCATAACACACATTAGACCCACATTACAAAATTAATGAGTTTGATTGATACAATATCATTAAATTTCTCTAGAGTTAACTTAATAAGTAATTAAATTAACATTATAGTTTAATATTCCTTAATCTATTTTAGAGGGTTAAAGGGCCAAAGGAATTAAATACCTTGGGCATTTAATTCCACCATGTCTAAACAATAAACAAGGTTCCTATCTACATGGGATAAGAGAACATTCCCTTATCCCCTAACGTGACCCTTAAAAAGGTCAACCCATACTTTAGAATTAAACATTTAAGTGAAAAAGGGGTAATTTCTCACTTACCCACTCTCAAACTCATCTTTGCACTTCAACCTGATTTTTCACATAATAAACATACTTAAATTTTTCTGAAAACATTTCCATTAGATAGGAAATTTCTTCCCCTTTCCAATGATATAAAGAAGTCTTTGTAACTCCTCATATTTCTTAAGTTATAGGCAGGCAGGGCACCGGGAGAAAAATTTCCAAAGACGGGCTTGCAGGCTGGGGAAGAATTTTTTTCCAAAAGGCAAGCTAATGAGCCGGGGAACAAAAATTTTCCCTAAGGCGGTCCAATGGGCTTGGGAAGAAACTTTTCCCTAAAGGCGGGCCAAAGTGGGCAGGACAAAATTTTTCGAAGCCGCAAGGGACACGTGGCACATTTTTAAGCTAAAGCGAGAAGGCGGGTCGTTGGAGGTAATTTGGATTTTCACTCTTATTGTTTGACAAGTAAAAAAGGTTCAAAAACCCCTGCACCTCCACTAATGCCTAGGGATGCCACATGTCCTACCCAGAACATCAAGTGGAATGTTAGGAATAATATTAGATATTGTGAACATTATTATGAGTTTGGAAATAAATAATATAGTCTAATGTAATACAACTATTTATGAGTTGTTAACTCATGTAAATAGTTGTAACTAGATAATGTTTGTTGTGAGAAAATAATGGGATTGAGAGTTTGAGTGAGATATTGTGGGGATTAGGAGAGATATGTGGGATAAGTTGAGAGATTTGTGGAGAGATAAGTGGATTCAAGATGAGATTTGACTCCACCATAATAGGAAGGTCAATCTCTATATAATGTAATCTCTCATATGAATAAAATATCCCGGATGAATAAAATTGGAGTCTTGTATTATTTCCGGTGTTATGTGATTAGTTTTTTGTGCATGCAAACTGAACCAACTTCTAGATTTGGTATCAGAGCAGGCTAGGGAAATTTATGAGATTCATTGCAGGACAAAATCGCAGCCTCTAAGATGCAGATATGAGAGTTTTGAAGCTTTCATTGCCTTTTTCGAATTCTGATCTGAAAAAAAAACGACTGGTAATTCACGTTTTTCTCAAAAACCCAGATTCGAAATTTACTGAAATTTTTTGGGTTTGTTAATTTATATTTTTAAAACTTTTGTCAAAAAATTACAGAAACCCATTTCGTATTTTACGAGAAATCATGGAAACAATTCTGACAGTTTCTATTTATTCTGTAAAAAAAATAGTGACTGATTTCTAGCAATTAAAATCTGATATGCTTTATTATTTTGAATAAATATAAAGCTGATTATTATTGTAAGGGTGTATTTTCGGTTGAAACCGACACCTATTTGTGTCAAATTGTGGAGAGTCATAATGGATAAATTGGGTTATGTTGAAAAATTTGATGGAAAGGATTTTCACACTTGGCAAGTACGAACTCAGTTGACACTCATTAACAAAGATTTGTGGGACATTGCGGATGGAACATTCAAGAAACCAACCGATGCTGATGAAGCAACCAAATGGGAGAGTAGAGATCGTAAAGCAACAACAATCATTGGACTTGGGTTGTCTGATGCATATTTGCATCATATAGACCTTTCAAAAAGTTCAAATTTCATTTGGACAACATTGAACAAGTTGTTTGGATCCCAAACTGGAAGCACAGCAGTGACCTTGAAGCAAAAGCTGTTTGGAATCAAGATGGAGGCTGGAGGCAACGGAGGCAGGAGGGCAATCGGCGACCTCTCGTCAGGCACCATCGATGAGGCCGCGGTATTGATTTGGTGGCCAAGTATTTCAGTTGTGTGTTTCATTGTTTGTAATAAGAACAGATGTCACATTCCTGTTCAGAATTGTATTTCCTTTTATAACCTCCTGATGTAAATATGTTATAGTAGAAAGATAAAAGCACAAGAAAAAGCAGCATCATGTTTTTCTTGAAGAGGATGAACAGAGGTTCATGAGCAGGGGCTCGTACCTAGGACAGAGGTCCGTTATTGTCGAACAGGGGTTCTTACCTTGGACTGAGGTCCATATGTGTACCAAGATCATGAGCAAACAGGGGTGTGCAAGCTGCAGAGAAAGTGTAACTATTCTTTTCTACATTGTTCACATTAGGGGAGTGTATGTGTGGAAATAATAATGTTAACAATAGGGGAGTGAATGTTAGGAATAATATTAGATATTGTGAACATTATTATGAGTGTGGAAATAAATAATATAGTCTAATGTAATACAACTATTTATGAGTTGTTAACTCATGTAAATAGTTGTAACTAGATAATGTTTGTTGTGAGAAAATAATGGGATTGAGAGTTTGAGTGAGATATTGTGGGGATTAGGAGAGATATGTGGGATAAGTTGAGAGATTTGTGGAGAGATAAGTGGATTCAAGATGAGATTTGACTCCACCATAATAGGAAGGTCAATCTCTATATAATGTAATCTCTCATATGAATAAAATATCCCGGATGAATAAAATTGGAGTCTTGTATTATTTCCGGTGTTATGTGATTAGTTTTTTGTGCATGCAAACTGAACCAACTTCTAGATGGAAAAATTGGATTATTGGAGAAAACTTAGAAATAAAGTCTTTTGTGTTAAATACGTGAAGGGTAAAAAAATCGTGCCTTCGCAGACGCCAAGAAAAGCCACGTGTCTTTTCCAATAGTGACCAGCGAAAAGGCGGGTTGGCAGGGAAACTTAGGAATTTTTCCAATCTTTTTCCAAAACTGATAAGGTCTAAAACCATCCGTGCCTCCGTCGTCACCTAAAGTCTGCCACGTATAAGACCCATAGTGACAAAGAAAGAGGCGGCAGACCGATGGGGAGACTTAATATTTTTTTCCCTTTTTCAAAAAACTAAAGTTTGAATATGCGGGACCAAAATGAAGGATTTTTTTCCCAAAAGTGAATTTGTGACTTTTTTTTTAAAAATTGTCCTAAGTAATTTTAGGGCCATGGTCTCAATTATAATAATTTTCCTTTTTTTTTTAACTAAGCAAAGTAAAAACTTCAGAAGGCCATAACTTTCAAATGGAAGCTCATATTTGGGAAAATGAGGACTTTTTAAAAAGGGCTCAAACTCCTCTTTGCATAGGAACCATAAAAATTCATTTTTGACAAACTTAAGTGGGTGAATTTTAAGAAAATGTATTTCCTACCATTAAAATGTGAACTGGACTTTTTAACTTAACAAAATTAATTCAATCCACCATTCTTTCTTCCTCAACATGGAAAACCGACATAGAGGATTGCACTTGGAAATATTTGGACTAAGTTTGCAGGGTTTAATTGATAGATTGAGTTTTAAAACGAGATTCTCCCTTTTACTACAAAACATCCGAGTTTTCATCTAATTGACTAATTGAAGTCTGATAAGTTTTCTTGAGCAATTCAACTATTTGAAAACCATTTTGATCTTCCTTAGCTTCCATTATTATTTGAAGTTGTAGAGTACTCTGTAATTTTTTTTAGTAAATATTTACAGTTTTATAGTGAATCAAAATTGAAATCATACTTAAACCCTAATGGATCTACTTTTCGTTCTCATCCATTATATATTTAAATTCATTCAAATATGATTTACAAAATTTAACTTTACTTCAATCAATACGTGAAGACCCAAAATGTAGTTCTACTTTCAAATCATGAATTTCGAATTAAACAGATAAATGTAATATTTCTTCATACGTATTTTATTTTCCATTTTCAAATAGATATTTCATAATATATTTCAAACTCATATTTGAAATGAAAACCATACCATTTGTTGTAATTATAGCAACTTCTATTGAACTCCAATAATTCTTTTACAACTTCCTTTTTCACTCATCAAATACAACTTACAGAATATACATCTTTCAAATTCGAATGTAGATTTCATTTCCAAAATAGAAAAAAATCACCACATTAACATTAAATGCCATCCACTTGAAGTGGAAATTTTTTACAACAAAGAAACTTAAAGGGACTCAAAAATTTTCTTCATCCTTAGCTCCAGAATAGTAACAAAAAGATCCACCATATATCTTTTAGATCACAACAAAAAAGGAGGAGAGGCAACGCTCTCCACCCAACCAAGAATTCCAATGAAGAGGAGAATCCATCCTCCTCATTGGCCCCCGAGCCCCAACCACAAAGCAATAAGAAATGTATTTCAACTCATGGCAACAAATAGGCTTCCACAACACAAAAACAATATTCACAAACAAAACATAGTCGATACACATACTGTAGTTTGTAACCACATGAAGAACAACAAACAATACTCAGGCTTCATCATGCACAAGCCAAAGGAGCAAGACCTATGAAGGAAGCTTCTTATACCTCCCAATGGGGAAATGGGTGTCCACCTTAAAATAAACCTACCAATATATATATATATATATATATATATATATATATATATATATATATATATATCATTTCAAAATCTCTACATGCCCTTATGCCTCCCCCAACCCCTAGTACCTCTCATTCTCTTATGCCTCCCCACACTCTTATGGAAAACCATAACGAGTAAAGAAATACAAGATATTTATTTTACAAGGTGGAACCCAATCCCAAACTACCTCCACAATAACACTTATCCCCAAAACTCTTATGCCTCCCACAAGAGATCCCCATAGTCTTCTCCTACACCATACCTAGGCAATCTACCCAACCAACCAACAACATACAAAAATATTCAAAGGATTCACATATGCATAAATAAAAGTAGAACATTTTAAAGAGCCAAGCTCCTACCTATCCATGGTAGAGTTTTCTCCAAAATTTCAACAACAAGCTTTCTTCCAATCCAAACAATCCCAAAATTCATAGCAATCCACAAGCATTTCACAAAATCTCTAACTCTCTTCCCAAATTACAAGAGCTCCAAAACCAAAATAAGTAACCAAAATGAAGTAACCCCAAAACAAATCAAGGAATTCAAATAAATAGAAGAGGGAGAGAGGAGAATGAGGTGGGTCCATGTAGGATGCCACTTCACACATCCTCAACTCCACCTCACAAGTCAACTTCAAACTCCAAAGCACAATTAAAAATATGGGTGAATAAATGACATTTTACTTACATACACAAACCAAGTCCACACCCCAAGGACCAAAATTAATTTTATGTAAGAAGGTGTAATTAAAACTTACAACTTGTCTTCCCAAAATACATAATGAGGCCTAATTTTGACTCTCCAACCCATAGGTAGGGTTGGTGTAACAATTTAAGAGGTGTGAGATAAGTTTAACTTGTCCTACAAGCCTCCAAAATCATCTCCTAAGGATAGATCCGAATTTTAGAAGGAAGGTGAAGTGTTTCACACTCCAAGATACTTACACAATACTTTCAACACATAATCCAAGAGCCATCAGCTCTAATGAATGCATTAATTTTACCCATTATAATTAATTTAGCAACATGATTACCCACTAATCTAGGCATAAAATAAATAAATAATAAAGGGGAAAATACATCACTAAAATCACATACCAAAATTAAACAAGGAAACAAAAAAAAGATTACACATAACCCCTCGGTCACATGTCAAGGTGATTCCCCCCATGGGAACCCCTAACATCAATTCATACACACAGAAAAAAAAATACACGTTGCATGGTGATTCTTATTGAATATATCTAGAATTCCAATGTGGTTGGTTTCCAATCCCCCGATGTTTTTTGTGACATGTTTACCTACAAAACACAAATACCTCCTTCGGCCTTGTGGCTGCATCAAATCATCTAAAATGAATATAAAATATAACTTCTAAAATCATCTATATATGAATCATGCCATCATCTATACAAGTAACAATATTATTTACAATTTCATCAAAAACCATATGATCACCAGATTAATTCAATTTTCTAGGTTTACTCGATATGACAAAATATCACATGTATGAAAACATATATATCTAACCATGCCAAGTAGTGTCTCAACATTAATATAAAATTTCTCTAATAATCCACATGCATCAAACATGAATCCAAATTGTAATGCCTGCTAAAAACAACCCACTTGAGACCTAAGAACAACCTAGGATTAGTTAGGAAAATTATGGAAGAATTTTTTTTGTTTAAAAGAGTTTACAACCAGGTTATAAGACAACAGTTGTCACTAACAAGTTCCAGTTCAATTCTACTCCAGTAAAATATAATTTTCATATATTAATAATTATTAGAGGTCATAAGGTCCAAAATCTAGTGTTAGAAGGTTCAATTAGGTTTAAAGGGTAATTCCTCACTATACCCATTCTCTAACGAGCTTAAAGACTAAACTTCATTTTTCTCAAACTTAACACATTCAAAAATTCCCTAAATCATTCCTATCGAGATAGGAAATTTCGTCACCTTTCCAATGATATAAATAAGTCCTCCTAAATCCTCGTATTTCTCAACTTATGGGCGGCGAGCAGCCTTGGGGGTGAAAAGGTTCCCCAAGAGCGGGGCAACGGGCGAGGGAGAAAATCTCGCACGAAGGGCGGATCTACTGGCCTTGATGGGAGGCATTTTGGAATTTTTCCCATGTGGGGTGAAAATCCAAATTTTTGTCTACACTCCCATGAGTCCGAGGACACGAGGTGCCTCCTAAGCCAAACAGGAAAAATGGGGTGGCGAGAAACATTTTGGAAAATTTCTGCTTGGGGCAAGAAGCCAACTTTGCGCCCGTACTCCCGCAAGTCTGCAAGGGACACGTGGTGCCTCCTAAGCCATGTAGGAAAAGCGTGGTAGTGGGGAAATTTTTTTTTTTAACACCCAGAGGGAAAAGAGGTAACATTCACCCGTACCTCCGTCGGCACCTCGCGATGCCACATGCGAGCTCTGATTGGCTGCGTAGGCAAGCAAAAAATTTTAAAAAATTCCCAAAATTTTTTGAAAAGAAAAAAGGAAAAAATGGACCCGCTCCTCCTCCATTTCCTCGTGATGCCATGTGGTAGCTCTTGATTGGAAAAATTACTGCCCACAAACCCATCAAGGAAAATTTTCCCAAGTTTGTGTTTTTGACGCCAAGTGAAGAAAAACTTCATAAGGCCATAAATTTTGATAGAGAGCTCAATTTTGGTAAAACGGGGACTTTCTGGAAAGAACTCAATGTCCTCTTTGCATAGGATTCATTAATTTTAATTTTTCTAAATTTTAAGCGGTCAATTTCATGAAAATGATCTACAGGATTTTACAATACAAACTGGTAAATTTTAACTTGTGAGAATTGTTCAATTTGATCTTCTTCCTCTCTCAACATGTCAAATGGACATGGAGAATTGTTCTTAGGTGGATTTAAGAAAGATTTCAAGATTCAATTTTCCTGATTGATTTACAGTTTGAACATTTACATTTCTTGGCAGCAAAATGACTGTAACACGGTTTGAGCCCGATTTTGCTAAGTTTTCTTAGAAATTCCTTAAGTGGTTTTAGCTTGGTTTGGGATTATTTCATTTGCCTCTTATCTATTTATAGGGTTATTTGAACATTTGATATAGAAATTTTACAAAGTATACAATGAATTGAAAGAAGTGTATACATTTACAGAACAGAAATTAACTCTCTTTTCCATGAAATAAAACATCAAATTCATTCCATGCTGCTCGTAAATAGTTTTCTTTTTTTTTTCAATCAAATGCTAAAACAATAATGGAGTTTCTATTCTTTCCAAAATCATATATTATAAACAAGGTAGAATAATACATTTTCTCCTCACGTGTTTCACTTTTCGACATTCCAAATAGGGATTTCATCATACATGCTTAACACAGATTTCTAATGGAAACGATATCATGTGAACAAGGAAAAAACTTCAATTAATTCAAATGAAACTATTACAAACTCCTTTCCATTTGATTTCAAAATAGAATATACAAAATATGTATCAATCTTTAACATTCTTTCCAAAAAAAGAATACAAAGTAAAACTCTTTTACATTTCAAATTTCAGCTTTCATTATCAATTCAAAGTATCCTTCCATTTAATTGAATATATATATCATCCACTTTAAAGTGGTAAAGGGCTAAAATAAGATTTCAATTCACAAGGGACTATCAAACTATCTTTTTCCTTGCTCTAGAACAACAACATGCAAATTTCTCACTCTTCCAATTTGATCACAACAAGAGTAGGGGAAAGGAAATTCTCTCCACCCAACCAAGACATCAAATGAAGAGGAGAACCCATCCTTCTTCATTGGCCCCTATCTTAGAACCATAATGCAATAAAAATGTGATCGAACTCATGGCAAAAACAGGCTTCCACAAATACACAAGCAACATTTTCACAATAAAACATAGTCCAAAACAAAATGTAGCTTACAAATACATTAAAGCATGACAAAAATTAATTTGAGGCTTCTTCCAAAAAGCAAAAGGAGCAAGAAACTATGGGGATGCTTTGCTTATGCCTCCCAAAGGGAAAAATGTGTATCACCACATGAGAACAAACTTCCAATATATATATATATATATATATATATATATATATATATATATATATATATATGTAATTTCAAATCACCGACATTCCCTTCCCCCAAGTACCCCTTATTCCTCACACTTCCTTTTGCCTCCCCAACCTCTTATGGGACCCCATAACAAGTAAATAAATTCAATCTATTTCTTTGTAAGGTGGAACCCAAATCCCAACTCCCTCCACCCTTATACCTCTCTAAAACACACGTGTGCCTCCCACAAAATAACCCCATAGTCTTCTCTACATCATTCCTAGGCCATCTACCCAACATCCCACAAACATGCCAAAACATGCACACATTAACATTTACATTTATAAAATAAGGGCATTTCAAGAGCCAAGCTCCTACCTTGCCATGATGGATTTGTTCCAAGTTCAAAAACAATAATCTTTATCCCAATGCAAGCAATCCAAATCAGCCAAGCACAAGCATGCAACAATTTTCTAAAAACTTCTTCAAAGCAAGAGCTCCCAAAACAGCAAGGAATTCACCCAAGAATCAAGTCTCCAAAAATGTAGCAACCAAAACAAGTCAAGGAATTCAAATTTTATAGAAGAGGGAAGGAAAGAGGATGAGGCAGATCCACGTAGGATGCCATATTACACATCTTGAACCCCAACCCAAAATTCAACTTCATTCTCCAATGTATAATAAATAGGTGGGTGAAAAATATGATAGTTTACTTACACACTCAAACCTAACCCACATCCCAAAGGACTGAAATTAATTCATGTAAGAAAACTGCAATTAAAACCTATAATTTTCCTTCTTAAAAGCATTATAAAAGTAAAATCTCAACTCTCCAACTGTAGGTATGGTTCGTAATTAAATTTAAGAGGTATGGGAAAAGTTTAACTTGTCCCAAAAGCCTCCAAAATCAGCCTCCATGGACAATTTTGAATTTCCAAGAAGGTGGAGTGTTTCACACTTAAAAGTCAATTCCCACATCACTTACATATCTCTTATAACACTTTAAATCAAGGCCAACAACTCTATTAATTATTTTCTTATGACATATTCTAATTAATTAACTTAACAACATGATTACTCACAATATTACACACCATTTAATGAATAATGAGAGGGGTAAAAGCACCACAAAATAAAAACATGCAAACATAAACAAAGGGACCAAAATAAAGGAATACATAAAACCCCTTGGTCACAATTAAAGGTGATCCCCCCATGGGAATCCCTAACACACACAAACACACACAAACAAATACTAGTTGCCATGGTGACCTTGTTGAATTCATCTAGAATTCCAATGTGGTTGGTTTCTAATCCCCCGATCACTACTACAAGGGGGGGTCATTTAAGACATTAATAGAGACAATAAAAAAGTTGTATATCGTCTCTATTATTGTCTCAAAGCGGGTGTCTCTAATATTGTCTCTAATTATTGTCTCTCAAGAGACAATAATGATTGATACATATTTTGTCTCTTGAGAGACAATATAATTTTTGTCTCTCTAGAGACAATATCATTTTCGTCTCTCTAGAGACAATATCATTATTGTCTCCTTAGAGACAATACCGAATACTAACATTTTGTCTCTCTGGAGACAATACTAATTTCAATTTTTATTGTCTCTCTAGAGACGATACGAATTTAAAGAATGAAAAATATGAATTTTAAAACTACACAATAACCAAATATCATATAATCAACAAAGTTACATATCATCTATGATGTCGAGTGGTCTAGTAATTAATTTTATAAATTAACAACAATTTGATTTAAATATTGTGCCCAATAAATGGGTCCACAAATATTTTATTAATATCAAATAAGATAAGATACAAAAGGGTGTCTAAATTCCGTTAACCCTTGAAATACAATGATAAAATAAAAAAGGGTGTCTGAATTCCGTTAACCCTTGATATACAATATATACAATATATACAAAAGGGAATGCTACACAAGCTCATTATACAGGGAGACATCGAGTTGTTTCCTGATGAGCCCGACATGCATTGTATTGCTTGTCTCACTAGAATGTTCAAGGCTTACTTGCATGACCTCCTTGCTGCAATAGATGTACTCTCCACGGATAAGTTTCTTGTTGAAGAAATAAGTTTGCTAGAAGAGGCGTAGGGAGTTAGTCTTCCCAACTTCTTACCTCTTTCTATTTTCCTAAACCTTCTTCAAACTCATGTTTATTCATTTGCTGAGAGGAGCAGAGATTTAGTTATGCAGGCCTGTGATTATTTAGACAGAATCATATGTCATGTGATAGATCCCCAGATGCACACCGAATTCAAGCACAACAATGAGATCTATGAAAATGAGCAAGGGGACTTTGATCCTGACATAAGGAGCTATGCATATCATTTTTTATTTTTAACAAACCGAGCTACTATTAAGAGTAGAAACTAAATACTCACCAAGAAAGATACACAAAGATTGGTTTTACACAAGGATTAAAAAAAATAGAACTCACTAGTGCCAAAGCTTTCTTCACCAAAATTAGAGCACAATCCAGCATCCATTAAATTTCCAAAAAACTTCCAACCAGTGGGTGCCTAATAGATGAGGAGAAAACAATAAACCTATTTTTACAAGACTCATAAAACAGTAGGAATAGGCAAATATGCATATAAGTAGGAGTAATTTGATACCTCAAAAAACTTAAGATTAAAATTTTTGGCAACCACATCAAGTGCGGATGATGTTGGCATGCTCTTGCATTAATCATTACCAACAACATAACATGAGAAAAAAATAATGCATAACATGAATGATATCAATTAATATCACAAACAAATAATGTGGCCATTAAATGCGTGAAATTTAAACATAGAAATGAAATGGGTATAGAAGAAATCATTTTGGGATCACAAACAAATGATATGGCTAGTAAATGTAATGAAAATACAACATACTCTAGAAATGGATATAGAGGAAATCATTTCAGGATCACAAACAAATGATGTGGGTATTAAATACAAAAAAATTTAGCATACCAACAAAATAGGTACAGATGAAATCATTGCTGATTTCAGGCTAAGAAACAAATGATATATGCTGGATATGAGACGACAATCTCTTCTCTATAAAATAAAGTAACTTACAACTACTCCAGAAACAACTATGTATAACTCGGATGGAGT
This sequence comes from Taxus wallichiana var. yunnanensis, assembly GCA_018340775.1. Lineage (NCBI taxonomy): Eukaryota > Viridiplantae > Streptophyta > Pinopsida > Cupressales > Taxaceae > Taxus > Taxus wallichiana. Next base: position 639,727,960 of record CM031234.1, read on the forward strand.
CTCGATTTGAAGAATTACATCCTCTCTTGGAGGAAAATACTCTACCTACATTTTTGTCACCTGTAATGAGGAACATTCATGAGAATAATATGTGAAACATTCATGACTTCAATATGGCTGGTAAACTAATACCGGCAGACATAAAAGATACAAGACAATTTAGATTACTCAAGCCCCAGAAAAACTAGGGATAAGGTGTCAAATATAAGTAGTATAAGGGACATAAAAGACAACCATTAATTATTTCTTTGAGCATAACCAAGTGATTGTTATAAACATGCAAAGAACAATTGTAATAGATCTTGAATTCATAGTCATATGAGTTGTTCTTTAGGAAAGTCTAGTTGGAGAGTTCTCAATGGTTCATTCCTTGTATAATAATTCACACATTTATGGCTTGTCGAATTTGATGATACTTGTTACAACATGTATACCACCCCTTATTCATTTCTTAGACCAATATAATTGTTTTCACTATCTTATTTAGGGTGTAGGTTAGAAATTCCCCTTAATACCAACACATAGCAGAGTCCATAGGTGTGAGGTTCCCTAGTAATTCTGCTGCATACTATCATTTGATCATTTTGAAACCAAGATTTCCAAAACCATATAAGTATCCAATGCTTCTTCACTAACACATTCAAGGATGATCTTCATACCCTAAGACTCATTCATGCAATCCTAGTTCTTTGTACCATGCATTTGACCACCATTGAAAACATATTAATCATAGAGGTAATGGTATCATTTTAGAGGTATTTGATCCAACATTTGTTATCATACACTTGTTTTGCTTTCTATTTCCTTATTGCTTTGTCCTAGGTTCCTTTTCACCCTTCTCGAGCCCAAATCAAGTACCAAAACACTTCCCGGGGTTTTAAGACAAAAATTCTTAATTTTAGAATCCCTTTATCCTATTTGAGATGTTTCCCCAACTTTTATGCACCGATCCTTGACAAATTATGCCCAGTTCTCTTTGAAACAATTATGTTAGTGACCTACTTAGGTCTCTTTGTGCCCAACTAGTCTAGTTCTCATAGGGCAAGTAGTAATTTCTTCATTAAATTCTCCTAATTCTCATTTAAACACTTCGAACACGCCTCATGTCACCTTAGGAACAAGTCCAAAAACATAAACAAGAATTATCTATTAAATTCCACCCTTTACCCTCACTATCCTCGTATAATGTTACCTCCTTTTTTCAGTCAAAATTCTTTGTTATGCACAATTTTTGATGGGAAACTCCATTCACCCCGAGATTTGGGGATCTTTATGCTCATCCTACGATATAAATTTCTTCAAAGTTTCACAGGCGATTTTGGTTTTGGAATAAAGAGCAAATCGATGCCCTACATCGAGCCCGAGAGAAGATAATTTGTTCTAGAAGTCATATTATTCATTGTCAAGGCTTGCAAAAATTATATTCTCGCTCCTAAAACCCTATAGCATCTTTATAACCTAAAATTCAAGGGATTCATGTAATTTGTATGGCACTTTGAGGGTTTCTAGCTCATTGTCCTCTCGAAATCATAATGCAGAGTCCACTAGAATGCACACAATCTAGCATTTAACTCATCAAATTGATATGTATACATCATTCAACTCATAAATCATTCATGCCAGTAAGAATGAAGGTCTAGACACCATCATACATTTAGAACACTCACATATATCTTTATTATGGCCTGAAATACAAACTTCTCCATGCCTCTCTCATGGTGTTTCTGCATTCTAACTCCACATACTAGCTTTTTCATACTCTCAACCTATCTCTCCATCCTTTTTCTTGATGTCTTCGACCTCTTCTTCCTTTAATTGATTTGGATTGTTACTTTCTTCCTCTTATTTTGGTCAAATCTCCATGATTTGTGAGATATGCCATCACTTATGCTTGAGAAGAGGAACAAATCTCTAATTTTGACTTTGTGACAACTGTTACTTTTAGCTAATTGCTCAAAGAAAAAGGTAGTGTTGGGGCCATGGATAGGCTAGTAGTTGTTGGCCCATTAGAGATGATGATTGATTTTAATAGAGGCCAAAAGGCTCATACCCGATTCTGGTTGCAAGATCTGATGCATACAATGTTGGTGGCATCTAAGGTGTTGACCGCAGAACCAATAGACCTGGCCTTGCCGTTATACTCTTCTGGGTGAGATTTGGGTTGAAGAGAGAATGGCATTCCAGGGGAGACTTCCTTTATTAATCATTATAAATGAAGACAATTTGTTTGCGAAGAGCTTAATACTACCTACCAGGAAATCACAGAATCACCACGTCAATACAAAATTAAAAATAGAACATAGAAACAAAGTCAAGAAAACAAAGTACTAGTAAAAATGAAATTTTTATTTCTCATAAACTCATTAACATTACATACATCTAGACTACATCCAGACTGTTCTTCTAACAAGTTTGTATTGAAATCACTACACAGATCAAGTTCAGTCCTCTTCTAAAACCTGCTCCTATGCACTAAAATCTATGATCCCTCCTTTTCCCCAAAACTGATTCTCCTGTTATGTTTTCCTACTTTCTACGTACAACCATGCGTTTTGAGCCGATCTTGTCTTCCACTTACTAGAGAAATCAAATCGAGGCTGCTTCTCCCACAATGACAGCACTCAAGACTTATTAATTCATTTTCTCTCCACATATTTTGGAGGAAGTGGGAAAAGTGGTCTGCTATGGCTCCCATCTCTACTCCCCTCTCCCCATCCCCCTCACTCCCCAGATTCTACTCACAATGTAAATGTTAGCTTTGACCCCTACTTTATCCTTCCTTTGCTGATCATTTTGAATTGAAAACTGAGTCTTTTAGCATGGCACGATCAACACTCTGGACAGAAGATCAATCTATTCATGAAATGAATTTTAGCTTTCTTTCTTATGAGGGTAAGTAGCATGGAAAGTTCAAAAATGAAACATAGAGAGTTCCCTTGGGATTTTTCAGCATTACCTCATTTAAGAACTGTGCAATCCCTAGCTTTGAGAACAAAGAAAGCACTTTGACAGCTATTTTCTTTTCATCTTGCAATTTACCCTAGAATACAGACCCAAAGCCTCCTTGTCCGATGTTATGGCTAAATTTTTCTGTAGTTGTTGTCATCTCCTCTAGAGAAAAGGACTGGGATTTTGATGGATTTGGCACCATGACCATTGAGTAATCTGCAGTAAGATATAGAGTTATTCATAAGTCAATATCTAACATTGTTCTACCTTAACCTCTTTGACCATACTAACTTATCACTTATGTGATAGATAGGCTCTTCCATTTAAAATGGAGAAGTATCACTTATGTAATAAGAAAAATTTCTTTTATACCTGGAAGTCTACCTTGAATGTCACTATTTAATTTCTTTTTTCGACGAATCATGGTGACAACTAAGAAAGCTAAACCAATTATAAAAAATCCACTTACGATCACTCCAAGAATAACCCTCCATTTATGCCCCTTTGTGTGGGAGGAGGGATGCACTCCCCCTTATTCATACAAAGGTAATAGTTTCCACCGTATCTGTGTCACAGCAATGCAAAAATATAAATGTAACAGAGATTTTAAACACTGCAATTAGTATATTATAATGGAAATATGTGATAAAACAGAATTGGAGTTGGAATTGAAAACACCTGATTTCCAAGGAGGGTTGATCATCTAATACTTTCTGAGGAATTACACCGCTGAAATTATTGTTCTCTATAACTCTGTGACCATCAGAAATAATCCAATGCACATTGTTAATAGGGGAATCAATTATAATTTGTAAAGGTAATTGCTGATTTTGAATAATAGCTGACCATTTCAGTAATGAAGAGTGAAGGGACTCACAACTCTCTAAGATTATTTAGTTGAGATATCACGGAACATGAAGGGACTCACAACTCTCTAAGATATTGAGTGTAATTTTGAGAAGCATAACAATGATGTAGGGCACTTCAATTTAATGTCATATTAAGTGTAAGTTTGAGAAGCTAGATGCATTTTCGTTGAAATCATGGCTCTTTTTTTATAAAGACACATATCAGCCTCATATCAAATTGCATTTGAGAAAAATGGTAAGGTAAAGAAAAGAAAAGAAGAAAGAAATTTATAAAACTTACACAACCTATAAATTAAAAACCAGCAACTCCAACACACCGGTTTGCTTACAATAATTTGTAAATTTTCTGTCTAAAACATGAGATTTGAATACAAAATATGAGGCTTACATGAGAGTGAGTTCAGTCAATTGATCAAGACTTGGTGGTACCGATCCTGTCAGATTTCTTCTAGAAAAGTTGCTGAACACAGACATATAATACTCATTTCTTGAGTCCTTTTCCTTTAATCATCTTTTCTAAATTTTACAGGAAAAAATAATATGAATCAAGCTTACATTTCGGAGACCCTTATAGATGAAGAGATGTTAGTACACTGGATTCCCTCCCAAGGCACAATGAAACAAGGATCCGAAATCCAATTTTGAATATTAAATCTTTGTTTTATAGCTGCCAGAGCTTGACCTGCAGGATAGCTAATTAAATGATTTGAAACTAGTTTAAATCCAAATTGCACTATTTGGTAGAATATATGGTTAAGGTTATGGAAAAAGAAAAAAATTGTGTGCTGACCGTCCATTGGAGAGGTTGAAGGCTGCGAGGGTAGCAACTAGTGATGCTCAAAAGCATTGATTAGAGGGCCGCGAGAAGAGGTAGAGTCTCTCTAGAGCGTCAACAATAACTGTGGTATATTAGAGGGAAATGCTATTTCTCTAGTAGAAAAATCTCTCTGGAGATTGATATGAGCAAGGCTGGTTTGATTATTTATCAAAACATAAAAAATTGTAGATTCACAGCCATTAAGTTGTTCAATCTCTACAAAATACAACAGCAGAACAAAATATTTGATGATTTCCTATAAGGAGAAATGCAAACTGTCACTGTTGGTGACCGCCACCATTTGCATGACAACAGGTGGAGGATGGTTTAAGGTGTTGTTGCTTGAAATTGGATTCACCACGCTTACATTCTACGATCCTTCAATTGATAAAGTTAGCCACATGCGGTCGAATGGATCTTGGGGATACCTAAAATTATTTGAAGAAAGATGCATAAACAGTAAATAGAAAACATAACATTTTAGCAGTGAAATGTGGAAGAGCCTAAACATTGCATATGTTACTTATGGCTTACAAACCCCATAACCTATTGTTACAGAAATTTGTGGAAATTTTATCATGTTCACCTCACCTGGCCGTAGATTCTGCACCAATATCATATCTTCCTAGCAATCTTAACATTTTCCCTAGCTTAAGATTATCATACATGCCTTTTTCAAGCCTTCTCGAGCTCTATAGAAAACAAAAATAGATTATCTTCCTCTGAGACCATTGTTATGATAATAAAGAAACCTTTACAAACTCCTATAACTATGCCACAACTCAAGAATTTCATTACCTATCTAGCAACACCAAGAGATCAAAGTCCACGTTCAACAAATTTATCAATTACTGAATGCACCTTATTTCTCATAGCTTGTGTGCATTTGCATAAGACTCATTCACCAATATAACAAAGGACCTCACATATATGTGTATTCTGATAGACATAGATATTAGAAGAAGCCTACAAATTTAATAATACAAATCTGATTAGAAGAAGCCTGCATGAGTTTGCATCACACATCTGTGAAATTAAAATATGGGATGGATTTTCATCACACATATATGAAATTAAAATTTCTTATCCACATTTACTGTACATGGCTATCAAAGGAATAGGAATGAACTCAGACAGAAAGAAAAGCTCAAGAAATAGATATACTAGCAAGCCTTGAAGTGCAATCTCCAAGAAGTGCAGTCTGTACTCATGTGCATGCAGGTCTTCAATATAGACAAGTTACTAGGTATGTTGAAGACACATACAATGTATCCTCAGAGTTACTGATTTGATTGGTAAGGTATAATTCAAATTTTTACAAGTTCACTAGTATACTTAAAATTCAAATCATAAAACAACCAATAAGTTCACTGGTAATGAAATAGCCAATAATTCATAAAATAACAGTCAATTTAAATCTATTTAGCTGGATAGGAAAAATGTCTATTCTTTTTTGTCCTCTTTTGACGAGGAACTATAATAGATGGTGCAACATGATAATCATCCTGAACTCTTGTCTGTTGGATTTCTGGGTTGTTTTCCAGATGAGTTGCAAGAAGGTCAATCGATTCATTTTTTCCAACAACAAAATCATCACATCCTTCTATGGCATCTTCATGTTCACTATCAGTTGCACCCTTTAAGGAGTTTGATTGTTGCACATCCTATTAAACAACATACTTTAGTTAATTAAATTACCACAACATTGATACTTAAATGTTTTATTATGTCATCAAATACTATAATAAACTTACCTCAGATTCATGCTCAATGACCAATTTCTCCCCTCGATCTATCATATGTTGTCGGAGGCCTTGGGAACCATGCATTAAAGCATATTTCAGATCTTCATCTGAAGCTTCCTTTAAAATTGGTGAACCTAAGTGTACAAAGACATTTTAATTTATCAAGTATCATTTTTCATCCAATACATTCAAGTCACCAAAAAATATAAAAAAATAAATGAAATTATTCACTTACCAAGCTCCCACAAATACTATTATACCCACCCGACCCCAATTTATGGGACCCAATACTTGACAACCTAGCTTGGGTAGCCTTTGTTGTATCTCGAAGGCATCTTTTACCTCCTTCTCGTGCAGATGGCATGTAGTTTGGATTTTTGAAGGAATTTCTCTTGAATTTGGCATCTTTGATAAGCTCATCCCATGTTTGTTTGGTTAGTGATCCAAGTCTGTTCGGGGATATCTCAGGTCATTTGTTAGCTTTGATCTTATTTTGTCTCTTTTAGAATGAATGAATTTCCATGCATAATCCATTATGAAATCCTTGTTAAAACCGGGATTTCCAAACTCTTTTATGACATCTTCAAAGAGTTCATCTTTCTTAGAATTGGCTTGCTTTCTCCAATCCACTTGTATGGTATTTCCAAATAGGCATTCTACGCGATGAAATAGAAATTGGAAAATTTTCGACCCCATTTCATCTTTTAAGACATTTCCATCCGAGGTTAACAAGATTGTAACCTCTTTCTTTCCTTTTGTGTTCACTGTGGAGATTGTTGCAGTCATAGGGGTCACAATAGCTTCCCCTATAGGTACATCAAGGGGCATGCCATTTTCTTCCTGTATGTATAGAGCATGAATGTTTGTTAGGACTATTGTAAACCATGCAATATGAAAAATTGTTGTTATGACTATTTTATAGCACATGAATGATAATTAGGATTGTTAGGAATATTTTATACATAATTAATTATCATAAGCATACCTGTTCAGGTGCGTAAGAAGACATGTACTTTCTAGATGTAGACTCCAATGCATGAATTTGCTTAATTACTTCATGTCTAACTTCAAAAAATTTAGGAGTATCTGGTAGGAGCATTAAAATTTTGGCTTGTGATTCTATGATACTTGTCAAGGAAGCATGTTGTGGTGTTGGAGGGTGAATTCGGAGAGAACCCACACATGAAGGGTTACTCCTTAACTCTAGTGCTATACTATGTGTTGGCATGCTTGATGGAATTGGAATACTAAATGTTTCAATGTTGGATGTAGAAAGTATGGTATGGGATTTACTTCTCGGGACACTCTCATGTTAGGATTTTCTAGTGCATATGTAGAGGACATGCCACGATCCTTCAAAATATCATAAAAAAAAATTATTAATAGTAAAAAAAAAAACTTCAAAGTTGCATGTAACATTGAAAAACTTCACTAACAAATGAATAATAACATATATAATACTAAATTTCCATTTCATTTCATGTATCAAAAATATATATATATTCAAAAGGACCAAAAGGACCAAAAGTGTGCATCTTCATATAATCTTCAATAAGGAAACATTTAATGAAACAAGGAAACATGTGCAATGTATGCATTGACATAGAGAAAAAAACATTAGCAATCCACTCATAAAATATATCAAATTGTGTTATGTCCTTACAATGATTTTAAGGTTTTAATTATGATTAAATAAAATCATCTTCATCGACATTACAATTTCCTCATCTGGAGGCATGAATACACCATAATTAATGGGCCCCGAGATCCACAAATAAATTAATACCATGGTTCTCATGATCTTCATCCCCTTCACCATAGGTAAATGATGATCAATAAACTCATCATGTTCATGTATTTGATCACCAAAATGTTGTTCTTGTCCTTTTGGAACTTCATCTTGTTCATATTCATCATCAATAGTCATGTTATCATCATCCTCCACTTGGTCATCTATGTCTTCAAGTGGATCTTCTACCTCTTCAATTACATCATGGCCTTCTACATCTTCAGAAAAGGTCACTCTTCATCCTCTTGATCATAATCTATCACAAAGGACCAGCCAAGGTGTTCTAAATTTGGAACAAGAAATATTTGACTACATTGGTTTGGAAACACATAAGGTTCAGAAGTAGATTCAAACCTCGATGTATTTATCATATTGAATCCATTCTCATGCAACAAAATAGTTTTGTCAAGGCCCACTTCAATGAGCCTATACCATTCAACACGAAAAATAACTTTTTTAAAAGATGTGAAATCAAGCTCTATTATATCCTCCAACACTCCATAATACCAAAGTGTACTCGTGATTGTGTTTGTGTCATATGCATGTGAATGACACTCCACTTCAAATGGTGCTGAAATTCCACTATCATAAGTTTTCTCGCTTCTCATCGATCTTCCTGATTCAAAAATGATGACCGCTAATCCACATTGCTTTGTAATATGTTACCTAAATGCATATGTACATATTATCCAATTAGATTCAAGGACACAAAAAGTTAACTAAATAGTTTCAATGATAAAAAATCTTTAGATTAAACAATATTCATCATAATACTTTATTTGTATATTACCTCCCCATTTATAGATCCTTTAACGAAATCTACTTGTTTTTGTCACTGGCTTTCATTCCCTTGGTTGCCTCATGTTCAACATTTGTCTTTAACCAATGCCATGAGCATCTATCTAGCCATTTTATTTTATGGCATGCAGGAAGTCCTCTATTAGAGTTTTGACCATGTCTATTATATATATCAGCCCATGCCTTCTCATCTTCTATTTTCTTTTGTTCAACATACTTCTCCATCCATTCTAACATAAATTTAGAGTTGTATGCAACATACAAATGCAATGACTCCCACTCCTTAGCATCTACAACAAAAAGTATTTAACTAATCATTGATCTAACCATTCTTTAAAGGATGCATCATACAATACTTAGGATTTAAAAACTACTACTAACATTTAAGATTACCTTTTATCCTCTTTGAAGTTCCTTGACCCTCTAGTTTTCTATCTCTAATGGATTGAGGTTGTTGATCACCCCATAATCTTGGAGCCTCCAGATGCAATTGAGGCAAGTACTCAGATAAATGAACCATGGTTTGAAAAACCATGTACCCTTCAACCATAGAACCTTCAGTCGAGCTCTTTGCCTCACAAAATGTTTTAGGACCTTCATATATCTCTCTACAAGCCACATTGTTCTGAGATGGATGGGCCCACATTGTTCAATCTCTTCTACCAGGTGTATAAGGTAGTGCTCTTGAGAATTGAAGAAACTTGGAGGGAAACACATTTGAATGTCACACATCAAAAGAGCAACATTCCTCTTCCAATAGTTCAACTCATCTGGATGTATCTCTTTAGATGATACCCACCTATAAATTTTAGTAACAAGCATTAACATATCACCAGTTATAATATTTGCAAAATATATGTTAAAACAATTATAAAGACATTGAAAATGATATTTATAGAAGGAAAAAAATTAATTATTGAATAACAAATGATGGTTTATAATACCTCAAATATTTGGACAATTTGTAAATTGTTTGTGCGATGTCATGGTTGAAAGTGCTTTGTATTGTTGTAGGAAGCACATACTACACCAACATTGAAAAATAGCATTTAAACTATATATTATCTTCTACATTACTAATATATTGAAAATTTCAATTATACTACCAAGAAATATAAGATATCATGAATTACCTTTATCCAATTATGCCAATCATGTGTTTTCATTCCAGAAAACTCTGAACCATCTCTTGTGAATATGGTTTTTAATGTCACACCAAAACCAGTTGGAAATCTTATGGCACACATAGTATCAAACATATATTGTTTCTCCTCTTGTAAGAACCCATGGCATAGGATCATATGTGTTATTTTCATGTAACCACATGTTTGGCATCATATTGATGGTTTTGAGGTCCTTCCTTAATTTTATTTTGTCTTCATTGTTGGTTCCCTTTAGATGTTTCCATAAGCACTCTGCCACATTTTTTCCAATATGCATTGTATCAAATAGATGAGCTATTGGGAGATGCTCATAATAATCTAACTTATAAAACTTAGATAGTCTTTTCATTCCCAATGGATAAGCTCTCTCTTCCTTTTTGTCATATGTTGATTTCCACCTCAAAGGGTTCATCCTTTTTGGCCGCCTCCTTTCCTCTTCCTTTCCATTGAACTTATTTTTCTCATGCATGTGATAACGATGGTTTTGAGGTAAGAAGTGCCTGTATTCATCGTACATACGGTTTTTTTAAGATCCTTTGATTGCCTAGATATAGTGTTTGGCCCACATGATGGACAACCATGTTTCCCTTTAGTCTGTAGGCCTGAAAAATTAGTATGGAAACCATATTTAATTAATGGGCAGCAACATAAATAGAATGATTACAAATGAATATGATAAATAGATTACCACAACACACAGAGAGCCCCGGAGCATCGTGAATTGTCCACATAAGTATTGCACGAAAAAGGAAGATCCTATCATTGCTAGGTCTCGATACATCATACATGTTGACACCCTTCCATAATTCACATAGCTCATCAATGAGAGGCTCCATGTATGTGTCCATATCTTTCACCTGGTGTTTTCCTATGAATAAAATGTGAATTAAAATTTAAATATGTTCATGTAAATGTACATCATCTTCAAGAGAACATAACACTAAGAAGTTCATATACCTGGTATTATTAGAGTTAGCATTGCATGCTCCTTTTTCATTGCCATCCAAGGGGGAAGATTATTGTTAATAAGGAAAACCGGCCAAACAGAGTATGTTGTTCTAAGATCTCTGAAAGGATTGACACCATCCATTTCCAATGAAAGTCTTGCATTCCTTGACTCATTTCTTAAATCAGGCCATTTTTCTTCAAGCTCCTTCCAATCTTTGCTATCAACCACCATACGCATGACACCATCTTGGCTCCTTCTTAGTGCATGATAGTCCATAAATTTTTCCAAATCCTTACATTTGAACATCCTCTCAAACCTCGGTGTTATTGGAATGTGGCGTAGAACCTTATAAGGAACTTTCTTGGACACTTGATCTTCACGATATCTATTGGTGAAACATATTGGGCATTGTTGTAAATTTTCATTTTCACCATAGTATAAGATATGGTCATTTGGACATGCATCATATGTTTTGTACTCCATCCCAATGTCTTTCATTTTTGAAGATACTTCCTTTTGTGAATGAGGCATCTTATTTTCCTTTGGAAGTATCTTATCTGCCAAAAGTCTACATAAAACAACAAAAGATCTTTATATTATTCACTATACACAATATTCAAAACTTGAATGACATGGAGAGATATAGTTTAGAGGAGTTTAAAATATACCTCAAGATATCAGTGAAGCATGTATTCATCATTCCATGCATAACTTTCAAGTTCAAAAATAACATAAGTGTTGCCAATACAACAAATTTGCATTTGGGTAAAGAGGCATCCTAGCAAGTTGAGTTAGGGGTGAATCATCAACTTCTTCAGCATATGTGTAGAAGTCTTGTAAAAATTCATTCACCCCATCCTCATTTAATTGAGAAGTGGTATCACCCATATATGTGTCTTCTCCTTCATTGTGAGTGTCACTATCATCATTGTCATATGCCCTTTCATCAACATTATTATGAACTTGGATTGGCTAAACATTACAATATCATTTAAAATAGTTAATAATAATGCAATATAAAAATTTCATATTTTTTAATAACAAGCATTTTGAAATTTCATTATAGTATACCTCTTCTATATAAACTCCATACTTCAACCTATGGATACCAATGAGTCGCGCTTCTTTAATTTTCTATTTTTGCACTTTTCACAAGTATAATATATCATTTCATTAAAATATTCATTTTCCCTGGAGTAGGTCTTGGTACATGTTCATCTGAACATTCAGATGAAGATATACTATTTTCCTGCATAAATCATATACTTTAAATAATGGTCATCCACCTCTCAACTTGATATACTTTAAATAATGAGCATCTACCTCTCAACTTGAGACTTATATTTTTATAGTTTGGAAATGGGTAATTCTGTTATGATGTTTCCATAAACTAAAACATCATTAGTTTGAACTATGAGATCATTTGTGCCATTATATATTCCATCTACTCATGAAAATTATGGTCCTTGGCCCTTACTTATCCATTTTTTGTAAGCTAAAATAGGGTCCATTATGAGTGTTATTTAAGATCTGAGTATTATTAAAAAAACTCATGACTATGATAATATTAATCTTCATTGAGATTCAATTCATTAAAGAAATAATACAAGTGGCAGAAAATGAAAGTACCTATCTTTCCATTTTTTCCAAGAATAGTGGCTAATTGGGTAATAGTGTCCTACAAAAAAAAGTAACACTCGTGATAATAATACAGAAAATAATTTTAAAATGAATAAAAGTATCTTCACGTTCTAACTATTTACCAATATATCTAGGACTAGAATGTCATCTTATACCTTCTTGCACTAAAGCCACTCCACACCAACTAGAGCAAGAGAAGACAATGAAACCTGGAAAAAGGAAAAGATGAAATTAGACAAGGAAAAGCAATCTAATTTATTAAAAATGAAAACAAAATAGCATGAGAAGGTCCACATATTCAAAACCATGCTGCAATAAGACCTACGATAAGTTACAAGGTTAACTTGGAAGAAAACTTGAATCTTGGAACTTATCATAGGTCTTTGTTTTCATTAGAGATAAAGTAGATTGCTTTTCATTGTCCAGTATCCAGTATCAATCCAATTTATACTCTACAAGCTCCATCATTATAATATCTAATGACCAAATATGTGCCTTGAGAAGAGGCTTCTCTGCCCAAATGTACAAGTCATGAAATATTTTAATTCCTTTCTCAAATGAAAGGAGGGCAGAGAAGCCTCTTATCAAGGCATGTATCTTGTGATTATATATTATAATGACAAGAGATTATTCTACTTTATTATTGTGTTACTCCACTTAATCTTTTCAAATATAGCCTTTATTTCTGATCTTAGAATTTTCCAAACCCAAGAATAAGTTACAGTGTGCTCAACTTGTAATGTATTATAACATTAAAACTATACTAACAAGGAGGAACATTAATCAAGCCTAAAGATAGTTTGGGTTAGAATAGTAATCCAAAGAAAGTAGGAAAAATCTTGTAGAAACCAAGAAATATCAGGCTAGAAAGCATCCTGACCACACAAATACTATGGTGGGAGTTCATCCACTCCTGTCCAAGAGTCCTAATTGTGATTATAGTATTCTTTTTTTTCCTTTAAAAACTGAACTTATACATATTTGCACTTTTTCCCCTCATTGTTTGGCACTATCTAAATGACATTCTCAAAGAATTTGGGATACATGGTAATTATTTGCACTATCATTTGAATGATCAAACAAATAAGAAACGTGCTCTAATTAGTTTAAAGGAGTGATTCTATGTATTGGCAGGTTGAGTAATAGTTTTCAGGGTTTGAGTATTGTAATGGACAAGGAATCCTTGTGTATGCATGTAACTGAGAGATTATATTGGTAAGACATTCTATATTGTATGTTTGCATCAATGCTAGTGTAGTTTCATGCATTTGTGCAAGAATTCAAGAATATATATATATACTAAGTTGTGACAGTCACTATGGGGTTACTTGAGAATGAGAAGCAACCAGTGAGTTAAGTGCCTATTTGGAAGGCTAACAGAATTAGGGTATAAACAAAGATCAAGACTCAAAGGTAAACCTGAAAACACTATAACAATCTTGCAATGAAGGTTTGAAGAGATCAAAGATTGTAGTTGTTGGTCTATGTTTAATGAAAGCTATCAGGTGAATCATGAAGAAGAGGTGCAAAGGTTGTTGTTAGAAGATGATGTAGCTCTCATTGTAATTTTTTTGCTACTTAAAACTACAATGTTCAATTTTAGACCAAAAAAGTAAAAACTACAATGCTCATAGACAATCAGGGAGCACCTGAGTAATGCCTAGTATTTACTGAGTAATTTCAACTAATTACTCACCATTACTTGTGAGTCCGAGCTTGTTACTTGGCTCACGAGTAATGGGATTTTTACTCCATTGCAAAAAGAGTGGAAAAATCTCACTATTATTATGTGAGTTCTAAAATTATTGAGGAATGTACCCAAAAATTTACAACAATTTGTAGGTAAACTTCTATAGGTTTTAAGTTTTAGATTTCAGATTTTGGCTATTTCACTTTATCTTTCTTTTGCTGGTTTGATGTTTCTATTTATCAGTTTGTGAGATGTTTTGTGCCTTCCTCTATTCTTAGATTCTGTTGAATACTCTTTTGGATGCATATATCAAACAAGGAATGAATGTGGAGATAGAGAAACTGGTGCAGGAGATGGTAGACCTGCGGATTGAGCTAGATTCAGTAACCTATGGTATGTTGATTGATGGATTTGAAAAAGTGGGCAAGCTAGATGAGGCCTTAAAATATTTTAAGATAATGACAGAAGTTGGATTTAAGCTAGATATTGGTTCCTACAACAAATTGTTTGGTCACTTATGCAATGAAGGAAAGCTTGATGAAGCTAATAGGATTTTTCTGGGATGGTGGATGGAGGGAAGCTCCCTGATGTTGCGACATATGATATATTAACAGAGGCATTTAGCAGAGAAGGGAGAGCCATGAGGAGATAAAAGACTATTTTCAGAAACTTGTGGAGAGGATCAAACTGATTGAGGAACTTATGGCTTGTATCAAACTACAAGGGAAAAAAATGTGTCTAGTGAAGAAAGCCAAAGATAGAACCTGGATTGGCTACTTAGAAATTTCAGAGGATGGATGTGTGAATCTTGTTTCTTGACGTTTTAGTCTTGTTGAAAGATCAAGCTTTTACTCGAATGGTAACATTTTTATTTTGACCACCCATCTGGCAAAAGAAGAGGAACCTATTGGGAAGATGATTCTCCAAAGGATTGATTCATTTTAGCTCTGTCTTCACCAACATTGCAACCCCCTCCATCATTTTCAAGGTATTAGAGTTTCTACGCTCTTGTAGAAGGCCAACTTGTCTACCCTCTTGGGACATTAACAACTGAATGCATGCTCACATTGTCTACTGTGCAAACAAATCTGCCCACCCTGCAGTAATAATGCCTTGAGGTGAATGGATTCCCTACCACCCTATAGCATAATCATGTGAGGATTATGCTCTGACCAACCTCCATGCATTTAAGAGGCAAGGACTATAGTGCTGCTTGCTGGTGAGGGCTGAAAACCCTAAGTAGAGGTGATCCTTATCTAGCACACACAAATGCCATGGGACGCACACTCTGCACCAATGATAGAATTAATAAAAATCAGTATTAATTTATTCTTATTTTTTGAGGGCGCTTTGAGGCACCCAATCAACTAGGCAACAACTGTTGCAGACCATATGGAGCGCTAAAATCGCTTCCATGGTCACTCCTTGTCTCATCATTGACACTGAACATAGGGCACATTACATTATTCTTTCCCATTCCATAAAAATATGAAATATCCCAAAGAATGCATCTGAGAAAAGGCCAAGGAGGAAGTTTGTGTATAAGCAGCGAATCCATGAAAAAGAAAAGAAAGCTACAGAGGTAGATGCAACTAGGAGGAAAACAATGGAAGTGGAAAAATAAAAACAAGAAGGCTGAAGGAAGATGAAAAGAAGGCCAAGGTCGAGGCAAAAGCTCATGAACAAAGGAAAGCCAAGGAAGAGAGAGATTCGGGTAATGAAAACACAAGGAAAAGGCTAAGAAAGGTTATCACCTAGGTCTAAAAGAGATGTCAGTTGTAGAGTTGATGGTAGTGTTGATAGATATTTTGTTGGCTTTCCACCCTTAGAGAGGTCTAAAGAGATGAAGGAGGGAGTAGATGAAGTGAGAGGGCTTGTGCTGCATCTTAAGGTAATAGTGGCCGGGAAAAAGAGAAATTACAAACTAAATCTGAGAGGGGCAAGAAGCAAAAGAACAATTTGTCCAGGGACAAGATAAAAGAAGTAGAATACAACTCCAAATCATAAGAACAGGCTCTCAGATCAACAAGACCATGTTTAAAAAATCACATATTGGAAACAAAACCTTTCATGTTCATGTATGTTAAACAGAATGAACAAATCAACATATATTCATACAATTAACAAGAGTTTCATTCCAAATGGGACTTGGTCCCCTTAAATAAATGAAAGGGGTGAAGCTTGGTGCATGTTTTAGCCAGCTTTGACTCAATAGATACCTCACATATAGGAACTAATCATTAATAATGTCACTACAAAGGCATAATTGTTTTGCATACATCAAGAAAGAAAAATAAAACACAAGGCTGCAAGACTGCATTAGAACATAGCCAAATTCATGTTGAAGACACACTGAGGCCCTGGTATTGACCACCCAAGGATGTAAGGCATCTGAATTGCAAGCTCTAGAATATTGAATAGTAATTTTGGAAACGGTCTTCATAAGTAAGAATGTGCATTAGTTCCATTAAAAATATGAAAATTTAAGAGAAAAAACTGAACCAGAACTTAATAATTCTCTAAGAACTCAGGATGCAATCTCTTATAACACAAAAAATGCAATGCAAATAGAACTAGGAAAATATTTTAAAAGACTAAACTTAAACAAGAATATCATAAAATGTGCATATTACACATCAGATCATACTCAAAATTGGGAATTTTAAATACAAGTCATAACCCCTACGACAAAATCTTGGTTTGTCTATTACCCACAACATAGAACACCAGCCAGATGTTGAGGGAGGAAATTTACAGGAATACATTTACATTGAATAACCCTATTATTCCAGAGATTGGATAACCCTAATATTTTAAGGCCTCATCCAGTTTACATTGGGCAAGTTGGATGAGGCCTTAAAATATTTTAAGAGAATGATAGAAGCTATATTTAAGCCAGATATTGGTTCCTACAAAAATTGTTCAGTCACTTATGCAATGAAGGAAAGCTTGATGAAGCTAATAGGATTTTTCTAGGGATGGTGGATGGAGGGAAGCTCCCTGATGTTGCGACATATGATATATTAACAGAGGCATTTAGCAAAAAGGGAGAGCTGAGGATTATTTGTCCTCATGCTTATGAGGTAAGGTATATGACTTATTTTATGACCAAGTAAATGGTCGGATTTCTTGCTAATTTGGTTATGTACAAAAGCGTGTGTTGAAAGTGTATTGCAGATGATGCATTGTATACTGTCAATCTTTTAGTGCATTGCATTGCTTGGTTTTTGCATAACATGGAAGAGAGTTCCTTTGATTACTTTGCATGAAGGTTTGTTGCATCTTATTGGGATTGGATAAAAAATAGGAGTTCCCATTGGGGTTGGATTAAAAGATAAGAGGATTAAATCAGAACCATGTCTATAAATATAAGAATCACCTAAGCCTTGCAAATGGTAAAATTCCAGTGACCTCATGTGTGCTTACCTCCAACAAGAGCACTACCCTTTTCTTTGAGCAATTAGCTAAAAATTAACATTAACATTTTAGAGACAATTCTCTGGGTACAAAGATCCAACCCTATTTATCATCCATACCTAAATGGATAAGACAAATCCTCTTGTTGGGGGTAAGAAAATGGTAAAATTCTAGTGATAGTGACTCTGGTGAGGACTCTTTGGTTGCATGTAAGACTTATGGATTTGATCAGTTGAATAGTATGTCACGATATAACCTCACTTAAATAGAGAATAAAACATAATTGTGATCAATGGGGTGATTGTCATCTCTGTTGGATAAGGGTGATTATGAAATTTTATTCTCGAGAGAGAATATGAGACTATGAAGAAACTAGTGATGTTGTAGAAGTATAAGTTATTAAGTATAATATTTTTCATGGTGAAAAATATAATTTCCAGTATCTAGTTTAAATAACTAATTTTTAGATAAAGACGTGTTTCTAAAAACCATCTTAATTAAGGCCATTAAATATGGTTCCTAACTACAATTAGAAATCGAATAACTTGCCAAGACACTATTCAGATAGATATTGAAAAGTATTTCCTTCCATTAATAGAAGATATAATGTTCAGTGTTCTTTTCGGCACATTTAAGGTTGGACCTCTTATCAACAATGTGATATGAAAAACAAGTTTACCTTGTCAATAATTCCAAACAATATAATATTCTATATGGAAATTTTGGGCAGTTGAGGGTTTCTTCTCACTAGTTATGGGTCATATCCCTTGTGGAAATAGGAAATGGTTCCTTTGTTCTCTCCAGAGGTAAAGGCTAAAGAGAGCTTCATATTCAGATGCCAATGTTTATTAAAAGATCCGGGAAAAATATCAGTGCTTGTATAGAGATTCATAGATTTCACCATCCACATGCTCTTGGTAACTCAGGAGGAACCCCACAAAAAGAGCATGAAGGAAACTTGGATTGCAGGATCAATTCAGGAGCATCTCAATGCCTAGGTTTCTGCAATTCCGCCCTCACCTTTTGGTATGGAGGACATATTCTCGCTCAGGGATACATCACATCCACAGAAATTTTCAAAACATTTAGAAGCGGGGAGTATGACCAACAACATTGACAAAGGCTCGAATACAGTGGAATTTGTGTTTGACATTTTGGACAGGGAGAGCAACATAAACCCTGATCATGAAAAGGGCCAGAAACATGTCAAAATAGATTGGAATGTAGAAGTGAAAAAGGTGTATTTCACATACCCACCTTGCCAAAGGCTCTAATTCCACCGTGTTAGAGCCTTTGGAAATGTTGTTGGTCCTACCGGGGAACTCTTTTCTGGCTGAACGCAAAACAAGAAAAACTCAAAAATATTTCCTTGTTTCAAAGAGGTCATAGAGGAAGTCCCGCCATGGCTGTGAGTTTATCCGCTGATAGCAATTATCAACGAAAAATAATGTAAACCCATAAAATAAAAGAGGGCAAAATAAAAGCATGGGTAGATACCTGCCGCCTAGCCTCCTCTACTCGCCTTAAGATCTGCTTACATCACCACCCATTTTTTAATCTTTCACAGCTAGTTGTCTAGTCTATGTGCTTTTTGTCTGATGTGTATCTACCTACAACTATTTTCAATATAAGCTGCAACATAAAATTAAAAAACAAAAATATAACATAACCGAATAGATATACCTTTGAAAGTTCAGCAGAATGCCAATTTGAGCACTATCAAAGCTTAGATATAACCTATCCGGAGTTTGAGCCAATAAGGAAGCTGCGATTAGTTTGGCTAGATCAAGTCGTCATTCCAGAAGATTATATGCGAGAAGCCATTTTGTTCGATTTGAGATTGTTTAAATGGATTTCGTGTCCAGTTACTCGTTTGAAATCCAAGTGTCTTGTAGTTGTAGATCTAAGATTTCCATTGGATAGGAAATTTCCTCACCTTTCGAATGATATAAATAAGTCCTCCTAACTCCTCATATTTCTCAAGTTATGGGCCATCAGACCTTCGGGTGAAAAGTTTCCCCAAGAGCGGACTGTGTGAGGCTAGGGGAGAAACTCTACCCCAAGGGTAGATCTGGGTGGTGGGAGACATATTGGAAATTTTCCCACGTGGGGTGAAAATCCAACTTTGCGCCCTCACTCCCGCGAGTCTGCAAGGGACACATGGCGCCTCCTAAGCCACGCGGGAAAAGTAGGGCAGCGGGAAACATTTTGGAAAATTTCCCGTGCGGGCGAGAAGCCAACTTTGTGCCAGCGTGCTACAAATCTGCAATGGACACGTGAATCCTCCTAACACACGCAGGAAAAGAGGGGCAGCGGGGAGAAATTTTTTTAACACCTGAAGGGAAAAGAGGGTAACATTTACCCACGCCTCCGTCGGCACCTAAGCGATACCACATGGCAACTCTTGATTGGGTCATTGCCATGGCGGCGGGAAATTTTGGAAAAATTTCCCAAAATTTTCTGAAGCACAACAAGGCAAAAAGGGATCCACTCCTCTTTCGTTGCCTTGTGATGCCACATGGTAACTCTTGGTTCGCTTTATGAGCCAGTGGGGAAAATTTGAAAAAAAATTCCCAAAAATTTCTGGAAGCGTTAAGATGAAAAGGGATCTGCCCCTCCACTGACACCTCATGGTGCCACATTGCAGCCTCTTATTTCTTGTGGGCTGGTGAGGAAACTTTGGAAAATTTTCCTAAAATTTTTTAAAAGTCCTAAGGGAAAAATTCAGGCTGCGGGCTGTCACAGGAAAATTTTCCCAATGTTTTTTTGATGCCAAGTGAGGAAAAAGTTTAGAAGGCCATAAATTTTGATAGAGAGCTCAGGTTTTGGGAAAACGAGGAATTTATCAAAAGTTCTCGATGTCCTCGTTGCACAGGATTCATTAATTTTAATTTTGATAAATTTTAAGGGGTCAATTTCAAGAAAACAATATGTAGGCTTTTATAGTGTAAACTGGTAAATTTTAACTTGTGAGAATTGTTCAATTTAATCTTTTTCCTCTCTCAACATGTCAAATGGACATGGAGAATTGTTCTTAGGTGGATTTAATAAAGATTTCAAGATTCAATTTTCGTGATTGATTTACAGTTTGAACATTTACATTTCTTCGCAAAAAATGATTGTAACATTGTTTCATTTCGATTTTGCTAAATTTTCTAAGAAATTCCTTAAGTGTTTTTAGCTTGGTTTGGGATCATTTTGGCCTCATTAAATCCAATTGATTATTTCATTTTCCTCTTATCTATTTGCAAGGTTATTTGAACATTTGATAAAGAAATTTTACAAAGTATATAGTTAATTGAAAGAAGTGTATACATTTATAGAACAAAAATTAACTATCTCTTTTGTCATGAAATAAAACATTAAATTCATTTCATGCTCATCATAACTAGTTATCTTTATTTTTCAATCAAATGTTAAAACAATAATGCAGTTTCTATTCTTTCCAAAATCATATATTATAAACAAGGCAGAATAATACATTTTCTCCTCACGTGTTTCACTTTTCCACTTTCCAAACAGGGATTTCATAGTGCATGTTAAACACAGATTTCTAATGGAAATAATATCATATGAACAAGGCAAACACTTCCATTAATTCAAATGAAACTCTTACACCTCCTTTCCATTTGATTTCAAAATACAACATACAAAATACGTATCATTCTTTCACATTCTTTCCAAAAATAGAATACAAAGTATAACTCTTTTACATTTCAAATTTCAACTTTCATTGTTAATACAAAGTATCCTTCCATTTAAACGAATATATAGATCATCCACTTTAAAGTGGTAAAGGGATATAATAATATTTCGCTTAAAAAGGACTATCAAACTATCTTTTTCCTTGCTCCCAAATAAAGCAACATGCGTATTTCTCACTCTTCCAATTTGATCACAATAAGAGTAGGGGAAATGCAATGCTCTCCACCCAACCAAGAAATCCAATGAAGAGGAGAAGCCATCCTTCTTCATTGGCCCCTGAGCCTCAACCACAATGCATAAAATATGTGATCCAACTTATGGCAAAAAGTGGCTTCCCACAAACACACAAGCAACATTTTCACAATGAAACACAGTCAAAAAAGAATGTAGCTTACAACTTCATTAAAGCATGAAAAACATTATTAAGACTTCATCCAACAAGCCAAATTAGCAAGAAACTATGGGGGATGCTACTTATGCCTCCCAAAGGGGAAATGGGTATCGACACTTGAGAACAAACCGCCATATATATATATATATATATATATATATATATATATATATATATATATATATATATATAATTTCAAATCCCCGACATGCCCTTATGCCTCCCCAAGTACCCCTTATACCTCACATTTCCTTATGCCTACCCAACCTCTTATGACACCCCATAATGAGTAAAGAAATGCAAGTTATTTCTTTGTAAGGTGGAACCCAAATCCCAACTTCCTCCACCCTTATACCTCCCTAAAACACACTTGCGCCTCCCAAAAATAACCCCATAGTCTTCTCCTACACCATTCCTAGGCCATCTACCCAACAACCCACAAACATGCCAAAACATTCACACATTAACATTTACATTTATAAAAGAAGGGCATTTCAAGAGCCAAGCTCCTACCTCTCCATGATGGAGTTGTTCCAAGTTCCAAAACAACAAGCTTTATCCCAATGCAAGTAATCCAAATCAGTCAAGCACAAGCATGCAACTATCTTCCAAAACTTCTTCAAAACAAGAGCTTTCAAAACAACAAGGAATTCACCCCAGAATAAAGTCTCAAAAATGAAGCAACCAAAACAAGGCAAGAAATTAAAATTTTATAGAAGAGGGAAGGAAAGAGGATGAGGAAGACCCACGTAGGATGCCATATCACACATTTTCAACCCCAACCCAAAAGTCAACTTCATTCTCCAATGCATAATAAATAGGTGGGTGAAAAATATGACAGTTTACTTACACATTCAAACCCAACCCACACCCTAAAGGACTGAAATTAATTGATGTAAGAAAATTGAAATTAAAACCTACAATTTTCCTTCTCAAAAGCATTATAAAAGTCTAATCTCAACTCTCCAACCATAGGTATGGTTGGTAATTAAATTTAAGAGGTATGGGACAAGTTTAACTTGTCCCACAAGCCTCCAAAATCAGCCTCCAAGGACAATTTCGAATTCTCAAGAAGGTAGAGTGTTTCACACTCGAAAGTCAATTACCACATCACTTACATATCTCTTACAACACTTTAATTCAAGGCCAACAACTCTATTAATTAATTTCTTATGACATATTTTAATTAATTAACTTAACAACATGATTACTCACAATATTACACACCATTTAATGAATAATGAAAGGGGTAAAAGCACCACAAAATAAACACATGCAAACATAAAGAAAGGGACCAAAATAAAAGGAATACATAAAACCCCTTGGTCACAATTAATGGTGATCCCCCATGGGAATCCCTAACACACACAAACATGCACAAACAAATACTAGTTGCCATGGTGACCTTGTTGAATTCATCTAGAATTCCAATGTGGTTGGTCTCCAATCCCCCAATGTTTGTTGTGATATTTTAACCTATAAAACAAAAACACCTCCTTCGGCCTCGTGGCCATATCGGAACTTCCAAAATAATATGAATATGTTTCCCAAAATTATTTAGATATATGAATCACAACAACATTAAAGCAATCTAACAATATCATTTATAGTTTTATCAACAACTATATCATCATCCAATAATTTCCATTTCTAGGTCTACTCACAATATCCAAATATCACAAGTCCGAACAACATCCATAATATAACAATGTCAAACAGTATATCATAATCAACATATAAAATGTCTCTAATAATCATCATTCATCATAAGCCGAATCAAGTCAACAATAATCCCCGACCTAACATATAACATCATACTCTAACAAATTCCATAATCATGTCCATAATATAATCAACAAAGCATCATGATTAGTATCAAAATTGTGTCAAAGGGAAGTGGGCACAACACAAATCAACCACGATCTATGATTTCTAATGTCTAACATCATCCCAACTCAAAGGCTACAGGTAATGTCCATAAGTATAGTCAACAAAGTGTCATAATCAATATCAAAAGGTATCGAAGGGAAGTGGGCAATACACTCATTACCATCTTCCTCAAATATAAGAAGAAGAACTTCAATATTCTTGATGGGAATGTGGCCCTTAACAAGGGCGTGGGGTACCATCCATCGAGATTCATAATCAACCATTTGTATAGAAATGAGTGGATCTTGCAACTCCTTCAATTGAAGGGAATCATCCGAGGGTTTCAAGAGTCCTCACCCGGATGCTCGGGAAAGAACCCTTCCACCACATAGGTTTTCCTTGCATTTTGAATACACATAGTCATCCAAGAGATGGCCTTTTTGATAGCATCATTGGCAATGAAGGAAAATCCCTAATAGTCAATCCTGTGATCCCAATGCATGTCATGTATTTGCAAGTTGATTTAGGCAGTTGGAACGGCTTGCGGGTATCAAGATCAAAATAATTCCTGGCATAAGTTGTATGAGTCTGATAAGAGGTTTTATCATCAAATTTCATAGAGGATCCTAGTGTATCTCCTATGGCAATGAGGAAAGATTTATTCCAAAGCTGTAGGTATCAAGAACGGGTAGGTATTGAAAGAGTCTTTGAGGGGATCAAACCACAGATACCATGGCTTGAAAATAAGACCATCTTCTTCCCAAACCCAATATTGGTAAAAATTAAATCCCTATCCTCTTGGGTTTAAAAAAACAATAAAATAGGATTTAGCACAGGGGTAATGTTCAATCTTACCCTTGATGTTTTTCCTTTGCCTTTGAGAAATCCAGTTGTGTAGTTGACACAGCTTGAGCAAAAATTTGTGAAATCTGCAAATGAGCCCAAGTTGGGAGAGATTCTCCTTCTCCTTGACGACATTTTATAGAAGAACATCCTCTATCTTTAGCACCAGAGTGTTTTGAGCGGTTGTAATAGCTTATCAACATTTCTTTTAGTCTCCTTCATTTAGAGACATCTTCAGCAATTTTTTGGTGGAACCACCATTCCCCAACCTAGTCTCTTTATTTCCCTACTTCTCTTGATTGATGCTTCCCCCGCCCTACGAAAGACATCAATAGTATTATGATCATTGTTGCCCCTAGATCTCTTTGCCGGATCCATAAAAATTGTTGGATTTTTTAGGAGAGGATGATTCTTTTCTCGGGCCATCTTTAAATTTTATTAATTGTCATTAACTTTTTATTTATTATAATTTGTAATATTTTAATAAACTTATTACTATTTACAAATTATAATTTATAACTTATAACTTTTTATATTATCAATACTTAATAATAGATTGATTATATTATATAATGTATAAACTGTGAATTTATTATAATAAAATTATTATAAATAATAATATAATATTATAATTTATGAGTTGGGATATTGGCCTCTTCATAACACCAAATGATCTATTGCTAGTATTATCGTTGAACACTTTGGGATTTTGTGTCCTATAGTTTTGTCTTTTCTCACTCTTTGCATGTAGTTTTATGTTGTCGTGATTCGACTTCAGAAGTTTTTAAAGACATAAGAAGTGCATTTAAGAGAATTGAGAGATTGATCAATTAGAATCACACAACATTCATATTTAAGTTGTAAGATAAAAATCTTTATTTTGAAGAATTTACATGCCAATAAAAATAGGTCAGGGATTTAACATTTACTACTTGTTGCATCAATTTAAATAATAAAGTGTTTGACTCTTGCATAGAGTAGATTTCCTTATGACTTATATAAAGTGACATTTTCAAGACTTTCTGTTCAATGAGCTTTGATTCGGACAAGATGTTTAATCAACACATTATTTTACTACTGTTTTGCAAGGTTTTTATGCATGGTTAAGTGTTGGGATTCGAAGAAGAACGAATTTTCAATGCCCTCTAGCGAATTCTAGAAAAGAAACCAAAGATTTTGAATCCTAGGAAGATAGTGGGCATCTATCCTATTTCACATATACAACACATTTCTCAAACCGTATTATTACGATTATGATTATAGTTTTTATGCAATTCTACGCTTCTATCATATTATATTTCTTTTCAATATTTGATTCATCTTGTTATTTGGACACTAAGACCCTTCCTCTTGTGTCTCAAAATCATGAGGACAAGGTGAATTTTGAAATCGTCAATGTGCTTCACACTCAGGAAAATGTGAATCTGAATACTTGTGTAGGTTGGATTAGTGTCGGGAAAAAGAAGGAAGAAAAAAATTGTGGATGATCCCTTTAGATGCATTTAAGATCCTGTGGGAAAGAGTCTTAGGGATGACTTTGTTGATTGTTTTATTTTTGTTTTTGTATCGTTGTTTGTTTGGCCATGCTTTTGTTGATCCTCTTTGCCGCTAATAGAGGCAGCTTCACTCGGTCCTCATTGTTATATCTTTTTCTCCACTTGAAACATGTTGTTACAGGGTAGAGTCCCCTCAACCCACATTTACCATCAATAATAAAAAAAAAAATTATTTCCTAGACTTGGGTAACCCTATTTTTAACGATTTTATCAGTATATGTGACATGTTTATTATCACTTTTGAACTCTAATTTTTCAGATTATATAATTATCTATGATTCTTTACAAATTTGTGTGGTGCTCTATACTTGATGTGATTTATTTCTAATTGAATTTAATTGCAACCATGTTGTGGTTAGTATAATATATTATTGGCGCAAAACCGCTTTCCATATCTAACTATTGAGTATATGATTTTAAAGATCGATCTCACATTAACCTTAACAATGACATCTAACAAACAACGCTTATCCCTCTCCATTTCGAATATATATTTATATCAATTTACCACTCAAGATCTCATCACAATTATGTTAACAGAAAATGATATCTAACAAACACTTCTAACGGATGAAAACGTCTAATACTGAAGCAGGAAACTAAAGATGAACGCCATCAAATTTACCTTCTTAGAAAGGTGCTGGCAAGATGTTCTTGTCACATTAAATAGACCAACCACTCCAATGAATATCGTGGATTTGATTCATGTGAAGACTTGCTGTAACAAATTCTAGATGTACAATAAGTTTCATGAAGTCCTCAGAATAGTCACTGTACAGAGAAATCTGACATAAATGTTTGCAGATAAATCTCTTAAAATAATGTAAGATGTTAACCTCATCTTTTCTATAATAGAGACGGTTTACCACCTAAAATACTTGCCTCTTGTTACACGGAATTCCTTCAGAGATCCCACGTGCAATTTGCTGTTAAAACCCGTTCCTATCAAATATAAAAATGGCATAGCAACCAGCCAGCTAGAGCCATGGATTGTTCAAAATATTAAAAGAAAAGGCGAATCATCATTTACTGGATTTAGATTGACAGATAAAGCCAAACAAATATAGTCAATGAGGTTAGACCTGATAATGGTACAAGTCTGGCCTTTAAATACTACAAGAAATAAGACTTTCTGCAGTTCTGAAATATCCGGCAGACTCTAGCTAGTTCTGAATTTAAAATGGATGAACACAGTCTTTATTTTAGCACTGTTCTAGGTTTCTTTCTTTTCGTTTTGTCCGCCACTGTAGTGGAATCACAAAAGCAACCGCTGATTTCAGCACTCTACATTTTTGGAGATTCCACCATAGATCCTGGTAACAACAATTGCCTTGGTACTATTGCCAAAGCTAACTTCCCTCCCTATGGAAGAGACTTTCCCAATGGTCAGCCTACAGGCAGATTTACAAACGGAAGATTAGTCACAGATATTATATGTATATATTTCTTTCTGAATACTATGAATACTTATTTCTGAATACAGCAATAGACTTCCTTAATGCATGTATTTTACATGTATAATCTAACTTTAATATTGTAATGTTTTCAACTGTGTCACATAATATAGCTGAACTCGCCGGACTTCCAGATTTGCTGCCTGCATCATTGGATCCTGAATTCCAAGGAGATAAACTGCTGACTGGTGCAAGTTTCGGTTCGTCTGGTTCAGGATATGCAGACAGCACGTCAAACAATTTTGTTAGTACAATTTTTTTAATATTTATATTATTCCTAGCAGTTTTAATTTGTTACAACATACAACGAGTAAAATAAAGCGTTGTTTAAATATACTGGAGTCTTTTAAATCAACGAGCTTTCCCGCCCAATAATTCTGCAAAAAAATTTAGTAATCTCATTAGAAATGATGTAATGTGGGAGGTGGGCAATCCATGTGCACCTGTCGTGACCGACTAGAAAATATTTTCTAAGAAGTTGATAAATGAAATAGTGGACAGGCCATCCTATTTAAGCAGTAACAAGCATCTGTGACTGTCAAACATTTTATGGGTGAAGGTAATTTTTAATATTGTCCTCAAAAATATATAATATTTTTTTCGTTATATTTTATATGTATTTATATTTTTATAATAGGTATATAAATTTATTTTTAAAATCAGGGTAACATTTTAAATATGGAAGTTGTGTTTGACGGTTATTTCAAATATTTATAAGTATTTTATAGTCAAAAGTATAAAAAAATTAAATGGTCATCAAATTTATCTCCTAAATTGGTTTAGTGGAACTGTCACACATGTTTATAGCTGACATAATATATTAATTTGCACAAACTAATTCACAAAATATACTTCGGTGCAGTAATTGAACACCAAACTTGTACACATGAGATCCTGGTTTGATTGACTTTTCGTAACATCCATCACATACAAAATGACTGCTGCAACAGTAAAATGTAATGTGAATTTGTTTCTACCAATTTCATAAATCATAATATAAAGAAAGTGTCATTTCCCATTTTTATTTCTATATTATCTACAAAACAATTTCATTTTTATAAATGATGAGTATCAGTTTTAAATGAGTCATCAATATTTTTCACCTTTCATACTTTTCTTTTTATATAATTTTTTTTTCATTTAAAAACTAATTGAAAAATAGACTATCAAACGGTTTTTTTTTTTTTTTAATATATTTATTTGTTCACTTATAATTTAAGTCATATCTTTCTGCCAAAGGAACTTTAACATCTACCCGCGTGATCTCAAATAAATTCCAACGTACACTATATATATATTAGTCTATTAGTTATAATTTTACTCATATCTTTCTGTCAAAGGAACTTCAACATGTACCCGAGTGATCTAAAATAAATTCCAACGTACACTTTTATTTCCTCTTTGGTAAAATATCAGTTTATTGACCTCATATAATACTCTCATATTTGCAGAATGTAATACCACTAGAGAAGCAAGTAAACAATTTCAGGATCTACAAAACACAGCTCTCGAATATGGTTGGCCAGAAAAACGCCACGGAGATCGTATCAGAAGCATTATTTTGTATAAGCACGGGAACTGATGACTTTGCACTTAATTATTATTTGAATCCTTCAACGAGGATGAAATATAGCGTTCACCAATTCGAGGATATGCTGTTACAGTCTCTAAGTAGATTTATACAGGTAAAAGTATTGTGGTATACAATTTCAGTATCAAATTCAACTTCTAAAATTGTTGATATTACAGTCGAATTCATAAACATGAACAGAATGTTAACAGCGAAGGAGGTACAAGACTTGCTGTCATTGGGCTGCCACCTTTTGGCTGTTTGCCTTTGCAAATTACTCTGCACAATTTGATCGGAAATAAATGCGTTGAGGAATTCAATGAGATTGCCAGATCTCTCAATACGAAGATCAAAGCATTAATAGAAAAGAAGAAGCTCACTTATCCGGGTCTTCGAATAGCTTATATAGACATATACAATAAGTTGGCTGACATTGTTAAGTTTCCTAGTAAATATGGTAAAATTCTTACTTCCCTCTTGTCATTCAGAGTGAACTTTCTGAACAATAGTTCATATACTGGTGACACTGTTGAAAGCAATGTTCCTTCGTAGAGACAGATGAATTGCTTATATTTTTTGGTTTTATGTATTTGTTTTTGCAGGTTTTGAAGAGGTAAGAAAAGGTTGCTGTGGAACGGGTCTGTTGGAGACCGGCATAATTTGCAACAGAGCAAGCCCAACTTGTGCTGACCCAACAAAATATGTGTTCTGGGATAGTTTCCATCCAACAACAACAGCGTATAATATCATTGCCAAAGACATATTCCAGCAGGCTCTCTCATCTCTAACGTGATCGAAATAATGGCAAGATTCAACGTATATGTTGATAAAATTAAATTAAAAGTGTAACATATGAAATTTCCGTAAGGATTATTTATATTTTAAACTATGTAGATTTTTATTGTCCACCGAATGCCTTACAGGTGTGACATGCTATCTAAAGGTTTCGTTTCTCACTTCTTTCTTCCAGCACACTTAACAGATGTCTATCATGAATACACAATTTGGGCTTTGGCCCTTTGGATGTTATGGTTTCTTACTTTGAATTTATGTTATCTGTTGGTAGTAATTAATTCACCCATATTGTTCGTGGCTATACAATCACTAGTGTTTCTAAGCGTAGCGTCTCTTATTTTATGGAATATTTTGCCACCGTGTAGCTTGATTAAAGGAATGCTCGTTTTCATGATGCATGTACAACTCATATATTGATGGTACTAGAGGTCTGGTCATATGTACATCTAGCAGACTAAACAATCATCTTTAATGTTTCCATCACATGCCATTCTCAAAACAAACGAGTGGTAATAATGGACTTATAACTGGAATTATAACTTAATAATGGCTGTAAATGCAAGTTCTCTGTTTAATTTCACATCAAGATGCCTTTAAAATTTAATTTTTACGAGCAAATGTTTAATTAGGTAGGTTAAACCATCTCGTTGGTACGTAGAGGTGATGACAATAATGCGTTTTATCACGCATATGTTTTGCATGCAAAGGGGTTGCTACCTTTTGTATCAATAGTTACGTTAGAGAATTCTCCAGGACAATGAGATTATTATTAGCAATAATATAACTGTGGTGGTAGCACACGTCATGAGTAACCCTTAAATGGTCGAAGATTGTGTAACGCCCATCAAAAACGACGTTCTAAAACACGCTAACTCCCAAAACTTAACCCGAAATTTGTGACATTTTTTTTTTTTTTTTTTCGAACAAGGTAGAAGGATAAAACATGTTACAAGGATGTTAATCCCCTAGGGTACAACAACTAACTTACACCACTAAACTCAACCCTACGGTTTAAGAAACAGTCTACTAGAAGGTTAACATATTTTCTAATTCATCTTTAAGGTCCGTTAAACAAATATTCACTAGGAAGGTACCAAGGATTAATTTATTTAATTAAATGTTTTCTTCTCCTTAATAATGTTAATTCCTAATAGGGTTAACCTCTTACCCAATTAATATAAAATCATTATCTTAATAACTTAGAGTCTTTTCTATTACTAACTAAAGCTTGATAAGGACTAACAAAGGTTTAATAGTCTAGGAAATAAAATGGCCCCATTCCCAAATTACACATACCCCTAAGGCTTTAAAGGAAACATTAGTAAAATCCATTTTCTCCTAACAAAGGTAGGGTTGATCCTCCACCCTTGGATCAAATCAATTTCAACCACAAGATCCTAGGGTTACAAACAAGCCCTAAAAATTCCATAAGCATTCTTATTAAACCCTTCCTTTATTCTATTTTCCTCATTTGGTCCATTTTCCTTTGTGAAAAATGCAGGTTGGAGAGGAGAAGGCCATGGGAGCAAGAGGGGAGAAATCATGGAGGACTCTACAAGGACCAAGCTTAGAAGGTTTAGATTGAAGGTTTAATGTTGTTTCCATTTTCATTCAAGGATTGGGAGGGATCTCTTTCCCCAATCTGGTTTTATTCTAAACCATTTGTATTTGGGTTTTCAAATTTGGGGCAGACCCTACCCCATTGTTATAAATGAAAAAGAATAGTTTTAATCCACCATTTGAAGGTTTTGTTGCCCAATCCAAGGATTTTAATCATTATTTTGCTTTCTGGTAGTTATTAGATGAATTTTACATCTTATAAATTAGATTGAACCAATTAAAATTCACACACAAGCGCGAGATCTAGAAAGTTTTTCGCGAGTGACGAAACTACCGCCCGAGAGGTTTTATTTATTTAGGTGTAGGATTAGAAATCAATCCTTTTATACTTACTAAGTGTACCAGGACATATGAGTGCACATTATAAGGCTAGTGATTACTTGTAACCAAAATAAAAACTATATAGTGTTGATAGAGTCACTCCATATTCGAATATTTCTACCAGTGGAATGCTAAGAAGTATGACTTTAATGGTGCAAAGGTGAGCATGTTAACTTCAGAAAACTTATTGATTTAAATAAGTGAATTGTAGCAAGGCATAGGGGTTCTTTTGATATTGTTGATATCCATGATAAAGGTTTAAGATGGAATCAAATTTCTGTTCATATTCTAAAATTATTACGCATAACATATAAAGTATGAAACACAAATAGTTTTATTATATATGTTATACATAATTATATAATTAAATATAAATAAATCACTTAAGTCACTATTGTAATAAACACAAATAATCAAACAAGCTAATAAAGGATATTATCATAATACATATCAACTTGTGAAGTCATATTCATGCAGAAAAGAAAATTTTATCTATACCAATTTACATCTAATATATACAACCACCTATCTACCACTAATAGGTATACTATAATCACGTTTAACACTATTTATTTTAGTACAACACTTATAATAATACTCTTTGTAGACAAACTGTAGATACTGTTACTAATGCGTACTGAAATGTATACATTTACAATTAAAATCATATTAGAGAGATAATTGTGAAAATCGGTGTGGGCGCAATATGAATTTGAGTTTGAAAACAAGCTTGGGGTGGGTGGCTTTAATAGCCACCTGCCATTCATTAAAGCTCCATCCCCTTGCGTGCTGGAGTCTTCATGCTGATCCGCGCGTTTCCCTTTCATTTCAACTTAGATTTGCAAATCTTTTACCTTTTTGGGTTGGTCTGCCAAACTACTCCACCCAGGCCGCGTGAATTCAATGTGGAGGATTATAGATGAAGCTACAGGTGAGTATAGCAGGTTGACACCTCTTTTCATTGCCCCTGGCCGCGTGAGGTAATCTGAGGGTGTGGAAGAAGCTACAGGTGAATATAGCGAGGGGGGGGTTACCTCCACTGTAAACGGCGTGAGGACATAGGATGGTGGTGAGGGAGAAACTGGCGGCTAGAGGCATAATAGCCTTTTGTTTGAGCGCTTCCAACAAGCAGGTTACCAACTATGTTGTTATCTGCTCAGATGTAATGCATCCACAAATTTGGGATTCGCCTTCAAGATATATTTTTCTTTATCAGAATCGATTAAGGAGCAGTGAGAGTTAAGAGGTGACCAAAAATAATCACAACGATTTTTCTATTAAGAGACTTTCGTCGCATCTTTGCGGTGTAGCTCGTGGAAAGGAATCTCATAGAGGTGGATCTGTTTCATATCAGAATATTCATGAAGTCCAATTTGTTTTGCAATAAAAAGTGAAGCTCACAATAAGTTTATTTTATTCTTAATATTACAGTTTTTAGGTCTAGGATAAAAAAATCATTCCATTAAAACATAGGTTTATTAGCATATATGTTTAAATATTTTTTTGTGTTTTTTTCAAAAACACTTAGTTAATATGTCATCGAAATATTAAATGATATATTGTTATTAGATATGGATTTAATTATAGTAAGTACATTAGTTTAATATTACTTAAATATGAATAGTATTTAAAATATTAGTTTCCTTATTACTGAAATGTGGGTATGAATAAATAAGCTTACTACTATTATTTTACTTATCACATTAAATATCTCTTCTACATATTTTAATAGGGCATTTCTATGGGATCTCAAGTGTATTTGATTTCCTTTCCCTTACTAATTTGCCAATAATTTGTCAATGAATTCTTAAATGAAGATAAACATAATAATCTAGGACATAAAATAATTCGTTAGCATAATAAAAACTATCTAAAAAAAGTCATTCCATTACATCAATACAAGAATAGAAATGCACTATTATTCCAATTTTTCAATACATCACTTTTTCAAGTAATAAAATGAAATTTATATATATTTTTTTGTAAAATTCCTAACATTCCACAAAAGAGGGTCCTCAAATATTTTCATTAAGTTTTAAAGCAAGAACTACCAACATTTCAACAAGATCAACTTATTCATAAGAGGTTCCAAGCCAAGTAAGAAGGAGAATAAATAGATTGTCTTCCTTTCAACTTTTGATTCCATCTACATTACAACCTTACTAATGAAGTTCAAAACAACTTTCCTTCAACATCTTGTTACAACACTTTCTACTTCATGTGGAAACAAATTTACAATATTGGAAGCTAAAATACAAAGCAATATTACATTTTTCCTCCACTCAAGGTGGGTAAAATACATGGTGGTTTCACATTGTCATCAACAAGGTTCCAATGCTCCAAATATCAACAAGGTGGCTCCTCCATAGTTTTCTTGATTCACAACAAAATAAGGGGAGAGGCAACGCTCTCCTCCCAACCAAGATACCCAATGGAGAAGAGAATCCATCCTCTCCATTGGCCCCCGAGCCCCAACCACATCACAATGAGAGAAAATCCAACTCATGGCAACTACTAGCTTCCACATAACTAAACATAACATTTCACATTCATTCCATAATCCTTCAAAACAAGATTTACAACACAACAAGAGGGAAAACAATCACAACAACAAGTCACAAGGCTTATCAAGAAAGCCATAAGAGTAAGACATATGGGGAGGCCACTTATGCCTCCCAATGGGAATGGGTGCCACCTAAAAGCCTCCAATGCAAAACACAATACCCCTAACAACTCTTATGCCTCCCTCAAGTACCCCTTATCCCTCCATTCACTCTTATGCCTCCCTCAACTCTTATGGCTCCCTCAAAGTAAAACAAGAAGAAAATGCAAGCATTTCTCTTACAAGGTGGGCACCCAACCCAAACTCCCTCCTCAAGAACATGATCTCTTATGCCTCCCTCAATTAAACTCCCCATAGTCTCCTCCCACTCCCAACTTAGGCATTCTACCCATTCCCAACAAGCATCTCAAACAACAATATTCAACACAACATACATATACATTCATATAACAAAAAGAAACATAATGCAAACAAAGGTGAAGCTCCTACCTTTCCATGGTAGAGCTTGCTCCAAGTATGAAGTCTCAATCCCTCCAAGATCAAGCAAGCATCCACAAGCTCCACAAAATTCCCACAAGTATCAACAAGCTCCAAAATACCACAACTCCTTCCAAAAACCTCTCCTCTCCAAAATACAAAAGACTAAAAATGAAACTTCCAACCCCCAAAACAAACAAGAGGATCAAATAAATAGAGAAAAGAGTGGGAGGGATGATGTGGCTCCAAGTAGGATGCCACCTCCTTTTCCCTCCACTCCACATCATTTGGTCAACATCAAATTCCAAAGCACCATTAATAAGTGGTTGAAAGAAAGGCAAGCACCTTACACACTCCAACTAAGCCCACTCCCAATATTTTTACCCTTTTAAAAGGACAAAATTAAATTTGAAAGAAAGTGAAATTAATATTTTTACCCTTTTATCCCCCAAAACACCTAAAAGACCCTAAATTTGGCCTTCCAACCCATAGGTAGGGTTGGCATGGGGTTTTAAGAGGTGTGGGACAAGTTTGACTTGTCCCACAAGCTTTGAAATTTGGCCTCCAAGGCCAAATTCGAGTTTCCCATGTGGGGTAGAGTGTGCTACACTCAAACTCAAACACACATCAATCCACACAAAATCCCAAGTAAATCAAATCCTAATAAATGAACTCTCTTAGGTCACATCTTTTAATTAGTTTAGGACAATTTCAAATTAACTTAATTAACCCACTACAACCCATGGCTAACAAAGGGTAAACTCCAATCCAAGGAATATGAATAATAACATAAGTAAAATTTCACTTACTAAGAGCAACACATACTAACATAATAAAAGGGAAAATTAAAACAAAACAACACATGATCCCTAGGTCACAATTTTCCCTTTACTAGATAATTCTAACACACACACAATTACTTGTTGCCATGGTGACCTTAGCTGGATTCTTCTCAAATTCCGATGTGGTTGGTCTCCACTCCCCAATATTGTTGTGAATATAATATACTGCAGAGCAGAAAAATACCTCCTTCGGCCTGTTGGCCGCATTAAAACATTCATGCCAAATATACAATATAATCTAAAATAAACGACACATGATTTACTATCATCTATGCAAGTATGATATCACTAACACTTCCTAGCACATTTCTATTCCACATATCATTTATATCAAAACGATCATCACATTAGTCCAATTATCAAGTTCTACTCAATATGATTAAACATATCACATGTCATAATTAAGATAAATAACCCTGTCAAAAGTATACAAATATCGTCATCAAATGTCCACCAGTAAACCATATGCATCATATAAAGATCAAATCAATAACAGTCCAATGTCTATGATATCTACTAACATGCTAAATCAAGAAGCCATAATAAATCCATAGTGAAGTAATCAGTCTCGAAAAACAAAACAAAATGAGGTCGAAGGGAAGTGGGCACTACATCCCCCTCCCCTTAGACTCGACTTCCTCCTGGAAGTCACTGGAAAAGGTGTGGAAACTGTCCTCGTAGCAAAGTAGCATCCTCCCAAGTAGCTGCAGTCTCATCATACCTGTCCCATTGGACCCGAACCTCAATCAATCTCTCTGCGAAGGCCCAGGGTCCTGCGATCTAAAATGCGCACGGGCTCCACCATCACCTGCCCCTGATCCTGCACCTGCAATGCGGTCCAATCTAGCACATGAGAAGGATCAGAAATATATCTCCTAAGCACAGAAACATGAAACACATCATGGATGCGCGATAAGCTAGGTGGCAATGCTAGACGATAGGCCAAGGGACCGAGGCGCTCCAAGATCTCAAAGGGACCCACAAACCTAGGAGCAAGCTTAGAACCTTTTCCATAACGGATAGGGCTCTTATGCGGTCTGACACGAAGAAACACCTTCGTGCCTACCTCAAAGCTGCGATCTGTCCTATGCTGGTCTGCATACTTCTTCTATCTATCCTGCGCCTCCTGCAATCTCTGTCTGATCAAGGCAACCTGCTGCTCCATATCCTGTAATAATGCTGGCCCAAGGGAAACCCTGTCCTCAATCCTATCCCAACTAAGAGGTGTCCTGCACTCTCTACCATATAAAGCCTGAAAAGGAGCCATGCCTATAGAACTCTGGAAACTATTATTGTAGGCAAACTCCACCAAATACAGATACTCCTCCCATCTCGACTGATGATCCATCACGTACATCCTGAGCATATCCTCCAAAATCTGATTCACCCTCTCTGTCTGTCCATCTGTCTCAGGGTGATAAGCTGTGCTGAAATTAATCCTCATCCCGAGGGCATACTGCATGGTGGTCCAGAAATGGGAAGTGTACAAAGGGTCGTGGTCGCAAATGATCTTCCACGGAATCCCATGTAATCTGACAATCTCATCAAGGTATACTCATGCCACAGCACTTGCTGTATAGGTGGTCTTCACCGGAGAAAAATGAGCTACCTTCGTCAATTTATCCACCGTGACCATGATGGCGTCGTGATGGTATCTCGACGTAGGTAACCCAACGATGAAGTCCATGGAAATGGTGTCCCACTTCCACTCCGGTATGGCGTGAGGATAGAGAAGGCCAGCTGGATGCTGATGCTCGGCCTTCACCCTCTGGCACTCTAAACAGCGTGACACAAATAAGCCACGTCTCTCCGAAGTCCTCTCCAAAAATACAACTGTCTCAAGGTGGCGTGCATCTTCTTCACCCCGGGATGGGCTGAATAAGGTGCACGATGAGCCTCTATCAAAATGTCATGTCTCAAGCCTCCATCTATAGGAACATATATCCAACCTCTGTGCTTGAGAAGACCATCTTCCTCTAATGAAAATCCATCAAATCTCCCCTCAAGGGTCTCTGAGACTCAATCTCTACTTTGGCAAGGTAGAAACTGTCATGAGGAAGCGGCTGCAAGATCCTACTCATAAATCTATGCCCACTGAGGTAGCCATAGCCACATGTCTCCGTCTACTCAAGGCATCTGCAACCACATTCTCCTTCCCCTTCACATGCTCTATCTCCATGTCATACTCACGAGTAACTCCATCTAACGCATTGTGAGCGTTGAGATTGGGTTGCGTGAAGAGGTGGCGAAGACTCAAGTGATCAGTCTGAGTGTAAATCTCTGGCCAAGAAGAAAATGTCCTCCACCGCACTAAGGCATGTACCACTCTGCTGAAGCTCAAGGTCATGGGTCGGATAATTGAGCTCATAATCTTTGAGTTTGCGAGACTCAAAGGCAACTACTCTACCCTCCTGCATTAACACACCTCCAAGTCCTGCCAAGGAAGCATCTATGCAAATGTAGAACTCACCCTGAGGATCTGGCACTGCAAGAATAGGTGCTCTCGTGAGGCATTCCTTCAGTGTATTGAAGGCCTACTCACATCTATCTGACCATAAAAACTTCTTCCCTTTCCACTAAAGAGAAGTGATAGGGTGCGCAATCCGAGAAAAGTCCTGAACAAACCTCCTATAATACCTGCTAGACCCATGAAACTACGCACCTCGGTCACACTAGTGGGTGCTGGCCAATCCATGATGGCTCGAATCTTGGAAGGATCGACTGCGATACCTTCCCCAGAAATGATGTGGCCCAAATACTGCACCTCAGGCTGAAAGAACGCACACTTCTCCAAGTTCCCGTAAAGGCGTGTTCGTGAAGACACTGAAGAACCTGGCGAAGGTGCTCCTCGTGCTCCTCACGTGTGCGTGAGTAAATCAGAATGTCATCAAGGAAGATGAGCATGAAGCGATCAAGGAAGGTCCTGAATACCCCATTCATCAAACTCATAAACACTGCGGGGCATTCGTCAGACCGAAAGGTACCACTGTGAACTCATAGTGGCCATATCTCATGGAAAGTTGTCTTGTGAATATCTATCTCCGCAATCCTGAGCTGATGGTACCCTGACTTAAGATCTATCTTAGAGAAAATTGTAGCCCCTTCATCTGATCAAATAAATCATCAATGCGTGGAAGGGGGTAATGATTCTTGATCGTTACTTTATTCAAATGGTGAGTCGATACACAACCGTAGAGATCCATCCTTCTTCTTTACGAAGATCACCGGTGCACCCCAAGGGGATACACTAGGATGGATTAGGCCTTTCTCCAGAAGGCCCTCAAGCTGCAACTTGAGCTCACATAGCTCAGGAGTAGTCATCCGATAGGGTGCTCGTGAGATAGGCTCTGCGCCCGGAACTAGATCTATATGGAAGTCGATCTCACGTGGGGGAGGTAATCCCGGTAGCTCCCCTAGGAACACATCAGAAAACTCTGATAAGATGGGATGATCATCGAGGGAAGGTCCTCTTGACTCATCCTCGATCGATCGTCACACGACCGTAATAGCAAATAATCATCAAACCCCGTCGCGCACACCGCTTAAGCTGCATAGCAGAGATGGTGCGAATGGAAACGACCCTCCTAACTCCTGATATCACTGACTCTACTCCAAGATCATCTATGCAAGCAATAGTCTTATGGTAATAATCCACTCTAGCTCTGAGCGGACAACCAATCCATGCCTAAAATGATGCCATAAGATCCTAATGGAAGGATCCGAAGATCAGAAGTAGTGGTGAAGGGTCCCAAATCCACTACACACTCCTTGACTAAGGAGTCTACAGAAATTTTGGCTCCAGAAGCCATCTCAACGTCCCAACTACGGCCTTACCTAACTACCACCCTCTGACAACGCTCTACTAAGGATGGTGCAATAAAAGAATCAGAAGAACCAGAATCAAATAATATAGAGGTGGAAATACCACCAACACTACCTGTCATCTCAATCACAGTACTCTGATGCTCAGCCTGGCGGTTCTCGACCACTGCGTAGATCCGATGACTCATGCCATATCTCCAACAGTAGGCTCTGAGCTCTGCGTCTTACCCTTGTTAGGGTTATGTGGGCAATCTCTCCAATGATGTCCAACAACACCACAACCATAACAGCTGCCTGGTCCTCTCCAGTGGGAAGCAGCTCCAGCTGGTACTCTAGATGACTGAGATACAGATCCTGACGATCCGGCTATGGACTGTTGAGGTCTCTGCTGATGAGCTCCTGCTGACTGAGCTCTCGGCGCACCCTGTGTCCTGATGGGACCCCTAGGAGGAGGCCCCATACTACGTCCTCTCTGTGCATCAAATCTCTGAGGAGGTCGGTAAGGTGGGCGGGTCTGCTGCTGCTGCTGTTGTTGTGGTGGCCTGAATGAAGCTTGCCCTGAACTCTGTCCACCCCATGGAGGAGGAACTGACCCCTTCGACCTACCATCCTGCATCTGCTGGATACGGCTCCGAACTCTGTCTCTAGCCTGCGTCTTTCCCCGTGTCTCCTCTCGCATATAGGCCTTCTCCACGGCCCTCTCTAATGTCTCAGGCGGTGAATGCGCCTGCGCCACCTAAATCCAAGTTTAGGCCCCGATGAACTCTATGAATCCGTGCACTACTCATCCTGCATATAGTCGACGTACTGGAGTAGGTCCAGAAATCGACTCTCATACTCAACTACTGTCATCGATGCTTGACGGAGGTCATGAAACTCGTCTATCCGCTGCTGTATAAATCTCTGGGTAAATACCTACTCCTGAAACGCTCCTCAAATAGCTCCCAGGTAATCGTCTCCGAGTCAACATGGAGCTTCTGCTCCTCGGTCCTCCACTAGACTCCTGCTCCATCCTTCAGAAGATGGATTGCAACACGAGCTTTCGTGTTGCTAGTACAAGGGCAGAGCTTGAAGCATCCACTCAAGCTCACCAACCAGGCCTCTGCCTGAAAACCACCTGTATCACCCGAATAGTGAGATGGTCGTAGCTTCAGGATCTCCCTGATATGGTCTGCAGCTGACGTATGACGAATCCTAGATCTCTCTGTATGCTCCTCCCTCTGTCTAGGGCTCCGAGACCTGTCCCTATGTCCTGAGATCTTGTCCCCATGTCCTCTCTGTGGTGACTCTACCCTAGCCGACTCCGCATGGAATTTCTCTACCCTGTGCTCCTCGTTGTGTCGAGGGGATGCCTGGGCATCTACTGATGGCTCCAAACTATGTCTTGCAAGTCGTCCTCCCAAGGGCTCTCCGCGTATAGCGGCATTGACATCCTGGAGTGTCTGCAAGATCTGAGGTAGAAGGGCTGCTATGGCCTGCTCTGGTGGTGGTATGTCTAGGTCTATATGAAGAGACCCCTCGCCCAATCCGCGCCTCCTGCACAGATCAAGGTGAGAGTTAGTTCATTGTTCTAGGTCTTGTGCCAGTTTTCTAAATTTGTTGTTTCTATAATTATCAACATTGTGGTTTTATATATTAAAAACAAAAATCAACTCTGCACTAGGTTAAATGTTCTGTTTCATGTTTTCTGTACTGCGTGTGCCCAAGGGTCCAAGCTTGAACCCCAGCTCGATACCAAAATGTAACCGGGAAAAAATGAACGAATGACTACGATGCGCGAAGAACTTGCTGTCACCAGCATACGACCCGAAAATGCGACTATATTTTTTTTTTTGTTTTATTTATTTAGGTGTAGGATTAGAAATCAATCCTTTTATACTTACTAAGTGTACCAGGACATATAAGTGCACATTATAAGGCTTAGTGATTACTTGTAACCAAAATAAAAACTATATAGTGTTGATAGAGTCACTCCATATTCGAATATTTCTACCAGTGGAATGCTAAGAAGTA
Source organism: Taxus wallichiana var. yunnanensis (assembly GCA_018340775.1). Classification (NCBI taxonomy): domain Eukaryota; kingdom Viridiplantae; phylum Streptophyta; class Pinopsida; order Cupressales; family Taxaceae; genus Taxus; species Taxus wallichiana. The sequence goes on from CM031234.1 coordinate 639,769,628, forward strand.
CGACTTTAATAGTGCAAAGGTGAGCACGTTAACTTCAGAGAACTTATTGATTTAAATAAGTGAATTGTAGCAAGGCATAGGGGTTCTTTTGATATTGTTGATATCCACGATAAAGGTTTAAGATGAAATCAAATTTCTGTTCATATTCTAAAATTATTACGCATAACATATAAAGTATGAAACACAAATAGTTTTATTATATATGTTATTAATTATAATATAATACATAATTATATAATTAAATATAAATAAATCACTTAAGTCACTATTGTAATAAACACAAATAATCAAACAAGCTAATAAAGGATATTATCATAATACATATCAACTTGTGAAGTCATATTCATGCGAAAGGAAAATTTTATCTATACCAATTTACATCTAATATATACAATCACCTATCTACCACTAATAGGTATACTATAATCATGTTTAACACTATTTATTTTAGTACAACACTTATAATAATACTCTTTGTAGACAAACTATAAATCTTGTTACTAATGCGTTACTTAAATGTATACATTTACAATCAAAATCATATTAGAGAGATAATTGTGAAAATCGGTGTGGTGCAATATGAATTTGGAGTTTGAAAACAAGCTTGGGGTGGGTGGCTTTAATGGCCACCTGCCATTCATTAAATAACTCCATCCCCCTTGACTGGAGTCTTCATGCTGATCCGCTTTTCCATTTCATTTCATTTAGATTTGCATATCTTTTGCCTTTTTGGGTTGGTTCCCCAACTACTCCACCCGAGGCCACGTGTGAATTCAATGTGGAGGATTATAGATGAAGCTACGGTGAATATAGCGGGCGTTTTACCTCTTTTAATTCACCCCGCGCGCGAGGTGATCAGGAGGATTATGGAAGCCGTTACAAACGAGGATATATTGAGGCGGGTTACTTCCACTTTAAACGGTCCCTGGACGTTTTAGGACGGTGTGGTGGCCGGGGAGATCCATGGCCGCAGGAAAGGAAGCCTTTTGTTTGAGCGCTTCTAACAAGCAAGGTTACCAACTATGTTGTTATCTGCTTAAAGATGCGAATGCATCCACTTCAAATTTGGGATTCGCCTTGAAGATATCTTTATCCCGAATCGATTAAAGGAAGCAGTGAGGAGTGTTAAGAGGTGACCTGAACAATAAATCACAATGATTTTCCATTAAGGTATTCATTTACGGTGTAGCTCGTGGGAAATGAATCTCATAGAGGTGGGTCTGTTTCATATCAGAATATTCATGAAGTCCAATTTGTGTTGTAATAAAAAGAACCTATCAGCGTAAGTTTATTTTATTCTTAATATTACCTGTGGTCTAAGTATATAAGTAAAATATTCCATTAAAACACGTAGGTTTAAAGCCCTTTAAATATTAGTGTTATTTGTTTCTAGGTTTTAAAATGTCAGTTAATTAAAATATTAATGATATATTGTTATAAATATGGCATTTAAATTATAGGAAGTACATTTTTTTATTACTTAAATATGAATAGTATTTAAAATATTAGTTTCCTTATTACTAGAAATGTGGGTATTAATAAATAAGCTTAGAACTTTCAATTAAAAATCTAAATACTTCTTCATATTTTAATAGGGCATTTTATAATCTCAATGTGTATTTGATTTCCTTTCCCTTACTACATTTGCCTTAATTAAAATAATTTGTCTCAATGAATTAAGATCAAATGAAATAAACATAATGGAAACAATTGACATTAAAAATTTACAAATAAAAAAACTATCTAAAAACTACATTCCATTAACAATACAAGAAGAGAAATGCACTAATATTCCAATTTTTCAATACATCATTTTAAGTAATAAAACAAAATTTAATATATATTTTTTTGTAAAATTCCTAACACCCACAAAAGGGTTTCAAAATATTTTCATTAAGTTTTAAAGCAAGAACTACCAACATTTCAACAAGATCAACTTATTTATAAGAGGTTCCAAGCCAAGTAAGAAGGAGAATAAATAGATTGTCTTTCTTTCAACTTTTGATTCCATCTACATTACAACCTTACTAATGAAGTTCAAAACAACTTTCCTTCAACATCTTGTTACAACACTTTCTACTTCATGTGGAAACAAATTTACAATAATGGAAGCTAAAATACAAAGCAATATTACATTTTTCCTCCACTCAAGGTGGGTAAAATACATGGTGGTTTCACATTGTCATCAAAAGGTTCCAATGCTCCAAATATCAACAAGGTGGCTCCTCCATAGTTTGCTTGATTCACAACAAAATAAGGGGAGAGGCAACGCTCTCCTCCCAACCAAGATACCCAATGGAGAAGAGAAGCCATCCTCTCCATTGGCCCCCGAGCCCCAACCACATCACAATGAGAGAAAATCCAACTCATGGCAACTACTAGCTTCCACATAACTAAACATAACATTTCACATTCATTCCATAATCCTTCAAAACAAGATCAACAACACAACAAGAGAGAAAACAATCACAACAACAAGTCACAAGGCTTATCAAGAAAGCCATAAGAGTAAGACATATGGGGAGGCCACTTATGCCTCCCAATGGGAATGGGTGCCACCTAAAAGCCTCCAATGCAAAATACAATACCCCTAACAACTCTTATGCCTCCCTCAAGTACCCCTTATCCCTCCATTCACTCTTATGCCTCCCTCAACTCTTATGGCTCCCTCAAAGTAAAACAAGAAGAAAATGCAAGCATTTCTCTTACAAGGTGGGCACCCAACCCAAACTCCCTCCTCAAGAACATGATCTCTTATGCCTCCCTCAATTAAACTCCCCATAGTCTCCTCCCACTCCCAACTTAGGCATTCTACCCATTCCCAACAAGCATTACAACAACAAAATTCAACACAACATATGTACTCATTCATATAACAAAAAGAAGAAAACATAATACAACAAAGGTGAAGCTCCTACCTTTCCATGGTAGAGCTTGCTCCAAGTATGAAGTCTCAAATCCCTCCAAAGATCAAGCAAGCATCCACAAGCTCCACAAAATTCCCAAGTATCAACAAGCTCCAAAATCCACAAACTCTTTCCAAATCCTCTCTCTCCAAAATACAAAGACTAAAAATGAAACTTCCAACCCCAAAAACAAACAAAAGGATCAAATAAATAGAGAAAAGAGAGGGAGGGATGATGTGGCTCCAAGTAGGATGCCACCTCCTTTTCCCTCCACTCCACATCATTTGGTCAACATCAAATTCCAATGCACCATTAATAGGTGGTTGAAAGAAAGGCAAGCACCTTACACACTCCAACTAGCCCATTCCCCAAAGGACAAAATTAAATTTGAAAGAAAGTGCAATTAATATTTTTACCCTTTTATCCCCCCAAAACACCTAAAAGACCCTAAATTTGGCCTTCCAACCCATAGGTAGGGTTGGCATGGGGTTTTAAGAGGTGTGGGACAAGTTTGACTTGTCCCACAAGCTTTGAAATTTGGCCTCAAGGCCAAATTCGAGTTTCCCATGTGGGGTAGAGTGTGCTACACTCAAACTCAAACACACATCAATCCACACAAAATCCCAAGTAAATCAAATCCTAATAAATGAACTCTCTTAGGTCACATCTTTTAATTAGTTTAGGACAATTTCAAATTAACTTAATTAACCCACTACACCCATGGCTAACAAAGGGGTAAACTCCAATCCAAGGAATATGAATAATAACACAAGTAAAATTTCACTTACTAAGAGCAACACATACTAACATAATAAAAGGAAAAATTAAAACAAAACAACACATGATCCCTAGGTCACAATTTTCCCTTTACCAGATAATTCTAACACACACACAATTACTTGTTGCCATGGTGACCTTAGCTGGATTCTTCTCAAATTCCGATGTGGTTGGTCTCCACTCCCCAATATTGTTGTGAATATAATATACCTACAGAGCAGAAAATACCTCCTTCGGCCTGTTGGCCGCATTAAAACATTCATGCCAAATATACAATATAATCTAAAATAAACGACACATGATTTACTATCATCTATGCAAGTACGATATCACTTAACACTTTCTAGCACATTTCTATTCCACATTTCATTTATGTCAAAACGATCATCACATTAGTCAAATTATCAAGTTCTACTCAATATGATTAAATATATCACATGTCATAATTAAGATAAATAACCCTATCAAAAGTATACAAATATCGTCATCAAATGTCCACTAGTAAACCATATGCATCATATAAAGATCAAATCAATAACATTCCAATGTCTATGATATCTACTAGCATGCTAAATCAAGAAGCCATAATAAATCCATAGTGACGTAATCAGTCTTGAAAACAACAAAACAAAATGATTTGTTCATTCCCTAGTTAAATCTACTCATATTTAAAAGCTATCTAAACTAATGAAGAACACATCTACTTACAAACTCATTCTATTATGTTCATCTAGTTTTCTTTCCATTTCAAGAGCAAAAGTATCTAAATCTATTGCTTTACATTGTCATTTTCTTGCTATAAAACAAATCAACATTTCTAAAAACAATATATTCAAACTTGTTCTCTCTTTCATTTCACTACAATGTACATACATTCAAAATAGCTATAATAACTTTATTTTTCCATTCAAGTTTATTATGCATACAAGTTCAACTTCTTACAACTTCTATATTTCCTTCTTTCTCATTTACAACATTACAACTTCACTATGAAAGTAACTTTCTTTTTCACAATGCAACTTCCAAATAAACTTTTACACAATATAGTCATTTTGATTCTTTCTCTTGCACAATATACAAATATTGGAATGCAATATTTCTCCAAGAAATTATTACAAAGTCTTCCACTCAAGGTGGGAAATAATACAAGAATGTAAGAAAATAATAGAATACAATATCTCAAGTTTCTCCACTCTAAGTGGGAACAACACAAAGGAAGTTTCACAAGGTCTCCAACAAAACTCCAAGCTCCACAACTCCACAAGATAGCTCCTCCAAGATTTTTTTGATTCACAAAAAAATGGGGGGAGAGGCAATGCTCTCCACCCAACCAAGATATCCAATGAAGAGGAGAAGCCATCCTCTTCATTGGCCCCCGAGCCCCAACCACATCACAATGGGAGATGATTTCAACACATGGCAATAAAAATCTTCCATAAATACTAAAAATAATTTTCAGAACATTTCAACCACATTCTAAAAAAACCACAACACAAGAAGAACAACAACAAACAACAAAACAAGGCTTAAAATGAAATCCAAAAGAGAAATACCTATGGGGAGGCCACTTATGCCTCCAAATGGGAATGGGTGCCCACCTTAAAGAATCTAATGCATATCTCAAATCCCTACATACTCTTATGCCTCCCTCAAGTACCCCTTATACCTCCCACATACTATTATGCCTCCCTCATAAAAGAAAAAAGTAAGAAATGCAAGCATTCCTTATCCTAGGTGGGGCACCCAACCCAACTCCCTACAAACAAGAAAGTAAACTCTTATACCTCCCTACAAGAAAACTCCTCATAGTCCCTCCTATTCAAAACTCAGGCAATCTACCCACACCCAACAAGCATTCCAAGGAAAACAATATACAATACAAACACATAAACACAAAATAAGGCATAACATAAGAATGTTGAAGCTCCTACCTTTCCATAGTAGAGATTGTTCCCAAGAGTAAGTCCCCAAGCTCCTCAAAACAAAGCAAGCATCCACAAGCTCCAACAATCCACAAGAACTCCCAAAAATCCTCTAACTCTCCAAAATACAAGAGCACAAAATGATCAAGTAACCCCAAACAAGCAAAAGAGCTTCAATAAATAGAAAAGGGAGAGAGGATGATGAGGTGGCTCCATGTAGGATGCCACATCACTCCTCAACTCCACCTAAGAAGTCAAACCTCAACCTCAATGCACCATAAATTGGTGGGTGAGAGAAATAACAAGATACTTCCACCCATAAACAAAGCCCACACCTTTCTAAGGACAAAATTAATCGCTTGAAAGAAAGTGAAATAAACATTTCACTTTTTTATCTTCTCAAAACACCTAATTGGGTCTAGTTTTGACTGCCCAACCCATAGGTAGGGTTGGTATGGAAATTTTAAAGGTGTGGGACAAGTTTAACTTGTCCCATACAAGCCTTCAAAATTGACCCTTAAGGCCAAATTCGAGTTTCCCATGAAGGGTAGAGTGTACAACACTCAAAATCTCAAGCATTCAACACACAACACAAAATCCAAGAGTAAATCAAGTCTAATAAATGAACTTCTTTTGGTCACATATTTAATTAGTTTAGGACAAAATTTATTAACTTTAATAAGACACTTAGACCCACCAAGATAAAGGGGGAAAAACATACATCAAAACTAAATAATAATAAAAAGTAAATTACATCACTCAAAGGAACACACACTAACATTAATAAAAGGAAAATAAAAAAAAGCAACACATGACCCCTTGGTCACAATTTTTCCCTAACCAAATAATTCTAACACACACACAATTACATGTTGCCATGGTGACCCTAGTTGAATTTATCTAGAATTTTAATGTGGTTGGTCTCCAATCCCCGATGTTGTTGTGAATATATATACCTGCAAAACACATAATACCTCATTCCGCCTTGTGGCCACCTTAAAACATCCATGCCAAAATATGCAATATAGATCTAAAATCATCTATATACAAATTAATATCATCTACGCAATTACGAATCATTTACAAATTTCTAGGAACATTTCTATCCAACGTTTCATCCATGTCAAAAATGATCACAAAATTAATTCAATTCTCAAAGTCTTCTCATGGCGACGAAAGTATATCTAATGTTAGAAATATATATAAATAACCATATCCACAACATATCAACATCGTATAATATGTTTCTAATAATCCACATGCATCATATATGAATTGAAATGAAGAAAAGTCCAGTATGTCTAACATCTAGTATCATGCTAAATCAAAAGGCTATAATAATGTTCATAAATGTAGTCAATAGTATCAAAATCAAAGCAAAAGGTGTCGAAGGGACATGGGCACTATATCCCCCTCCCCTTAGACTTGACTTCCTCCTAGAAGTCACACGAACAAGTGTGGGTACTACACTCATAACATTGTAGCATCCTCCCATGTAGCTAAAGTCTCATCATATCTCTCCCACTGGACCCAAACCTGGTCAATCTCTTTGTCAAAAGCCCAGGGTCATGCGCTCTATAATGTAGACAGGCTCCACCATTACCTCCCCACCCTGATCCTGTAGGTGAAACGCAGTCCAATATAGCATGTAAGAAGCATAAAAAATATATCTAATAAGCATAAAAACATGAAACACATCATGGATGCAAGACAAGATAGGTGGCAACACTAGATGATAGGTTAAGGGACCGATGCACTCCAAGATCTCAACGGGACCCACAGACCTAGGAGCAAGCTTAGAACCTATTCCATAATGGATAGGGATCTTATGTGGTTTGACATGAAGGAAAACCTTCATGCCCACCTCATAACTACGATCTGGCCTATGCTGGTCTGCATACTTCTTACGCCATATCTTGCGCCTCCCGTAATCTCTCTCACGATCAAAGCAACTGTTACTCCATGTCCTACTGATAAGGCTGGCCCAAGAAAACCTTTCCTCTAACCTATCCCAACTAAGAGGTTTCATGGACTCTTTGCCATATAATGCCCGAAAAGGATCCATTCCTATCGAAATCAAAACTATTATTGTAGGAAAACTACACCAAGTAAAAATACTCCTCCCATCTCGACTGGTGATCCATAACATACATCCTAAGCATGTCCTCCAGGATCTGATTCACTCACTCATTCTCCGGTCCCCTTTTTCCCACCTTTGTGATATGCCATGCTGAAAATGATTCTCGTCCCGAGAGCATGCTGTAAGGTGGTCCAGAAATGGGAAGTGTACAAGGAATCACAGTTGCAAATGATCTTCTACGGAATCCCATATAATTTGACAGTCTCATCAAGATATACCCGTGCCACTGCACTAGTTTTGTAGGTGGTATTCACCGGAGAAAAATTATCCACCTTCGTCAATTTATCCACCATGACCATGATGGCGACGTGGTGGTATCTCAACGTCGGTAACCCAACAATGAAGTCCATGGAAATGGTGTCCCACTTCAACTTCAGTATGGCATGAGGAAAGAGAATGCCAACTGGATGTTGATGCTCAGTCTTCACCCTTTGACACTGTAAACAATGTGACACAAACTGAGCCATGTCTCTTCAAAGTCCTTTCAATCAATGGTACAACTATCTCAAACTGGCGTGCATCTTCTTCACCCCGGATGGGCTGAATAAGGTGCACGATGAGCCTCTGTCAAAATGTCATGTCTCAAGTTTCCATCTCTAAGAACGTATATCCAACCTCTGTGTTTGAGAATACCATCTTCCTCTAATGAAAATCCATCAAATCTCCTCTCAAGGGGCTTTTGAGACCCAATATCTACTCTAGCTGCAAGGTAGAAGCTATCATAAGGAAGCTGCTTTGTAAAATCATGCTCTGCAAATCTATGCTCACTGAAGTAGCCATCACCACATGCCCCCACCTGCTCAAAGTGTCCGTAACAAAATTCTCCTTCCCCTCACATGATCTATCTCTACGTGTCATAATCATAAAGAAAATCCATCCAATGTCACTGACGAGCGTTGAGATTGGGCTGCATGAAGAGGTGGAGAAGACTCAAGTGATCAGTCTTGATTTTAAATCTCCAGCCAAGGAGGAAGTGTCTCTACCACACTAAGGCGTGCACAATTTCTACGGGCTCAAGATCAGGACTCGGATAATTAAGCTCATAATATTTGAGTTTGCGAGACTCAAAAGTAACTACTTTTCCCTCCTGCATTAACACACCTCCAAGTCCTGCCAAAGAAGCATTTGTGAAAACATAGAACTTACCCTGAGGATTTGGTACTACAAGAATTAGCGTTCTCATAAGGCATTCCTTAGTGTCCTGAAGGCCTACTCATATCAATCTGACCAAATAAATTTTTTCTCTTTCCGCTGAAGGGAAGTGATGGGGTGCATAGTCTAAGAAAAGTCCTGAATGAATCTCCTGTAATATTCTGCCAAACCCATGAAGCAACGCACCTCCATCACACTGGTGGGTGCTGACCAATCCATGATAGCTTGAATCTTGAAAGGATCGACTGTGATACCCTCCCCAGAAATGAGGTGGCCCAAATTGTAGTGCCCACTTCCCTTCGACACTTTTGATATTGATAATGAGACTACTAACTATACTATGGACATTATTATAGTTTTGATTTAGTATGGTGTTAGATGTCAGATCATGGATTATTGTTGACTCTGATTCATATATGATACATGATGATTGTTAGAGAAATTTTATATAGATGTTGACATGCTGTTGTACATGGTTATATATATATGGATGTTGTTAGGACATGTGATACTTGGATATATTAAGTAGATTAACAAAATTGAATTTAAAATTGATGATTATATAGTTGTTGATGAAATTGTAAGTGATATTGTTGATTTTCTAGATGTTGTTGTGATTCATATATATATATATATATATTGATGATTTTGAAATTATATTATATTCATTTGGATGTTCTGATATGGCCACGAGGCCAAAGGGGTATTTGTATTGTGCAGGTTAAAAATATCACAACAAACATCGGGGGATTGGAGACCAACCACATTGGAATTCTAGATGAATTCAACAAGGTCACCATGGCAACTTGTATTGTTTGTGTGTGTTTGTTTGATTTTTAGGGATTCGCATGGGGGGGATCACCTTTAAATGTGACTAAGGGTTATGCGTATTTATTTATTTGGTTCCTTTTATCGATGTTTGTATGTGTTTATTAAGTGATGTGTTTACCTCTTTCATTATTTCTTAATTGTGGTGAATTAATGTGAGTAAACATGTTGTTAAAATTAATTAATCAAATTTGGACATAAGAAAGTAATTATTAAAGTTGTTGGCCTAAAATTAAAGTGTTGTAAGAAATGTTTAAGTGATGTGTAAGAGATGTGTAAACTAATTTTTGAGTATGAAACACTCCACCTTGTTTTGAAATTTGAATTTGTCTTTGGAGGATAATTTTGGAGGCTTATGGGACAAGTTAAACTTGTCCCATACCTCTTAAATTTGCATGCCAACCTTACCTATGGTTGGAGGGTTTAAATCTAGCCTTCATTATGCATTTTTGTAAGTCAAGTTGTATGCTTTAATTGCACTTTTCTTACATGGTTTAATTTCAGTCCTTTGGGGTGTGGGCTTGTTTTGGAGTGTGTAAGTAATCTATCATATTATTCACCTACTTATTTATTGTGCTTTGGAGATTGAAGTTGACTTATGAGTTGGAGTTGAGGATGTGTGATGGGGCATTCCACTTGGATCCACCTCATCCTCTTCTCTTCCCTCTCTATATATTCGAATTCATTTTATTGTTTGGGGTTACACTCTTTTTATTGTTGTACTTTTGCATATTTCTTTTGGGGAGAATTATTTTGCTATTTGGAGCTCTTACTTTTGGAGAAAGTTGCAAAATTTTTACAGACCTGTGTTTTTTTGATCTTGGGCTATTGAATTGGAAAGATTACTAGTTGGAACTTGAAACAAAATCCATTCTCGAGAGGTAAGAGCTTAGCTCTTGGAAATTCTCTCATTTTATTTGTAAGCATATGTGAATGGTTGAATGTATGAATGTGTTGTTTTATTTGTTGGTTGATTGGGTAGATGGCCTAGGGACAAAGTGTAGAGAAGACCATGGGGAATTTTGTGGGAGGCATAAGTGTTTTAGGGAGGTATAAGTGTGGAGGGAGTTGGGATTTGGGTTCCACCTTACAAAGAAATAGATTGAATTTCTTTAATCGTTATGGGGTGCCATAAGAGGTTAGGGAGGCATAAGGAAATGTGAGAAATAAGGGGTACTTGGGGAGGTATAAGGATATGTCGGGGATTTGAAATGATATATATTTTGGTGGTTTTTTCTCAGGTGGTGATACCCATTTCCCCCTTGGGAGGCATAAGAAACATCCCCGTAGTTTCTTGCTCCGTTTTCTGCATGATGAAGCCTAAGTATTGTTTGTTGTTTTGTTTCTATGGTTGCAAACTATAGTTTTGTTTGGACTATGTTTTGAATGAGAAATCTGTCTTTGTGTTGTGGAAGCCTGTTGTTTCCATGTGTTGAAAAGCATTTCTAATTGCAATATGGTTGGGCTCGGGGGCCAATGAATAAGGATGAATTCTTCTTTTCATTGGATGTCTTGGTTGGGTGGAGAGCATTACCTTTCCCCCTGTTCTATTTTGATAAAATTGAAGTAAAGAAAAATGGAGGATATTCATGTTGTTGTTTTGGAGCAGAGGAAAAAGAAAATTTTGACAGTCCTTGTTGAGATTATTACTTATTGTAACCCTTCCCACTTTGAATTGGATAAACTTGTACATTATATGTGATGGAAAGATGGTCTGTATGGGATATGAAAGTTGTAAATTGAATTGTGAAAGAGATATACTTTGTTCTCTATTTTTGAATAAATGTGGAAGAAATTGTATTTTGTATATTGTAATTGAGGAAGAAGACAAAGTTCTGATAGTCCCTTGTGAAACTAATTTTGTAAACCATTTCCCCACTTGATGTGGATGACAATTTAATACACATTTTGTGCTGAAGAGTTATTATGTTTTGGAAATAAAATCCCTTTTGAATATGAAAGAAATTTACTTTGTATTCTATTTGTAAAAAGGAATTTAATGGGAAAGAGTTTTGATTGTAAAGTTGTATTTGATCTATATAAATAGAAGTGGTTACTTTGTTAGAATGATATTGCTTTCATTAGAAATATGATTGTTGAATGCAATTTTAAATCTCTGTTGGAAAGATGAAAATGTGTATACGTATGAAGAAATGTCATAATGCTTTGTTCTTTAGAAATGAAAGTTTTGAAAATCAGAATTATAATTTGGCAATGGAATATGTTGATTCAATCAACTTAATGAGTTAGATCGATCTAGAATTATTTATAATACATATAAGACGATAAATGGAAAAATAATTAATGACAAATTTGAACAAAATTAGTAAGTTAAAAATATGAGTTCTCTTTCTAAGTGACAGAAAGATGTTTTCTCAAAACTAACCCTTTAAACTATATCAAAATAAAATTGTTAAGGTTTATGTGGAAAGAGGACATTGAGAGATTTTCAAAAAGTCCTCGTTTTGCAAAATCCGAGTTCGAATCTAAATTTATGGCCTTCTAAAGTTTTTACTTCATTTTGGGCTCAAAATAATCTAATCACAAATTTTAAATGAATAAAATATTCTTGGGAGGACCTGCGGGCTAATTTTTTTTTTCCCAAAAGGTGCAAAGTCATGAAATTTCCTATTGCTCCGCTAATCCACAAGCCTTCATTTTTTCTAAATATGATCTAAGACCAAAAAGTTAATTTGGAAATTTTTCCTCTGCGGCCCCGCCGCCCCACAACCAATCATTGATTGACACATGGCTTCATTAGGAGTTGGTAGAGGCTCATATTGGTTTTAACCTTAAGCTCTTTCAAAAATAAAATTGGAAAAATTTGTAAGTTTTCCCCGCAGCTCCGCCGACCCGCCAACCCGCAGCCTAATCAAGTGCTGCCACATGGCTTCACGAGGCATCGATAGAGGAGCAGATATTTTTAAGCCTTAACACTTCAGAGAAATTTTGGGAAAAACTTCCAAATTATCCCCTGTCCATACACCAAACCGTAGCCAACGATTGGCTGACACGTGGCATCTTCTCGCGTCGGTAGAGGCACGGGTTTCCCCTCAACCTTTTTTCCCTTCCTTTGGAATAGTCAAATTTTCCAAATGTTCCTTGTCGACCCTCTGAACCACAACCATAAGGAGCTACCACGTGGCCTCCCTGGGCGTCGGTGGAGGTGCGGGTGTAAAATTCACTTTGTCCCAAAAGGGAAAAAGTGCTAAATGCCTTCTCTACTCCGCCAGCCCACATCTAGGAAAAATTTTCTTCCCGCTCTACCGGTCCACTTTTCTCCTTCGGGTGAATTTTCTCTCCGATATCCATAGGCCCAAGTTGGGGAAAATTTTCCTCCCTATGCCCGCAGGCCCACTCTTGGGAAAATTTTCACCACAAGTTCCATTTGGTCCATAACTTGAGAAATATGAGGAGTTAGGAGGACTTCTTTATATCACCGGAAAGGTGAGGAAATTACCTATCTAATGGGAATGTTTTCAAGAAGTTTTTATTGTGTTAATTATGAGAAAAATAAGATTGAATCTTTAACCAAGTTCTAGGAGTGGGTAAGTAAGAATTTACTCTGATGATTTTAAAACATGTATTCTTTCTCCCCCTGTAATTAAACCTTGCTCTTGTCTTGGACCTTGTGGAATTAAACACCTTGGGTATTAATTGTTTTGGTCCCTTAACCCTAAAATTTTAATCAGGGAATATTTAGCTAAAATGTCAATGTAATCAGTGATTAAATTAATCCCTAAGGAGATTTGAGCTAGGTGTGGACTTATCGCACTTGTTGCTTTATAATGTGGAATTAGTAATTATTATAATGGGAAAAGTTATCAGTTGAATTTAATTGTCCTTGAGACTTTGGTTGTTAACACTTAAAAAAAAAAATTATTCCATAATTTTCTAACTAAACCTAGGTTGTTCATGGGTCTCAAGTGGGAGATTTTAGTGGGCATTACAAATATTATAGCTCTATCTGAAGAACACACACTTCTCCAGGTTCCCATAAAGATGCTGCTCCCAAAGACCCTAAAGAACCTAGTGAAGGTGCTCCTCATGCTCCTCAAGTGTGTGTGAGTAAATCGAATGTCATCAAGGAAGATGAGCACGAAGCGATCTAGGAAAGTGCTAAATATCCCATTCATCAAGCTCATGAACATCAAGCCCGGGGGCATTTGTCAAACAAAAATGTACCACTGTGAACTCGTAGTGGCCATATCTCATACGAAAAGTGGTGTTATGAATATCTACCTCCGTAATCCTCAATTGATGATACCTTGACTTAAGATCTATCTTGGAGAAAATTTTGGCCCCCTTCATCTGATCTAATAAGTCATCAATGCATGAAAGGGGGTAACAATTCTTGATCGTTACTTTGTTCAACTGGTGGTAATCAATACACAACCGCAAAGATCCATCCTTCTTATTCACGAAGATCACCATTGTACCCTAAGGGGATACACTAGGATGGATTAGGCCTTTCTCCAGAAGGCCCTCAAGTTGTTACTTCAGCTCACATAGCTAAGGAGTAGTCATCCGATAAGGTGCTCGTGGGATGGCTCGTGCTCGAACCAAATCTATATGAAAATATATCTCACTTGGGGGAGGTAACCTCGTAGCTCCCTTGGAAACACATCAGAAAAATATCTCAAGATGGGATGGTCATCAAGGGATGGTCCACTAGATTCATCCTCAAATCTATCACTAATCATAACAACATACATCTGAAAACCCTATCGTATAGTGGAGATGGTGCGAATAGAATTTGGCCTCCTAACCCATACTATCAACGACTCCACTCCTAGATCATTTGTATAAGAAATATTTTATGGTAACGTCCACTTTAGCTCTATGTGTAGACAACTATTCCATGCCCAAGATGACACCATATGAACCCAAAGGAAGGATTCGAAGTTCCGAAGTAGTGGTGAAGGGTCCCAAATCCACTACACACTCCTTAACTAAGGAGTCTACAAAAATTATTGCAAAAGCTATCGAAACGTCCCAACTATGACCCCGCCTAACTACCACTAGACTCAGTAACACTCTATTAAGGATGGTGCATTAAAATAATCGAGGAACCAGAATCAAATAATATAGAGGCTGAAACACCACCAATACTCCTTATCGCTTCTTTCACGGTGACTGCGGTGCTCAAATTAGTGGTTCTCAACTCGCGAGTAGATACTGATGACTCATGCCATATCTCCAATAGTATGCTATGAGATCTGTGTCTTACCCTTGTTCATAGGGTTCTTTGGGCATTCTCTACAATGGTGTCTCGTATGCACCCAAAATTACACTTGCTACATTTTCAGAAAACGGTTACAAAAGTCCTCAGTGATGATTCAAAATACTTTTGAGAAGGTGTTCAAGCTCCAAAAACTCATTTGCAGTATATTTTTGTTGCCTATATAGCCTTACTTATCTTTTCCCTACATTTTTCCCTTTTTCCCTTTCATTATGTACTTGTTTTGGCCTTTAGTGCCAAGACCGCACACGCCTGCTGGCGGCGGCGGTCCCGAAACCGCCGCCCTACATAGGGTGGTAGTTGCGATCAATTTTTCTAGAATCTTCATGTGAGAAATTGCATCCAATGATTCACTCAATTTTATCTTTTGAACGCGCTGTGAGTCGAATTTGATAAAAATAGCTTCATTTTCTTGGTTCTCCTAGTTCCTTCTATTTTTAAATAGATTTAATGAGTGAAATTGCCTCTTTAATTCCTTATGCATGAAGTAACCTTATAGCTTCCATTCCTATATATTCCATGCTTGTATTCAAGAAAAGGGCCTTGAGAATTTTGTGTATCTTGCATTGTTGTGCTGCAATAATCTTGCTAGGAATTGCATAGCCAAGTTCAAATCTCTTGTGCTATCTTTCTTCTACCTGCATTACACCCATATTACTTCAAATCGCCATCGCTCAAGCGCCATCCTCTTGTTGTTGTTCTTTACATTCCCATCCTTGGACTCACATGAATGCTCAGAGAAAGAAAGGAAAGAACTGAGGGGACATATACTCATACTTCCGGATTTTCCAAAACTCTTGCTCTTCCAGGTTAGAGTTGTGTATTTGTTTTCTTTGTTTTGTCAAATTACATATCAAATAGAGTAGAGAAACAATTCATTTCAATTAATTAGATAGTTACAAGTAGATCAAGTCAATAGGAATTTTTGTCTTCAATATTTCTAGGAAATAATGGGTGAATGATAGCTTTGTTAGAATCATGATTTATTGTTCACTTTTTACGTAGAGTTGAGAGATTTTATTAGAATTAGAGTAGATCTTAGATTTAGATTCACACATCTGCACAGATAGCTAGCTACATCTAGCTAGCTATTTGTTTTCTTTAAATTTTTGGTTAGATTAGATGCATTGTCTGAAAAAGGTTAGAAAAGCACAAAAATATTTATTTCCATAGATTAGCTTGTTTATTGTTTTGTTCTTATATATTGAGAAAACACCAAAAATATAGTTTAGATTTCATTTGATAGATAGTTTATTCACCGAAAACGAATCAAATTCACTTTGTATGACCATCAACCCATAATAGGAAAATACCTACGGTTGTGATCCTCTAGTCCCACAACCCAACGAGCCAGAGTTAGAGTTAGTAACTAACATTGACACAAGTCTGCGCTTAACAATCTTACTGCACACCCACCACATACATAGAGAAAATAAGATAGTTAGAGACTTTAAACATAGCTACTAACAAGGCCTAAAAATTTTAGACTGCTCCTGGGAATAGGATTTGACTGCATGTATGACAATTCTGTGGCCTCATCCTCAACGAGTCTTTGGTTGTGACCCAGTCCAGAACCCAACGAATGTACTAATTAGTTAGATATTGACACTAGCCTACACATGCAAGTATTTGTATCCTCAATGCTTCCCCCTGATATTGTCACACAAGTTTCATTGTTAAACATAGCATCCAATAAGGCTAATAATTTCTAGACGAGACCGAGAATCACCTCTTAGTTCCTACTTTGTTGGTTCAATGAGACTTTTCATAGGAAATAATAGTTTGATATTATATTCTCCATTGATTAAAAATAATACCGAGGCTAATAAATAACCATGAAAAATAAAATAAATATATATATTTATATATATATATATATTGTTGAAATAATATAACAAACCTATATTATTAATAATGAGTTATAATATAACTCATATTAATAATATTACAATATATAATAATGAGAGCACTATGATATTTCTAACATTCCCCCCCTTAGTGCGAACATGGGGAAAACACCATCTTCAACCAAGCAGCATGCCGCTCCGTAGCCTGCACATGGTCTCGATATCGAATCTGACTGTGGGAACTACATCATCCAGGGACCGTTCAACCTATTAGATGAATACATGAACTGGGACCGTTCAACCAATTCACATCAACCATCAAATCAGTCTGATCAAGAACACTTCCTACAATAGTATCAATGGTACAAATCATTATCATCATGGGGGACACACAAGCACTGCACTGCACACAGGAATAGGGATGCTCATCTGTTCTTATTCATCACACAAGACACAAAGATGTCACTAAAGTAGTTTGCATGGACTCTAAGGTAGTGACGAACTCGAGGACGTTGATTTTCCTCCTACCTCTGTTGCTTCCATCCTCCAATAAGAGGATAGATGCTTAAAACAAATAACCTTCATCACTTGAATAATTAATAGGTTCAAGATCACTTGCGGAGAATAATCATTCCAATCTTCTTTAAGCAGCTAAAGCCTTTTGATCCAACTTATCATCTAAGAGATCTTGAGCTCTTTTCTTACAATTCACAAAACCATGTCCTGGTTGTTTACAGTAATGACACAAAAGACATTTCTTTGATGGTACAAACCTTTTTTTACCTTTATGGAATGATGATTTATTGTTTGCAACCATGACAGTTTCTTCTTCTGGCTCAAATCTTTTGATTTTGTCTTCTTCATCCAGTAAAGAAGAGATTAAGTTTTCCAAACTAGGATTAATCTTACTAAGAGTGAAAACAATGTTTGAATACTTATTTGGTAAACTATTTAGTAAGACTCCGCTTTAGCATCTTCTTCATCCACCTCATCTTTTATGCCTGCTAATTGATTCAAAATGGATCGAAACTTACTGATATGTTGAACCATGTTGTGATTTTCTCCCATATTTTAGCCCTAAAAGTTTTTGTTTTAGTGCCATTGCTACACTACTCCGCTTGAGATCCAAATAATTTGTTCAATGTTACCCAAATGTTATTAGATGACTTGGTTTGATCAATATGATGCAAATATGCATCGGATAGACCAAGACCGATAATTACTATTACTTTTCGATCCTTACTTTCCCATTTCATTGCTTGCCTTCGCATCATTCGGTTTTTTAAATTTTCCATCGAAAATGTCCCATAAGTCTTTGTCAATCAATTATAGTTGGGTTCGTACTTGCCATGTGTGGAAGTCTTTACCATCAAATCTTTCAATTAAATTTATCTTTTCCATTTTGAAACTCCACTAAATCAGGAAACTTGAACCAAATAATAATAAACTTCTTTATACTGGCAGAGATACTTGACTTTAATAAAGAAAATATATTAGAACTTGATAGATAACCAACTTACTGATATAAACAAGCAGATTTTAGAATGATCGCCAAACCAAAATACCCATTTCTTTATTCAAGCCTCTACTAATACTGACCACACATTTCAATGCTGAGAATATTGAAATTAGAATCTCTGTATCAACTGTTCAATGATGTTTCAGATCAGAATGATGTTGATCCCGTAATGAGCTCTGAAAAAATTCCAAGCTAGCGTAGATGCAGATTTTCTCAAGGCTGTGCATGAATGAACCACACGTGAAAGGAGGTGATGAAGACCATGAAAAATGCACATATTTATGGCGTGGGATTGGGAGTATTCAATGCGTGCACCAACAAAATGGAATGCAATCAAGTTTGTGACAGATCTGAAGTCATATCCTGCAATTCACAATAATCCCACGTGGCTGCACTCATGAGATCTGTGCATTGACCCAGAATATTATACCAGGTTTGAACGCCTTACTTTCAGTCCTAGGAATATATAAAAATTCAGATTATCTTCTTCATAAATTTTACCAACAACATGCTTTAGACACCAAATACTCTTATAGCTGTCACGTTTTTTTCTTGGCTAAAACAAATGAATGTATAACAATCTAAAGCGTTTAAAATGCATACAGAGATTAAAAAATCTCATCACAGATTTTCATATAACGGGAAAAAATAAACAATGATGTTATCCCAATAAACAAATCAATTTTCCATCTGAGGACAAACCAGTTTCGCTCCGATACCAAATGTTGGTTCAGCAGACTTTTCACAGGAAATAATAGTTTGATATTATATTCTCCATTGATTACAAATAATACTGAGGCTAATAAATAGCCATGGAAATAGAAAACTGACCTCCTACAAACCAGGAAGTCACACAACAAAACAACCCGTTAATATCATTACGGGTATAACAAAATTTTATTGTTGAAACAATATAACAAACCTATATTATTAATAATGAGTTATAATATAACTCATATTAATAATATTACAATATATAATAATGAGAGCACTATGATATTTCTAACACCTATAGCTCCGCTACATCTCTTGTCTCAATTTCCCGACCTTGTCTCGGAAACCCATACGAGGCACCCGCAGGCTACTTTCCACGTATTCCAAAACTTACCAATAAAATCTCGGCTGAGCTAGACATCAATTGGAGTCTCCGAGTAGCTATCATATCAGACCCCACCATTACACCCCTTCAGGTTAGCAGAGAATTCTTTGCCTTAGATTCACATATTCTCGTTATTGCATGTCGAAGACATAAGGTTTCCCAATTAGCTTGGTCATCACCATCACTTTCACTCCCATTTCAAATTCCACATTGGCTATCTTGCACGACCTTAGGAGGTTAGGTGCCCGAAGGTCACGTGTTGATTTTTTGTCCTACAAATTATCAAAGCCAACGTGAAGAGCTAGTCTCTAAACATTTTCACGTTCATCCATCCTTTATTCGGGTATTCTTATACCCCCCAAATATGTCGAGATATTACGGGTAAGTTCGACCCATCCCGGGTTCAACTTGTACTATTAGCATTAGAACATACCACAACAATCACCTTCACTTTCGATATAGGAAGAACACTGCTCATCCACTCAAAATCCTCTACTTCAGGGAACCAATGTTGGTTCTTCTGTGCGCATCGAAGAACTGGATCAGATCACTCAGACTTACCCCCTTGAACAATCAAGTTCAAATAACATGACATTTACTAGAGAAACTAGTTCATCTCCTTGGTATTGTTTCGATAGCCCATCACCATGCAATCCGATCCACTCCCCCATCTTGATGAGGAGTATCTAGCATGATATGCTAGGAGTGAGCAGAAATTTCAACAAATGAACCAATCTTTTGATAGGTTGCAAGGGCAAGGTAGTGTCTCGCTTCAAAACAATAACACTACCCCGCCACCAACTGACAATACAACCAATGAGGGGTGGCAACATCGTGAACAATTCATAGCGGGACACCATATTCCTCAACAACCTTCAAGGGTTCAACCAAAGGAGTCTAAGCAGGCACCGCCTCATCAATGGGTGATGTCATTTCAACTTTGGTTGATAAGGTTAGGGAGTTAGAGATTTCCCAGAATACACATAATTCATATGGAGGGCAAGCATGGACTCCTTCTTACCCACAGAACCATGGGAAAATACTGACTACCCAGAACCCGCCAGTCTACATGAATATTCCAAACCATGTAGACTTGTTAACTGGGATGGGTACCTTGGGTATCCCTCCTCAAGCCACATTTGGTCATCTACAATAGGCACCAGCCAGAAGTGCATTCTCAAACGCTATACTAGCCAGAAATGTGATGTTCCCTGGCTTCGCATCTTTAGCTCCATATCAAGGAAGTCAACCCCCATATATACACATGTATTACAAATCTCCACAGGAGGACATGTACACCTACCTAGGTCCATATGGACAAATGCAAGGGATGTCATACTCCCTGCCAAATATTTATGTTGTGCCATTTCAACAAAATGCAGCCCCCACCTCCCCAACAAGGGTCCTTAATGGTGGAAACATATGCAATGGGGACTTATTCTGAATATCTCAAATAACCCCTAGATTTCTCCATTTGGGTAGTCATGCTCCCGATACCCTTTCCTGACCTCCCAAAGTTCAAGGGGGAGGTTGATCCTTGAATGCTCACATCAAAGCTTATGTAATGAACATTCGAGAGCTGCTCCCATGGGATGTAGTCATTGCAAAATATTTTCCCTAAGAAACTTTAAGGTATTTCTCTAAACTTGTATTATAGGATATCGAGGCTTTAATACACTCGTTCAAGTAACTAGTGTCAGATTTTATCAAATCCTTTGATATGAACAAGATTTTGTAAACATGAATCAGATAATTTCTTCATATCAAACAAGAACATAACGAGTCTACAACTCACTTCATTCAGAGGTGGTGACATGTTCTCTACTCTTCCACAAGTTCTCCAAACATGGACCAAATAGAACTTTGTGATTTATTCCTCCACTCCCTCAATAGAGAGACGAAGGAAGAGGTTCAAAAGTTCCCGCTAAGGAGCTATGAAGAGGTGCTAGAGGGTGCTCTTTGGATCGACCAAGTGGCCATCGACAGTGGTCATAAGACCTATGAAGCAAATGGGAAGTTAGTTACCCCTTCTCAAAACACTCCCGACTACTCCAACAATAAAAATAACAATCAAGGACCAAATATCCTTAACAAGAATCATGGAGTCACAACCGATGGTGTAATTGACTAGCCCAAAATCCTAATGTTGTTAGTTCCACTAGTACAGGTACAATGAATAACAACAACAATGGGAATATCAATGGTAGCAACAAGAGGAGAATTAAGTTCTCACCCTTAGTAAACATTGTGCATTTTAATTGCCCCCAACAACAATAACCTCAACCACAAAGACCAATGCTAACCCCAAGCCCTAGGAAATACCCCAAAAATTCCATAACTAGGGCAAGGATTCCAAAGTGTTAACTATAACATCAACAACAAAAAAAATAACCGTAGTTTTGGACCACTACAAGGAACCAACCAAAGGCCTCGAGATTATTATCCTGACTTGTATTGTGGTTTCCATAGGGTCCATGGGCATGACGTAAGAACTTGTCACGATTGTAATAAGTTTTTGCAACATTTTCCAGAAGACCAAAGGCAAGCTTATTTGTTGACATGATTCCGCCAATCCTAATGCACCTAATCAAAACACCTATTTGGGAACAAAGTGTCTCCACGTAACACGCCATTGGGAATCTTCAATGATCCTCTCCCCACGCATCCAATGACGTAATACTATATTCTAATAGTTTAAATAAAGGCATTGTAATAGGGACTCGTGATCATGAAGCCTCAACTTCAATAAATCCATAGGTGACACCTCCTTTGCATGGTCGTCAACAAACGAAGATCGCAGGTTTGGTTGAGTTAGATGTTGAGCTCTAGATTAATGTTGCAATAAGAGCCAGAGATAATTCATTGCACGATCGATCCTAATTTACCCAGTTGTCTCGAATAATTCTCATGACATTCTTAGCAAGCTAGTAGGGGCTTATGACTTGATTAGTGCTCTAACAAAGACCTTTTCACACATTTCCTTCTTATACCTCTTCAAGAATTCTACTACTCATCAAGTTGCTATCTTGGAAGCGCTCAGTATCAGCCATTTGGCTAATGTTACCCTACCACCAGAGGTGTAGATAAACTATATAGACTTTGATTTTTTCCTCTAGGACAGCCTGAAAGGGATATTGGGTTTGTATTTGACATAAGAAAATGCCTACAGATGCCGAAATAGCTCGTAGAGGTGATCCAACCCTATTTTTGCAAGTCTGGATCTATAACAACTATGTGAAGCATGTGATGATCGATGATGGGGCAGTAGTTAACATCATCCCCTTCTCTTTTCTTCAGAAGTTAGGATATGGGGAGACTAATTGCTCCTCGATGCAAAACACATTAAGAGGCTATGATAGTCTCAAGGTGACCTCGATCGGGACCATAGTATTACTGGTCACTCTTAGACCCAAGACAATGCTTACTGAGTTTTATATTATAGATCGGGAAACCAACTATAATATGATTCTTGGTCACCCTTGGATACACCGCATGAAAGCAATCCCATCCACCCTATTCCAAGAAGTCAAATTCCTACATTTAGGGAAATTATTTGTCACTCAGGGCGATCCAAATCCCTTTGACATACACTTGGCCAACTTGAAGAAAAGGCCAGGGGTCCACTCTAAATTCGAGCTTCCCACCAACCAGTTAAACAAACCGGTAAGCATGTTACCAGAAGAAAAGCTAGTTCCCACAACGGAATTAGAGGTTACAAGTTTGATCGAGGGTATTCCAGCCTTCAAGGATGAAAGTGTTGTTGTAGAGACAGTTTTGCTAGGAACTACAACAAAGATTGTTGAACTATTAGAAAAGGATTTGCCTATCCTTCTTCCCTTCGATTCCATGGGTATGGGATGTGCTTTGGGACCTGGTTCCCTTCCAGCAGATGAGGTTTGCATGGTAGATGTAACCAAATTTAAAGAAGAACCTACAAAATATGACTCAACATCTGTCTTTTCAAGTGATTGCTAGACTCTCCACTTTGATGGGGCCAAGTGTCGCTTCGGTGTCGGGGCAGGTGCAATCCTTACCTTGCCCAAAGGAAGGGTCTTACCTTTTGCTTTCAAATTGAATTTTGAATGCACAAACAATGGGGATGAGTATGAAGATCTTCTATTAGGTATCATTATAGCCAAGAGAATGGGCATCCTCAATATTAGGGTGTTGGGTGATTCACAGCTAGTCGCAAATCAGGTATCTAAGGTATACGAGACTAGGGCTGAACACTTACAGCTCTATAAAACTATCATGTTGGACCTAACCAAGGGATTTGATTTCATATCAATCGAGGTAGTTCCATGTGAACAAAACCTTCTGGAAGACTCTATAGTGACTTCCGCCTCATGCTTCACCCCAAGTAATGATTTAGAGGACACCAACTTCATGGTTTCACTCCGCACTGAATCCTTGATTCACAAAGTACCAGTGGTGTCAATGTTGACATACATGGAAGCTGAGGGCCAGTTTGACTCTTCATACCCTGTTGATGGGGATGAGTCAACCTTAACTTATTTAAACGCTTTGGCGGAATTACATCTTACTTGTCAAGAGGTAGACTTTTCCTTAATTCCGTGTTCCTCCTCTTATTTTGGGAATCCAATGATTGAGTCATCTCGGGAAGAGATCTTGAAATTTACGAGGTAGAAGAGGAAGGGGACTTGGAGTTGCCACCAGCCCTACCTAATTTTGAGGAGGGTAATGCCTCCTTAATTGAGGGAATGATTGATGTAAACATCGAAATAGAGGAGGAACCAAAAATCTTAAAACTAGGGTCCTCTTTAACTCCAGAGGAAGTATAAATTCATACCCAAGTCCTTAAGGAACATCAAAAGGCCTTCGTACTCACACATTGTAGTTCACAATCTTGTTACTAAGCCGGACGCCAAACCAATTAAGCAAAAATCAAGACCTATGAAGCCAAAGGTAGCCCTTATGGTAAAAGAAGAAGTAACGAAGCTTCTCCAAGTAGGATTTATCAAGCTAGTTGATTATTCACAATGGGTATCTAACATTGTCCCCATTCTCAAAAAAAATGGAAAGATCCATATTTGCATAGACTTTCGACATCAACAAGGCTTGTCCCAAGGATGATTTCCCACTACCATCCATTGATGTTATCATCGATGCAACGGCTAGATTTGAGTTTTTGTCCCTCATGGATGGGTTTTAGGATACAATCAAATCAAAATCTCGGCCAAGGATCAAGCTAAAACTACGTTTATAACTCCTTGGGGAACTTATTGTTATGTCGTCATGCCATTTGGTCTTAAGAATTCTGGTGATACATACCAACAGGAAATGACCTACATATTCCATGATCTTATTCATAATATTATTGAATCCTACGTGGATGACCTCTCTTGTTAAGGCTAGGAAGTGTTACAATCACCTGAGGTGCTTCATATCATTCTCTCGTGCTTGATTGAGTATGGAGTCACATTGAATCCAGAGAAATGTGTATTCGGTGTAATAGGTAGAAAGCTCCTGGGCTACATTATATCTTCATGAGGAATTGATGTTGACCCGGCCAAAATCTGGGCTATGTTAGAAATGGTTCTACCATTAGAAAAGTCGAGTATTAGATCTTTCCTTAGGAAACTCGGTGCAATCCAAGGTTCATCCCTGACTTGACCTTTTCCGTTCATCCAATCAACAATTTTTTAAAGAAAGATTATAGCCTAGATTGACAGAGGAATGTGATGAGGCCTTCAAGGTAGTTAATTGATTTTTTTATCCCCTCCCATGCTAATGCCACCAAGGTAAGATCACCCTTTGATATTATATTCATAGGTTACGAGGCGTTTCAATGGCCTGTATGTTGGTACAAGAGGATGATGAAAAATGAGAAAGGGTTGTTTATTTTATCAGTCGGACGTTACTCGATTGTGAGACACACTAAACATAGGAAAAAAAGGAATTCCTTGCCATAGTTTTGCAAACCAACCACTTAAGACATTACATGCTTAATCAAGAGACAAGGGTCATTGTCAAGTCAGACCACTTATGAACATTCCTCATGCAAGGATCCTTGTCTAAAAAGGTTGGGTGTTTCATTACATTAATGGGTGAGTTCGAGCTAACATTTGTAAA
Source organism: Taxus wallichiana var. yunnanensis (assembly GCA_018340775.1). NCBI lineage: Eukaryota > Viridiplantae > Streptophyta > Pinopsida > Cupressales > Taxaceae > Taxus > Taxus wallichiana. Next base: position 639,795,153 of record CM031234.1, read on the forward strand.
TAAAAAATTAGTTAAGGGTCAAATCATTGCAGATTGGTTAGCTGATAATCCATTAGACGGGGTGATTTGGTAGATTTGGACTTTCCCGATGAGTGTGTATACTTCATTGAAACCAAGCCCCCTATCTCTGTATGTCTTTGGTACACTGACATCATCAATTTCATCATGGACCATACATACCTAGAAGAGGAAATGTCAAAACAAAGATGGTGGTTATGCATAATTACTACCAAGTACGTCATCCTGGAATAGGTGCTTTATCGCAGAGCCTTTAACAAAATGCTATTGAGATGTGTTGATTCTGAAGAGTCTGAAAAGATTCTTTATGAGTCACATAGCGGGGTATGTGGTGGTCACTTGGCAGCCCACGCTATTGCCCAAAAGATACATCAAATGGGATATTTCTGGCCCACCCTCAAACATGATGTGGTAGATTTTGTGTGCAGATGCCACAAGTGTCAAGAGTTTTCCCATGAAATCCACATACCGACACAAGCTTTACAACCGATCGCAACTCCATGGCCCTTCTCTACGTGGGGCCTAGATCTAATAGGGAAATTCTCTCCCTTGTCAACAGATGGCCATAATTTCATAATTACAGCCACAGAGTACTTTACCAAGTGGGTAGAGGCCATGCCCCTTACCACTATCCTTGGCTCTATAATCACTAAGTTCATCTTGAACCAGATCATTTGTAGGTACGGGGTACCATAGGTCATTATTTCTGATAATGAAACATCTTTCAAAAATGATGAGGTGCATGAGTTGTGTGCAAATTTAAAAATAAGTCATCACACAGCTTCTCTCTATTACCCTCAGGCTAATGGACAAGCCGATCCTATCAATAAGACTTTAAAGTCAATTCTTCTAAAATCTATAAAGGAAAATAAACGAGATTGGCATCTGAAGCATTTTCTGGCCTTATGGGCCTACCAAACATTAGTAAGAACACAAATGGGAGTGACTTAATTTTCTATAGTGTTTAGTGTGCCGAGGCGGTTCTACCATTGGAGGTCGAACTACCTTCCCTCTACATTTTTTACATGGGATCCTTGGAGAAGAAAGTTATCGAGAAGCTCATCTCTCCCAATTAGAAAGCCTCGATGAAGTTAGATTGAATGCTGAGAAACGACACAATGTATACGTTGACCGCATGGCTTAGAAATACAATAAAAAGGTATATGAATGCGAGATATGCAAGGGAGATTTGGTGTTAAGGCTCGATAGCCAAATTGACAAGAAGACCGGTGAGGGAAGAAAGTTCAGACCTAGGTGGATAGGTCCATATCGAGTGGTGGAAGATTATAAAAATGGTGCATTCCATTTGTGTACTCTAGAAGGTGAGGATTTTAGTGAATCCATGAATTCCCTTCACCTAAAGAGATACTACGCATGATCCATCAACATTCTCATATGTACATTATTGCATCTGCATTGCATTTTCATTTTTCCATTCATTTTGTAAAAGGTGTGATCAAGGAGCTTATCCTTATAGCAATCCCTAAGAACTTCTGAAAATATTGGCAAAACATTTGAATCATGTCTCTTCAAATATTCATTGTATCATTAACTATTTATGCATCAATTCATCAGTTCCAGCAGAAAAGATGAAGTTTTGACAGTAACCATACTAAGGCCTGCATACTTGGTTATACTTTTGGTTTCTTCTTAAGATAAGTGTCTTTTGTTCACGGTCTGTTCTAGAAGCTTCATGGTATCACATATATCCCACATACATCTCCTTGGAAATAAGAACATTCTAAACATTTTTCCCAACTAAGTCAAATTCAAATTAACAGAAAATTTTTATTTTACACATTTCTTTGCCCTACCAACCTTCGGTGTTGAGATTGCATCTCTTACTAGTGACGTAGGGTTGGGAAAGGAAGGAAATGCCCTTACTCACCTATGCTTTATCCATGGTGATAAGCTTGTGCTTCCTACTAGTAGCATGGGGCAAGGTGTAGGGGGTATCTTTGAAAAACTTGAAAGTCATAAATAATTAAATCAATTACTGTGAAATCTTAAGTCAAAACAAAGTGAATTAGATGTTCAAAATTCCAAGAAGAATTCAAAACCTTAAAACCAGATTTTGTCAACCAAGTGGCCATCTACGGATCCAAGTCTAGATAAACTGTAGAGCAATTCACATTCTAAACTATGAGGTAGCATTAGTGGGGTAAGGTTGTAGCGTCCCAATTTGGCTCTGTCAAACCTCTGTCTTTGTCTCACCATTACCATTCAACAAATTTCATGGCTTGTGCCCTTTCTAACTCTCGGTGTTGAGCCCTCGCATCTTACTAGTTGTGTGGGGTTAGGAGTGGGGAAAGCATATCTATTCATCATATCATTATGTCATCACATTTTGTCAAGACAAATACGAAGTACCAAAGATTGTAAAAGAAACTAAGTTTAAGATCACATTGTGTTTGCATCATCATATATCAACATTATGAAATACAAAAAGAAATCATTTTGTTATCATTCATATCCACTGCATACATTTTGAAAAGCATAGAAAATTGGAAATTCTAAACATCTAAGAGTACACACGTGAATCAAGTCATCAATGTAAGACAACTCTATGCAAGAAATAACCAAGCCAAAAAGAGATATATGTACATATCATGGTGTGTAATAGTTTTTACAATTCCATCACGCACTAGGTGCGGTCAAAATGCTCGCAATGAGCACGAAATACAAAAACATCACATATGCCTAAAAATAGAGACTAAGTAAAGGAACTCTACCTATCCGCCCCTTTGAGGCCCCTTATGACCTCTTTAGTTACGGATTTCTTAGGAGTTATTTTCAAAAGTATTTAAAAAGCAAAGGGATAGGCCTAATTTAAATCCATTCCAATTCAACCATTCTTAAAAGCATAAAAATGGTCATCGTGGCCTCGAGGCTCAAAAATCACCAAGTTAGTATGCATAAATGAATTTGAAACCGAGTTTGTTTAGATATATATGTTGTTATAACTTCGTTTTCAGGTATATGTGTTCACAAGGATAGAGTGTTGGCGAAGGTATATGTCTATATCCCCACACGATGGTAAGTCCTCTTGTTGTTTTAATTTAATGTTTACTTTTCAATATTTTATCTATCTCGCACTTGATTCTTCTTTTTATCTTGCAGGTAGCGGAATTTTGGACAACAAGATTTCAACACACATGCATGTCAGGTATAGCTTCTAACTCCCCATTTCGGGAATGCCATACTCAGACTCTACATTTTACGCCTCTTCATGCCTAAGATGCTTCTCTCGAGGGGGAAATATGCATGCACCCAAAATTACACGTGCTACATTTTTGGAAAAATGGTTACAAAAGTCCCCAGTGATGATTCAAAATCCTTTCAAGAAGGTGTTTGAGCTCCAAAAACCCATTTGCAGTATATATTTGTGGCCTAGATAGCCTTACTTATCTTTTCCTTGCATTTTTCCCTTTTCCCCTTTCATTATGTGCTTGTTTTGGCCTTTAGTGCCAGGACTGCCACCTTGCTGGGAGGCGGTTCGCAAACCGCCGCCCGATCGGGCGGTGGTCCTGAAACCGCGCCGCTAGAAAAGGCAATGGTCTAATTGATTTTTCTAGAATCTTCACGCGAGAAATTGCATGTGACGATTCACTTAAGTTTATCTTTTGAATGCATCCAGTGAGTCGAATTTGCTAAAAATAGCTTCATTTTCTTAGTTCTCCTAGTTCCTTCTATTTTAAATAGATTTAATGAGTGGAACTGCCTCTTCAATTCCTTGTGCATGAAGTAACCTTCTAGCCTCCATTCCTATATATTCCATGCTTGTATTCAAGCAAAGGGCCTAAGAATTTTGTGTATCTTGCATTGTTGTGCTGCAATAATCTTGCTAGGAATTGCATAGCCAAGTTCAGATCTCTTGTGCTATCTTTCTTCTACCTGCATTACACCTAGATTGCTTCCAAGCTACCATCACTCAAGTATCATCCTCTTGTTGTTGTTCTTTGCATTCCCATCCTTGGACTCACATGAACACTCAAAGAAAGAAAGGAAAGAACTGAGGGGACAGATACTCATACTTCCAGATTTGCCAAAGCTCTTGCTCTTCCAGGTTGGAGTTGTGTATTTGTTTTCTTTGTTTTGTCAAATTGCATATCAAATAGAGTAGAGAAACAATTCATTTCAATTAATCAGATAGTTACAAGTAGATCAAGTCAATAGGAAGTTTTCTCTTCAATATTGCCAAGGAAATAGTGGGTGAATGATAGCTCTATTAGAGTCATGATTTATTCTTCACTTTTGAGGTAGATTTGAAGAGATTTTATTTGAATTAGAATAAATCTTAGATTTAGATTCACACATTTGTACGATAGCTACCTACATCTGGTCAACTATTTGTTTTCTTTAAATTTTTGGTTAGATTATATGCATTGTGCGAAAGGTTAGAAAAGCACAAAAATATTTATTTCCATAGATTAGCTTGTTTATTATTTTGTTCTTATATATTGAAAAAACACCAAAAATATAGTTTATATTTCACTTGATAGATAGTTTATAAAAGGAACAATAACTAGATCGTGCAAGCTAAGAACACAGATGCTAATCAAACATCACGATCAACAAGATGAAAGTAATTCACCACAATAACTTTACATAAAACTTTGCAAACAAATGAGTAAGCAATATCATATATTATTATGGAACTCAAAGAAATACAATGAGAATGGGCCTTTTCTTGGAGAAGAAGCAGATTTACACAACGAAAAATAATAATATATTCTCTGTATGTTTCACACAATACAATAGCCTAATATATAGGCTGGAGTTTCCCTAGAATATAGGAAACTAACACAACTACATATCTTACCAACTTCCTATATATGTGAGTTGTTATAACTCACTCACCAATATACATGTACGTGATTATAAATCACTTTACAAATATGAATAAGAGAGCACTAATAAATTAATTCCTAACATTCCCCCCCTTAGTGCGAACATGGGGAAAACCTACCTTATACTTGCACCTGCTCATGATTTGGTGATTTTCACAGGATGATCACAAACCTCAAGGATGGTTTTGCAAACGGTTGACCACAAATCGAGAATGGTGGTTTTGCAATTGGTTTACCACAAACCACAAAGTGATGGTTTTGCAAATGGATTACCAACAACCAAGAATGGTGGTTTTGCTATTGGTTTACCACAAACCACAAATGAAGGTTTTCAAGTGGTTTACCTACAACCACATCATGATGTGCCAAGTACTATCATCGGCCCTCATCACATTTCACTGTAGGGAATAACATAGGAAATTCTGCTGACATTTGTTGCTCATACATACATAGAAAAAAGCTGACATACTGGAAATGGAACATTGGATCATGTTCCCCCCCTCAATGTGAAATTTCCACTTATTGAAAACAAGATCACTGCAAATTGAGGCACACCACACTGGAAGCACTAAAATCAAACTGCACACACACATGTCACCAAAGCTGATATGCGGCCTTGTCATTGGCAACTGACGAGAGGTCGCTGAATGACCTCCAACCTTTGATGCCTCCTGCCTCTGGTTTCATGCTGCTAGCTCAACTGGATTTGGATATGAAGCTCAACTGTTCCACATTGTTTATTCTTTTCTTCCCTCCCGCAATGTGAAACACTTTATTTTTTCTGGACGTCGGGTAACACCGAAAATGCGTCCGTGAGGCAAATTTTTTTTTTTTTTTTTTTTTTTTTACAATTTTCTCGACTCTTGACAACGACACTTTTTTTTTTTTTACAATGGCATTGACCAACAATACACTTTATTTCAACATTGACACTATGACCGATTTGACTTGACCTTTTGACACTATTGTACTTAACTTGAGATTGTACTAATAATTCTAATAGACAATACTATAATGTTTTTGACACTTGATAAATATTTTACAAATGACTTACAATCAAAAAGGACAATCTTTATTTTATTTTTATTATTATTTTTTAAATGGACAACAAGACTCTAGATGACTATGTTATTGACAAAACCAAGTGGGTTATACTAAAACTCTTAAATTTTGATATGTATTACTTTTAACACTATGACTCACTCAAAACTAAAAGACTTAAACTAAACAACGAACAAAAAAATACCTTTAGAATTAAAATTCATAAGACTACTAAACCAATATGACACAATAAAACTTCTCTTTTAAATTATACGAATATAGAACAACTTTCACACCTTTTTAATATTTGGCCACGAGCTTATGTTGAGGGAATCAACATCTTTTTATCGTCAATGAGCACTGACATTCAAAGGTCGATGTATAATGCTGTGTTCAATACATGCTCTGGTTGGCCGTGATGCAAGGTTTGAAGCCATAACCGTACTCAGATCGAATGCATTCGCCAATCATAACTTTATACCCACCACTACAAATCATACTAGCAAACCACGATACTCAATGAAGTCGAGGACATGCAAGAATCTCCAAGCAGATAAATGAATTTTATTAGATCTGGTGGCATCTGTGTAATTGCCTCATGTCTTCTTCTAACGCGCAGGTGCTTTGATAGAATATTAAATGCACAGAGAGCACTCTAGTCAGATCACTGTAGGCTTAGATATGGTAACCAAAGATGACGGCAAAGGGAAGACTTATCTCTGTATGCAAATCGATGAGTGGAATCACCGGGCCGCTTGGATCGCCACTGACAACTGTACACGAGATATGATAATCTCAAGTTCCTGTAAATTACAAAATCTGTCATGAATATCTCCTAATATTAGTAATTCCTTTGTTTATTTGACACACCGATGCATTCGATGTAGCTTGGATGATCCTATCTGATTAAAAAAATAAAAATAAAAACTCTTTTCTCAATAACAACATGTTCAGGTATGCTAAACTTATGAAGAATTACTACTATAATATCTCATAATAGGGGCAACCATAACAAGGAATAGATCTTCCCCACACAATGCTCGGGATTCCATCGCTTGTAGTAGATACCAAATCTTGGAGAAGAAGCAGATTTACACAGCAAAATAATAATATATTCTCTATATGTTTCACACAATACAATAGCCTAATATATAGGCTGGAGTTTACCTAGAATTTAGGAAACTAACACAACTACATATCTTACCAACTTCCTATATATGTGAGTTGTTATAACTCACTCACCAATATACATGTACGTGATTATAAATCACTTTACAAATATGAATAAGAGAGCACTAATAAATTAATTCCTAACACCTTTCTTATATAGGCAAGGATTAACAATCTAAGAACCGGTCAGGTCGTAGATCAAGCCATAAATCATGGAAAGAACTAGTCATCAAAGAACTAGTCAAGTCCAATAGATTTATGAGAGAACTAGACATCAAGGATCTAGTCAATACCATAGATCTAGGAAAGAACTATACCTATGAACTACATAATATTTCTTAATATCTAAATAAATAAATAAAAATATACATCTATCCAAAATTCACCCCTCAAGGTAATTTTGATAACATGATCAAATTCTTTAACTCCCAATTATATTGATTCAAGGCAAAAAATGTTGTTTACGGGTCCCCTCGGGTTCTTTCTAATTCTTGTATTTCAAGAAGAAAACCCAAATATTTTAAAAATGTAAAAATTGCAAAAACAAGCTTGGGCCATATTTCAAATCACATTGTGAAATTGGCTAAGTCCTTGTCTAGAAAGATTTGGGACATTCCGGACACCAAGCGCGGTTCGGCCGAAACACCTCAGTGGCCCGAAGCAATCTTCAGGACAAGTGGAACAAATGTACGCGGCAGGGCGCGAATGCAGGATTTCTAGCCGAAAAGAAAAAATTTCAAACGATGGGACAATCGGGTGACGGGACGCGAGGCGCGGAAAGCCGGTTCGGCCGAAGGAGAAAAAATTGACTTAACAGCTTGGGACATTCGGACCGCGAGGGCGAACCGCCGATGATCAGCCAAAAGAGAAATTTTGCACAAGCGTTAATGGGACATTTGGATCGTAAAGATGCGAATCGGCCGGATCGGGCGAAGAGAAGAATTTGTCCTATGCGAAGCACCGGACAAGCGAGACAAGAGTCGCGAACCAGCCGAATCCACCGGTGAATCAGAAATTTCAGCACAAGAGCAAATGGGACATCCTCAAAGGGCCTTAATCGGCATAGGTTCGGCCCTGAAAAGGAGTACTTTCACATTGGGACATCCGGGCCAAAGGGACGCGAAGGGCGCGAAAAGTGGCGGACCCAGGCAATCGAAGAGGACACGTGTCCTATGGAGCAAGGAATGCGGAGCAGGGAAGGAGAGAGAATTACACATCCAATCAGCACATGCCACGTCTCATCCGGTGGCGGGCGTGGGAAAGATCTTCAAAACGTAGTTTTGCACATGAAAATTTGTGCCATGGAGCTTGGAAACGGCCATAACTTTTGACTCCGAGCTCCGATTTTCATAAAATTGGACTTTCTCGGAACAAGCACGGCGTCCTCTACACCACGAAAACTGGATTTATTATTTTTAATGAGGGTATATATATATTAAAATTAAGGAAACGTGTTCGGCTCCACCAATTAATGCTCATTCCCGTACGATGACTTAAATGCCTGCTACACTACAAAATAGCTGCCCGCACTCGAAGGCCATAACTTTTATATTTCTCAATTCCAAATCACACAAAATTGGTATCATTGGAATCATGGCTCTGAGCCCGATGCACATCAATCAATCAAATTCAAAAGGATTTAATGAGAGATTGATCGATATTTTTTAAGAAAACGTGGCGAGTTCGAAATTGTTTTATTTGGTAGCCGTGGAGTGCATTTAAGAGGCATGGTCATCATTCTTTCTCTGTTGCAGCACATTGGACAGTATGAGGATCCTTTTTCAAGTAATGTATAATCATTTCACTCAATTTAATGCCTCTTACGGTGGTTGAAGGACGGATTTGGGATTTCGATTTCCATCCCCTCTCTCTCTCTCTCATTTTTTCTATAAATTGGAGTGTTGGGCTCATTGTAAGGAGAGAGTTTTGGGTATGGCTCTACCAAAATTGATTTGTGGCTTGAGTGTGTTGCAGGCCCTTGTAGTGGACTCCTTGCATGGTGATCCAGAACCCTTATCTTGTAATAGATTGAATTTATAACCATATCATGAAGCAATAAAATACCGGTTTGTGGATGTATCTTCCTATTGTTTTTCTTACATTCTTCTTGCCCCTTTAATATTTCTATAAGAATATTGTGTCTATTTATTATGTTCTTGCAGGATTCATTATCATTTTGTATGCTTGGAATATTGTTGTGAATGCATTTTGCTATATTATGGTGAACTGTCATCACCTCTTCTAGTGTGCACTTTGCCTCTGTATTTCACACATTTGGAGACTACTCTCCCACCCTCCTTTTCTCAAATGTATCACCGCTTTAGTGTAGGCTTTCATTTTATGCATTCTCTCTCCACGGTCCCTTGGAAATTTAGATTAGAGCCATTAAATCACCACCGGAAAGAGTAGATTGTGGCGAGTGTAGTTTAGGAGCGAGAACTAGACTTTCTCTGGGAGGTCTATCTCACCATAGCATCTAGTCCAACAACTTGAGATAGTACCCATGTTATCCAATCACAAGTGAGTTCAAGTATGTACACTTGTATAAACCATAGGAGGGTCTAAATTCGTTGATAACAATATCCACACACATAAGTGGGTGAGGATAAATACTAAAGATAATGTACTTAGGTGAACATGAGCTAAGGTAAATACCTACTCTAACACCCCCGCTCAAGTGAAGCTAGGGGCCAAAATAGAAGTGGCATGTCAAAAGTATGAGTCTCGACAACTAGGCACGATGAGGTACTCATGTATAATATATCCATGAATAATTCTCGAACCAAAAGAAGGAAAGAATCTTCTAGAAGGAAAGATAAAGAAGAATAAGAAGGAAGATATTCTCACGAACACCCCCAAAGAACAAATTTTGAAACCCCAAGTAGTCCATGTAACTCAAGGTAACGAGGTGATGTAATAGTTTTTGTAAAGATTTACTACGCAACTTCTTTGCTAAGTCGAATGTAATCCAAGTAAAGAACCTCATCTTGAATGTCTTTGTGAATGAAGTGGATGTGTATCTCAATATGCTTGATCCGCTGGTGCTCAACTAGGTTGTAAAAATGTGAATTGCACTTTGGTTGTCACACTAAAGTAAATGCGGTCGGTGAATCTTGTGGGAATCGAACTCTATCGATAACTTGTGAAGCCAAAGAATCATTGACTCACTACAACTACTCTTCCATATACTCGCCTCTCGAAGATGAAAGTCTTAATAGCCTTCATGCCCAAACAACTAGAGAAGAACCAGGGAAAGAAAAGTAGCTAGAAGGAGAACACTTGTCATAATCTAAATTTGTTTACCTAACCCACCAACCGAGTAGAGCTCCTAGTGTAGTGCAGCCCAAAGTGTGAAGTGCCATGCAAATAGCGCAAAATCCTTTTAGTAACTTACCCGGTGACTACTATGAGGAGAATGTGTAAACCGAGATACAAGCCATACTAAATTAAATATCGGGGTGAGTATGGGTCAAGTACATGAGACTCCCAACCAACTACCTATATAATGTAGGATCACAAGTGGTGTGGTACATGTGGATGTAAGAATAACTCTAGACTAAAAGGAGATGGACTTGACTTGCAATCAGCCATATCAAAGCACCTAAGAAGATCATGGGTGTACTTTTTCTGAATCAAATGAATCCTTGAATCACTCGAGAAATCTATAAACCAAGGAAATAATGCACAGCCTAAGATCTGTCATGTCAAACCGTAGAAAGAGCCCTCTAAGTACTCTGAATGTGGGAAGAAGAGCTACCAATAAGTAACGAGATCATCAACATACAAGACAAATATCACAATATCCTCATCAACATCTTTAGAGATACACTTGTATGATTAGAGTGGAAATGAACAAAAGTAGTAGATCGAAGAAAAGAATACATCTTCTCATACCAAAGCCCGAGGGGCTTGTTTAAGACCATAGAGAGACCTTCGGAGCCAACAAACAAGAGAAGAATCTGAACAAATCCAAAATTTACTCCATTTATATTTCCTCTTGTATATTTCCATGTAAGAAGGCACTCTTCACGTCCATCGATATATGAGCCACCCTATGATGCAGCAATAGTAATTACAAGGTGTATAAATCCATCTTGGCAACGAGTGTAAAATTCTCAGAGTAATCAATACCTTCAACTTTTGAAAAACCCTTTGCAACAAGACAAGCCTTATACTTGTCAATGGACCCATCAATTGCGTATTTGGTTCAGTATACCCACTTACACCTAACCATCTTTCTTCCTTTAGGAAGAGATACAAATCTCAAGTATGATTCTTCATCAAAGAAGAATACTCAACTTTGTCATTGCATCATCCCACTCCTATATCCCATGAGCCTTTGAAAAAGATTGTGGATCCTCATAAACTACCTAACACAAAATTCCAGAACCTATAGAATGTGTGTGATGATGCCTAGTGGGTGGAAGATCCTCTATGAAAGGTGTTTCCTTAGAAACTGTAGTATGAGCCCACTTAGGCATAGTGACAACATCAGTGGGAATAGGATCCTCAATGACATCTATAACCTCCTCATCAATATCCTCAAAGAAAGGATCCTCAAGATGAGATGAAGAAAAGGAAGGAATGGAAGAAGATGAAGAATCATGAGGATTTAAACACTCATCAAACTGAACATGTGTTTGAAAAATAACCTCATGTGTATCGGATCTACAAGATGATAAGTGCTCATGTCCTCAAAATACCTTATAAAGCTCAATGGTTTAATCTTCTTATCCAAAGCTTTCATTTTCTTCTTTGGCACAAAGAGATCCAAGCATGGCTCCCAAAGACTCAAAAAAAGACATCTGGCTTAGTGTTGGACCAAGCTTCCTCTAGAGTTAAATTCTCAAGTCTATGTGTGTGTGTGATTCTAAATATAGTTAGCACAATTAATTGTTTTCGCCCAATAGATAGGAGGTATATCTCTAGAATGCATCATAAAGTTAGCCATTTCCTTCAAAGTTCTATTATTCCTTTCTGTTAACCCATTCTATTGTGGAGTATGAGGAACAGAATGTTGGTGAATAATGCCTTGAGTTGCCAAAAAGTCAGAAAACTCATTGCTGAAGTACTCCCCCCCATTATCAGTACGAAGGTTCTTTATGCTACTAGAATATTGTCTCTCGACAAAAGCTTTGAATACATTGAAGTGTGAAAAACCATCACTTTTGTACTTGACAAAATAAACCCAAGTACACCTCGAGAGATTATCAATAAATGTAAGTGCATACTTATCTCCATTAAAATATGGGGTAGGAAAAACCATCAAGTCATTATGCACAAGGTCAAGTGGTGAAGAAGCTCTCTTAGATAAATTATTAGGAAAAGGATCTTGGTGTTGTTTCCATAATGCAAAACCATGAAAAAATCCCTCAAGACAAGAAACTCTAGGAAGACCCGCTTTAGTGCAAAATCACAGCACCCCTGGATGCAGATCAGGCTTCTAGGTTGATCACTCAGGCATCCAGTGTGATTGCACAACATTGAATCCTTTCTCCAGGTGTGGGACCTGTAAAATGAGAAAGGAATCTCCAGAGAAGGCTGGTTCCTGCTCCTAAACTACCTGCCACAAGCTATTCCAGTGCAGGCAAGCTAATCTAATCCTAATCTAACCATGCCAAGGAGACAGAGAGAGAGAGAGAAGGGAAAAACAGCAAAATCCTACACTAAAACGGTGATACACCAGAGAAGGAGAATGTTGAACCTCTATCAAAACTGCCATGGGACAAAGAGAGGTGAGCAATGGGAAGGATGGACAGATGCATCACAGGCCCAAGGATAGATTTCACACAGAAAATGTCCCAAAACTCCATGAACACAGCTCCGGCACTGTAATGAACATTCAAACGTGCACAAATACACCTTAATGAAGAGAGGCAAGAAGAAAACAAGAAAAGAACGAGAAAGGATGGATAAATGCATCACAAAACACGTTTTTGTTGCTCCAGGAAGTTTGCACAAAACATCATTTCATTAGTAAAAGGCAAAAACACCATTACGAGTAGGGAGGAGGTTCGAGCTCCATGTTCAACCCTAGAGAAGAAAAGAAGGGAGGGAAGAAGCGCAAAAGATGAACAACTTGTTATTATTATCAAAATGAGCCAAATCGGCTTTTACATTGCATGGGTCAAGCCCGGAGACAGAAAGCGTGCCAAAACATGAGAGCCCATCCCTCCTCGATGTAGATGCATTAAAAGCGGCATGGGAGACCTTACAAAACCCATACCCGGAATCTTTGACCGATTTTGAGGAGAATGCGACCCATTGGATCTACATTAATTCCGGTTGTTGGAATGTCACTTGGCCATGAACACACATCAGATCTGTTTCTCAATTTTATCTCTCCGGCATGCACCAAAATGCAAGATTTATCCTAGAATCATGTAGCTAATTTCAACAACTTTCCGTTGATATAAAGAAAGTGAAAATTCGAGTTACGGATCAAAGATATGACGATCACAAGTTTTAGGGCACTTTTAATGCAGAGACCAAAACAAATTTTGAAATCTTTTCCCCGTGCTTCGCCACCTGGAAATTTGACACATGGCAGGCTCGATTCACCTGAATAATTATCTCTCCTCCACCTTTCCATGGGATTTCCTTTGAAATTTCCTTGTGGGCCCTAGCTTAGACACGTGGCACTATCCCATTGGTTCGGGTCAGTGCTTGAAACCTCGCCCTTTGACTTTTGGAATTTTCTCCTTGTGACACGTGTCATGATTCGATTGGTCCGCGGAGTCTGCGGCTCTTCGCGCCTCGCGTCCATTTGTTCTAGATGTCCCAGTGCTGTTTTGACGAAACCTCGATCCGCTTTGAAATGGGCTTCCTTGTCCCTTATCTGCCCGATGACACGTGGCGCAATTTGATTGGCTCTCGGATTTTTCAGCTATCCAGCGTCCCACGCGTCCCTTTGTCCTAGATGTCCCTTAGCTTTGCGGGCCGCCTAGAGGCTTTTCGGCCGACTCGCGTCTTCCACGTCCATTCGTTCCAATTATCCCAAAGGTGACCTTGAGCAGGACTTAGCCAATTTTCACGATTTTTCCTGGATCAATCTACTTGCTTGGAACTTCAAAACTCGATGCATGTTATCAAAATTTACCACCCTCGGGGGTGAATTTTTGACAACGATTTGGCGACTCAATGCGGGGCATCACGCTTGCTAGATGAAGTTACCAATTGCTGAAAGCAATCCATTGGGCATGGAGTCGTGAGTTGTAACCTGCAGCTGATCTGAACTTTGAAAACCTCCCTCTGAGCCACTTGAAACCCACCGGACATGGAGTTGTTCTCACCAAAATGCCATCAAACAGCGTGCAGAGCGGAACCAAGAACACCAAAACTATGTACAGTAACTGAAAATCATACATGCTCCAAATGGAACATGCAGAGTGTGCACAAGCACTTCTTCTACTGAAATCAAACCTAGCTACTCTACTCTAACTGGAAGCAAAGGCAAGCTAAACAAACCCTACAACTGGTTGTGAGAAATAGCTTCCTTTCTTCAAAATTGGCAGCCATGCAATTGATTTGGAGCTGATCATGGCTGTTAGGATGAGTGGAAAATCAACAAGAAGCTAGTATTCCACCCAAATCATCAAGGTATCAACTGAAGGAAAATTCAATACCTCTTTTAGTTGCTCTGCATTTGGGTTGAAGAGGTATGATAGCTGATCCTTGATACTTTGTAGCTCACCCTCATGCTCAGAAGCAAGCATGACTGGTTGTGACTTCTCCTTTGGCTCCAATGAAGCCAAATACTGATTGAGCAAGGTCTCGATCCGTTTGATATGCCCATAGCTCGATTCTCAACTCCAAAAAGTGGATTCTTTTTGTAGACCCTCAATGGATGGTGTGGAAGCAATGGCGAAATTATTTTGTCCTTTCTCTTCCTCCATGAAGAACATGAAAGATTAAAATCTTCCAATCTTGATTCCGAAGAGCTGTTATAAGATGCAGGCTACTGCAAATGAATGTTCTCCTTCATGACAACAGACTCAATTGTTTGGAATGTGGATGATGAAAGAGAGAATGGTGGAAACTCAACCGGCTCTTCTCCATCAAAACAGTCCTCCAAATCTGACAGATAAACTACCTCATGGCTGTCCTGCTGCAAATGTTCAACTTCCTCCATGGTGTCCTCTTGATCTGTAACTTGACCACCATGGTTTCTTTCACCCTCCAACATTGTGTTTGAGAGATCAAACTCCTCTTCAGTACTAGAACTTGAGAGAGGTGAAGTAGAAAGAAGAACTGAAGGTTCTCCTGTAGCCTGCTTTGTGCTCAAAGCCCTTGGATCTGCAATTTTCTCCTCCACAACTGGGATGTGCTCCTCCTCTTTTGGATCTGGAGCAGCTTCTCCTTCCTCAAATGTTTGAAGAAAATCTTGCTCTTGATTGAACTCCTCCTCCAGCATGAAGTTTGTCAAATCAAACTCTTCAATCTGCTGCTCTAGAGGACAAGTTGGGACTGCAAGATCTTCTTCTTCTGCTGCAACAAAATCAATCCTGACCACCATTTGTTCTCCAACTCCCATCTCTTCTGAAGGCTTAACCATCAAGGGGATATTTTTCATCCCAAATTTAAGAGCCCAACTCTTTAGATTTTGAACTTCTTTATCTTTGTCTGGCTCTTCTTTTTGTTGTTGTTTTCCTTGACTGGCATTCTGATTTTCATCCTCCCAACATGGATTTGGGAATGCAAGAGGAGGGATAGGTTGCAACTCAATTGATTTGGCATTTTTTTGTGGTGGTGGAGGTAGAAACTCTTGTTTCTTTGGAGGAGGGGGTATTTCTGCTAGCTCTTGTGGAGGGGATGACTGTTTGGAAGGGAAAAGGAAAGAAGAATTGAGGTGTGGTGGAAGACTGAGAGGTGGAGAAATGGATTCAACACTTGGGACAGCAGATGGAGAGTTTAGAATTTGCAAGTCCAAATGAGATGATGCTGCTTGAGTAATGGGAAGAGAAAAACCAGATGATGGTGTAGAACTTACCCATTGACAAGGTTGTTCAACACCAAATGTATAGGCCTCTATTTCTGTTGTCCATTGTGCAAGTTGGGGCAGCATCTTTATCAAGAAGTCCAACTTCTCCCCGAGGGCTGAAGTGTCTTGGAAAGGGCCTCCCATGGACAAGGAGTCCTGCGACCACCTTCCGAAGCTCTCATCTCAGCCGTCGCTCTAAGACCGTACCATCTTTGCCTCCATCTTTTGGATTTTCTCCAATGAGAGATAGCATCTTGATCTGATGGTCTTCATTGTATGCATACTCTTGCTCTTGGAAGGCTCCATAGCCAAACTGACTTTGGCACTGCTGCTCATATGGGTATGCATACTGATCTTGAATCTGCTCAAAATGC
The DNA here is from genome assembly GCA_018340775.1 of Taxus wallichiana var. yunnanensis. Classification (NCBI taxonomy): domain Eukaryota; kingdom Viridiplantae; phylum Streptophyta; class Pinopsida; order Cupressales; family Taxaceae; genus Taxus; species Taxus wallichiana. The sequence continues at coordinate 639,811,586 of CM031234.1, forward strand.
TGATTTGGAGGATTTGTAAAACATGTTGGAGGTGGAATATACTGTTGTTGTTGATGTGAATTCCATGATGGAAATGAAGTCATGATTACACAACCTCATGGAATGGGAAATAATGAAAGAGATGGAAAGAAGGATGAACGGGAATGGATGGAAAATGGGTCTGTAACTTCAGAAATGGGTTGCTGATCAGATGGAGTCACCAGATGTGTTTGCAAGTGCCTCCAAAGGCTGAAATCTTCACAGGAACACACCAACCTGCAAAAGATGAAGTGGAAGACCTCTAAGGTCCCACCAGCGTGCCAAAATTTTTAGTGCAAAATCACAAAGACTTCGGATGCGAGATCAGGCTTAGGTTGATCACTCGGGCATCAAAGTGATTGCATAACATTGAATCCTTTCCCGGGTCCCACACTGGAGAAAGGATTCAATATTGTGCAATCACACCGGATGCTCGAGTGATAACCTAGAAGCTCGATCTGCATCTAGAAGTGTTGTGATTTTGCACTAACAAGACCATCTACCATACCATGAGTTCTCAACTCCTTAAAATATCCGTAATTGAGATGTCCAAATATTTCATGCCAAATCTTACTCTCTCACGAATATGCATGTGAAACCAATCCTATCCCTATAGAAGAAGTGTCAAGAAAGTTCGTACTTCTACTCCATGTGGTGTAAAAGTCACTACTTTTCCTTGACCCGAGATGAAAAATTTGATATACAGAAAGAGAATTTGTAGTGATGTTAGGAACATATAGTGCATCTTCGACATTTCCACCATCAAGTTGTATATGACCTTTTCCTCAACCGAAAGAAAGGAAGAATCTCCAACCTCAATTTTGGAAGTAGAACTCAAACCTAGAGAAACAAAAGATTCCTTAGAAGAAGTCATGTGATGAGAAGCACGAGAATCTATAACCCAACCGCTTGCAAATTGGTGACTCGAGATCTTCAAACAACATTAAGTGTTTTTCCATGCTAATTAGAAGGAGGTGGAGTGGAGAGAGAAATTTTGTGTTTCTTGACTCCTCTAAGGCTTGCTTTCACTTATAACACCTATGTTTTTCATGATTACTACTCCCATAAAAAGAGCACAAACGGCATAGACTTATTCTTGGATTTAGAAGACTCCTTGGGTTTTGAGTTGTTTTCTTTGGGTTTAGGAGAATTTTGAGATGGAGAAGGTGTGGATTTGGTTTTATTGTTTAGTTTTCCCTTACCCTTAGGATTATATGCAACTAATGCCTTTTGATAGGTGGAAGACTCAAGGTGAGACAGTTTGGATTCTTCCTACTAGTAATTCTTTCACAAAATGTTTTTAAGTTAGGCATTTTGAATGTGTCACCTAAGGCATCCATGCTAGAGAAAAAGGTAGAAGAAAAATTTGGAAAAAGGTAGAACTCGAGAAAATGTGAAAATCCCGAGAAAATATTTGTTTGCTTTCCTTCACAACCGACACAAATCCCAAGGCAAGCCACCACGGTTCTCTACACAACAAAAAAAAAAAAATTACTTGCCTTGAAATGGTCGAGTTTACTGATTGACCTTAGGGTTTCGTAACCTTCCGGATCTAATGGAAGCCTCTGTTTTCCCAAAAAAATAACACAAGAAAAAAATACGAGCAAATCCCGAAATATATGAATATATTAAAAAGCATATTTGTAAAATAAAAATTACAGACGGATGTCAATAGCAATCTCCTTCTCTGATACCATAAAAGGAACAATAACCAGATCATACCAAGCCAAGAACACATATGCTAATCAAACATCATGATCAATAAGATGAAAGTAATTCGCCAGAATAACTTTACATAAACCTTTGCAAACAAATGAGCAGCAATATCATATATTATTATGGAACTCAATGAAATACAATGAGAATGGGCCTTGCTTATATAGGCAAGGAATAAAAATCTAAGAACTACCAAGGTCATAGATCAAGCCATAAATCATGGAAAGAACTAGTCATCAAAGAACTAGTCAAGTCCATAGATTTATGAGAGAACTATACATCGAGGATTTAGTATATACCATAGATCTAGGAAAGAACTAGTCAATACCATAGATTAAGGAAAGAACTATACCTAACAACTAGATAATATCTCTTAATATCTAAATAAATAAAAAGAAATATCCACACACATAAGTGGGTGAGGATAAATACAATAATGTACCTAGGTGAACATGAGCTAAGGTAAATACCTACTCTAATAGTTTATTCACCGAAAAAAATCAAATTCACTTTGTATTACCATCAACGGTCTACAAAGAGGGAAAATACCTACGATTTTGATCCTCTGGTCCCACAACCCAATGGGCCGAATTAAGAATCGACATCGACACAAGTCTTCCCTTAACAATCTTACGCACACCCACCACATACATAGAGAAAATAAGACAGTTAGAGACTTTAAACATAGCTGCTAACAAGGCCTATAACTTTTGACTGCTCCTGGGAATAGGATTTGACTACATGTATAATCATTCTAGGGCCTCATCCTTAACGAGTCTTTGGATGTGACCCCAGTGTCCCGAACCCAATGGACCTACTAGTCGGGCTTAGATATTGACACTAGCCTATGCATGCAGTGTATTTATATCCTCACCGCTTCCACCTGATATCATCACACAACTTTCATTATTAAACATAGCAGTGATCAGGCTAAGACTTTTTGGATGAGACCAGAGAATCGCCCTTAGTTCCTACAACTCCGCTACATCTCTTGTCTCAATTTCCATGACCTTGTCTAGAAACCCATACGAGGCACTTGCAGGCTACTTTCCACATATTCCACAACCCACCAATAGAATCTCGGCTGAGCTAGACATCGATTGGAGTCTCCGAGTAGCTATCATATCAGACCCCGCCATTACACCCCTTCAGGTTAGGAGAGCATTATTTGCCTTAGATTCATAGATTCCGTTATTGCATGTCGAAGACATAAGGTTTCCCAATTAGCTTGGTCATCGTCATCACTTTCACTCCCATTTCAAATTCCACACCGGTTGTCTCGGCATGACCGCGGCAGTCGGGTGTGCGAAGGTCATGTGTTGATTTTACATTATACGCTTTCTACCAAACACCACAACCATAATAGCTTCCTGGTCCTCTCTAGTGGGAAGTGGTCTTAGTGTACTCTAGATGTCTTTGTTATGGATCCTAATGACCTAGCTATGGACTCAGCCGAGGTCTCTACAAACGAGCTCCTATTGATTGATCTCTCTGTATACCCTGTGTCCTAATGGGACCCCTAAGAGGAGGTCCCATACTCTACACTCTTTATATGTCGAATATTTGAGGGGATCTATAAGGTGGGCAGGTCTCACTGCTACTCGCTGTTGAGGAGGCCTAAAGGAATGATGTCTGAAATATTTCCACCACGAGGAGGAGGAACTGACCCCCTCGATTTGCTATCCTACATTTTCCGGATGTGACTTCAAACTCTATCTCTATTCTCATTGTGTCTTCCCCTATGTCTCCTCTACAATATAGGACTTTTCTATGGCCTCTACTAATGTATGTGGCTAGTGAATGCATATTGTACCACCCAAATCTAAATTCACGCCATACCTTCTCATCCTACATATAGTCAACATACTGGAGTAGATCCAGAAATCAACTCTCATACTCGGTTACTGATCATAGATACCTCCGGTAGAGGTCATGAAAATCATCTACTCTCTACTTGAATAAACCTCCGGGAAAATACCTTCTTCTAAAATGCTCCTCAATAACCTGTCCTTGAGTCAACATGGAGCTTCTGCTCATTGATCCTCCACCAAACTCCTACTCCATCCCTTAGAATATGGATCGTAACACGGGATTTTGTGTTTCTAGTACAAGGGTAGAGCTTGAAGCATCCGATCAAGTTCACCAACCAGCCTCTACCCGAAAACATCCTTTATCTCCAAAGAATTGAGATGGTCATAGCTGAAGGATCTCCCACGATATGGTCTCAGCAATGACGAATAACGGGCCCTAGGTCTCTCTGTGTGCTCCTCCCTTTGTCTAGGGCTCCAAGATCTATCCTTATGTACTGAAATTATGTCTCCATGCCCTCTTTGTGGTGACTCTGCCCTAGGTGACTCAACGCAGAAGTTCTCTACCCCATGCTCCTCGTTGTATCAAGGATATTCCCTAGCCTCAACTGATGGCTCCATATCCTATCTAGCAAGTCTTCCTCCTAGGGACCCTCCGCGTGTAACGACATTGATGTCCTGAAGCGTCTATAAAATCTGAGGAAGAATGACCGCTACAGCCTAATCTGGTAGTGGTATACCTAGGTCTATATGAAAATACCCCTCGTTTGATCTATGCCTCCTGCACAGACCAAGGTGAGAGTTCATTCATCATTTTGGTTTTGTTTCAATTTTTTAAGTTTTCTAAAATTTTGCAATTTATCAGATAATGTGGTTTTCTAGATTTAAAAGAAACAATTTTACACTAGGTTAAAAGGTTCATGCCTTCATGTTTTCTAGTGTGCCCAAGGGTCCAAGCTTTGAACCCACATCTCTGATACCAAATGTAACACCCATCAAAAACGATGTTCTAAAACACGCTAACTCCCAAAACTTAACCCAAAATTTGTGACATTTTTTTTTCAAAACAAGGTAGAAGGATAAAATGGGATACAAGAGATGTTAATCTATTTAGGTACAACAACTAACTTACACCACTAAAATCAACCCTACGGTTTAAGAAATAGGTCTACTAGAAGGTTAACATATTTTCTAATTCAACTTTAAGGTTCGTTAAACAAATATTCACTAGGAAGGTACTAAGGATTAATTTACTTAATTAAATGTTTTCTTCTCCTTAATAAAGTTACATCATAATAGGGTTAACCTCTTACCCAATTAATATAAAATTATTATCTTAATAACTTAGAGTCTTTTCTATTACTCGGCTAAATCTTGATAAGGAATAACAAAGGTCTAACAATCTAGGGCAATAAATGGCCTCATTTCTAAGTTACACATACCCCTAAGGCTTTAAAGGTAACATTAGTAAAATCCATTTTCTCATAACAAAGGTAGGGTTGATCCTCCACCCTTGGATCAAATAAATTTCAACGACAAGATCCTAGGGTTATAAACAATCCCTAAAAATTCCATAAGCATTCTTATTAAACCCTTCCTTTATTCTATTTTCTCATTTGGTCCATTTTCCTTTGTGAAAATGTAGGTTGGAGAGGAGAAGGCCATGGGAGAAAGAGGGGAGAAATCATGGAGGACTCTACAAGGAGCAAGATTAGAAGGTTTAGATTGAAGGTTTAATGTTGTTTCAATTTTCCTTCAAGGATTGGGAGGGATCTCTTTCCCCAATCTAGTTTTATTCTAAACCATTTGTATTTGGGTTTTCAAATTTGGGGCAGACCCTACCCCATTGTTATAAATGAAAAAGAATAGTTTTAATCCACCATTTGAAGGTTTTGTTGCCCAATCCAAGGGTTTTAATCATTTTTTTGCTTACTGGTAGTTATTAGATGAATTTTACAGCTTATAAATTAGATTAAACCAGTTAAAATTTATACATAGGTGAGGATTAGGAAAGTTCTATCGCAAGCAATCCCTAAATAGTCCATAAGCATTCTTATTAAACCCTCCCTTTATTCTATTTTCCTCATTTGGTCCATTTTCCTTTGTGAAAAATGTAGGTTGGAGAGGAGAAGGCCATGGGAGAAAGAGGGGAGAAATCATGGAGGACTCTACAAGGAGGAAGATTAGAAGGTTTAGATTGAAGGTTTAATGTTGTTTCATTTTACTTCAAGGATTGGGAGGGATCTATTTCCCCATCTAGTTTTATTCTAAACCATTTCTATTTGGGTTTTCAAAATTTGAGGCAGAGACCCTACCCCATTGTTATAAATGAAAAATAATAGTTTTAATCCACCATTTGAAGGTTTTGTTTCCCAATCCAAGGGTTTTAATCATTTTTTTGCTTACTGGTAGTTATTAGATGAATTTTACAGCTTATAAATTAGATTAAACAAATTAAAATTTATACATAGGTGAGGATTAGGAAAGTTCTATCGTGAGTGATAAAACCACTTCCTAGAGCATAACGAGGTTCTTGGGACTTCCCCCTTGCACGGGTGACAAACCAAAGACCATCACCCTATTGAGCAACGGTTTTTAGACTACCACCTTAGCTTTGAGTGTGGTTACAAGACCTCCACTCAAGCCTGAGGTGGCGGTCCTATTTCTAAAAAAATAGCACCTTAATCTAAGATTTTTAAAAAAGCTAAAAGTTACAAAAAGGTGTTAGAATGCATTATGAGCCTATTTAAGTACATCTAAAGGTTCTAGTTTTGAGATTTCAATCTATTTTTTCATATCCTAGTTAAATCTACTTGTAGTTAAAAGCTATCTAAACCAATGAAGAACACATCTACTTACAAACTCATTCTAATATGTTCATCTAGTTTTTTTCTTTCCATTTCAAGAGAAAAAGTATCTAAATCTATTGCTTTACATTGTCATTTTCTTGCTATAAAAAAATCAACATTTCTAAATACAATATATTCAAACTTGTTCTCTCTTTCATTTCACTACAATGTACATACATTCAAAATAGCTATAATAACTTTATTTTTCCATTCAAGTTATCATGCATGCATGTTAAACTTCTTACAACTTCTATATTTCCTTCTTTCTCATTTACAACATTACAACTTTATTTTTCACAATGCAACTTCCAAATAAACTTTTACACAATATAGTCATTTTGATTCTTTCTCTTGCACAATATACAAATATTGGAATGCAATCTTTCTCCATGAAATTATTACAAAGTCTTCCACTCAAGGTGGGAAATAATACAAGAATGTAAGAAAATAATAGAATACAATATCACAAGTTTCTCCACTCTAAGTGGGAACAACACAAAGAAAGTTTCACAAGGTCTCCAACAAAACTCCAAGCTCGACAACTCCACAAGATAGCTCTTCCAAGATTTTTTTGATTCATATCAAAATTGGGATTTCTTTGGCCTTCGAGCCCCTACCACATCGCAATGGGAGATGATTTCAACACTTAGCAACAATAAGCTTCCACAATACTAAAAATATTTCACAACATTTCAACCACATTCAAAAAACAACAACACAAGAAGAAGGAGAAAACAATAAAACAAGGCTTAAAATGAAATCCAAAAGAGCAAGACCTATGGGGAGGCCACTTATGCCTCCCAATGGGAATGGGTTCCCACCTTAAATCCTCCAATGCATATCTCAAATCCCCTACATACTCTTATGCCTCCCTCAAGTACCCCTTATACCTCCCACATACTCTTATGCCTCCCTCACAAACAAAAAAAAAGTAACAAATGAAAGCATATCTTATCCTAGGTGGGGCACCCAAACCAACTCCTCCAAACAATAAAGTAAAATATTATGCCTCCCTACAAGAAAAATCCCCATAGTCTCCTCCTACTCAAAACTTATGAAATCTACCCACACCCAACAAGCATTCCAAGTAAATCAATACACTATAAAAGCACATAAACACAAAATAAGGAATAACATAAGCAATGTGAAGCTCCTACCTTTCCATAGTAGAGCTTGTTCCCAAGAGTAAGTCCGTAAGCTCCTCAAAACCAAGTAAGCATCCAAAAGCTCCAACAATCCACAAGCACCCCCAAAAATCCTCTAACTCTCTAAAATACAAGAGCAAAAATGATCAATTAACCCCCAAACAAGCAAAATAGCTTCAATAAATAGAAAAGGGAGAGAGGAGGATGAGGTGGCTCCATGTAGGATGCCATATCACTCATCCTCAACTCCACCTAAGAAGTCAAACCTCGACCCCAATGCACCATAAATTGGTGGGTGAGAGGAATGTCAAGATACTCGCACACAAACAAAGTCCACACCATTCTAAGGACAAAATTAATTACTTGAAAGAAAATGCAATAAACATTTCATCTTTTTATCTTCCCAAAACACCTAATGGGGTCTAATTTTGACCTTCCAACCCATACGTAGGGTTGGTATGGCAATTTAAGAGGCATGGAACAAGTTTAATGTAAGCACAGAACCAGATTTAATCACAACAAAAGATATTCTATTCAGCCCATTTGAATTACATTCACTGGCTATTATATAGCCATATACATAGCCAAAACAACCTCCTATAATTTAGGAGTGGTTGCAAACAATAAGCTAAATACGTGAAGTTGTTTACAACAACTTCACATATAATTCCAGGTAATTATTTGTTGTTTCTCAACAACTCATAATATAATGTTTACACTATAATAATATTCCCAACATACACCCCCTTAGTGTGAACATGGGGTGAAGTGTAGTTGAAACCAGAATCATATGCCTACGCATATTTTTAGGTCTGCATACTGCTCCTCTCCTCTGGACACCAGCTGCCCTCCTATACAACTGTTTCAGTGACTGACACCTTCCACGCCACATCACAACACTTCAAGAGAACATATAGGAATACTCGCATGTACCAAGAAAACATACACAAACTGTTGCTCTTTATTCTGCACACCAGATAAAATAAACACACAACTGAAATAAATATGTCACCACCACAAAATGTGACCTCGCTGTTGCGGCGACGAGAGCGTTGTGTAGCCTCCTTCCTCCATTTCCTCCTACCTCCAGTATCATGCTGCTAGTTCAGCCGGATGTGATCATGAAGCTTCAAAATACCTTCAATAATTTGGACGTCGCGTACAAGTGAAAATGCATCCAAAATTGAAATGCGGGCAAATTTTTTTATTTTTAGACTTAATACAATGACACAACTTTTACGACTTCGACAAGAGGACACAACTAAAATTTTAAAAAGTAATAAAATGAGATTACTTTTTTAAAAATGACTCTTTTACAATTTTTGACTTTTAACATATAATTTTGACAAAAATGGAGACTCTACGATTAGTGACATTCTACAAAGACTCATATGCAAAGTAAACAATAGACTTGAAATTGACTTTGAATATCTAACATTTGACAGAACGACTCACTTAAATGCCAAGAGGCTCCAACGGATCAAGTGGAGGACGCACTTGTCGAGGGTGAATTCAGATGAGAAGAGAATTGTAAATAATCCAATTCTGTATAGACGTGTCAACCATGCACGGGAAAGACTGATGTAATTCCGATATAGAGGAATGTTTAAAATATCTCTATAGAAGTGAGTCAAACCAAAGATTATTCCAAAACCAAATATCTGCACTGTCGGTTGTACCCAAAATACATGTACAGTCCCTTCAATAAAAACCACATGTAATTTACACGTTGGTAATAAACATGCATTAGAACATATATTACCTTTTTCAATGCTCAAACTAAGACCAATGTGGATCGAATTTCAGTTATCCAATGAATGGAGATCTCACAAGTGAATCGAATCAAGACGTTTAGCTATTTGAATTCAATCTTCCCACCATCTGTCCAACCATGCTGTGTAAAGAAGATACGTGCACGCCCATTACCACCAAAACTCATCAATTTCAACTGCTCGGTGGTCCATGAATCCAGATTTGTAGATCTGACAAAACTGATATGAACACCAAGATTCCGATGCATGGATGAACAATCAAGACAAATGAACACTTCGTATGTCACAGAATAACAACGCTCTATTGAATTGCAACGTGTGGCTGCGTGAGGTCTAATTATTTACGTTTTTTTTAAAACGTCATATTTCAATACAAAACTGCTCACTCATCCAAAAATGATTTCAAAAACCATTTCTGGGTTTTGTTCCTCACATCTCTAGCTTTCCAGAACACTTGACGATTCTCAATTTTGTTGAGAATTGAGAAAGTTACGAGTGTTTAACTAAAACGTGAATTCGTAAGGAATTACACGTCTTAAACCGCTCTGATGCCAAATGTAAGCACAGAACCAGATTTAATCACAACAAAAGATATTCTATTCAGCCCATTTGAATTACATTCACTGGCTATTATATAGCCATATACATAGCCAAAACAACCTCTTATAATTTAGGAGTGGTTCTTAACAATAAGCTAAATACGTGAAGTTGTTTACAACAACATCACATATAATTCCAGGTAATTGTTTGTTGTTTCTCAACAACTCATAATAATGTTTACACTATAATAATATTCCCAACATTTAACTTGTCCTACAAGCCTTCAAAATTGGCCCGTAAGGCCAAGTTCGAGTTTCCCATGAAGGGTAGAGTGTACAACACTCAAAATCTCAAGCATTCAACACACAACACAAAATCCAAGAGTAAATCAAGTCTAATAAATGAACTTACTTTGGTCACATCTCGTAAGTGGTTTAGGACAAAATTTATTAACTTTAATAAGACACTTAAACCCACTAAGATAAAGGGGTAAAAACATACATCAAAACTAAATAATAAAAAAAAGTAAAGTACATGGAACACATACTAACACTAATAAAAGGGAAACTAAAACAAAAACAACACATGACCCCTTGGTCACAATTTTCCCCTAACCAAATAATTCTAACACACAAACAATTACATGTTGCCATGGTGATCCTAGTTGAATTCATCTAGAATTCCAATATGGTTGGTCTCCAATCCCCCCAATGTTGTTTTGAATATATATATATATATATATATATATATATATATATATATATATATATATATATACTTCGCAAAACATGATTACCTCCCTCGGCCTCGTGACCGCATTAAAACATCCATTAGCGCCGCCGCCACGTGGTCGATTCTAAATGGGCGAGTAGTTCCAAATCGGCTAAGTATAGAAGGATCAACAGAGCCACTTGTCATTTCAGTGTAACTTCAAAGGTAAACTCCAAAAGGAAAGTCCCAAATGTGTGCTAAGCCACCACGTGTCTAGTGGTCGATATATGGGCCTCACCCAATCAAAATGGACTTAGCCAAAACACAAAGAAAAAGAGAAAAGTTGTGGAAGGAGCCATGTTTCTCTTTGGCATAACATCAAAATAAAAATGCAAAATCGGTCCCAAACGTGTGCCGAGTCTACATGTGGCCATGTTTCAAGTCAAAGCGGAAGGCGGGTTGTTGGGCTTTGAATTTTTGGATTTTGTTTTGAAAAGGTGTAAAGTATAAAAAGGGCCACACCTCCATCGATACTCGAGAGAAGCCACGTGTAAGGCCTAAATTACATGTGGGAAGGCGGGCTTTGGAGGGATTCTTTTCCAAAATAGGTCAACGAGGTTCTGGGAAGACTTTTCACCCAAGTAGAAAATGCGGCAGATCGCGAAGGATAACAAATGAAAAATAAGAAGGTTACGTGTGGGTGGGATCGTAGGAGAAATTTTACACCTTTTTAAATTTTGTGTAAAAGGCACATAGTGACTTTCGGGCCCACATACCTATTCTCGCAAAACTAGTTTTTTTCCATTTTTGGACAGATCCAACTCAAATATTCAAATGGGTATATCATTCGATCCATTTCGAAATTCAACAAATTTGGTATCATTGGAAAGGTCTTGACCTCGTCTACACCATGGAAGCGTAAAAATTTAATTTTGATGAGGTTAGGTGGGTAAAAAAAAAAATTCTTTCATACCATTAATATATGATCCGATTACTTCAAGAACCAGATCAGATTTGAAATTATCTATTGTTCTTCCTTTTTCAAAACGCAAAACAGACATGGGGAAACAAAATCGACATATTTTAGGAACATTTGTAGTGGCATTAATGGTGGGTGCTTGATCTTTTAGAGCGTAGTCTGATTTTTCTTCTTTCTCTCTCGCCTTGACGTTACTATATATTGTAAATACTTCTCATTTGAGAGGAGAGACATTCTAGGTGTGGGGAAACTCTGTAAAATTTGTTTTTCGACTCCATTTTGAGCTATAAGCCTTCTCCTATGCCCTGCAAGTGGATTTTATGATTTCAAGCATCCATGTAATTGGATGTGCACCTCATAGATCAATTAAATCATGTTTTTGTTGTTTCCTTCAACCCTTTGCATTGTTTTTTGTTTCTTTGTGCCTCTCCATCTTGTGTTTTCTTCCTATGAATGTATTTCACATTTGCGGAGTGTAAGATGTCCTGTTTTGTGTAGTTTTGATTATGGATTTGGAACTGGTCCATTTCACTTCTGTCTGACCTCCCTCATCTCCTTTTTCCCCTGTTTCATCCTCCCTTAGCAGAGTATCTCACCACTTCCTTTTCTGGTGTATCACCACTTAGTGTAGGCTCTCTTTCACTCTCTCTCTCCTTGTCTCCTTGGAAAGGTTAGATTAGGATTAGATAGTTTCTTCTTGCACTAGAGTAGCTTGTGGTAGGTAGATTAGGAAGCATGAACCAACCTTCTCTGGAGGTCCATCTCAAGTTCGCAAGTCCCACAACTTGAGAGATTGTCCAATGTTGTGCAATCACACCTGAAATCTCCACTCAGATCAAAGGTCATTCGAGGTGTTGTGATTTTTAACTAACACTTAGTCACACTCGAATTAAGATAACTTAGTTGCGTAGAGAGGAGATTGAAAGATTTCTAGAAATTCATTTTTTGTGTAAATCCAAGATCCCAATAAACATTTATGGTCATCCAAGAAGTCGTGGTGTCATTCTATAAAAATGTGAACTATTGATCTTCCTTTGATAGATTCAAAATTCCTGCAACCTCTAAAATCTCGATATTCATACTTTCAAACATTTTGGTTTTGGAAATCAGGTTACTATTCGTCCTTCAAATCACCTTGAGAGTTTTGAAACGTGAAACTTGAAAATGTGAAAGGACGAAATATCGACTTTAAAAATTTCATAACTTTTTCACTTTGAGACCCGCGACACTTCTCATCATTCAAATCACCTCGAGAGTTCCAAAACTCTGAAACCCCGAACTCTAATAGTTCAAAAATTTTGCCGTGTTGACTCCAAAACCAAGTTTGACTTCCAAAATCTGAAACCTTTTGAGTTTTGGAGTTTTGTGATTTTTGACATTTTTAGTTACCTTCTCGAATTTTCCACCAAAAAATCCAAAACTCCAAATTCCACATCTCCAAAACTCCAAAACCCAAAAGTTTGAAATTTTAGACTTTCAGGATTTCAGACATTTTGGTTTTGGACTGCTTCACTGCTCATCCTCTCACACCCATCAAAATCTCCAAAACACTGAAACTAGAAAGTCCAAAATTTCATACTTTCAGGATTTCGGATTACGAGATTTTGCTCACTTTTTAGAGTGGCCATTTTCTTTCTTTGAAACCCAAAACCCAAAAGACTCAAATTCTAGACTATCGTAATTTCAGATTTTGGGCTTTTTTCTTCTTTTTTTTTGATTCGCCATCCATTTTTGACCTTGCATTTCCATTATTGAGCCTTCCTGTAACCTAATTTTTGGAATTGAAATTTGAGCACGCATGACTGAACCAACCTCTTTATTTCATCCTATACGAGGTCACATTTGATCCAATTTTCCTAAGGGGAAAAAATTTCTAACACTTCCCTCAAATCATACCCCTCTTTAAACCTAAAGAAACGCCAAAGGAGTGGCTATAGAACACAAAATTTAGAGGGCTTGCCCACATGCCCCAATTTGAAATAGATACATCTATTCTCGATTACCTTATGATGTATTACAACAAGAAGGATGCATAGTTTTCCATTCCCTTAGTGGATTGTATAGTTATTTTCACTTTGTGGAGTCAAGCAGAAATCCATCGCTTAACTTCCTTACCTTTCCACAATTAGCCACATGTCATGACAAAGGATGTCCTTATAGAGGAGAACAAAAAAAAATTAGAGTCTCACTACAATGTCCAAGTTGATGGTAAGTTCAAAATTCAATAGTATTTTGAATTCTTTTTTTTCCTAATTTTAATTAACTAGTAGTTTTTCTAACATTTCTTGTTTCTTGCTTCATGCGGCTCCATTAGTCATTGCAAAAGAGGCCTTATTATATAGGGCATTTCAAAAATATATTTTATGCAATGATATCTCTAGTTCAGGTGAGAATTGTCTTGTATAGCAGATCTGCAGTCATTTCCCTTTTTGGGGTTCAATATATACTATATACACTTGCAGGACAATAATTTGATTGGTTCACATTTTTTTTCCAATCGAAATAATTAGATATTGAAATTCCCTTCTAGTAAGAATACGTCCAATAAATCCAAATAAAAATTCTCTTGTGTGAATTATCTACTTGTTTTGTATCAAGAATCTTACCTCGACCGATTGGAGAAACGAACAAGTTCTAAGTGTAATTAATGACAAAAGGAACTGTCTATCTCTAGAAGTACAACATACGAACAATTAATTTTCAGATTATATTAATTACTTTCTTCTTAATGAAATAGTTATAGTAATATTATCTTTTGTAGAGAATAATTGTGCTTGAAAATTTTCATAATGATGTTATTGCTCAAGGTAAAGCCCTATCTACGAGATGTTTACCGGTTCTCATATGGATTTGGTAGAATAATCCCCTATACATCACTTCCACAAAAATAAAAGGGGATCAATAGCTAAAACGCAACGATCCTCTATACCATCTCATATCTCTTGAGGTATAAACATTATTGTTTACTCTTTATAATAAATTATTATACTTCTAGTAAGTGGTAGAGAATTTTAATATATCTTCATTATTTTTTTAAGAAATTTATGATTTTGATGATATGGATATCGATCAAACTTATACTCATTAGATAAAAAAATGTGTCGTTATGTCTCCAAGATTGCAAGGTATTGTATAATTAATAATATTTAATAACTTTTGTATCTTTGCAAATATTTAACAACTTTTGTATCTAATACATTATACATTGTGGGTTTATTCTTAGAGAAAAAGTGACATAATAGATTCAAAGAAGGCCGCCAAATCGCTGGACGACGCGTATTGTAAAAACTACAAGAAAATGCACAGGTAAAAATATTAGATTTCCTACGGATTCTGCAGGAACACATTATCCTTACATCTAAATTTTTATTTTTCACTAGGTCGGGTCATCAGCATTACGTGCACAAAATTTTTAAGCCATATTGATATTGAAGATGAGTTTTGGGTTTTAGTAGTGGTGAGATAGAAAAGGTTCCATTTTTGACACACATAATATGATTTAGTCTACCCCACCTCCTCAGCCAAAGCCACAGTGAGATGTGTACCAAAGATTAAACTCTCCTCCTCCCAAAGAACACTCCACTTACTAATGATTAGAAGATGGATTTCACCTTCAAAAATCTTATTTCAGATATTATGGAGGCCACAATATAGGAAGTTGTAATGTCAAAAGTGAAAATGTTTGCACTCGCGAGAGAAGGTAAAATTTTTGATCAAATAAATAAATTCAAGATACCATTATCACAAAGAGAGTCGCTCATCAAGTTAAGCTCCTTTAAGAGCCAACCAACGAGGCTTGATAGTTTTCTAAACAAATCTTAGCCAGAGCACAATTTCTTATGATAATGAGTATGATGATGATGAAATTTCGACATAATGTTTAATAAGTAAGAAAATCTCAATGAAGAATCCTCGACCTACTATAATAAATGGTCTAAGGACAAAAATAATGTATTATTACAAATGTGGAGAAAGAGAAAGTTGTGGTATGTCATATTTTACATGCATAATCATGATATAATGAACATAACATTAAATTATTGTTTTTGTGAGTTATGTTATACACTTATAAAATATCTATATTTATGTTTTGCAAGAAAAATATGAAAATTTAAATAAAGTAGTTCTATTTGATGCACATTTGAAGAATGAAAAAAATATTAATTAAATTTATACAGTTGAAGGAAAAGTTGTATTATTAAATAAACAAAATAATACATTGAAAAGGATAATCAAGGAGCATATGATGTATCCATAAATGTTACTGGAGGAAAATACAAGTGTGGATCCATCACTATTTTCATCGGGAGATGTTACGAGGGACGAGAAGAATATTCTATAAGATATGATCATTACAATGCAAGATTTGCACCCATCAAGAGTTACAACACATATCACTTTACATGCCGAGCATGTTGAGTAAGAAAAAGATAGAGCTACCAACACAACAAAAAGTTAAAAATATGGATATTCACCATGTGACAGGTGTTTTTTCACAATTCTAACACTCGGCGTAGGAATTAAAAGATACCTGCCAACAAATTTTATTAGTTTTTATTTTGTGTGGTAGACGTAAGGACAACTATGATTCAGAATCATAGGAAGAAAAGAGGATTCCCTTGTAATGTTTTTTTATATGACAAAGCTTTCTGAGAAGCTTTGAAATATTTACAACCCCATTTTTTAAAATTTTATTGGTTGTCAATGCGTTATAAAAAGATGTTTGTCTTCATAAAGTAATCCACCACATGAGAGAATGAATACGAGAGTACTTTGGAATTGGAACTATATTTATTGTGAATGGATTTCTACTTAATGAAATGGTGTTTATGTTTCTATGTCTACGTAAATGGTTCTCAATTTTTCATGTTTGTTTTTGTTTAAAACATATTTACGCTTCATGCAGATGTAAAAAATTAATCAATTATCACATAGATGGATATAAATATATCAGTCATTATTTCATTCTTAAAATAAAATATAGAAGAAAAATGTGATACAAGTAAATTACATAGTTCATTAGGACCAAGTAAACATAAATGTTATATTTCATTTATTGAAAGTTTTCATTCTATATGTTTCATGTAGATGTAAAAAATTAATCAATAATCACATAGATGGATCCAAATACATCATTCTTTATTTTAGTCAGAAAAAAATTAATAAACAAATGTGATACAAGTAAATTACACACTTCATAAGTTCATTAGGAAAAATTTATTAACATTAATGAATATGAAATATATCAATACATCAAATTATTGTCAATAGTGTCAACAATGTATACAAGAAATTAGATCTATGGCAATTGGAAGTCACTCCGAGTAACACGTTCATTTGTGTCTTGGATTTCAACTATAAGTTATTCTCGTGGATGTGTCTTGATCCCCTAAATTAGTGAGAATAATAAATATGCAAATCATGGATCACCTCCTCCACTTTAGCTACATTTTTAAATGTGCTCACAATTTTGTAGGCTAGATTCATTTTGTGATCCATGCAATGGATTGAAATCATATAGGGGGAAACAATTGTCTAAATTCATTTGTAGAGACCATTTCTAGATCCATACATTACAATCATAGATCGCTACGCTTTAACAAAAATTAAATTTGTTGCAATAGAAAAAGCTTTCATTCCTGCAATATCCTTTAGATTTGACACCACCAATTTGTAAATGTTTTCAGAATCACAATTATCACTCATTTTATGAACTAATAAGAGATGGGGATTTGTTACTTCATTTCCAAATGTGTATACATGAATAAAAACCCATGATGTATTTTCCACAAAGTAGTAACCTCATCAATTAAACAGAAATAAACTTTTCCTTTTGAATGAGACTCTTTCGAGATCCTCTTTTTCTACGAGAAAGAAATTTTGCAATTTCTCTGAGCCACCGTATCCGACCAATGTGATTGAGGAACATTTTGTAAGCCAATAACCTGATACAAAATTTTATTTTATGAGAAATATGAAATGGGTCTTCCGCTTTTCAATATATGGATAACAAAAACAAACTTAATAATTTTTCATGCACTTCAGCCTCCACAGATTTACTCAATCTTACTACAATTGTGCCACCTTTTCGCTTAGATTTTTCATATGTTTTTATTCCTTTTCATATTATTTATGGTATTTTACATACATGCACTATTTTTCATCTTTCCATTTATGAGTTCTAACTATGCTCCAATCCTTTTCTTTGGAAAATATATATTTTCACCACGTTGCTTTTCAATGGTATCTAGTTTGAGCCGTATTGTATGATCCTTTCCTTGCTTGATTTGTAACATCATTACCATTTTGAGGTATCATAGGTTCAATAAATGGATATTTGGTTGCCTAAAGAAATGGGAAAGTCCTTATTGTCCAGCTTTTTCTCTTTCTTCGATATATTTTGTTTTTGGTTCTTGGACTTCAACTTGTGCATATGGGCTCTTAGTAGGAATATATTTATCCTCATGTCTCCTTTTTCTTGAAACGAATATTGAGTAGAATCTTCCTCTCGTTGGTGTACCACGAGAATTTGATGAATCCTCTTCTAGTTCTATGTCATCAAGAGAAGGAATATTTTCCCTAATAGATAAATAATAATCGATATATTGAAATTAATTATTTTGTGAAGGTTATTTTGAAATGTCTACATATAATTTTATAAAATTGTTACATATATAGTATTAATTTTAGATATCACTCAAACCACCGAGTAAACTTAAATCAAGAGTGCAAAAGATTTTGAAATAATATATTTTTAACACATACCGATATTTTCATCCGATGCGTAATCAACCTTCATTTTTTTGTGAGTTTTCAAAATAGCCAAGAAAATTATTTACACGCTTTTTTTGAATTGGATGAATTTGCAACCTTTTACGAGAATTTCTAGAATCCATTGATATATCTCTAAATTGCGTAAAGGACTACTCAGGATGAATCAAGGACTCGATAATAATGTAAAGGATAGAATTACTCATAGTTGGATGACTATCAAAAGGATGGATCTTTTTTGAAGTTTAATTGAATTAAGGCTCGATAGCTCTATTGTTGGATGACTTTGATGTTGGAAGGATAAGAGGTTATATGGCTCAGAGGTTAGATGACTATTAGGATGGATGACCCAAACTTTAAGGTAGGATAACACCGACGTTAGATGAATCAAGCTTTAAATTACGATGATGACGAGGTTGGATGGTGCAAGGGTTGGACAAATCTAGGGTTAAATAACTCTAGGGTTCAAAGTGGTTGTATGGTTGGATTTCTACGAGGTTAGAAAGAATTGAGGTTACATGGAAATGAGGTAGGATGAAAATAAGATTAGATGGTTTTGGTGGTGGACAGATCTAAGCTTGATGGATCTATGGTTGGATGGATCATGTATTTGATGGCTCATGGGTTAGAAGACACTATATTTTGACGTCAATAAATTTTCACAAAGACTTACCTAGTTTGGCGGAAGGTAGGAGGATGGTACTTTGTTTAATGACAGGGGATTTGATGTAAGATTTTTTGATGGAAGATTGTTGGAAAAAGATATTTGGACTATTTAAAGTTGAGGTTGGACAATAGATGTTGGACAATAGTCTATGTATACTTCGAGAAAATATGCGCATGAAATGATTCAAATTGTTGGAAAATTACATTCATAATTTTATATATATTTGTAAGTACTAGGTGAAATGTACCATACAAAAGACCTATGGGCCAAAAACGCTTGGTCAAAATGTCGGGTGCCACTCGCTTAAAATTCACCATTTTCAATTTTTTAAAAACTCATATTGTAGCGAGTTTATAAAAATTGGCCATTTCAATTTTCCCGATACAAATTCTATCGTATTGTATAATATGAATGAGAAAAACTATATGTGGGGTAATGGGCCATAATATGTATGGGTAGAAATTATAAATAATTGATACTAATTGAAGTGGGGAAAAAGTATGATGCCCCCAAGTGTATGATGATGAGTAAGTTATTTAATGCATGTGAATGGAAAGGTTCCTACATAAGATGCATAAGGAGATAAATTAATATGACCATGTTATGAGATCAATGGTGTATGAGACTAATGACATATATGTAAGCAAAGCATAGGTGGTGAACACATATGTGAAGGAGACCTAGAAAGGGATGAGCACATATGTTAAGGAGACCTAGGAGGTGTTGATCACATATGTGAAGAAGACCTAAGATGTGAAGGTTACATAGGAGGTGATGAGCACCTATGTGAAGGAGACCTAGGAGGTGATGAGAAGCTATGCGAAGGGTTTACATGAGTAAGGGACTTAGGACGATGAGATGGAATAGTGGACTGATGATACCCAGGTAGTTCATGCACAAATAAGAGAACTAGTTGTATAGTGTGACTTAGATTCTAGAGTCCATGGGGTTATATATTTTCTAGCTAGTGCAAGGACATCCTCAAGATAAGGTTCAGGAAATGGTCTAGATGGTGGAAAAACCTTGATGTCACCAAAAATGGC
Source organism: Taxus wallichiana var. yunnanensis (assembly GCA_018340775.1). Lineage (NCBI taxonomy): Eukaryota > Viridiplantae > Streptophyta > Pinopsida > Cupressales > Taxaceae > Taxus > Taxus wallichiana. Next base: position 639,831,605 of record CM031234.1, read on the forward strand.
ATATTGTGAATGAATTTGAGACAAAATTAGTTCATGGAAATGATACATTGAGCGACACAGAGTCAATGAAGACCTAAGAGCATCTCACAACCATTGATTAAAGGTTCCAAATCAAATGAAACAAACATGGTAAGAGGCCCAATGGTAACTAGAATATTGACGTGGCCATAAGATTTTGGAACCGGATATGAAATATTTGGTAGTGTATTGTTGATAGTGACGAGAAGTGAAATAGATCACACACCCATAAGAACCGATGGATCAATCATCCCGGTATTGAAAATATGATTCCCGACATAAGAATTGATGTGTAGTGTATAGGAAAAAAGGTAGCATTATAATCATTATGAGAGATTGCAATGAGTGGTTGAGATGCATCCACATTACCCAATAGAAAATCAAGATGTCACAATGAATGAGGCACAATGCGATACATATGATTAGAAAAACAATCAATCTTTTTGTATCATGTTTAGGTGGTGGATATTTAAAGATTTTTATATTTTATCATCACTAACTAGATTGGATGTTGAAGGATTAATGATATTCTTTGCATTATTGTCACTAAGAGCTTGAATAAGATGTTTAAGTTTGAAACATTGATTAGTTAAATTCCTAACACAATGATGATGGTCACATCTAGCATGTTTGTCACAATTGTGGCCTTTAGAGTGATATAGATCAACATTGAGTGGTGTTGGAAGAATACTAAGATTACTTTCTATACATTGTGGCAATAATAGGCCAGAGCATAAGGATAGTTTTGTAATATAAGCGTTGAAGGTTTCTATTGAAGGTTTTTAGGAGTAGAGACATCGTTAAACTTAGATTTCTCTTCATTGGGTTTAGGAGATGGCTTGAAACTATATTTTATTTGAAATTAATTAGAAGATGATGATGTATGATAATGATACTTGAGATCTCCCATAGATAGGAGTTTTATTTTGTGTAACTTAAGAGTATGGCATAGCTGATCAAATGATGGAGATCTCTTTAAAACGAAACTTCGCCGGCAACAAAGATCAAACAAATTGAACAAAAATATCGAGCAATTGTGAATCTGCGAGTACATTTTTCATCTTAACTAATTTATTCTTATGTTGTAATACAATCCACTAGATGATCATTGGATCCATGATTGATTTGTTAAATTTGAGCATATGATATATTAGAACTGATATTGATAAGAAAAATTATCAGTAAAATCATCCGCTACTATGTGGATAACGTTAGCAAATGAACTGGTACACCGTAGAACAAACAAATAGTATAATCTTTGAGGATTATAGGAAATATATTTTGTACTAAATTATGATCACCGCATAATCAAGACATGTCGCATGAACATATCAAAGATGTTCTTGAGGTTCACCATGCCCATTGAATGTGGGAAGCTTAGGGTTGATGAATTTTAGAGGAAGTGCATATGTGCAAATGGTGGGTGGGAAAGGAGTATGAATGAGTAAGGTAGAATCTAGAGATGGAGATGCACGAGAAGTAACTGTTGAATTTGATTGATTTGAACTTGGAAATTATTATAGAGAGAGGTTACATCTTTAGTGCCATAATAAGAAACTTGTTATGTGTGGGAAGTGATAACCTAATTAAAATGATTACTAGTAGTGGGCATAGAATCGAGGATGTTAGAAGTACGTGAAATAGTGGAATTAAGAGGTTCCCTAGAGATGGGCATGGAAGCAATAGTGGATGTAGGAATGATAATATTTGACTAATTTTTGGACTCCTCATGAGAAATAAATCGAGAATATCTAGTTCTTTGTCGATGTTCAATGAGATGAGCATTGAGCTCATGAATTTATTCATCACTAAAGGGTTGAGATTGAGCTAAGATAAAAATATTACAAAAATTACTAGAAGCAAGTTTGGGTATGAATGAATGGGCTCACCAAATGATTTAACAAAAATATATAGTTTTTGTAAAACCTAATTATAGAGTAACCGATAGAAATAATAAAGTCAAGATGTTAGATAAAATTTGACAAGAGTAATAACATAATAAAATATGAAACTCTAATTGCAAAAAGAGAGGACTTAACTAATTTATGCCCGATCTCGAGACCGATGCTAACTAGGAAAGATTCTAAATGAAAAGGGAAGAACATTGCAATTATGCACTTTAAAATCTTGAACATTGGGATAAGGCTAGACTAGGGCACTGGACTAAGGGAAGGGCACCTACACACGAGATACCACTAATGGATGCCCATGGTTGCGTAGATAGTTAGAACCTGATTTTTTTAGTGTCACTAATAGTCTTTTTGTCTCATGTATATTACACCTTGATTTATGGATATACATGTGACCTGCAAAAGAGATGTTCACCTGAAAATCCCACAAAACCACATCAAATCCAAAAAATAAAGATTCAATATGGGGAGTCAGAACACCACGGAAATCACTTGATGGAGACTAAAATTATGACTTAGCACCGCACTACATCCAAAGTTCCATGTAGTTCTTTTCACTATGTTTAAGAATTTTTTGTCACGATGCCCTAGTTCAAGTTGCACTTTATAGTGGGATACATATGAAATGTAATAGTTTATAACATTTGTGAATGGAATAATGTACTTACCCTTTCTTATGCAATGTATATTAATAAAATTCAGTTCCTTGTCCTTTGAATGGATGCTAGATCAATTAATTTAAGTGCATTAGATTCCTTTAGATGCAACCTTAGGTGATAAATAGTAATGCTTAGATATTTGTAGGTTATTTTGAAAACATACCTAGGTATTTATATGATTCCCTTGTTTAAATTCCATAATTGATAACTACAACAATGACCCATAAGAAAATAAGATTCCCAAAAGATGAAAGAGGCCCAAAAATATTGAGTAAGATAGAAATATGTAAAAGGCACATAGAGGGGACAAGGTCACCTAGACATTGATGTCCAAAGTCATAAAATATAAAGAAGTAAAGTGCAGACTAAACTAGAGGGTGTGTAAGACAAAATGGAAAATGAGAAACATAGACAAAAGGAAAAAGATAGTTTTAATTAATAGTTTTTGTACTTAGGAATCATGTGAATACTAGTATATGTTTAGGACCTCTTGAATGCACCCAAGTGTGTCATTTTATGATTACACTAAGTTTTATAATGAAAAAAAGATGTGTATTGATACGATACAACCCATATCATAACATGTATTTAATTTCCTTATTGTAAGCAAAAAACTAATTTGAAAATGAAGTACATAAATCATGAGTCGACATTCACATAATTTTATCTTGTATGTGATAGTTTTGGATGGCTACAGAATAAGGAGCACATATGATGCACATTATTATGTGAGTGTTACCTTTTCATAGGGATCCTAATCAAGACCAATAGTATCCATTTGGTCTTAATCAGAGTCATGATTCTCGTAGCTTCAAAACTAGAAATAATTTTTCTAATGAAAGGAGAAAACTTTATAACTATTTTGGAGATAGTAGTTAAACTAATACTTTCCAAATAATATTAATGTCACCGAAAATCACAAGTAAAGATCATTCCTTGTATTAATTTATTAATCTTTACACCCGAGTCAACATTAAATTTGTAACCTTATCATGGGGGAAGGATATTTTTGGTTGAATATCTGCAATTGAATTCAACGTAATGATTATTCGAGAGTCCATTGCAATTTCTTATTATATGAACTTGTTATTTTTGTTTTGTTTTTATATTTTTGAGTGGTTAATTAGGTATTTCTTTTGACTGATGTGATTTCATGGATTCATATCTAGTTTTGATGTGAAGCATTCTGCTTCGCAAATGGCTCACTTGGCTTTACTATAGTCAATTTTGTTACGTTGTTTTGGTGTGTGGTTGTGACATGGTTCTACCTCATTCGTGTTGTGCATTTTTTTGTATGGGGCATTCCCGAGCTATTATTATCAGATGCTTGGGGTTTTAAGACATGCCCTCGGCGTGGTGGTGGTGGGGTTCCATGAGTATAGGAAAATTGAGTGACCTAGACTCTCTCTCGCTACTATAGACTTTATCCTCCTTTATTGAAGTGAATTTTTTTATATTTGGTCCTCCATTGGAAGAGAGACAAGCTTTATTCAAGGTCCTCTTTGGTTGAGAGACTCCTATGAATTCTTCAGGCCTCTTTGGTTAAGTTACCCTTAGCATGTTATCTATTCTTTGTTCTCTACAATGGATTCGATTTAATGATAGGAAGTCAAAATAAGTGATTTGGCCCTTATATTACGTGGTATTTACGGGGGCTTGATTGGGAAGTGATGTGTGGTTCTCATTGTTTTCTATGATGATATTATTTACTAGCATGTTGTATATGGTAATAAATTTAGCATTTATGGGTCATTTGAGATATTTTTCACTAATAGATAGTTATGGTTTACTCAAGGGTATTGTACTTACAGGATATGAGGAATTCATTGATATAAATGATATATGTTCTATGTTGTAATGACAGCCTTCCTTGGGAGAAGATCATTGTTTGAACTATAAGAATTCCATTAGTGAATAATGTTATACATAAAGTTCTTCCGTAATTAAATTTGAGGAAATGTGTTTTTTCATGAGGACCAATTTTCAAACGTATAGGTCATACTCTCTTTTGTTTGATTTGAATTTTATCACTCTATAAACCCTTGGTGTCATGTATAAGAATTGATGGTTATTTTTGGGTAAATTGTTATGATCTTCAAAATTTGTATCACAGTGTTTTCTTCGTGAGAAAACCTCGAAATATTAAAAATAATTTAAATATTTTCATATTTGAATCATAATAAGTAATAATGTGTAATGCCCATTAAAACAACCCACTTGAGACCCAAGAACAACCTAGGATTAGTTAGGAAAATTATGGAATAATTTTTTTTTAAAGGAATCTACAACCAGGTTACAAACAACATATGTCACTAACATGTTCAGAAACAATCCTAATCTAATAGAATATACTTTTATTTTATTAACAATTATAAGAATTCATAAGGTCCAAAATTTAGGGTTAGAAGTTTTAATTAGGTTCAGAGGGTAATTCCACACCATACCCACTCTCTAACAGGATTAAAGTTTCAACTTTATTTTTCTCACACTTAATGCATTAAAAAATTTCCTATATTGCTCCCAATGGATAGGAAATTTCACCTTTCCACTCGATATAAGGAAGTCCTCATAACTCCTCATATTCTTCAAAGTTATGGGCTGATGGACCTTGGGGTGAAAATTTTCCCCAAGGGCAGACTTTACGAGCCCAACAGAGAACATTTTCCCAAAGGGCAGGTTGATGGGATGCAGGGGTGACCTTTAGAAATTTTCCGCATGTGGAAAAAAAAATACAATTAAACTCGTGCTTCCGTGGGTCCGTAAGTCCATAAGGGACACGTGGCACTCCCTAAGGCAACGTGGGGAAAAGTAGGGAAAGGCGGGGCGGCGGGAGACATTTTGCAAATTTTCTCGCGTGGGTGAAAACTCAGCTTTGCACTCGTGCTCCCATGAGTCTACAAAGGACACATGGCATCTCCTAAGCCAACGTGGGGAAGGCGGGGTGGCGGGGAGAAAATTGTCTTAATGCCCCGAAGGGTTAAGAGGGTATATAGACCCCGCCTCGCCAACACCTCGCGATACCACATGGCAACCCCTAATTGGATGCAGCCAGCGAGATAGTGGCGGAAACTTGGAAAATTTTCCAAAAATTTTCCGAGATGCAAAAGACAAAAATGAACCTGCCTCCTCGCCGATGCCTTGTGACAAGACATGGCATCACCTCGATTGGTCATGGGCCGACGAAACATTTAGAAAATTTTCCCAAAATTTTCCGAAAGCGCTAACTTTAAGCATTTTTTTGTGGAAGGTGCATGAAGATTGCATGGTTGAAAAGATATTCAACGGTTTTCGGGTATCTATTGTTGTTTATTGTTGTTGAGTAAAACCTTTATTTTTTCATTTGATTTTTGTAGAGGGTCATAAACAAAGTGGAATTTATGATTTTGATTTGTGATGCAAGCTTCCAAATTTTATGCCCTATATCTCGTATAGTGTTGACTCCTCTTCGACATTGTTTCATCTTGATATTGATACTATTGGACTGATATTTAGACATTTTGATTATGATACATTGATCAATAGATGATATATTTCACTGATATTTAGACTATTGAAATTATGATGTTTACATTTTATTATGATGCACTAGAGAGTGATGTTAGATAGATCGATATATGTTTATTTTCATGATATAGATTTTATGTTGATACCTTATGTTTTGGGATGTTTTGAGTAAAATTGTAATCTCATGGATGTTAGGATTAGATTTTGATATATTGATGGATAATAGAATTTGCTAATGTCAAATGATGGATATTGATTTTATATGTATATTGTCTCGATGTTGTTAATACGGACAAAATTCCGAGATGTATTTTGTTGTGTGAAGGAATTTGATCACATACATCAAAGGGGATAGGGGACCAACCACGAAGGATGTCGGGTGTTGAGCAACGAGGCCAAATTTGACAACTTGTGTAATGTTTTTAGTGTGGTGTTTTGCATGTCTAGTTTGGAGGTCTCCCATGGGGGTGACTTCACATATGTGGCCATGGGGTGAATTGTGTTCCCTTTCTTTAATTTTTGTATGTGTTTTATTTATGTTTTGTGTATTTAAAATTTAGAAATTTTTCACTTTATTAGCATGTTGTAAATGTGTGTTAATTAAGCTTAACCCTTCTTGTTTTAGTTAACCAAATTAAGGATGTGACAAATAGTTATGATGAGATTTGGTAGTCCTTGTGTAAGTAAAATTTATGTTGATTTGGGAGTGTTTTACTCCACCCCAACTTCAAAATTCGGATTTTGACTTGGGGAGCATTTTTTGAGGCTTGTGGGACAATCAAGCATTGTCACATGCCTCTTACATTTACCCAACAACCCTAACTATGGGTTGGGAAGCTTATTTTTCACTTTTTTTTCAATTTTTAGTGTAAAGGAAGGAAAGTTATTGCACTTTATTTCTACCCCAATTTATTATGTCCTTTGAAATCATGGTGTGCATGTTTTGAGTCATGTGGGTTGTCATAGTCCTTGCATGTGCATTGATTTTCTCGGTCTTGGTGTGTTGAATTGAGTGTGGGGATGGAGAATGATGAAGTGGCATCCTACATGGAGCCACCTCATAATCCTCACATTCCATTTCTATTTATTGGGGATTTTTGGTTAGAATGGGGGTTACTTTTTCTTTTCTCTTCTTGTGCACTTTTGGAATTGGAGCTTGTTGGGGTGATTTGGAAATTTCTTGGCTTGGAATTGAGAGACTTGTGGAATTTTTCTTGGAGCTTGATGGAGAGGTAGGATCTCCACCTTTTGCATTATGTTATTTTACTTGTTTATATGCAATGTTGTGATTTTAAAATTGTTTGTTTTTTGTCTTGTGAAGTGTTTGTGTATTGGTTGGGTAGTAGGCCTTAGTTGGGTGTGGGAGAAGGGCTTATGGGACCATTGGGGAGGGAAAAGGGAGTTTTGTGAGGCATGAATTTTGTGGGAGTGTGAATGAGAGTCTTACCTATGGGGAGTGAAAAGGAATTCATGGTTTTGCGTATGTTTGCATGGGAGAGATAAGGAATTTGTGTTGATCTCTTATGCACTCGGAGGCTTAGGATAAGAATCCCACTTCACTTGGGAGGCATAAGGAGGTGGTCTCCCATAGTCATTGCTCTATTTGGTTTGATATTAAAACCTTTGTATTGTTGTGAATGTGTAATTTTTTTGAATATATTGTCTTGGTTGAGTTGAAAGTATTCGATGTGTGTTATTGTGAAGCAACTTTGTTAAAAGTTTTCATTGTTGCTCAATACCCCTCATGGTTATTTGGTTTGGGCTTGGGGTCCATTAAGGGGATGGCTTCTCCTCTTAATGGATTTAAGGTTGGGTGGATAGCATGACCTACTCCCCCTTCCTTGTTTGTGATCTCATTGTGAAGTTGAAGAAATCTAAAGTTGGATCTACCATTGTGGAGAGGACATGCATTTTTAAGACTTGAAATTTGGCTTGTTGAATAGCTTGTTGTAAATTATTCATTTTCTCTATACTTCCCACATGAGAGGATGATTGAAAGTTGTAATTTTGGATAAATATTTTACATTTGAAAATAACTTTATTTTATCTTGTAAACTCTTCTAAGAGTGTTGTGTGAGAAATGTACCCTTAATAATTTATTAGTAGTGAGAAAATAAATTACAAATTTGTCACATTATTGTAAAAAAAAGTAGATGTTTTTTTAAAACAAGTTGATATGGAAGTTCTCTCCTCTTATGTGTCTTTTTATTTCAAAATTGCAAGTTTGATACACGGTTGTAATAGAAGTGTGTGATTAAAATAAATTTTTACATGCTTAGTTGTTCTAAATCATTGCTCAAATTTGTTGAATGGAAAATGAACCTTGTCGTATGCTTATGAAGAAATTACTTACAAAAAAAAAATATATTTACCTTATTTTATTGTATGGGAGACAAAATGAAGCATTCAAATTTTAATTGTATTCTACTTATATTGAAAGAAGAAAGTAGTGTATTGGACTTCTTTTTGAATGAATGATCATCTTCCTCTTTATTTAGTGTATCTAGTTGTGTAGGAAATTTTATCGATCTCCCAACTTAAATTTAGATGGCCTTTACAAAATTAATACATATACACATCCCTATTTAAATTTAATTAAAATTAAGTTCATTATGTAAGATTGCTTTACAAAACTTATTTCAAATGATAAACTCACTATAATGTTCTTTTCTCAAAATATATTTTTATCTATTTAATTTTGAAGTATCTTATTATTACAAAATAATTTTATCAATGGAATAGATATATATATTAATAATAATTACACACACACACACACATATATATAGTATTAATAATAAATTATTTATTAACTTCATATTAATAAAGTTAATTTTTATAAACTATTTAATAAAAACAAAACTATGGTAAGTGGCCTACGCGTGGAGGGTTTTAGGAAAAGGGGGTGGGGAGGGGTTGCATTTTTATATGGGGATAGACCCTAAAATAAAAAACTTGAAAATTTATTTAATTAGGCCAGTTTATGGACTAAAAGAAGTTGGGGATTTAGAAAAAACACCCTTCGCTAACCGCCACGGGATGGGATGGAAACTGTTCAAGGGGGTTCGGCGAACACCCACCCGCAACCCCATTGAATTCAAATAATTTTGCGAGAGTTATATATAGATATTTATATAGGAAATTTAAGGTTGGGGGTTCGGGGAAGGGGGTTCACGCCCCCTTCACGCGAACACCCTTCACGCGAACCCCCCTATGTGGCACCTATGTGGCACCTTTGTGGCATATTTTGGCGCCATCCATTTGGAGGATGTTTTATACCAAAAAGTGCCACTTAGGTGCCACGTAATTAGGGTTAACCAAAAATTTAACACAAAATACTTTTATTAGCTTTCTAAAAATATAATTTTTATATTTTAAAAATTTTTTACTATTTATTTTTATATTTTGCTAACATTGGTAAACAATCAATTATACACAATCAACCCAATTTGAAAAATAGCAAAAATATCAAAAAAATTGAAAAAATTAAAATTACTATTTATTGAAGTGTATTTATCCATAAACATTTGTACACCATTTATTTGAAAATATTTTTACTAAATAATTAATTAAAAAAATATAAGTCCAAAAATATGAAAATTTGACAGACCTCAAAATTCAAATCTTAAACATATCTAAATTTCATGGTGAAAAAATAAATTTTCATTTAAAAGAACCACCTGTGTGTTATTCCTCTTTGTAACATGAAACAACGTATGAATAAAATTAAGTGACCGTGTTTTTGTAATTTTTTTATGTATTCTACACTCTAAATACAACATTTCGTTAGTTTGTGTTTCATGTGTGTAGATATGGCTATACCTATAGAAAATCAATGAAACTTTCATGTTTTAAATAAAATATTTTATTGACATTATTATTTATAAAATTTTGACTTTTCAAATATAAGTTTGATATTTGTGTGTATACCTTGTTTTAAATAAAATATTGACATTATTATTTATAAAATTTGATAAGTTTAATATTTAATTATAATATATATAAATAGCTATATACACACACACATATATATATACATACAAGTATGTATTTATATATAAATGTGTGTGTGTGTGTCTACATATATTGTAGACACCTTAAGTTTGATTAAAGCACTATTATCTCCAGTATTGCACTAACTATTCCCTTCCCCGTAAATTGACGACACATCGTCGGTTAGATCTATCTAACTCCCATTTTTCGACACTCTTATGGTCTTATTCCTCTTATAAGTAAATTAAATAGGCTATTATAGCCTCTTCTTGGCTAAAATCCTCTTCTTTATCACTTATATTAGCTCCCTGGACTATTAATCCATTTCATTGATTGATTAGGGCTTTCAAAACTCTCCCAAAACCCTAATTTATCTCTAAACAAGATTAATTAGTCTAACATAGGTTAATTACCCTAAATCATTATCAACCTCTTCTAAAATTAGTCAAATATTACTTTGACTTGTTAATTAACTTGTTGACTCCCTTTTAGTCCCGCATACACCAAAAAGCCTCTCATTTCATAAATTGAAAACTATAAATAGCCCACTACCCCCATCTCATTTTCAAGAACACTTCTTCCCTCTAACATAAACTATAGTATTATTGCTAGGATTAGGAGTTTTATTTCATCTTATTGAGTTATTTTCCTTTATCTTTTGCATTAACCACACAACATGGAGTAAATGGGAAGAACCATTGGCCTTCAAGCCATTAATGGTGAGATCCCATTCTTTTAAGAACTAAATTGATTGCTTAGATCCTTATTTGGATCATTTACTTAAAATTTTAAGAGTAGAGGTTAATTACATTTGTTAAGTTTGATTGTTTGTTTCAAACTAATGCATGCAAAAGTAGGAATCCTTTTATTTCTTAACCGATGGTCCATTGATCAGTTTTGGTCAAAGATTTTGGGTTCTTTAGTGTTATTACCCCATTCCATAGATTTTGCAACCTTTCTTTGAACACATTTGGCATACCCGGTGGGACACTTAGTCCATCCCCCATTAATGGGGTCTTTTTTAAGATTTTATTTCAGTTTCTAACTTTTTACATGTTTTTGTAGTGTTAAATATTTTTCCTTGGGATTTTTGGATAGGTTTAAGTAGTTAACCTTCATTTTCATGCTTCTTTGTTAAGTTTATACTAGAAACTACATTTAATGGCTAATTTCTAACCAGATTAACACTTTTAAAATTTCATTTTCCATGTTTTTGGTGGTTTTTCAAGGGGGATGCACACACCTTTCTACCAACGCAAAAGACTTCCGAACTATCATTTTTTTAGCAGAGGTGAACATGATCCCAAAACTAGGTGCAAGCACCTTAAACATGCGTACATGCCTAAACCATGGTGCACACACCTTTCTGCGGTGCAGTGCCTTCAAAACTGTCATTTTTTTAGCAGAGGCACGTAGGCACCCAAAACCACGTGTATAAACCCTGAAGGGTGGAACATGCAGAAATGTGTTCATAGCCTATCTTTGGAGGCCATAACATTTTCTCCCAAAATCGAAATGACTCTATTTTTATTGCTTTGGAAAGGTATTAAAGCAAAATATGCAATAAAAATATAAAATTACGATTTTTCCTTAGAGAACATTTATGGCTTACATTATTAGAGTAGGTATTTACCTTAGCTCATGTTCACATAGGTATTTTATTTACCTTTATTGTATTTATCCTCACCCACTTATGTGTGTGGATATTTCTTTTATCTTATTTAGATATTAGGAGATATTATCTAGTTGTTAGGTATAGTTATTTCCTTGATCTATGGTATTGACTACATCCTTGATGTCTAGTTCTCTCCTAAATCTATGGTCTTGACTAGTTCTTTGATGACTAGTTCTTTCCATGATTTATGGCTTGATCTACGACCTTGACTAGTTCTTAAATTGTTATTCCTTGCCTATATAAGTAAGGCCCATTCTCATTGTATTTCATTGAGTTCCATAATAATATATGATATTACTACTCATTTCTTTGCAAAGGTTTTATGTAAAGTTATTCTGGTGAATTTCTTTCATCTTATAGATCATGGTGTTTGATTAGCATTTGTGTTCTTGGCTTGGTACGATCTGGTTATCGTTCCTTTTATACATTATTAGATAAATAGTCATTTTCTAATAGGTGATTGCAGGCTTCTTTTGGGTTATTTAACTAACATAGTCTACGTGTTTCTCTTTTTTAGTTAGAAAGGGATTTCTTGAAGTGTGTATGCTCTCTCCTTGTACCTTATAGGTGATCTTGGGGATCAAAAACACTTCTAGGAAACCCTTTTTCCACTTTTAAACACACTTATTTTCCATTTCCTAATTGGGTTAACCTTTCAAAGTTGGTTAAAAAGAACTCTACATTTCTCAAACCACACTTAAAGTATTTTCCATAAAAAGGCTTGTTTTAGTGGATTTTTGTGTTGTGTATGCTCTTCCTTCACACCTTTTGGTGATCTTAGGAATCAAAAGCAACACACAAACTCCCTTGATATCATTATTTGTGGTGGAAAATTACTAACTCTTTACATATATGACCTAACGATTTGTCAAAGAACAAAGGCTTGAAACACAAGACCACTAACACGTGTTTTCATACAAGTTGCGAAACGATGTGTTACTTAAAACCACATTAAGTTAAGCAAGATAAAAAACACACCATTTCACTTCACACTATATTACAAGTGTTAGAAAAGGGTACGTCCCTATCCACTCAACTGGAACATAACCCATTTGGCATAATGCCTTAAGCTATAATGATGGGGGTGGTTCTAGGAACCCTAAAGTAATACACCATTGGGTAACCTCATAGATGAAACAGGAAGTGCTCCTCTTACCCACTTGAATAGTATGCCTTGTGAGTTAGAGTCAAATATTGTCTGTATCATGTATCGTGGTTCCAGTTATGGTATAACTAAAGAAACTAGTTGCTCATTATATCGAAAAAGATGGTACCGTAAAGTCACAATACTCCTAAATTAGTCATTACGACTCTTTGGGAAAATCATGCTCACATTAGACAATCTTCTGACACATAGTTGAGAGAAATTATTAAGGAGTCCATTTTGTCTTGGATCCCACTTTTCTAGTTAGTTGTCACATCAAGCCGTCATGTAGTGACAATAATTTGGAGTCAGAACCTTGTTCCTTAACCAAGGCAAAGAACCAATGTAAGTTTGAGAAAATTTTCTTTCATCACAAAAATTAGATGACGTTTCACTTAGCTTAGATTCTTTCTTGATACACCTTCGGATGAGATGAAGATCTGCCTAAGTGGTGCTTAGCTTATTTTTCATATTTTCAAACTATACCCATGCATTCCCACTCCACTACTTTTGGGGTGAGAAGGTAGCATACCTCACACACCTTATCTTTAAAACAATACCTCTAAACAACTTCCAAAATCATAAATTTAGGATCTGTACATGCTTCATACAAACGTCACAAGTAATGCCTAAATACATGAAGATGGAAACCAAATCAAATGAACATGAATTAGGAGAAAATACTTTTGAAACCTTCCCATTTAGCGGAAATAACTTAGGGCATATCTTTTCTCAAGTCAAGGATGCGAGCTATTAATTGAGCACAATGAATAAGAGTTAGACTCTTTCAGAGAAACATAGATTAGACCTAGGAAGATTTGAAGAATTTCTATGTTATAATATATATCAAGTACTTGACAAGAATCTTAGAATTATGAGATAAAATTCCACATGAATGCGAAGTAGAAACAAAGGTCATTAGTCACAAACCAGAGAATGAGTATCACTCTTGCACATAGAAAACCCCTTTGAGACAAGGTACACTTCTACTTCTTGGCAACATCACACCACTATCAAAGGAGAACCATCCAAGTGATTTTGTGATCCATGGAAACCTTATTACAAAGCTTCACGTAAAGTTAAGATTGAGCGCAAAGCCTCACTTCCTCCCAAGTTTGATGAAGAAGAGGACCCTCTAGTTGAAGAGGAGATCCTTCAAAAGAGATCTTGGCCCAACCGAACCAAATTAGCAAACCTAGGATCTTCAAGAAGAAACATATACAAAGAAAAAGACAAAAAAAATAGAGTGATTTTCACTTTGAACCATACAATGATGCTACCTTTAAGGTGGCTAAGGCACAAAGACCAATGTCACCTACTAAAGAACAACTCATTCAGAAAGAGTTATAATCGATGAAAGACACACTTACTACCCTACAAGAGGGAAACGTAGGCCATAGAAGGAAATACTTATATGAGGACTTGTGCTCTTACCCATTCGATAAGGACATGTTGTGGAAACCCTTTCCAAAACACTTCACCGTTCCAAAATTTGATAAGTATAAGTGCAAGAGTGATGCCCATAATCATATAAAATACTTTTAGGTGGCTTTCTAAGAGGTCACCTATAGTGATAACCTATTAATATGACTTTTCTCTCATAGCCTAGGAGCACTGGGATTGTAATCATTCTATAGCATACCCAAGGGCTCCATTACAATGTGGCCCATTAGCAAATAAATTTGTAAGACATTTTTCCTATAACATGGAAAATGATATCACAATGAACGATATATGGAATACAAAGAAAAAAACCAATGAGACATTTGCATGATTTGTATAATGATGGTGAGGGTTAGTAATTCATTTCCCTTATGCGTTACCAGAAAAATAGCTACTGAGCATATTTGTTCCTAACTTAAACCCGAGAAATAGCCTTCATTTAAAGATGCACTATGGCTCAAACTTTGAAGAGAGGATAGAGAAATGAGGTCAAATCGAGAAATCCCTCATTGGAAAGGGGAGTATTAAGTCCATCATTAAAGATAAACATGAAGACAAATCCGTAGAAAAAATAAAATTCTTCAATAAAAACAAACATGTTGTTTGGTGATGGCATTACAGACTCCAAGAGATTCCAGGTTGTGTAAATGGGACCACTTTTAAAGATCTCACAAGGACCTCATACCAAGGTTCCCACAAAATGTACATTCACACCATTAACAAAATCCATTTCTACAATACTAAATAACTTAGAAGGTGTAAAAATGGTGGAATATCCAACTACGACAGTACCATACCAAGAAGATGCTCCAAAACCTAGTTGGTTTAAGGACCATGAGTACTGTGACTTCCACCATGTTAAAGGACACAAGACAGATAGGTGTTTAATACTACATCATTACATACAAGACCTCATTGAAGAGGGTAAGATCACCATAGATTCTCCCCCTGACTCAGGACAAGGTCCAAATGAGAAAATAGGTATCTACAAAGAGCTTTTTCCTAATCATGTAAATAAAAAGAAAAAGAAGTCAGATCATGGACAAACCTCCAATGACTATAGGACTACCGCTTATATTTACCCCACTAATGACAGTCCCTTTGATTCTCTCATAGGATGTATTCGCTCATCTGATGAACAAGTCAACACTATCCGAATCTTAGAAAAGAGTTGCACAGTAGGGACGAGATGTGCTCATTTAATCATACCAAATCCCCTACCTATCCCTTAGGAAGGTTAGTACAATTTGATAGACTAGTTAGAGAAAACACCTACTAGGATATCCATTCTTGATCTCCTCAAAATCTCTACTGCCCATAAGAACATACTATATAAAACATTGCAAAATTCAAGAGTCTCTATAGATGTAGATCCCACACACCTCCAAGATATGATTGGACACCTTAACTCCAATGATCATATTAATTTTTATCGCACTACAATCCCATGTAACAACCTAGAACACAACTTACCCTTATACCTAGAAATGGTGGTTACCCTTCATAAAATCAAGAGGGTACTTATGGACGGTGGATCTAATTTAAACATTTACACTTTGAAGTTGGTTAAGTAGCTAGGCCATTCATAAACGGACCTAGGGGCTAAGACTATTATGATAACAACATATGATAATGAATAATGAGAATTAGCAGATGGATACTATAGCAATTCCCATGGAAGTAGGGCTAACTTGTCATGACACGACATTTCATGTCCTTGAGTTAGACCTTCCATATAACATGCTCTTGGGGTGCCCATGGATCCATGCCATGTAGGCTATTCCATCAACCATCCATCATTATATAAAGTTATGTCATGAAGGACAAGTTGTTACCATTCAGGGTGACTCAAACCATTCACACATTGTAGGGAATTGCATAGTTTTTCTCATGCAACTTATGAATGTCCTTTAGAGGATGTTGTTTTCCCCCTACAAATGGAAGCTATTAAGAAATGAGTAGATTCAAAGTCACTCATGCCTTATAATCAATATTTTCTTTCATTGGTCAACCCGTTCTCTTCATGGGAGGAAACATTGGAAAAATATGGCCCATGTGAGTCATTCACTCTTGAATAGGATTTGTTAATATCATATTTATCATTATCTCCTAGAAAATGAGGTAAACCTTATTTTCAGTTCAAGAGTACTCAAGAGCAGTGTCCTAAACCATTGGAAAATTTTGTCCATAATGGTCTCCTATCTAAGGAGAAGATGTTAGAATACCCTACTAGTAGAGTGTCGGAAGGTACCATGGCTTCATGCCATCAAGCACCCTAGTATATCAAAAGTCACTACATCATGTTTGTCATGGGTTACAATGGGTTTGGATGTGGAATCAATGCACAAGGCCAGGCTAGAGCCTATTTCCATCCCCCATTTCAAGTCTGATAAGCATGGCCTAGGGATAAGGCCTCATAATGATGTACCCTTTGATATTGATGCCACCTTTTCTGAATGTGAGAAAGTTTCATCTCATTCTAATAGTGATGCAGATTCCCAATGTAGCCTCTACAAGGATCTTTCTTCCACTAACCTATTCCCAGATTCAACTGTCCTTACCTTATCTCGTATCTAACCCCCTAACCAATTATCAAATTTCCCTTATGTATCCTAAACTTATAAATTGGGATCAATAACTTCACGTGCCCTTATATGTATTTCAAAATGATGAGGCATTTTAATATTTCATGGGACTCAAGGATTCTATTCTAGTTGGGGATCACAAGAAAGGATTTGCAATTCAACTAGACACCTATGCATACTTCAGAGAAGAGGGAGAGATGTGTGGACCTTTAAATAAGGTGGTAAAAAGAGTACAAAACTTCAAGAAAACTTGTAGAAAAAAAAATGGAAGTGTCATAGTGAAAAACTCTTTGAAACAGTCATAGATAAATAGAACGAAGAGTCTGTGGATGAAATGGTTCATCCATTTAAAGATGATGATGAGCTACCATAGGAGGTTGATCTTACTCTTCCCCCTAATCCTACATAGATGGAAGACACTTCTAAGATGTTTGTTAAGGAAATAATTAATCTCAAAATTTTCTTAGAGGAGAAACCTAGAATTATAAAGTTGGAATCTTCACTCTCAACTCAGAATAAAATGTCTTTGTAGAAATCTTAAGGAATAAACAAACATATTTGTATGGAAATATGTACATATGCCTAGTTTGGACCCATAATTTGGTGTGCAAAATCTCGTTGCACACCCAAATGCTAAACCCATCAAAGAAAAAGTTGAGAAATATGCACCCTAAAGTGGCACTCTGCTTGTCAAAGAAGAATTGGAAAAAATCTAGCTGCTGATTTCATTAAAGCCATCAACTATTCAAAGTGGATTACTAACATAGTCCCTGTATAAAATAATATGGTCAGCATAAGAATCAGTACTTATTTCCTCGACATCAATAAGGCATTCCCTAAGGATGACTTCCCTTTCCTAGAATTGACATGATAATTGATTCCACTACTAGGTATGAAATGATGTCTTTAATGGATGGGTTTTCATGTTATAACTAGATACAGATTGCAGAAGAAGGTCAACAACAAAAAACCTTCATTACCCCTTGGGGGACCTTTTTCTACAAGGTCATGCCTTTCAAACTCAAGAATGTCGGTGCCACTTACCAATGAGCCATGACTATTATCTTCCATGATATGATGAATGACATCATGGAATATTATGTTGATGACATCCTAGCTAAATCCAAGACCGAGGAGAGCACCTGAAGTGCTTCGAGACATATTTTTCAATGTCTCTGAGATTATAAGGTTCGCTTAAACCCCAAGAAATGTGTCTTTGGTGTTTTATCAGGAAAACTCCTAGGGTTCATTGTTTCATAGAGAGGGATAGAAGTGGACCCTAAAAGGTTACAAATATCAAATAAATGCCACCACCTAGTACTCTAAAACAAATGAGAATTTTACAAGAGAAACTTCAGACAATCCGTCACTTTATTTCACAACTTACGGATAAGTTCCACCCCTTTACCAATCCTCTGAAGAAGGATGTTGCATTCAACCTGGGAACATATTGTCAAAAGGCCTTTGCACTACTAAAACAATACTTGATCATCCCACCTGTACTCATGCCTCGTATTGGTGCTCATTTGGTTTTCCCCATTTGGCATTATTTTCCTCTGATTTGCATGTTTTGAAACATTTTGTCTCTTGATGTGGGTGTTATGAAAGTTCTACTTCCATTTGAACGCCTCAAATTGTTTACATAATCCATTGTCATGTCCCTCCTTGAAGAAGTCTTTGAGTCTTCCCTGTTTTTGCCCTGATTTCTTCAAAATTTGTGGGCTTTGTTGTTCTTCCTATTTTTCCTAGACCATGGAAGCTTGAAAATGATCAATTTACATTTTTAAGCCTCTAAAAATCCAAACCCATGATTGAAAGATGTTGGGAACCATGATTCACTTGGTTTTGTTTCAAAGAATTTTCATCCTTAGCGAAAAAATTGGGTTCTAGGCATGAATGGTGAATTTCTATATTTTGACGGTCTGACAGGTGTCTTTTTCCTATCAAATTTATTCCTCAGCATTTGGCAATCATGTGGCTTCCTTTGGTTGGTCAAGGGATGGCGGGAAAATGTTTTAACTTATCACTTTTTACTTTTTTGGCAAAAAGGAAAATTTTTTCCCATGGCTCTGCTAAATTTTGATTGGTTCTTTTAGTGCTTACATGGCTTCTTCTAATTGGATGGAGCATGGTGAGTTGTTTCACTCAACTTGATATTTTTGGCTACTTTGGAAAAAGTTTAAACCCACCCACGGCCCCGTCGCATGCTTTGATTAAAGCAGATTTTAAGTGGCAGGGAAAAAGTCTTACTTTGACCCCGCCAAAGGGATACGTGGCAAAGCTAATGGCAGAGATGCGGGCCTTTAGAGGTAAGTTGGATGTTTTTCCCTTTTGACCAAAATGGAGTAAAATTCAAAATGGAAGCACGCCCTGCCAAATCTTTTTTGAAGCCTTAAGGTTTTTGAAGTTGCGTCGTAATGACACGTTGCGAGCCCGCACTCATTCAAAGTCTCAACTTTTGGGGATTATCTCAAGATGCGCCATAGTGACACATGGTAGTTTGAAAAGTCAAAGGGGTGGGGAAGTGGACCATTAGAGGTAACTTGGATTTTTGCCTCTTGTCATCAAAAGGATTAAAATCTCAAAATGGCCTGCAAGCCCGACAAGAAGGTGGTCAAAGTTCTAAAAAAGTCAAAGGGGCGGGAAGGCGGACCATCGGGGGTAACTGGGATTTTTTTCCCCCTGATATTCAAAAGATTAAAACATCAAAAAGGCCCATGAGATTGATAAAGGAAAATTCAAAGATTGCTCCAGTCAACGGTGGAGGTGTGGACTCTTGGGGAAATTTAGAAAAATTCCTTTTGGGAGAAAGGAGTTAAAAGTGAAAAAGGAAGTGTGGTTTCGATGGGAATCACATTGGGACATGTCGCCCATTTTTGAAGGGCGGGGCTGCGGGGAAAACTTGGAAAAATTTTCCTTTTCTAAAAAGGAGTTGAAATGGTAGAATTTGGCCACGGTTCCTTTGGGGCCCACCTTAGGACATGTGTGAGGCTCATTTCTCAAGGGTGGAGGTGCGGAGAAAAATGTGAAAAATTTACATTTTTTCAAAAGTTGTAAAAGGAAAAAAGGAACCCGCAGCCCGTATAAAATGGATCTCCCACGTGGATGGTCCAAATTCATAATAGAAATAAACAACAATTGTATCTTTGTATCTAATTTTTCTACCATTTTCACTCCAGAACTCCTGGGACGCGTATTATTTTGGTTTTTTTTCGTTTCTTGGAGTCTCCTACATACCAAATAAAGAGAAAATTAATTTGATGGCCTGATTTGGTGTTGAAGGTCTGCAAACATCTCTCACCATTAATATGCAATTTGAATGTTGGATTTGGCCCGACTTTTCTTTCCTTGGAACATGAAGGACATTTTGAAATGGGTTTGGTGAGAAAAATACGGGGACGTATTCTACCATTAAGGAGAGATCTGACCTTTGGGCTCAATTTGATCTTCCATTTCTTCTTCCCAAGCATGCAAAGAGCTAGATTTGATAGAATAGGGGTGGAAGTGGTTGGCAAGTAAAGGGAAAAGTGGTCTACTAGAGGAAGGAGTTGAATGCGGGAGATTTTTGAAGAGATCTACAACCTTGGGAACTTGACAACTTTTTTAGATTTGATTATGGGAATCATGATTGTGATCATGGCAAGCACTAGTGGCACTCAATGTCTAGATTTTGGGGAGAAAAGGCTCTATTGTAAATGTTATAAATGGCACAAATTTATCATACAAATGGTTGGAGTGTTAGGGGTCGGGACTGATTTTTCTAATAGAAAAAGGCCTTATATAGCCCATCCTATTTGAGAAGTTGTTTGAGAAGTGTATATATCTCTTTTGTATTGAATTTGATCATGTCAAGGTGGTTGTGAGTGTACGGACCATCAACAAGCTCGATATTTTTCTAGAAACTTTCCCTGCTAATAAATTTAATCAAACTCTAGTTATTTTGTGTGGATCTTATGAAAAAAATTGTTTTACTTTACTTCTAAATGTCTACAAATAGTTTTTCTTGTTCATGGTGCAATCTTGTATGAAAATATATCTTAATCATGCAAGTATCAATCCTTGTTATAGTTTAGTGGCATCTGCAATTTCATTTCTCGAAGGGATTTAATCTGAAGTGAAATAAATGATTTAAAATCACTTTTCTATCATCTATTTATAGAGATTGTCTGTAAGCCTCTAGGTGTACCTCAAGCTTTATTGGGCTCAGATCTTGATGTTTTGATGGGATTTCCAACTCAAGCCTTCATGTTATAACCTCATAGATTGTGTGAAAAAGTGCTAATCTGGGCCTCCATTGAAGCACACATTCTGGTTAAAGAAACATTTTAAGTACTCTGTGGCATTTTGTTGGTTTAGTCTTCCATTCTGCAAAAGCTCTCAAGGATCTAGTGAATCAAGCTCATCCAAACTCACCTCCCACCAAAATCCATATAAAAACAACTAATCCTACCCATACTACCCCTATTTTCATGTGTGTTTACAAATGCAAAAATTTACTACCAAAACATGCGTAAAGAATCAAGATTCCAAATGTCTTTAGTAGCCCAAACCTTTCCTAGAGAATATCTCCACTATCTAGAGTGACAGACTCGTGAGAGTTAGATTTTGTTGCATTGATCTTATTTTATTTAAGGTCTCCTTAAAAACTTCATTAGGAAGGATATCTCCATCTCCTCATAAAAAACAGGCTATACAAAAGGGTTCTCTTACCTTGGTTGAAAGGCACAACCTAAAATAGTGAGGATAGATCAAATCCTCTTAAGGTGCTACCCACTCCTTTTCAAATCCTGAGTGCTAAAAGGTCAGATTGACTACTTCCCCAAATACAAAATGACATAAATAATTATTTATCTTCCTCTGAGCATCTTGTCAAATCCATGATGTTGCTTGGCCTTTGGAGGAGATTAAATTTAGGTACCAACATGCTTTTGGCGCCATTACTAGGGACATCATGATTGTAGCTCATATTTAGACATTGGTAAAACACTTCTTGTATGCTCAAAGTGCTAATACATTTTTCAAACATCATCTTGTGTTCTGGCATATAAGAAGTATTCAAAGTTGTAAGTGCTTTCATTGATAAATATGGGTAAAGAAAGGTTAGAATCTTTCCATTTCTAGTTTCTAGTGTTGATAGACATTTGATAGATCATATTTAGTGCATTTGCACAACTAAGGTGGAAATCCTTAGTGGCGACTCTTGATGATCTGATTCTTAATGAATACCAGTGTCTTAACCCTTTCAAGTGATATTTGTTAATAATATTTGCAAATCTCGAAGGAAGAAGATCTTTCTTTGCTAGGGATCCTGCTAGGACATTATTTCCAAAGCTAGGAAAAGCAAAATTAGAAGGAAGAAAATCCTGGAGAGTTGTTGGAGATCAGCAGACAAGAAAAGGGATCTCCATTGATGAAAGTGATCGGCCTATTATTGAAGACTGCAATTCAAGTGCTTTTGAATCAAGTAGCCTCTTTATGGAATTTAATTCTCTAACTGGAGAGGGGCCTTCATTTTATTTTGAAAAGTTTTCTTCTCATTTAGCACCTATCTTTTCAGAAGTTGGTAGGTATTTCAAGAAAAAAGGCCTTAAGGGGATACCCATTTTGAAATCTATACTCATGTGTTTCAAAGATCCTTTATCCCTTATCAATTTATCAACCCTCTAGGGTCACCTCCTCAAAACAACATGGCCTTGCCCCACCTGCAGACCCCCTTTTGTTGTAAACACCTTTGGACCTATAAATTTGGTAGGGATGGTTGGTTATCCAAATGTAGTTCCCAAGAAGTAAGGAATAGATAGTAAAGTTCCAAGGAAAAATGCTATAACTAGGTGATAAACATCTAAATATTTTTATCAATATGATGGAAGAATTTGAGATTGAACATGAAGATGTATATATCAAAATGTTTGTCCATACTTTGAAAGAAGATGTCAGGACTGTACAAACCTTTGCCGATAATTCCATAGATTCCTAGATGAGATGAGTAATGCAAATAGATTGCATTATGGTGATAGAACTGACCCTAGGTTTCTTTTGATAGAATTTGAAAACATCAAAAAGAATCCTAATGAGTCAGTACATGATTTCAACACAAGGTTTAATAAGACCTTAAGGAGATTTCCTATTAGGATAAAGCCATGTGATGAATCATGTTTGATTAAATATTCTGATGCATTTGATAAAAAGGCTTCTTACTACTTGAGGGACAAAAAACCTACTAATTTGAGGCATGCATTCACCATGGCCCTGAAAATAGAGAGCAACATCAAGGCAATTGGAAAGCCTCCAAAAAGGGAGGGTGTAAAACTAATTAACCAAGAAAAACCTCAAACAAGCAAGGTTACTGATTGGAAGAAGTTGTGGAGACTTTGGTAGGGGCTGTCAAAAAAATTTCCTACAAACTAGCCTGAGTTGAGAAAGGAATTAGGAAGAGCTCACAAGGTCAAAAAAATAATCAAGGCCAAGACAGGTTCACAAATCACCAAAAATATCGACGATAGAGGCAAGGGACCTATTGGATTTGGAAATAGGCAGTCCCAGGCCTAGGAAAACAAAATGGTACCTGATCCTTTGGCTACCAGAGTTGTTGTTGTGGAGGATATAGATGTCATTGATTGGTGTGATAGATGTTTTATGCCTCATGCTCCATGTGTTCAAGAGAAAGAAGTTGAAGAAGAACAGATGATGAAATTGATGATGATGCCTGCATGATGGAGATCCCTACAAGTTCACCAAGGGAAGCAACTTCAATTGAGGTAATAAGTGCTAGAACTGCTGCTATTTTTGGGATTGCATCCATCGGGTACCTCTTCTTCCTCCCTCTCATACTTTAGAAGTAGACACTTTGTACAAGATTTTGAATTTCCCACTAATGATTTTGAATACTTGAGGGCATTAATGATTGAAAAGTATGATGGAGGATTTCCTTCAAAATAAGATAGGTAGCTATTAATGAATGTTGTAGTTGCCCAAGAAAAGGAGCACAATACCAGAAGTAAAGCTACCAAGGGGCCACAAGCCAAGTCAAAATTTCCATTTCTTACCAAAGAAACCCCAAAGAAAAATGCATCTGGTAGAGAGCTTGTTTCCCAGAGAAAACTTGTGTTCCTCCCCATGCCCAAACTGAAAAGAATCCCATTCCATCTGATGAATTTTCCAATCTTTCTCCTAGTGCTGCTTTACCAAAAAAATTCCATATGACATTGCCCAAGTTTTGAGTCAAATAAAAATTCCTGTCCCAATTGTTGAGTTGCTTAGGATCCTTGAGCACAAGAAGAGGGCTTTTGAATATTTAGGATTCAAAGAGGAAGAGATCATACAAGGCAGAGATGTAAACAAGGTTGAGATTCCCCTTACTGTTGTAGAGTTGGAAAAGCCACAAGTGTTGGAAGAGATGGGGGAACCACTAGAGGTTTATTTAGGAACTTATTTGGTTAAATCCCAGCTGAATGTGGATCCATTCTTCACTACCCTGGTTATCAAAGACAAGTTGTTACATAACTATATGTTTGATTTTAGAGCTTCATGTAATGTCATGCCTCTTGAAGTCATGAATGAGTTGGGTATCAAAGTAACAACAACATATGGGAAGTGCACTACCATGGACTCTAGAGAGGTGCCAGTGGTGGGATGTGTCAAAGATCTGGATGTGTAACTTGCATCTTATCCTGGAAGGAACTTAAAACTTGATGTAGTGATTGTTGACTACCCTGCCAAGTGGGGGATGTTGTTGTCAAGAAAATGGGCAGCAGGTGTTGGTGGTAGTGTGCAAATGGACATGTCTTATGCCACTATCCCCATTGAAGTCAACTTGGTGAAATTATATAGAGAGAAAAATATGATGTACCTAATTGAAGACCCAAGTAATGTATCTTATGAAGTTTTGCAAGCATATGTTGATCTTAACAACTTTGTGAGTTTTATGGATTTCAGGGAGTATGAAAGTGTTGAAAAAAGAGCTCCTAAGTATGATGTTTTTTTGGGAATTTGGTCTACGATTCAGCCTTGAAAAATGTTAAAGAATTTTACTTAAACACAATGGAGGAGCTTCAGAGAAAATGGATGGTTTACAAACTAAACAAAGAAGAAAAAGAGGTATATTTCTAGTTGATGAAAACATATCAAAACCTCTTGGCATGGTCATATCCAGGATGGCAGGTACTTGAAATTTTTCCTTGATTTTTTTCTCTAAATCAGGGTAAACATCTTTTGTATAGTGTATAACTGCTTGTTTGTTTCATGTTTTTTGTGTTTTTTCTCATTTTGGTCCCCGGTGACTTGTTTTTGCTAGTTTCTCTGTTTCATTTTTGAGGGATAGTTCTGGTTTTGTGCTCTGCAAGATGAATCCTTTTCCCAATGGATATTTTGGCACTTGGTATACCTTTGTTCTTATGGCACTCGCAGGGAGTGGCCATCCCTAAGTCAGATTCGATGTTGGTGCTCATATTTGTTTCGCCCCATTTGCCATTATTTTCCTTTGATATGCATGTTATGAAACATTTTATCTCTTGATGTGGGTGTTCTGAAGTTCTACTTCCATTTGAATGCCTCGAATTTTTGCAGAATCAATTGTCATGTCCCTCCTTAAAGAAGTCTCCGAGTTTGCCCTGTTTTTGCCCTAATTTCCTCAAAATCCACGGGCTTTGTCATTCTTCCAATTTTTCCTTGACCATGGAAGCTCAAAAATGATCAATTTACATTTATAATCCTTTGAAAATCCAAACCTATGATTAAAAGATGCTCAGAACCATGATTCACTTGGTTTTGTTTGAAAGAATTTTCATCCTTAGTGAAAAAATCGAGTTCTGGGCATGAATGGTGAATTTATGTATTTTGACGGTCTAACAAGTGTCTTTTTCCCATCAAAGTTATTCCTAAATGTTCGAACTCACATGGATTCCTTTGGTTGGTTAGGGAAGGCAGGAAATGTTTTAACTTATCACTTTTTACTTTTTTGGCAAAAAGGCAAATTTGGTCCCGTGGCTCTGCTCAATTCTAATTGGTTCTTTTGGTGCTTACGTGGCTTCTTCTAATTGGATGGGGTGCGGAGGGTTTGTTTCTCTCAACTTTATCTTTTTGGCTACTTTGGAAAAAAATTGAACCACCCATACGGCCCCACGAAGATGGATTAAAGCAGATTTTAAGTGACAGGGAAAAAGTCTTACTTTGACCCCATAGGAGGACACATGGAAAGCTAATGGCAAAGATGCGGCATTCGAGGTAAGCTAGACATTTTTCCCTTTCAAGTAAATGGATTAAAATTCTAAATGGAAGCACGACTCCCAAATAATTTTGGAAGCCTTAAGGTTTTTGAAGTTGTGCGGCAATGACACGTGGCGAGCCCGCGCTCATTTAAAGTCTCAACTTTTGGGGATCATATCGAGATGAGCTATAGTGACACATGGCGGTTTGAAAATTGAAAGGGGCGGGGAAGCAAACTATTAGAGGCAATTTGGATTTTTACCTCTTATCATCAAAGGGATTAAAATCTCAAAATGGCTTGTAAGCCCTTATATGAAGGTGGTCAAAGTTTGAAAATTCAAAGGACCGAGGAGGCGAACCATCAGGGTAACTAGGATTTTTTATCCCCTAATATTCAAAAGATTAAAACATCAAAATGGCCCGCAAGTGTGTTAAAGGAAAATTCAAAAATTTCTCCAATCAACGGCGGAGGTGCGGACTCTCGGGGGAAACTTAGAAAATTTCCTTTTGGGAGAAAGGAGTTAAAAGTGAAAAGGGAAGTGTGGTTTTGATGGGAGCCACATTCAGACACATGTCAAGCCCATTTTTCAAGGGAGGGGTTGTTGGGAAAAGTTGGAAAATTTTCCCTTTTCTAAAAAAAAGAGGTGAAATGACGAGAATTTGGCCATGGTCCCTTTGGGGCCCACCTTAAGACATGTGTGAGGCTCATTTCTCAAGGGTTGAGGTGCAGAGAAAAATGTGAAAAATTTACAATTTTTCAAAAGTTGTAAAAGGAAAAAAGGAACCCGCAGGCCCATCTAAAATGGATCTCCCATGTGGATGGTCCAAATTCATTATAGAAATCAACAATAAGCTCGTATCTTTGTATCTAATTTTTCCACCATTTTCACTCCGAACTCCCCTGGACGCGTATTATTTTGGTTTTTTCATTTCTTGGAGTCTTCTCGCATACCAAATAAAGAGGAACAATAATCTGCAGGGCTGGTTTGGTGTTGAAGGTCTGCAAACATCTCTCACCATTAATATGCAATTTGACTGTCGGATTTGGCCCGACTTTTCTTTCCTTGGAATGTGAAGGACCTTTTGAAATCTAGGTTTGGTGAGAAAAATATGGGGATGTATTCTACCATTAAGGTGAGATCTGACCTTTGGGCTCGATTTGATCTTCCATTTCTTCTTCTCGAGCACACAAAGATCCAGATTAGACAGAATAAGGGTAGAAGTGGTTGGCGAGCAAAGGGAAAAATTTTCTACTAGAGGAAGGAGTTGAATGTGGGAGATTTTAGAAGAGATCTACCCCGCTAGGCACCTAGTGAATTTTTGTAGATTTGATTCTGGGAATCATTATCGTGATCATCTCAAGCACTATTGGCACTCAATGTCTTGATTTTGGGGGGAAAAAACTCTATTGTAAATTTTATAAATGGCACAAATTTATTGTAAAATGCTTGGAGTGTTAGGGGTCGACTGATTTTTCTAATAGAAAAAAGGCTTGATAGAGCCCATTCTTTTTGAGAAGTTGTTTGAGAAGCATGTATATCTCTTTTGTATTGAATTTGATCATGTCAAGGTGGTTGCAGCATAAAACCATTGAAAAGTTCTCGAGATTTCTCTAGAAACTTTCTCCTGCTAGATAAATTTATTGAAACTTGAGTTATTTTATGTGGATCTTATGCAAAATGTGTTTGTTTTACTTCTGAATGTCTACAAATAGTTTTTCTTATTCCTGTTGCAATCTTGTATCAAAATTTGTCTTAATCACATACATCTCAATCCTTGTTATTAGTTTAATGGCATCCGAATTTCATTTCTCAGAAGAAATTTAATCAGGGAGTGAAATAAATGATTTAAAATCACTTTTCTATCATCTGTTGACAGAGATTGTTTAAAGCCTTGGGGTGTACCTCGGTGCATGATTGGGCTCAAATCTTGATGTTTTATGGGATTTCCAACTCAAGCCTTCATGTTAGAACCTCATAGATTGTGTGAAAAGGTGCTAATCTGGGCCTCCATTGAAGCACACATTCTAGTTAAAGAAACATTTTAACTTCTGTGGCATTATGTTGGTTTAGTCTTCCATTCTACAAAATCTCTATAGAATATGGTGAACCAAGATTGTCCTACCTCACCTCCCACCAAAATCCATCTAAAAACAACTAATCCTACCCACACTACCCTTTTTTTCATGTGTGTATACAAATGCACAAATTTACTACCAAAACATGCATAAAACAATCAGGATTCCAAATGTCTTTAGTAGCCTGAACCTTGCCTAGAGAATATCTCCACTATCTAGAGTGACAACTTGTGAGAGTTAGATTTTGTTGCATTGATCATATTTTCTTCAAGGTCTCCTTAAAACTTCATTAGGAAGGATATCTCCATCTCCTCCATAAACAACAGGCTACAAAAGGGTTCTCTTACCTTTGTTGAAAGGCACAACCTAAAATAGTGAGGATAGATCAAATCCTCTTAAGGTGCTACCCACTCCTTTTCAAATCCTGAGTGCTAAAAAGTCAGATAGATTGCTTCCCCAGCTACAAAATGACATACATAATTATCTATCTGCCTCTGAGCATCCTGTCAAATCCATGATGTTTCTTGGCTTTTGAAGGAGATTAAATTCAGGTACCAACACCACCTACCCAAGGTGGACCTCTCCACTTTTTCATTTTACTACCCAGTTTTTATTGGTGCACTGCTTGCCCAATATGATCTAAACCATAAAGAAAGGGAAGTTTACTATCTCATTTTCACCTTTATTGCTTACTATTTAAATTACCCACATATTGAAAAGGCCTGCTTGGCAGTTGTCTTTACCTTCCAAAAACTTCACCATTATCTCCTAAACAATAAAACCAAAATCATATCCAAAGTTGACCCTCTCAAATACCTTTTATCCAAACCCACCCTCACAGGACAAATGGCTAATTAGATCATTCTCCTGAGTGAATTTGATATTGAGTTCATAAATCAAAAATCCTTGAAAGGATAGGTATTGGCTGATCAATTGGTAGAAGCTCCTCTACCAAGGATGGAACCTTTGTGCCTAGATTTGCCAGATGCATCTATGATGTACATTGAAGAGTCTATAGAATTCAAAGTCAATTTTGATGGATCTTTCACCTTCTATGGATTTGGAGCAGGAGTGGTGCTCATCACTCCCATAGGGGAGGTCATACCAAGATCATTCTGGTTGGGATTTGCATCTAGTAATAACATTACAGAGTATGAGACACTCATAGATGGCCTCAATCTAGTTATTACTTGGAATATTAGACAACTACAAGTGATTAGAGATTCCCAAAATTTCATTAAACAAGTCAATGAAGAGTATAAAGTTAAATATGAGAAGCTCATTCCATATAAGAAAATGGTTGAGACCCTAAAAGATGACTTTACACGATCATATTTGAGCAAAAGCCAACACGCACAATATATCCATAGATGCTATGGATACGATTAGGTCATTATTATGCATACCACCTCTGGAGAGAAAAATTCCTTTCTTTGTAGAGCATTTATAAGTGCCTACATATGATATGTCAAGTCATGTTTAACATGTGAAGTTGTTAGTCCATTATCCCCCTAGTATGACTCTATTTTTCAATACGTACAAGATGACACTTTTCCACCATATATTACCCATTCTGAAAAGAAATCCCTTATCTACTGTATAGCCCGTTATACCCTCATAAGAAGCACCCTTTATCATTTTGGCTACGATGGGAGTCTCGTTCGCTATTTGGATGTTACTGACTCAATCCATGATATTAAGGAAGTACAAGGTGGTATTTTTAGAGTGCACACCAGCAACATGGTCTTAGCTAAAAAACTATTTAGATTGGGCTATTATTGGCCTACCATGGAATCAAACTACTGTAATGTTGTAAAGAAATGTGAGCTATGCCGTATGGAAACTTAATACATGCACCAAAGATAGGCTTTGCATCCTATCACAATGCCTTGGCCATTTTCTAAATGGGGCCTGGATCTCATAGGGAAGCTCCATCCTTCTCTTGATGGACACACCCACATTATCACTACCACCAGTATTTTACCAAAAGGGTAGAGGTTATGCCTCTTACTTACATTATCGTGTGTAAAATTCTAAATTAATTATGAACCATCTCATCTGCCATTATGGTATCCCCTCCGCCATTATCACTAATAATGGTAAATCCTTCAAAAATAAAACAATTAAGAAATTGTGTCAACGTTTCCATATTGAGCTCAAGTTGTCTACCCCTTATTACCCCTAAGGTAATGGACAAGCAGAGGCTACCAATAAAACCCTTGTACGGATCATGGAGAAAATGGTCAGTAAGACTGGCCGTAATTGGTACTTAAAGATACATCCCACCCTCTGGGTCTATTGAACCTCCATCCACACTCCTACTAGTGTGACCCCATACTCAATAGTCTATGGAACTAAAGCCATTATACCTTTGGAAGTGGAGCTTCCCTCCCTGAGAATATCTCTCAATGACTACTTGATAAAGATGAGGAATACAAATTTTCTCGACTGGAAGATTTGGAGCTATTAGATGAAAATCGTATCGAGCACTCAATCACCCGAAGGTATATCGAATAGAGTATCCTAGGGACACAAAAATACATCATTCATCGGGAATTTTATGTAGGAGATCTAGTTCTAAATGAAAACTAAAAGAACAATGTCAAAGACAAGAAAAAAGGTAAGTTTGAAGCTAATCGCTTAGGCCCTTACGTGGTGGTTTCCATGTATGGATCAAGATCTTATACACTTTCCTACTAGGATGGTGAAGAGATTATAGATCCTATGAATTCCATTC
Source organism: Taxus wallichiana var. yunnanensis (assembly GCA_018340775.1). Classification (NCBI taxonomy): domain Eukaryota; kingdom Viridiplantae; phylum Streptophyta; class Pinopsida; order Cupressales; family Taxaceae; genus Taxus; species Taxus wallichiana. Next base: position 639,862,554 of record CM031234.1, read on the forward strand.
ACCTCAAATGGTTCTATGCTTAATCATGAAGAGAATATTAGATGACAACTAAAAAATAGAAAAACAAAGAAAAAACAAGGAAAAAATGAAAAATTGAGAAAAAGTAAAGAAAAAAAGTAGCTCCTCCACATGTGAAAACCACGTAATTGTGGCATAGTGGGCATGTATTTTAGTGAAAACCAGTCTCCGAAACTCAAATAGGATTCACCGTTCACAAGTCACTCTTATAGCAAGATGGGTAACCCTTACTTGCTTTCTAGATGTAACTTCCTTTGCTAGATCTAGAACCCTACCAAACTGATCTTTGTTGATCCGTGATCTAGATTATTTTCTCTTCTATATACATGAAGAATGTTGCATTTGTATATTCCCATCTAATGCTAGGAAAACCTTCACATTCCACTTTCTCGTACATACACACATGACATTCTAAATTTTCTTTATTCCCACATAACGTTGGGGGCATCCACACTTCTTTGTCCTTGTACATTTGCTTTCATAACAAGACCTTAGAAAATACAAAAACATTAAGGAAAGATACAAAAACCTAAACCTTTAGAAAATATCCCTTCTAGGGATGAAGCTACACCAACTGCACAACGTTGTCTTAGAGAAGCCTCAAAACAACATGAACGGTAGCCTTGAAAATTTATCTTTCTAGATAACCCAAAAACATTAGAAAATATATCAATGTTGTCCCGCAAAAACAAGGTAATAATTTAATTGCTTTTAGTTGTTGGTTTGTATAGTTTTGATTGAGAATACTTTTTCATGTGATGTGGTGATTCATTTTCTTATCTTGGGTTGGATCTTATTTGACTTAATTGTATATAGTTTCATTCACATCTTGTATGCATCTATTAAGATTCATTTTACTTACTTAGATTGAATGTTAATTTGATCTTGTTGGTATGTTTAATAAATTCATGTGTTTTGCATCATAAGTTATGTTGTGTTGTATAGGTACAGTTGTTTAGCTTTGTTAACTTTTTCTTGTGTGTTTGTTCCTTGGAAAGTTGATTGTTATCACATCTATCATCTACCATTCATCACATACAAACATCATCTACTACATAATATATACAAAATGCTAAGTATTATATCATGCCATGTACGCTAAGCTAATCGTCACATATCATATCATTAATGGGGGCGAGGGATGGTTGTGGATAATCACAAATTTATCCCCTCACACCAATATCATCTAGTATCATCCCAAGAGCTAGAATACAATAAAATCATTTCATAAAACTAAACCATGTGATACTATCTACAGATATATCATCAATATGAAAAATATGGAACATAAACATCTTTAAATCTAAATTATGTCACATACATAAAGGAAAGGGAGATCATACATCATGATACCATAGTTTTAGAGCTGTAACCACAACATTAAATACATAATTCACAAGGAAGGATAGACCACTTACGTAGGGTCCATCAGCCAGGTCCCGCATGAACTCTTGGATGATATCTTCTCATCTCCTCCCGATCGGTAGCCTCGCCATCTCACTCCGCAGCTATCGCTCCGCTCACGATAAAAATTTGTAAGATATATCATACAAATGATCTATTTGTGATTTATTTACCCCGCCAAGTGGGTATATTAGGCTACCACGATGCACTTGGGGCATGTTTTCTTCGCCATGATCACTCTAACCCTTATTCTACTTGCTTTGAGGTGATTATTATTCTATTAAAATAATTGTTTTTGCTCCTGTTTACATGTTGTGGAACCCATTGCCACCCTTCGGTCACCTCTTCATTGCACTGGAATAATTTACAAATATTCTAGGAGCCATTCCCTATCATTTTCTTCTATGTTTTCTCTCTTTCACCTGGCATGATGATAATTTTTATTAAATAATTATTTTTAGCCCGTATTTCTTCTCGTTAGAACATATGGTGACTTTCTGACAACTGTGCATTCACCTTTGCACCTTCACACGTACTTTTAAGAGATTTTATATCTCTCAAATTATTCTAACTAGTAAAAAAAATTTAAAAATTGTAAAACCATTTAAAAAGCCAAAAACATCATAAAATTTCAAAAATGAACTAAAATGGGTATAATGTACTCATTTACTGCTGAAATCTGTGTCTCTCGCATGGCACTCATCTCATATCTTGTTGATGTTTTCAAATTTTTTGAAGCTACGACTCATGGACCATCTAAATCTTTACACATCTACAAAACCTATGCTTCTTACTTTGTCTCAGACTCTAGGGCACTTGTAGACACCTAAAATTGGTTACCCAATTTTGTGTACCTAACATTCATTTACCCTCTTGGATAACCTAGGGCACATTTGCATTACCATCATTTCATTGGGGTATTATTAAATTGGTGATTTAAACACCTATCCTAAGTTTAATTCACCCATGATGTTTTACCCATGAGTAATTAAATATTAACTATTTAATTACACCTTTTACATGTATCCTAACCACTTATCTACCCCATATCTATTCTATCCATATACCCCCTATTTCTCCTCCTCCCAAACCAAGAAGTGGGATATTTCCCATATTTGAGGTGGAGGGATCACTCTCATCTTTCCGAAATCACTCCTTTTGGTAATTTCGGAGTCTCGTCCCATGATCGGCGCCACCGGTACTCACTTGACACCAATTTTTCTAACGGCACCGATTTAATCTCGGTGGCGCCGATTAAAATAGAAGCCCGTAACTCGTTCTAGTTAGAAGAGACATAGATTGTGAGTTAGACAGAGAGAGCGAGAGAGTTTCGAGCATCTAGTCTGAGCATCATCTATCAAGTGAGAGCAAATCCTGTCCAAATCAATCCCTGAGAGGAGCACTGTTACTCTGCCCTTACCACATCGATATCGTGAGTCTCCATTGATTTTCTGGTGACTCTGTTCCTGCATCCAGCACAGGTGGAGCCTTTCCAGTATCTCTACAACTTCTATAGATCCAGCGGACGTTGACGATCTTGCCTTCGTTTTCCATTTCCCAAGTTTTCTTGTAGTGTGTCTCGGATCGACGCCGATCTAAACAAGTCGACACCGATCTATATCAGTCGACGCCGATCTGAACCAGTCGACGCCGATTTTACATAATCGACACCGATCATCCTGCAGACAGGTAAAAGAACTCAGGTAACACAAATCCAGCATTGTTTTCACAGCTTCGTTTTCGTTGCTTTCATCCGCCGCTTTAGATTCTCATTTTATTACTTTGATAAAAAAATCTAGTCCTTTACACACATCTTTTATCATGTATGCTTCTTTACTTAATTGAAAACGTGGACTGACATCCGCCGAGGGAGCTTATCGCTTCCTGGACCCACTTCTCGGGTAGTCCACCTAAATATCTTTTAACGTGGTCTTTTTCTGTCAAGCATCGGTGTCTCGTAGGTTTCTTGGATCTACTATGCAGGATCGCTCGTGTGTGCCCATCTTATCTACACTGGCTTCCTTATCCATCTACATCTTCGGATCTTATCCATCGTGATTCTTGGATCTAATGTGCAAGATCCCTAGTGTGCACCCATCTCATCTTCACCGCTTCCTTATCCGTCTACATCTTCGGATCTTGTCCATCAGGTATCGATTTTATTTGAGTTTTTCAAGGCTTTTGTGTTTAGTTTGGTACATTAACTTGGATAGGTAACAAGCGTGAAATTCTTGATCAACATTCTGGCATGCCCGATGGGACCCAACCAAAGTCCCTTATTGGTAAGTTCATCTCTTTTCTAGTTTTGAACTTTGTTCATTTTCTTCACTGATTTTTATCGATTACGGTTAAGCATTTTCTTTCATCATTTCACTTCTTGCTTCTTTTATTTCTGAATTTGCAAAGTTAGGACCTTTCTTTTTTATAAATCTCAATTCCAATTTCTATTTATAAAATTAGTAAATATTTCATTTGGATTTCAAGATTGCATGTTTGATCCATCTCTTTATGCAAAATTGTTATTTCTTTGAAATTTTTCTAGTCCCTTGAATAAGAAATTTTTCATTTTGCTATTATCCTGGATATATCTTTCTCGGGTTGGTTTGTGTGTTTTCTTAACCTTTTCTTGCGGAGAACTTTTCTTGTTCATGGGATTATTCGAGGGAAGAGCTCAACAATGTGATTTTGAAGTCCATGCACCTTGGAGAGATAAATCTCTGGTATTTCTCTTTTACGTTGTTTTCCTTTTTTGTTAGAACTGAAAAAAGAAAGAGACTTTGTTTTTTTTTCTATCACATTCAAACATTTCGATTTTGGTGCTTAAAAAGAATTTAATTGCATTTGGGAAAGAATCTGTTTGACTTGTCTTCATCGAAATCAAACACTTCATTTTTAAGTGCTTAAAAAGAACTCTTTCTTTGTCATTTCTGTTGTATGTTTTTCATCTAGTTTTAATTAGGTTGGAAAATTGATCAAAATCGGTAGTGACACTATTTGATTTTTATTTTTCACCCTTGCACACAAATCCAAAATCACTAGGTATAAAGCATTTAAAGAAGAATTCCTCCCCTGGCCTTGCCTACTTGGAAGTGATATCCAAGGGGAAGAGCCTACGCGGTACTCGGGCCACACTATAAATTCACGGAAGTTCTGGTATATATTGGCAAAGCACCCGACTCCCTTATTGCAGCGGTGTGTGAAGTGCGGGGGTAGGCCCCTATATCAAGCCACGTCTTGGTCCTTTATAAAGTGCCTTCGGGACTCCTCACCAAACATTCCCCAAACCATCCTTAGTTTGGCTATTTGAGTAGTTCCTGTTCTAAAAAGCCTTCCCTAACATTTTCTTTCTTAAAAGCATCAAACTTTAAAAGAGATAATCACCTACGCTGCTTGAATTGTCTGTGCATTAGTTAGGTCAATCTTATTTTTCTATATTTCTATTTGTTTATGACGGTCATCACTCGATTGCAATCTAGAAGAATGGCTCAACTGGCCCCTTCTTCCTCTGAGATCACCACTAGTGTGGATGTTTCGACACCCCCCAGGTCTTCCTCGGGACCGTTGTTATTTGGTTCCCATCCTAGTCATATAATCCTTTTATCGAGCCAAAGCAACCCCATCATGTCTAGCTACCCCTAGTCCTTCGGACATATCATCCACTTCGATATGGAGTATGTTCCTCATGGGGATCCTGAATTTCAGGCGCTCCTTGATCGCAATCCGGTAGCCCTTATGGACTACCTAGTACACAATTCTATTCGAATATCTGATTAGGGACCACCAATCCAACAAGTTTACAATTATCCTCGTGAACCATCTCAGGAGATTTTGTAGAATAGTTAGTATCCTTTTTTCACCTCGAACCACGGAGGAGGGTGGCGCACCTGCCTCCTTTTTCTCTTCCACCACCATGTCGACTAGTTCTCAAATAGTCTTGCCCATTCCCAATGCCGCAATTACCTCAAATATTCACAACCTACTTATGAGAAGTCCTCTTCTCTCGCTTTATAATGGGCACGCTCTGCATACCCATAGATTACTTGTTAATTCTTCTATGCCGTCCATTGTGTCCCGTGGTCAATACTTCTTTATCACCAACCTCCTTCAATGAGTCGGTTGGTTCCTATTTCTCGTCCTTCAGCTTGGTTTTTCTTCCAATGATCTAGCAATATTGACCTTCACCCATCCTCTAGCGTCAAGCACCCTTAATAACTAATGGCAAAAAAAGCCTCTTTGGACCTTATTCCCCACCATGTCCAATCAAATCGACACCCATGGTCCTTAATCCATTCCGATTCAGTCAACAAGCATAGAGTCCACCAATCATAGGCTACGCTCTGTCATCTAACCTTCTTTTTTCTCAACCACTTGTCATCTCATGCTGCCTATACACAGGATCCTTCACAACAAATACCACACCGGATGTCACCTGCAACACACCGGTTACTCCTCTTATCATCCTATTAATCAACAGATGAATCCCCATTGAAACCTCAACAAAATCCACCATTTGCTTCTTATGTAGGACATGTCAACATGCCTCCTCAATCTGACGTGGTCCAAATTCTTTTCAAGAAAATTGCAGACTTAGAAGCCTCCACCAAAGGGGCTCGTCCTTCATACTCTTTTGAAGAAGTGTGTAATGAACCCATTCACCCATCAGTGGCTTTTAAGCCTTATCCTCCCCAATGGGAACTTCCTAAATTTTCAAAATTTCATAGTTGAGAGGACCCTCAATAAAGATCTCATGAGCATTCAAACATGCTTGCTATCTTATAGTCCAGGATCAAGAGCTTATGCTCCATACTTTCCCTATGTCTCTCGCAGGACCTGCTTTAGACTGGTATAATAACATTCCCCAACATTCCTTGTTTTCTTTCTCTCAATTGGCCCAGATGTTTGTTGAAAACTTTTCAATAAATATCGCGCATAAGATCTCGATTATATATCTTTATAACATTCATCAATTCGATGATGAGTCTATTGTAGAATTTGTCCCTCATTGGAGAGGGATAATAAACCAATTGTCTTTCTCCCTTCCTCATCCCAACAGATCGAGTTTTTACTCGATCTTGTGCTAATCATATTTCTTCCACTTTAAGGATCTAGACCTTTCATACATTTGAAGAATCCTTTACGATGGCATGCAAATTTGAGTCTCACGCCATTGAAAAAGGGAAGTTAAAACTTCGCTCTAAATCTAAACCAGATTTTTCTCGGTTTACCAAATCAAACCCTTCCACTTCTAAAGACAAGAATCAGGGATCCACCAATGCTATTGTATTAAAAACATCACGAGTCGATAACACTTCTAATCAAACACCACGGAGAGACTCCTCATCTTCTCGAAAAGGATCCTCGTCATCTCGATCTTTCACTTCGTTGGGAGAATCATATGCTTCTATCTTGGAAAAAATGTTGGAAGTTCACATGATCGAACTTCCCCCCATTAGGAATGTTGATGAAAGCCAAGAACGTCCATTCTGGTATAGGGAAAATGACTTCTGTCATTATCATAGAACCAAAGGTCATGACATCAACGATGTCAAACCTTCAAAATCTTGTCCAAAAATTCATTGATAAAGGTGAGCTCATTCTCGATAACCCAAATGCTCCCCCAATCAAGTGCTTTATGTTTTTAAGCAACCTTTTCCCAATCATTCTCTAAACCATGATGATTCAAAGTCTCAAAACCAAACACTCATACTATCGCTTCATCTCTACTAAGAATCTTCTTCTAAACATAAACCATCTGCAAACACATCACCCGAATCGAACCTCCTTCCACTTCGTTAATAATGGGATTCCACCACCTTCGAGATAGCCCGTCTTTGAATATTCCAACATTATTAGATAAGGATTCATATCTCTCTGCTTCTTTTTCTAATCTCCATCCATACCCAAGACAAGATCATCCTCATCTGTCTCATCGTCAGACATTCTTTCAATGCTCGAGGCAATTACATCCCTTCGAGTTTCCACCACAGATACATCTACTTTTGTTTCTCCCATTTTTGCTGCGACTATGCCATTGGTGAACGTACCTATAGTTGTACTCAACTTCGACGAAAACGCTTCGATTTTGAATCTTCCCATTTCCTTTCCTATAGTAGCCTCACCCACAATTACTATACCAAAAGTAGTTCCCTCGCAAGGAACTGCTTCTTTATCACTCACTTCTTCCATCACCGATGCTACTTTTCCTATTAAGGGAAAATCTAAAGAAGTAGCACCAACACATATACGCTCGGTTCCTGAACTTAGACCGAGACAACTGAAATCTAACATTACATCATCAGTACCTCCCCATTTGCTTCCCCCGAAAAGGTTACAATCACCTTATGTGGTTGAAATTGTCACCATCCTTGAAAAGGAAAGCCCATATTTCAAACCATTAAGACTCTTGGTGCTTTCCCACAAAAATCCCTCTCTGCGCCTCATAAAAGATTGGATTTGTCCACTGAGAATGCATCTTCTTCTGCAAACTTATCAAAACCATCATCTTCTTCTACAACACATTCTTCACCAGCACCTCAAAAAGTGGACTTACCTACTAGAAAGATGTCACCACTTTTATCAGAATCATCATCTTCGTTACCAAAAACCAGGGCACCCTCTCTTCCTCCAACCAAACCTACTTTGGGAGCTCCTCCCTCATCTAAATAGACATTATCTAAATCATCATTAGTTTAGACCAAGCAGCCTCCCTTATCTCTGAAGACCACAACACTTGTCACATCCCCATCATCTTCAAAATCTATTTTAGGGGCTCCTCCTCCATCGAAATCAATCATGTCTCACTTACTTCCATCTCAAGTGCCCAAAGTTGCTCCTCCAGATGTCCAAAAAAATAATACGATCCCTAAAGAGACTGTCAAACCTAACATGCATGTTCTTTTACCTTGGCAGTCTATTAAAGTAAAAGAGGCACCTTCATCATCTCTGTCCTCATCTTTGTCTACCGGATTCTATACTGAAATCCTCCACCAACTTATCCAATCTTCATCCATATCTCTTCCTCCGATTAAACCCTATAACCCTAAAGGAGTAAAACCTTCTTGGTTTAACTCTGATTTGATTTGTGCTTACCACCATACTCCGGGTCATGACACCGAGGGATGTAAAGCTCTCCAATCCATCATTAACAACCTCTTGGAAGAAAGTGATCTTTTGCTGGAAGAGGAGGAGGAACAGGTATCTCCTATCATCTTAGCTCCATCTGAGCCTCAACAGTCTATTCAGACCTCTACTTCTAGTGATTCCACTCCAGATGATCTTCCGCCTTCTCAAATCGACACAATTCATATCATCACTAGAACCCAACAGTATGATAATCCATCATCATCCACAACATCTCGACCACGGATTGTCATTTCTGCAGCCCCCGAAGGAGCTCTTCCTTTTTCATCAGCCTCGAGACCTCATGTTTCTATTCGTGCTACACCTCGGGCTCAAATTCCCGTGTCGGGCCGAGGAGAATGTTATGAAACAACTCTCCTGTGATCCGGTCAAAATGTCTCTTTTTGACCTCATTCAATCTTCTCTCGCAACATCGCCAGGCTCTAATTGATAATTTGCGTCGCATCGCTGTGAATTCAAATGAACCCCAGCCTTTCGAGATGGTTGTTGGATTGAATAGACCATCAACCACCATTTATTTTGAAGATTCGGAAATTCCTTCCCTTTCTTCCGAGGATTTGGAGGCTCCCCTCTTTATCACGGTCCAAATCAACAACACTACGCTAAAATGCACTATGATTGATAGTGGTGCTGCACTCAACGTCATCTCCTCATACACATTTGAGAAACTTAAGTTACCAAAGAACGTAGTGTCACCCCCGCCTTTCACTCTTTGATCATTTAATGATCAGCTAGCGCTACTTTAGGAACTCGGTCCTGCACATTCGAGTAGGTAAGAAAATGCTTCATGAACTCTTTTACATTGTTGAAGGGAAATTCCACTACAATATGATCCTTGACGCTCCCCCGATTCATGCAATGCATTGTGTCCCATCCACCCTCCATCGATGCTTAAAATATCAATATGAGGGAAAAATCTATACTCATCCAGGAGATCCTTTTCCTTCCGCACAATGCGACATGACCATAGGGTCTGCCCCTCTAAAGGAGAATGCTTGTTCTCCTGACAAGGCCTCATCCTCTTCCATACCTGCAACTAAACTACCGGACTTACAAAATCTAGAAGAGACATTGCAACGTTTCTCACTAGGAGAGCTTCCTCTCCTTTCTTTTAACGCACATCTCAAACCTAACGAGTATGGTAGACTGCAGACAAACAACTCCGAATATCAGCCAGTCTTGGTAGCATCATCACCATTGTTCGCCCAATCAATGACTAATTTCATCTACGGTGGTCTTGATACACCTCACTATCTCCCCGGATTCTCCTCCTAGGGCCAAGCCCTATTCAAAGATGATTCGATTGTCTACGTAATCCCACGTTTGCAAAAACTTATTTATATCGATGCCGAGTGGAAGGGATTTGGCTTGGGAAAATATGAACAAGGTGTGCATGACCTCACATCCATTCCAACTCTCAAGCCACATCAAAATTTGGTTTAGGATTTAAACCTCTTTCAAAAGCCACCATCACTATTCTCGATGAGCCTCTTCCTATTGAGGAACCATCTTCTCCTACTAGGTCGAAGCATCACTTGATGTGGATGATGCCATTTCCATCCCGTCTAAATTTTTTTTTTTTAGTTAATACCATTTTCTTAGGGCCACTAACCTATAAGACTAATGACAAGCCCGCTTCCATACCGTTAACTTTTCCTGAAATAGTTGGAGACGACTCTCCTACTATCAACATTATCCACTGTGTGGATGATGATTCTATCCTCACCTATCTAGGGGCAGAGGATTCCTATCTTCCTAAAACCATTCCGTCTGACACGTCTACACTTCTCAATGAAGCCACTATTGACCTTAATATAGGGACTTCTAAAGACCCTCGCTTCATTAAGGTCGGCCAATCTCTTAATCCACAGGAGTTGGGAGACTTCACCACTTTTCTTTCCAACCATCATCAAGCCTTTGCTTGGTCATATGAGGATATGCCAGGACTCGATCCCAATATCGTGGTCCACAATATCGTTACTCTTCCCGACATCAAACCGATTAAACAAAAATTACATAAAATGCACCCTAGAGTAGCCCTTCTTGTTAAAGAAGAGTTGCAGCCTTGATCTCGGATAACTTCATCCAACCCATCGATTATCCACAATGGGTTTCCAATGTAGTACCAAGAATTCAAAGCTACGGGAAAATTTGAATTTGTACCAACTTCTAGGATCTTAATCTTGCTTGTCCAAAAGATGATTTTCCTCTACCTAATATCGACCAACTCGTGGATTTAACTGCGGGTCATGAGATGATTTCTCTTATGGATGGTTTCTCTGGGTATAATCAAATTCTCATCGCACCAGAGGGACCAACATAAGACTTCCTTCATAACTCCTTGGGGAATTTTTGTTATCGTGTCATCCTTTCGGTCTTAAGAATGCAGGAGAAACCTATCGGCGAGAAATGACCTACATCTTCCATGATCTCTTACACAAAATCGTGGAAGATTACGCCAACGATATCCTCGGTAAATCCAAACACCATCAGATCATCTTTTCATTCTTGCACCTCTCTTTGAGACGATTATTCACTTTTGTCTTCGTCTAAATCCATCTAAGTGCATGTTTGGCGTTCTCACTGGGAAACTCTTAGGCTTTATCATTTCCATTAGGGGTATTGAAGTAGACCCCCCAAAAATAAAAGCTATCCTTGGGATGCCTCCCCCTTCTAGCTTAAAGCAACTCTGCAGTCTTCAAGGACGCCTTCAATCAAGATCGGTTTATCTCGCAATGAACTCTTGATCATTATCAACCTTTTCATCACCTCCTTCGTAAGAATGTTCATTTTGAATGGGATGAGTATTGCCAAAAGGCCTTTGATGATCTCAAAGCTTATCTTCTTTCTCCACCTGTGCTTACACCTCCACATGAGGGGGAGCCTTTCTATATTTATATCTCGTGATCGACCATGCTCGGGAGCCATGATCTCGCATTAGGATGCTTGTGGTAAAGAACAAGCTATCTATTACATCAGTTGCACCCTCCATGAGTATGAAACACGTTATTTCAAAGCTAAAAATTTGTGTTGTGCTCTCTTCTTCGCAACTTCTAAGCTTCATCACTATCTCCTTAATCACAAAACTTACATTGTCACAAGTGTCAATCCACTCAAGACAATGCATGCAAATCCTTATCACAATGATCGTATCACTCATTGGCTCATGCTTATGATAGAATTTGATCTCGAGTTTATCCCGCAAAAGTCTATCAAGGGTCGGGTCATTGCGAGATCAATTAGCCGATGCTCCTCTTCCGATACTAAAGTCCCCTTTGCTCAGTTCCCGATGAATATATACAACAAATTGATTTTGGTCTCTGTCTCCATTTAAAGTAAAACTCTTCTTTGATGGATCCAAATGCCAACAAGGGGAGGTGCGAGTTTTGTGATGATTCCTCCTTGGGGTGCACCCATCCCATTCGCACAAAAATTAACCTTTGAGTGCACCAATAATATGGCTAAATATGAAGCTCTTGTTTTGGGTCTTCAAATGCCATTAATCTCGGCGCCGCCATATCGACATCTTTGGTGACTCTAACTCATCATTAATCAAGTCACGGGGTCTATCAATGCAAGAATGACATCCTTCAAAAATATCGTGATATCGTTCTCTGTTAACTCCAATCTTTCGATAAATTCACTAACCAAGCTATTCCTCGTATTGCGAATCGATTCACGTATACAATGGCTTCGTTGGCCTTTCTTATTCCACCTTTTACCGAGGACTCGCAACTTTATGTGGCAAAGGCAATGATTAGATCAACCATCTCATCTTAGGCAACTAACTTCAATCAATGTTGTTACAACCAATACTCGGGATGAGTGGTATCAACAAATCATTGATTATCTATCTCATTCAAGTGCTTCCTCCGATCGACTTCCAATGGTAGAAGATCTTTTATCCTACGCACTAATCGCTATACTATTCTAGGCGGGATCCTCTACAAACGCGGCTTTGATGGTATTTTGCTTCGATGCCTCAAAACCCCTGAGTCATCTAAAGCTATCCAGGAGGTCCATGACGGTATCTGTGGTGGACATTTTAGTGGTTTGGCCGTAGCTAAACGCATCTTACGCTTAGGCTATTATTTGCCTTCTCTTAATCAAGATTGTTGCGAATACACTAAGAAATGTGTCAAATGCCAACAACATTCCAATCTTACGCATATCCCTAGTCAAGCTTTGCAACCTGCGACGGATTTGTGGCCTTTTTCACAATGGGGTCTTGATCTCATCGGTCTTATCAATCCCCGCTCTTCACAGCGTCATCATTCTATCATTACTGCCACATAATACTTTACTAAGTGGGTGGAAGCTATTCCTCTTTCTTCAACAAAAGCTAAACCGATTGTTGACTTTGTCTATCAACACATCATTTGTCGCTTTGGTGTTCCACACAAACTCATCACGGCATAAATAATAATTCTTTCAAGAACATCGATTTGCAAAACCTCTGTGATAATTTCAATATCAAACTCATCTTTTCTTCTCCATACTATCCCCAAGCTAATGGCCAGGCTGAAGCTTCCAATAAAACTTTGTGTAATATCCTCAGCAAAGGTAACTAGTCGAGCTGGTAGGGATTGGCATTTACATATCCCTTTTTCTCTCTTGGCTTATCGGACTAGCATTCGTACCTCTATAGGTGCTACTCCCTTCTCTCTCATCTATGGGTCTGAGGTTGTTCTTCCTTTGGAAGTCCGATCCCATCTCTTCGTGTTTCTCTCAGAGAATTTGTCTCTGATGAGGATTATCGTCAAAATCGTCTAGCACAACTTGAATTATTAGATAAGCGGCGTCTCAATGCTCTTGATCATCATCAAGTCTATCTTGAGTGTGTCAAACGTGCTTATAACAAATGCTTGCAACACCGTGACTTCAAAGTTGGTGATCTTGTTCTTAAAGAAAATCAAAATGTCACTACACTAGAAAGGAGTCGGCATGGTAAGTTTGCTCCTAACTAGATGGTTCCATATGGTCACTCATAAATATGGATCCGAAGCTTACCGTCTATCTTCCATGGGTGGAGTACCTGAGATGGAACCTATTAATGCCTTGCATCTAAGGCCCTTCTACTATTAAAATCTATCTTACATGTTCTTAGATGCAAATCAGATCTTTCATCCATCTAACAACCAGTCATATACTTTCGTGGTGATTCGAAACTATGTGGTTCTCCGTGTATTGTCTTTTTTTACCTTAAATATGAGTATCGCGGCTCTACTCATAGCATTTTTCTTATGGATATGTTCCTCTTCATGGTAGGAATACCTTAATCACTGCTTCATCTATCCTAAGTGTTTATCTTAATCGATCTACTCGGGCATGAGTACGTGATCTTTATACGTTTTCTTCCCCTCTATCCGATCTATCTAGGTCTAAACTCAGCTTCTTTCAAAATCTCCAAAAAAAAAAAAAAAAAAAAAAGAAGAAGAAAAGAAGAGATGTTATCCAAAATTCCTAAAAAATAGACTAATCCCTTAAAGGATGTGGCTATCCATGCGTTATCAAATGAATCAAAAGATATAAACCATGCCCTTGAAGGATGGCTATCATTAACATTCAAAATATGCATCATCCCTTGAAGGATGATTGTTTCTCGAGGTATTCCCAAGGATTCTCGCATTGATCAGTCCTTTTAGTCGCTTTATATACTTTTTAGCATCACTAAAAGACTTCCCGTATTGATCGGTTTTCCATATCTAGAAAACTTCCCACGTTGATCAGTTTACTTTTTTCGCGCGAAATAATAAAGCTGAGATATAGGAACTTTTGTTGATCATATATAGAATCCTATGAACATGTATTTTGTCCCTTGTAAATCTCAACAAGATACCTACTTACCGCTCCTTCCATTTCCCTCCTAGATCTGGTTTGCGGCTAATTAGTGTCGGGTTTATTTTAACCTCATATATGGCCTCAGTATGCATGATTTTTGGTTTCTATCAAGGTTTCTATTTATGGGTGGTTAGGAGCCCATTTCACCATTCTTTTTCTTATTTGGGTGTATTTCCTTTATTTCAAATCAAGGTCGTTTTATTATGTCCTTGCTCTCAGAGTATTTCCCAGTATTTCATCCGGTTAAATTGACATTTACATGTTAATTTAATCAAACTCTATCATTTATCTAATTTCATCTGATCTACTTTGTCCAAAACACACATCATAGCATCTATTATGAACACATGTGGGTCTATCTATCTATTTTCATCAAAATTTAATTAACATCTCAAAACTATTAAATCCCATCTATCCATCACATCATCTAAACACTTGTACATCCAAGTAACATTACATTTATCTATATCTATTTCTCATCCAAATTAAATCCACATATCAATCACATCAAATCACATCTATTTGTATCCTCTACATCTATGTCTATCCAATCACATCTATTCATCATCTATTGGTCTATATCTATATCCATCATAATTACGCTACATCTAATCCATAAAGCGGTCCGGGAAGTGATAAGCTCCTCAATGGATGTTAGTCATAAACACATTACATCTTCTTGCAATAGTGTTGATGCTTGGCTTATTTATCTGGTCGTTATTTTGCCCCGAGTGTTGACTTTTGGGCACATTTTTTTGATATTATCGTCCATTTCGAGTTTGTTCCCTTTGCATGGGGCACTCGCATTTTTTTTTTCCACTTAGAGTTAATGGGTCTATAGGCACTAAGGTCGCCTCTTCTTTGCAAACCGTCTGGTCGTTCCCTACCAATGTGTCTCTCTTTAGGTGTCGACTATTTTGCAGCCCTCATTACACTCATGGGTCTCAGTAGTACTAACGCGTCGTCTCATGAGGAGACCATCTAGACTACGCACTACCAATGTGAGTTCCTTAGGTTGCTGCCTCTTTATTTATTTTTATGCGTCATTAATGATCAGATCTACTCCAGACATCTAGCTGGGGCATCTTGCATTTTCATCTACCTTTTTCCAAACTTGGGATCGTTTTTCTATCACCCATGCCATCCCTAGTTTGAGGGGGATCGCATCATCACTTTTTCTTCCTTTCTTCCACCTCCTTGTTTTTGTCTTGCAACTTTGGTTATCGCAAGTTACTCAACAAAAAGGGGCAAAATGTAGACACCTAAAATTGGTTACCCAATTTCGTGTCCCTAACATTCATTTACCCTCTTGGGTAACCTGGGGCACGTTTGCATTACCACTGCCCCCTTGGGGTATTATTCAATTGGTGATTTAAACACCTATCCTAAGTTTAATTCACCCCATGATGTTTTACCCATGAGTAATTAAATATTAACTATTTAATTACACCTTTTTACATGTATCCTAACCACTTATCTACCCCATATCTATTCTATCCATATATCCCCCCTATTTCTCCTCCTCCCAAACCAAGCAGTGGGATATTTCCCGTATTTTAGGTGGAGGGATCACTCTCATCTTTCCGTAAATTGCACTCCTTTTGGCAATTTTGGGAGTCTCTGTCCCATGATCGGCACCGACCGGTACTCGGCCGACGCCAATTTTTTGAACGGCAGCGCCGATTTAATCTTGGTCGGCCAATTACAAATAGAATCCCGAACTCGGTTCTAGTTAGACACAGTTGTGAGAGAGAGCAGGTTAGATGGTGAGAGATACATGATTGGTGAGTTAGACAGAGAGAGCGAGAGAGTTTTGAGCATCTAGTCTCAGTGCATCATCTATCAAGTGAGAGTGAATCTTGTCCAAACCAATCCTCGAGAGGAGCACCATTACTCGCTCTCCCTTACCACATCAATATCGCGAGTCTCCATTGATTTTCTCGTGACTCTATTCCCGCATCCAACACAGTGTGAGCCTTTCCAAGATCTCTACGACTTCGCAACCAAAGCAGACGTTGACAATATTGCCTTCGTTTTCATTTCCCAAGTTTTCTTGCGGTGTGTCTCGATTGACGCCGATCTAAACAAGTCAATGCCGATCTATATCGATCGATGCCGATCTGAACCAGTCGACGCCGATTTTACATAATCGATGCCGATCATCCTCAGATAGGTAAAACAACTCAGGTAACACAAATCCAAAGCATTGTTTTCATAGTTTCTTGTTTTCTCGCTTGCTTTCATTCACCGTTTAGATTATGTTTATTACTTTGATCGAAAATCTAGTCCTTTACGTACATCTTTTATCATGTATGCTTCTTTACTTAATTGAAAATGTGGACTAACATCCACCAAGGGAGCTTATCGCTTCCCGGACCCACTTCTCGGGTAGTCCACCTAAATATCTTTTAACGTGGTCTTTTTCTATCAAGCATCGGAGTCTCAAAGGTTTCTTGGATCTACTATGCAGATCGCTCATGTGCGCCATCTCATCTACACCGGCTTTCTTATCCATCTACATCTTCGGATCTTATCCATCAAGATTCTTGGATCTACTGTGCAGGATCGCTCGTGTGCACCCATCTCATCTTCATTGGCTTCCTTATCCGTCTACATCTTCGGATCTTGTCCATAAGGTATCGATTTTATTTGAGTTTTTCAAGGCTTTTGTGTTTAGTTTGGTACATTAACTTGGACAGGTAACAAGCGTGAAATTCTTGATCAACATTCTTGCATGCCCGATGGGACCCAACCAAAGTCCCTTATTGGTAAGTTCATCTCTTTTCTAGTTTTGAACTTTGTTCTTTTTCTTCACTAATTTTTATCAGTTCTGGTTAAGCATTTCCTTTCATCATTTCAGTCTTGCTTCTTTTATTTCTGAATTTGCAAAGTTAGGACCTTTCTTTTTTTTATAAATCTCAATTCCAATTTCTATTTATAAAATTAGTAAATATTTCATTTGGATTTCAAGATTGCATGTTTGATCCATCTCTTTATGCAAAATTGTTATTTCTTTGAAATTTTTCTAGTCCCTTAAATAGAAATTTTTCATTTTGCTATTATCCGGATATATCTTTCTCTCGGGTTGGTTTGTGTGTTTTCTTAACTTTTTCTTGCGAGCACTTTTCTTGTTCATGGGATTGTTCAAGGAAGAGCTCAACAACGTGCTTTTTGAAGTCCACACACCTTGGAGAGATAAATCTATAGGTATTTCTCTTTTACGATGTTGCTCATGTTGCTACTACATACTCTAATTGTGTTGAAGATACTTTTGAATATGGGATAATTCTTCAATGTCCATGAAACTACATGTGTTCCAAAGTGAAAAACATATCTGGATGTGATCTTTCTATCATCAATACTTACATGTAATCACATCTGTATGCAGTAACCTATGAGTTTAAACTCATCTAATGTTGAATACAAAATTCCATGATTCTTAGTTCCACATACATACCTCAAAATTCTTTTTCCATCTTTCTAATATGAATCTTTTGAGATTCCATGAACCTTTAGATGAGGCTCACACCATACATAATATCCGGCCTTTTGGTTGTCAAATACATGAGACTTCCAACTAGTCTTTTGAACAATGTTGGATGTACAAATGATCCATTGTCATCTTTTTTTAACTTCAAACCTATTATAATAGGTGTTGGTGTTGAACTCGCAATTCAACATGTTAAATATATTCAAAAATCATTATCATACCTCGCTTGTGAAAATAAAAACTCCAACTTATAATTTTTGAACTTCTATACCCAAAAAATAGTTCATGAGAACTAGATATTTCATGTGAAATTATTTCTTCATAGCTGATTTGAATGAATCCGTAGATATATTTCCAGTGATGATTAAACCATCCAAATATAAACAAACAATAAAAAATTTACCTTGCTCATTGATCTTGATGTATAAGGTAGGCTCATTGTTGCTCCTACTAAAACCATTCTATATCAAATAAGAATCAATCCTATTGTACCAACCTCTAGGTTCTTGATTGAGACCATAGAGATATTTTTTCAACCTGTATACCATTCCTTCATGAAGTTCAATCTCATAACCTTCTATTTGATTCACATAAAATTATTCTTCAAGAAAACCATTTAAGAATACCAATTTTACATCCATCTAATAAATAGGTCGTTTGTTTTGAGCTGCAATTACTAAAACCATTCTTATCATGTTTGAATGTGCTATAAGTACAAATGTCTCGTTGTAATCTACTCAATATTGTTGTTAAAAACCTTTAGCAACCAAACTTTATTTATATTTATGTACTTTACCATCCGTAGTATATTTGGTCTTGTAGATCCACTTCACTCCCGTGAAGTCCTTTCCTTCTGGAAGATCTACCAATTCACATATCTAGTTCTTCTTTATGGCATCTATTGCATCATCCATGGCTTAATCCAAAACTTCATTTTTTATAGCCTCTTCAAAGTATACTAGATCTGTAGCTTGAGAAAATAATGTAAAAATTGAAAAATAATTAGTTGTATCAACATTATAAATCTCACTAAGACTCCTTGTTTTCCGTTGCAAAGGGCTCTCTAACGATGGACTATTTTGTACTGAAGGAGTTGCTTCTCGTGTTCTTTGTGGTGTATCTTTGGATGCTTAAAGAAGACTAAAATATTAGAGATCTACTAGATGTAGATGGAGGTGAAGATTGTTCTACAATGTGTGGTGCATGTCCAAGATTCGAAGAAGATGTAATACCTTGTTTCTCAATGCTTTCATCTAACATATCATCATGAGGAATAGGTGCTACTAAACTGACATTTTTCTTAATACTTTTATCCCATGCCTCATTTTCAACAAATTTTACATATTTGTTGATTATGACCTTTCTAGTAGCTGGATTAAAGAACTTGTAAACTTCTATATTCTCTGAATATCCAACAAATATGCATTTTTCTCCTTTTTGTCTAACTTATTTCATAGCTCATGAGGCACATGTGCGTATACCACACAACCAAAAACTCTAAACTGAGAAAAGTTTTGTTTCTTCTTAGTCGATCTTGTTGAGGAACCATGTCTCAAATAATTTTTGTTGACACCTATTTATGATGTAAACAACAGCTTATTATTGCTTCTTCCCAATAATCATTTGAAATATGTTTTTCCTTCATCATAATTTTTTCCATCTCCATGATAGTTCTATTATTTCTATCTACCACATCGTTCTGTTGTGGTTTATACTTGAAGTAAAATGCTTGTGTATACCTTGATATATGCAAAAATGAGAAAAGAATTAGAAACATGCTCATCTCCTTTGTTTGTCCTCAGAACTTTGATGTAGTACCCACTTTGTTTTTCCACTAAAGCCTTAAATTGTTGAAATATATCAAAAGCATCTGATTTGTGTCTCAAAAAGTACACCCATGTCTTCCTTGTATAGTCATCAATGAATGTCATAAAGTATGAGAAACCTCTAATATAATTTGTTTGCATCGGTCCACATAAATCTGAGTGAAAAATTTCAAGTGGTGCACTTGTTCTTTTTGTTTTTCCAACTGGGAAGGACTCTCTGTGTTGCTTCCCCAAAATACAACCTTCACAAACTCTATCTAGTTTCTAAATCAAAGGTAAACCTTTCACCATATTTTTCTATGTAATAAATTTAAACCACCAAAGTTTAAATGACCAAACTGAGATGCCATAGCCATGATTCATATTTTTCAACTGACTGAAAAGCTGATTCAATCTCCTTAGCTCTAGACTAATCTATAGTATGAGATCCGGATGTGGCTGGTATAATCTTCAAAGGAAACATTATTTTGCTTGTCATCTTCACTTTAGAAATCACCTGGTACTTGGAGCTTTATCCACGATCACACATTCATTGTCTTCAATGTAAAATTTGTATCCCTTTTGTACCAATTGACCAATGCTCATAAGATTGTGCTTCAAACCTACAACATAATAAACATCATGCATAATATTTTTCTCCCCTTTTTTGTTAGAATGTTGATTGTTCCTTTTCCTTTTACAGTCACTGTATTATTATTCCCAAGGGTAACTTCTGACTTTACTAACTCATCCAAATTAGAAAATAAATCTAAGTTACCTGACATGTGATTACTGCAACCAGAATCCAAATACCATACATCACTAGGAATCTCTTGGGATAGATTAAATTCAATAGGTGATGCTTCGGAAATATTTGTGCATACAATAAACGTGGATCTTGGAGTAGAGCTCCTAACCTAGTTTTGAGTCTTCTTGTTCTGATCATACTTCTTTTTCCTATGTTAAAAATTATAGTGCCCATATCTCTTACAATAGTGACACTGCACATGTGATTTATCTTGTCTCTGAATTTAAAATGATTATGATTGTGCTCTTGACTATGTCCTCTTCCACTTGATTTTGATGGACCACTGCTACATCCTCTAGATGAACTTCTTCCTTTGCCTCTAGGGATGAAATTTCCTCTTCCTCTTCCATGATTTCCTAATACCTGTGATAAAAAATATTGATCTATTGATCTACAACTGCATGTGATCTATTCAACCTCTGTTCATTATTTATTAGTGATGCATGCAACTCATCAATTGAAAAATGACTTAGATCCTTTGTTTCTTCAATAACAACTACCAAATGATCAAATTTTGCAGAAAATTTCTAAGCAATTTTTCAATAATCCTTCTGTCCTCAATAGTTTCACCATGAGATTTGATTTGATTGACTAAACCAACTATAAAATTAAAGAACAATTCTACATAATCTAAATCTTTCATTGAAATATTTTCAAAATCTCTACGAAGTAATCTTGTAGTTTAGCGGTTTTTTATTTTTTTCTTTACCTTGATACGCAACTTAGAGAATCTCCCATGGAATTTGTGCTTTCTTTGGTTGCTTGCCACTCACAGTAAATTCCTGCAGAGTGTCTCCCATGGAATACTAATATCTCTTTGTTGTAAATTGTGGTGTCTACATGACGGATATAGAAGCCATAACCGCTGCCAATTAGAAACCTACGTAAAAAATCCTGCTCCGATACCAATTTTTAGAAATTAGACAAATAAAATAACAACTAACAAAAATAAAATAAAGAATTGCAAATAAAACATATTATTGCAAACTCATATCAGCACTTTTGTGCATATATTTTTCTTCCTTGTCAAAGCTTCAGCTCAATACAATCTCTTTGAATGTGTTTGATATGAAAACACTTACAATTGCCTCTAATAAATAGATGGCTTCATCTAACAAGAAAACACTTACAATTGCCTCTAATAAATAGATGGCTTCATCTAACAATAAAACACTCAACTCATAAAAATAGAGCTAAAAGCACATGCTTTTGTGCAATACAAAGCTTTTGATTTATTTGCTTTAATATCTTTTCCTAAACTTAAGAACAACTAAAATTAAACTCAAAAGTAAAAGCATGTAAAAACCAAATTGCTTTTTAGCTTTTCTTGGGGAAAAATTAAAAATTTTCTAACATGTGTTGTAGAAACCAGGCCTGGAAATTGACAGGCTGTAGGCTGTTTTTTGTGATTTTAACCATATTTTACAGGTGAAATTTTTATAAACTGTAGAAAATGACAGGCTGAAATTTTCAAAAACCGTAAGTTTTTTTCAAGTGGTTTATATAAAAATATAATACCTATTTATATATATATGAACAGATTATAGAAATATCTATAAAAATTACTGGAATTTACAGCCACCTGAAAGAGCTAAACCGTCAGCAAATTTTGATTTGACAGGCACAGATAATTTGAAATTCCATGCCTAGTAGAAACTAGCATTAATTTTTTTCCTTGGTGTATGACTTGGGTGTCCATCGCCAGAGAGAGTTATGAAGCCAACTTTCAATGCTCGTGTTTCAAGCCTGTGCATTGATATTAGCAATTAGTAATAGTTGGAGAATTCTATTTTGTGGGTTTTCTTCCCTTTTCCATATATAGAGCCGTAAATTTAGTGTGAAAGAATATTTATAGATGAGAAAGGATGCGGGTCAAAGACTTGCTAACACTATTCTTTGCTTATGATTTTCTAGGTACTTTCCTTTTATGCAGGCCATATTGATTTTTGTTCTTTATTAGTTTTTCTCTATTTTCCTCTGTTAAGATGTTTTTCTCTGGTTTGGATTTTTCTCTGATGTTATTGGAAATCTGCGATTGAAAATATTGTCTTCGCATTTTTGTTTTGGCAAAATTCGTTACTTTAATGTTTGGCATGGCTTCTCTAGGCCCGTTGATAAATTGCCTCATAATCTAAGAAACACCAGGAACATAAAGTTGTTTTTTATTTCAGTGGTCGTGTACCATAGAATTGTTTTTAAAAATTATGTATATTTGGGAACTTTTTTTCCAAGGGCTTATTTTATGAATTCTTAAGAGTTTTTCCACATGTCTACTTATGTTAAAATTCTTCAATCAAAGATTAGTACCTTCATCTAAATTTCCATGTATAGGCATAAGATTGTGGATATATTTTAGCCCATTAAAATAAATTCTTGTGGCCCTGATTTAGGACTATTAGGAATTCATTAAATCGACTCATGATTCAGAATCATTGGGAATTCGGGATTAACTATTTCCATTAAACGATGCTATCATGATTCATGATCATTGGGAGTTCATTTGGAATTCCATTTGTATATGTATAATTCAATGCATTCAATGGATAATTCCTATGCTAGTTTTGGGTAATCGGGAATTCATTTATCATATCATTCATTTAGAGTATTTTCTTCCTTGATTTCAACCATTGGGCATTCATTTGTCCTGTATACTTCAACTCTTTCCAATTAAATATTGTTTCCTTCATTGATACAGTTGGGGATTTTTCTTATTATGCAATTTGTGTATGTAATATTCAACACTTTTGAATAGTGAACACATTTTTTATGGCATTCATTTTAAACATGCGTAACTATTAAGCTTAGTTGCTCGAAAAAGTAAATGTTTAAAAAATTATTCCTTTCTGTAAATACTTGACTAATATTGAATATGGTTAGTTGAAGAAAAATAGATAAAAATAAATTTGTTTCCCAGTTTTTTCATTTTGTTGATGTGAGGATATCCAATATTTATGTGACATAATACTTATCTAAGTTGTTGGAACATTGAATTATCATTTACATTTACATTGCTGGATTTTAGGACGTTGCACATAACATTTTGTAAATATTAGTGTGGTGTTTTCCATTTTACCCATAATCGCCCAATATCTTTTCCATTTCACCAAATCACAATGAAAAAAAAATTATTCTCGATACCAATACATAAGATGTTTATACATGTCTTGAAAACATCCAACTTTCAAAGTGGACTACATACCTTCTACATTGGTTTGTGATGTAGTGCATGCGTTCTTTGTCTTTAACAGGACCTAGAAGAATAAAACTGGGGTTGTCACATGTTGCTTGTCCATTCTCGAATGTAATCTAAAATGTGGAGTATTTAAAGATTGGTCGTCCTAGGCATGCACATGAGATTGTAGACCATGCAAAAAAACACTTCTCTTTTGTTTGATACTTCCATAACACATTTGTGTTAGTTGTTTGTGTGTGCATGTTCCATGCAATGGAAAACAAAAAGACATAAAAAATTGAAAAAATACCATTCAAAACACTAAAAAGTTATATTGTCTAGTCAATTTTTCAGATATATCTATGTTTTGTATATATTGGCTGGTCAATTTCTTCAAATATATCTGTGTTTTTTATATATTGCTAAATTAGATGAACTATTAAAGGTCTTAAAAGTGGAAAGCCCTTCTAGAGTTCTAAAAAATTTATCTAAACTGCAATGTTTGTATATATAGGTCATTGTGTTTTAAATAGGTGTTTTTTGGGATTGAAAGTATCATTCTATAATAGGCGGGAGAGAATGGTAGAAATTGAAGCTAGAGGATCTCATATTGTTTGGATTACACTCTCAAGATTTCTAAACTTGGGTTAGATTCAAAAGTGCTTACTTGATAACTTTAAGCAACTTTGTTCCATGTCCTCTAGAGGGAATTTAAACATGTGTCACACTCTTACATACTTCTTAACTCTGCAAGGAAACATGTGTAGTGGTGAACGTTTTAGATTTCCTTTATTTATAAAAATGTAATTGAGCTAATTATTTAAAAAAATGTTCATGTAGAGATGTGCATCGCAGCTTCAATAATGTGACTCGAGAGAAGTGGCGGTGGGAATTGGGGAGAACTTTGAGGTGGAAACATCCTTAGATGCAGAGTTCATTTAGAATGCAGCCATGGAGTGAGTTGGAGTGGGACTAGGATCCGAGGTCGAAACAGAGGAGAAGTAACTCGGATGCGAGCGAGCCAAGAAGTGGCGAGCTCCTTAACCTTGTAGAGGTGGATTAGCACAGATGATTCGGGTGCTCACGTAGATGTATTAAAGGCGCAGCGGAAGCATTGATATGGAGAGGGTGCAAAAGGAGAAGAGGAGACTCATGGACGTGGGCCTAGAGAATGGTTCACATGGTGTTGCACAACATGGTGGTCTAAGAAAAGGACATCATGGATATGGTTGCAGTGTGGAGATCTGGCAGCTAAGGCGGAAGACTTGAGTGGAGAGTCAACGCAGTCTAGATGTAGACGGGTGTCTCGAAGAGTAGGCACGATGGTGTCAGTGGCCATGGCATCGGGGTGAGATCTATGTGGAGATTGAGCCAAGGGAAGAAGAGTACCTCACCCGCATGGGATGCGGTCTACAAAGATGGTGAGCTTGCGGTGCTCCCCGTAGGGATCTTTGGTGTTGGGACTTGGGTGGTAGAACAGTCAACAGGTCATAGTGAGTTGGAGACTCATGCACGGGAAGGACTCGCGAGGAGGACTTCCCCCACTGGTGCACACGTAGGTGACCGAGATGAAAACTCAGGAAGACTCATGGATGGATGGTAGTAAGGACTTGTGGCATTCTTTAGTGGTATTGTGTAGAGAAATTGGGTGTATAACATTGGGTCAACCAACAATAATGTAGAGAGTCGGTTCGGTGATGGATCAAAGAGGCAGGAGTAGTGCATTTCCTCAGGTGGACTGAGAAGGCATATTAAGATCTCCTTGTGGTTGTATGGGCAGCCATGGTAATTGGTGAGTGGTCTTTTGGAGCATTTGTGTGGGCAGTTGTGAAGGGTTTTGAGGAGTTCACTTGTGCACAAGGATGGAGTTGTGTAGGGAATGGAAGGTGGGTGTAAGGCGTAGTCTAGGACTACCAGAGTAGCTTGATCCTCTAATACGAGTGAAAAAAGTAGTGTCTCAGTGTTGCGTAGTGGTTAGCTTATTTCACTGTGGAGCTACCCCGCAATGATAATGAGTATCGAGCATTAGAGGTACTCATCCCTTTGGTTCACAAAATAAGCAACAACTAATATCCTAGCCTTGGAGATATTTTTCTCTATGATACACAACATGACAGCTCGTATCAAAGATGAGCTCCTAAAACATTGGATTCCAATACTTAGTCGGAAGCTGGTATTGGTGCAAGTCATGCATGAATGGATGCAATGTGTTAGGAGTTAGCACGTTTGTAGAGTTAAACTGATACGTAGCATCGGTGGAGCTGGAGTTGGAGAGAAGAGTGTAAACCAATGTGGAGAGTTGGCGAAGGAGATTTTTTAACGACAGTGTTGAGGAGTTTATTGAAGAACAAGTCGGAAGACAAGAGAGCCAATGTAATCAACGTTATTGTGATCGAATGGATGGGACACCAACAGAGCTGGTCCAAGTAGAACATATTTGTTTTCAATACGAGAATAGACCGGTGTGTGCAAGTCAAGCGAAGAATGCAGTTGAAGCGCCCAACGAATGCGCGAGGATGAGTAGAGTTGTAATAGTGATGAGGGGTTTGGTTGAAGAATAAGTTGGTAGGAAAGGGAGCCAATGTAATCAACGTTGTTTGTGATCGGATGGACGGGACACCAATGAAGTTGGGCTAAGCAGAACAAAGTTGTTCAATGCGTAAGTGGTGTGTGCAAGTCGAGCAACATCCGGCTGAAGTGCCAAACAAAATATGCAAGATGATGTAGAACTAAATCCAATGCAAAGAAGAGGGAAGGTATAAAACTTGGTAGAGTTGAGGTGCAGTGGTGTAGAGTAACTCAAAAACTTAGGTACATGTGTAAGCATTGAGTACCGCAATGACTCCCCAGAAGTTGTAGACAAAACTTGTGCATTGAAAATGGCTCAATTGCAGATTGTTAAGTGATGTCAAGTTGATACTCGAGCCATTAAGTGGAAAAGTTGCTCTCCCTTAGTAGAATCAGTGTGGTGATTTTGTGAAACTTCTCGAATTTTAGGTTGGCAGCAGTGGCACTTGTTCCATTTCCATGGGGAAAGCAGTGTGGTGTTTTCAGAAGTGCGATTAGATCAATCGAGTTGCAGTGAAATTAGGTATCCCTGGTGAAGTGTTTTCCAGAAGATCATCATCAAAGCCACAGTTGTGGTATGGTGTTGGTATAAGTGCTGAACAAGGGTAGGATTGTGGTGAAGTAGGCCCCTAGATCAGGTGGATAATTTCATGTTGTGGGTGGAAGCATGGTGTGACCAATTCAGTGGCAAGTGAAACCTTGCAGTGGTTTCTCAAGAAGGGTTGAGGTTGTTGGAGGTTCTCCAAGTTATGTATTATTTTTGTGTAGGAAGGGCTCAGAGCTTAGTAGAGCAACTTGTGCATCATGTAGAATTCCTAAGTGTTGACAAGAATTAAAGAAGGGTATCCCATCAGGCATTGAGTTGAATGTTTGGTGAAGTGTAGTTGGGAGTTAAAGAGAGCTACAATAGCAGAAGTGTTAAGTGATTTGGCACTTTTGGTCCCGAGCATGGGGAGTTAGCGCAATGAGATGTTGAAGAGACTAAGTTGTGTTATGTAAGTGGTGGCCGATGTGTTCGATGTGCATTTGCATGTGTGGAGTGCATTTGTAGGTCTGTCCTAGTGTTTAATCCTGGTATCCTTTGTGTAGGAAGTAGAAGTCTAGCAATGTTGTAGCGGGCATCACCGATTTGAGTGGGGGAGAATATAAGGGGGTGGGTCATGGAGAGACCACCTCCCCAGGATGGGAAGACCCCATCTAAGTAGGATAGTGTGTGAGGCGCTATCTAGGGGGTGAGCTGGCTCCCGAGCCAAGGCAGACGGTTGGCCACACATGGGTTGGGGTTGATGACCTCGCACATGTGAGCTCTTAGAAGACCCGGAGAGTTAATTTTGGTGAGTTAAGCGCGCTCGGGCCAGATTAGTACTGGGATGGGTGACCATCCCGGGAAGTTCCCGGATTGCACATATGCAACTCTTGAGGGCTAGTTAGTGAGTAAGAGTTATGCATGGAGAATGGGATGAACTATAAGATGAGCCCAAAGAGGCCCCAGATCCAAGGAATGTTGAGGCGGGTTAGTGAGCGAGTTGGTTGCACTAAGAAGTGGTGTAAGGTGTCTTAGAGCGTAGAACACACCCAATGTATGCAGAGCGAGTTGGGAAACTCATGAGTGCAGTGTGGATGCAGAGTTGGAGGGTTCAAGCATGAAGACCTTGCATAAGTGAGGCCTTGTGTTGAGAGTGCAACGCAAGTGCCTCAGGAGCCATAAGGGCATTGCAGACATTGGTGGCCAATGTGGGAGCTCACACCCACACTAGGTGGAATGTGGAGCACTTGGTGGACTTGGAAATTGAGAGGGAAAGGGGTATTCTGTGTTGTAGACAGCCCCGTGATAATACATATACTTAAGTTTTTTCTTTACTTGCGATTGTATTACGTCGGAAAGTATAATGATAAATACGTTCATTTGTTTTAGAACGTCCGCACTTTAACGTGTTTCCCACTTTCCAATGAGTTATTCCAACTCGCATAGAAAGGAAGACAACTGATCAATTCTCCTTCATTAAAACTTCCAAATCTCAATATGACAGACATCACTCTCTCTCTCTTGTGCCGCCAAGCATATCTATCGGGGTTCCCATTGCACATTTTTGGTGCATTTGCTAGTATATTTTTGTGAATTAAAATCTATTTAAGTGTTTATAGAATAACTTATATAATCACTTCCGTGAAGAAGGTCCACATCTAGATAATAAATGAAAACACAAACTTTTAGAATATCCCAAGAATTATCTCATACTATTTATAGCATAAAATATGGTCACGATAAGTCAAAATATTAAAATAAAGCGTGATAAAAGAAAAAGCAATAGTAAAGAACTTCCAGCAAATAAAATAAAAAGAGAATAAATTGTCGTTAAGAATTTTAAAACCGCCATTAAGAAAAAGGGAAACTACATGAATTTACTACAGGAATTTAAAGACATATTAACATGTTGAAATAGTTACATCCTAGGAACATGTGAGAAATGTTCACGAAAAACGTGGTGAGCAATAGGGAGAGGGTGATGAGATACTTAGATGGGAGGGAGTGGCGGAGCACCTAGAAAACCATGCATAAGGCATCTTCCATTTTTATAAGAGGAAGAGTTGAGTCGCTGAGTGGTAAGCAAATGCTCCATGCAGATTTGTTTCATGTGCTTCTAATCAGGCGCCGTCAGAGTGAAGGAAACTTCACGTCTACTGTAGGTTAGATGGAAAAATGATTTCCTCAAAGTAGATTTATTAAAATTGATCACCCTCCTCACGTAGATAGAATCTTGGTCATCTAATTAAAGTTGAGAATACAATAATGTTATCTTATATGCCATTCCTATGATATGTACGTGATAACCCTCTCTAATTTGATATATCATTAATAAACAAAAATAGTCAGTTGATTATTAGGAATTGGTGAAGATGTTAGATTCACAAAGAACCCACTAGGGATCAATTCTTGCTTAGTGCAAAAACTAAACAACTTAATAAAGGATGAGGCCGGTATTGTTCCCATAAAACTTTGGCATGAGAATGCATACCCTTTAGACCTTGCAACTAAACTACAAAAGACTCGAAAAATTCAAGTCCTTCAACAAAAAGAAGACCAAAATACAACACTATCCTAATAGATACTTATTACATATAATAACTTCCATGTGACTTTTTTACAAGAATGTTTAAAGACACACAAGTTTAATGTTAATCACCAAAACATGATCTAAATAATACAATGTTAACCCTATAGTGAGACTCAAAAAGTGACAATGAAAAGGTGAGAGAAGTATGAACTCATAATGTGGATTTGGATTCAAAGGATGATGAAGGAGATGACGATTGTTCATTTATAAGATTGATCCTCTATTTGGGTTTGTATAGTTTGTACGGGCATCACATTTGTGATGGCCACGGCTACAAGCCTAATTCGCCGGTAGGCGTCTACTTTGAAGATACCCTTCACGTAGATGAAAGTGTCAAATTAAAGCGGCTCCAATATTTACTTATATCTTTCCTATGATTTTAGATATTTTAAAGGTTGTTGGATTTTAGATATTTTCTACAGGTCTTAGATATTTACTATCCTAGATATTTGATTTTGATTTATTCTTCACAAAGTAAATTCTATAGTTTACTATTTGGAAAAAACCAAACAACTAATATTGGTCATATATCTTGTTCAAAGTTTTTGAGATTCAAAAGTTTTACGATTTTGATTTTATTCTTTATAAAGTAAATTCTATAGTTTACTTTTTGGAAAATAATATTGGTTATATATCTTGTTCAATTTTTTTGAGATTCGAAAGTTTTAATAGATAAATGTACAGTGTTTGACCAAATGATGAACCCTGATTTAGTTTGGCGACTATCATAATTGTGTCTTACAAAATTATGGACAATAGCAAAATAAGAGCTTTGCAACAGCATATAGACATCCAGGCAATATCAACACGAAATACAACTCAAATAAACTAAATATTGCTACTATCTCCGGCGTAATTTGCAACTCATTTGCAATTGCTAGTAGTAAAACACTATTATTTTGATATTGTGAAGGTTAATCTTTTCAATGATTTAAGGGAGTATTTAAAATTCCTTTTGGTCTTTATTGCAATCCTTATGTCATTAACTTTGGCCTTTTATTATGCCAGAGGCATTCGCTGTTGGAATGGTATTGGTTGATTCTGACACAGGTCAGAATATACACAGTAGTGATTGTAAGTTTCTATGAGGTGTTGAAATCTTACGGCCTCGCAGTGTGTCGAGTAAGATTTATCATTTCCCACAGAGGCATTAATTACGCTAACCCAAGTTAATGGCAGCGTTGTTGGCGATTTTGCTGCGAGGCGTGCTCGTGTCCGTGTCTAATGCTTCACCCTCCCTGGAGTTTGGCAATGTGTTGGAACCGTCCTCCTCGGCAATGTATCCTTCCACTCCCACTTTGGGTCGCTCCGCTTTTTCTCTTCCCAGGAGGTGAGCCAGTCTGATGAGCAGAGCCTACAATCCTCTTTACTTTAAGCCGACTCGCTACCGTTTCCAGGCCTCCATTAAAGTCACCAAAGAACCTGATCAGGTACTTGACGTCGTAAAGACTCGGAAAATATAATCTAAATTTGTTGAAAAACCCTCCTACTTGGATGGCAATTTTTGTAATGTAAGAATTTTGAGCAGGTACCCAAAATCATAAGTGCCCTGGAAAGTAATGTAGTGGACTCCATGATTTCTTACCATTCCAGAAGACATCAACTTTGCAGAAAAATCGATACCTTTCTCTTTGTTTTTCTGGAAATCAATACCACTCTTTTTCAACAGCTGAATGGATTCCTGAGCATATTTTGTGTTTTCATTCCAGATCGAAAAGATTGAGGGTGTCCACGTTGGCTTTTATGGCGTTGGAGTCCGTATGCTGCCCCAAAATCTGTGTCGCTGAGGTTTATGAACAAAACCGGGAATCTCGGTGTCCATGCGCACGTAGGAAAAATGCTTTACCATGGCTTCCATTATCATAAATTCCTCATCCAGATTTTCTGCCCATGTCCATTATGCAAAGTGAACCAGAATGAAAAACAAATAGCATTTTCGCGACTAGTTTTAGAAACATGCGTATGAATCAAAATCTCGCCATTTTTCGTTAGCTTTAGAAAAAAGGGATCGCAGTTTATATATTCTTTCAACAATTAATTTTGTATCACCATGAAAATGGTCGACCCACTCCTTACCATTTATTTCTATATATGCCTTCAAATATATTTTACACCATACAAGCCATTAAAAACAATGGTGAAATACAAACAATTTGATTTAACCTAGTGCAATTTATTTATATTATTATAGTTAAGAGTAGAGATATCTTATATATCAAGTATAATTACCCCTAAATACATTTTTTAGTTTCCTTCTTGAAATTGCTTTTATGACTAGCATAGGTGGTGGCTGCAGTGGAGGCTTGCTCTCCATGGAATCAAGATTTCCCATGCTTCTACCTACTAAATAATAATAAAGTTAATGAGGATGTAGAGACAACAGATTTCCACACGTGAGAGAAATGGATTTCAGCTATGATTCGAGGTTCTCTGGAGGGTATGGGGATTTGGATTGCATCAGGCTATGCCTAGACCTCCTGATTTATATGCTGTCATTTGTATCTTCTTCTCCTCTAAATCTGGATAGTTGTTAAATGGATAAGGTGATGCTGTAAATTTCCATTGGTGTTGTAGTTAAGAGTCAAATGAACAATTTTCAACCACAACCATTTTGGAGTGTACAAGTCACAGATGGAAGCTGTCGTTTTACACACAAACAAACTTTGGATGCATCAAATTTGTAGAGATGGATACAGAAACTCTTATGGAGGACACATTCAACACTTTTATTTTAATCATAAACTCAACTTCATCACATTTTTTCCTCCAAGGCCTTCTTTGAATTCACACTTCCTACTCAATCTTTCTTATTACCCCTATCTAAACTCTAAACTAACAAGCTTTCCATTTCCTTACAGACTAGTCCCCTTAATTTCCTTCTTTCACCTATTCAATCTACCAAACACACATTCCAAGAATAAGACCTTCATGATGGATAGGCAAGGTAGTTCACTTTCTGTATGCTACAAGGTTACATGTCGGTTGTAGTGCCCACTTCCCTTCGACACCTTTTTTATTATTTTTTTCATTATTGTTGTCGACTACACTTATGGATATATTGTAGCTTTTTTATTTAGCATGATATTAGATGTTAGAGATACTGGACTGTTGTTGATTTCGACTCATATATGATGCATGTGGATTATTAGAGACATTTTATATTGATGTTGATATGCTATTGACATGGTTATTTATATATATTTCTGACATGTGATGTATTTTTGTCACATTGAGTAGGCTTTGATAATTGAACTAATGTTGTGATCATTTTGACATGGATGAAACGTTGAATAGAAATGTTGCTAGAAATTGTAAATGATATCATATTTTCCTAGATGATATTTGATTCGTATATAGATGATCATGGATTTATATTGTACATTTTGTTATAGATGTTTTTAATGCGGCCATGAGGCTAAAGGAGGTATTTATGTGTTTTGCAGGTAAATTTATTCACAAAAACACTGGGGATTGGATACCAACCACATTGGAATTCTAGATGAATTCAACAAGGGTCACCATGGCAATATGTAATTGTGTGTGTGTTAGAATTATTTGGTTAGGGGAAAATTGTGACCAAGGGGTCATGTGTTGTCTTTTGTTTTAGTTTCCCTTTTTATTAATGTTAGTATGTGTTTCTTTTGAGTGATGTAATTTACTTGTTTTAATTAATTAGATTTTGATGTATGTTTTTCCCCTTTATCTTAGTGGGTCTAAGTGTCTTATTAAAGTTAATAAATCTTGTCCTAAACTAATTAAAGATGTGACCAAAAGAAGTTCATTTATTAGACTTGTTTTGTTTTTCAGATTTTATGTTGTGTATTGAATGCTTGAGATCTTGTGTGTTGTATATTATACCCTCGTTGAGAAACTCGAATTTGGCCTTAAGGGCCAATTTTGAAGGCTTATGGGACAAGTTAAACTTATCCCACACCTCTTAAATTGCTATACCAACCCTACCTATGGGTTGGGGGGTCAAATTATACCCCATTAGGTGTTTTGGGAAGATAAAAAGGTGAAATGTTTATTGCACTTTCTTTCAAGTAATTAATTTTGTCCTTAGGGGGTGTGTGATTAGTTTGTGTGTGTAAGTAGCTTGTCATTCCTCTCACCCACAAATTTATGGTGCATGGGGTTAAGGTTTGACTTCTCAAGTGGAGTTGAGGATGAGTGATGTGGCATCCTACATGGAGCCACCTCATCTTCCTCTCTCCCTTTTCTATTTATTGAAGTTCTTTTGCTTGTTTGGGGGTTACTTCATTATTTTGTGGTCTTGCATTTTTGGACAATCAGAGAATTGTTGAGAGTGCTTGTGGATTGTTGGAGCTTTTGGATGCTTGCTTGGTTTTGAGGAGCTTGAGACTTACTCTTGAAAAATCTCTACTATGGAAAGGTAGGAGCTTTACCTTGCTTATGTTATGTTTTATTTTGTGTTTATGTGCTTGTGTTGAGTATTGTTTTCTTTGGAATGCTTGTTGGGTGTGGGTAGATTGCCTAAGTTTGGAGTAGGAGGATACTATGGGGAGATTTCATGTAGGGAGGCATAAGAGTTTACCTTTTTGTTTGAGGGAGTTTGGGTTGGGTGCCCCACCTTGTACAAGGAATGCTTACATTTCTTTCTTGTTTTTCTTATGAGGGAGGCATAAGAGATTAATGGAGGCATAAGAGTATGTGGGAGGTATAAGGGGTACTTGAGAGAGGAATAAGAGTATGTAGGGGATTTGAGATATGCATTGGTGGCTTTAAGGTGGGAACCCATTGCCATTGGGAGGCATAAATGGCCTCCCCATAGGTCTTGCTCCTTTGGCTTTCACTTTAAGCCTTGTTTTTTTGTTGTTTTTTGTTCTCATTTCTTGTGTTGTTGTTGATTTGAATGTGGTTGAAATGGTTGTGAAATATTTGTTGTGTTGTGGAAGCTTTTTGTTGCCATGTGTTGGAATCATCTCCCATTGTAATGTGGTTGGGGCTTGGGGGCCAATGGAGAGGATGGCTTCTCCTCTTCATTAGATATCTTGGTTGGGTGGAGAGCATTGCCTCTCCCCCCATTTTGTTGTGAATCAAAAAATCTTGGAGGAGCTATCTTGTTGGAGTTGTGAAGCTTGGAGTTTTGTTGGAGACCTTGTGAAACTTCCTTTGTGTTGTTCCCACTTAGAGTGGAGAAACTTGTAATATTGTATTCTATTATTAGCTTATATTCTTGTATGATTTCCCACTTCAAGTGGAGGACATTGTATTGATCTTGTGAAGGAAATTTGTATTCAAACATTGGTTATTAAAGTAGTATTGTATGTGGAAAGAAACAAACAAAAAGAAATTGTGAGAAAAGTAGTTCTTTGAGTTATATAATATGAGCCATTTCCAATAGAAAAAGAAAGTTTAATTTCATTATGAAGTTATTTTATAGTAAATGTGAAATAAGGAAATATAGAAGTTGTAAGATGTTGAAAATGCATGCATAGTAAACTTGAATGTAAAAGAAAGTTATTGTAGTACTTTGGATATTTGAGTTGTAGTGAAAATGAAAGACACAAAAAAATTGAAATAGGGAATTGTTGCATTTTGCATTAGAAAAATAACAATGTAGAAGTAGAGACAAATCCTTTATTTTTACTCTTAGAATTCATAGAATATTAGTTGAACATAATGGAATGACTTTGTAAAGTAGATGTGTTTTTATTAGATTAGATAGATTTTAAAATGAGTAGATTTAAGTAAGGAATGAACAAATAGAATTAAAATCCCAAAACTGGAACTCTAGATGAACAAAAAAATGAGGTCAAAATGCATTCTAGCACTTTTTAGTAACTTTTGGTTTTGTGAAATCTCAGGTTTTGGGTTTTGTTTTTATGAAACATGACCATCATCCTCATGCAGAGTGGTGGTCCCAGTAACCACCGCTTCAGCTAAGGAGGTGGTCTCAAAACCACCTCTCAGTGGGGTGTCGGTCCATGGTTTATCACCTAAACAGGGCAGCGGTCCCAGGACCACCGGTTTGCTTTTGATGGTGATTCGTCACTTATGACAGAACTCCTTGGATCCACGCCTATGCAAAAATTTTAACTAGTTTATACCAATTTATAAGTTGTAAAATTTGACTCATAATCACCAGCAATCAAACAATGAGTAATCCCATGGATTTGAGTAATAAAAACATTAAAATGGTGATTGGAAAACATTCTTTTCATATATAAAAATAGGGGTAGGGTTTGCCCCAAATTGGAAAACCCAAATACACATGGCTTGAAATAAAACCAGATTGGTAGAGGAAATCCCTCCCAATCCTTGAATGAAATAGATTACATTAATAAAACTAAAACTAAACCAATTTAAGCTTGATCCCCTTGTAGAATCCTGCATAGTTCTTCCTCTTTTGTTCCCATGGCTTCCTTCTCTCCCAGCTACAAATTTTAACAAAAAGAAATAGACCAAATGAGGAGAGTAGAATAAAGGAAAGACTTTAATAAAATTCATAAGGATTTTAGGGATAAGTTTGGAACCCTAGGATCTAGTGGCCAAGATTGTTTTGATCTAAGGGTGGAGGATTCACCCTACTTTTGTTAGGTAGAAATGTATTTTAAATGTTTAATTTAAAATCCTTAAGGGTATGTGTAGATGGGTGAATGGGGCCATTTAATTACCTTGGGGAGTAAAGTCTTTATTAATCCTTAGCATGTTGTAGGAATTAATAAAAGGACTTTAAACTATTAGGATAATGAAACTAAATTAATTAAGCATGAAGTTAGTCATATTTGGATTGAACATTAATTAAGAAAAGAAAACAATTAACCAAGTAAATTAAACTATGGCACCTTCCTAGTTGACCTTTAATTTAATCGACCTTAAGGGTAAAGTATTGTTCAATATTTAATCTTTTATCTAGACCTGGCCTATCTTTCATAAAGTTGAGTTTAGTGGTGTAAGTTAGTTTAATGAACCCTAAGGGTTAAACATATTTGTAACCTTCTTATAACTTAAACAAAAAAATTGTCGCAATTTTCGGGTTATGTGTTAGGTTATAGCGTGTTCCTAGAGTGTCGCTTTTATGGGCGTTAAACTTAGTATCGATCCATGGGTTCAAATCTTGGACCCTTGGGCACACCTAGAAAACATGAAACATGAAAATTTAATCTAGTGCAAATTAGTTTTTTTAAATATAGAAAACCACAATGTCTGATAATTGTATAAATTAGAAAACATAGAAAACTAAAACAAAACCTAGAACAATGAACTAACTCTCTTGAGTCTATGTAGGAGGCGCGGATTAGACGAGGGGTATTTTCACATAGACCTAGATATACCACATCCAGAGTAGGTCTGTAGTGGCCATTATACCTCAAATTTTATAGACGCTTCAGACGTCAATGCCGCTATACATGGAGGATCCCTAGGAGGATGACCTGCTAGATAGGATATAGAGCTATCAATTGAGGCTAGGGCATCTCCTTGATATAGTGAGGAGCATGGGGCAGAGAAACTCCCATGTGAGTTGGCCAAGGAAGAGTCACCACAGAGAGGGCATGGAGACAAGATTTCAGGACATAGGGACAGATCTCGGAGCCCTAGATAGAGGGAGGAGCATGTAGAGAGACCTAGGGCTCATCATTCGTTAGCTGCAGACCATATCAAGGAGATCCTGAAGCTATGACCATCTCACTATTCAGAGACACAAGAGGTTTTTAAGAAGAGGCTGGTTGATGAGCTTAAGGGGATGCTTCAAGATATTCCCTTTACTAGCAACATAAAATCTCATGTTGGGATCCATCTTCTGAGTGATGGAGTAGGACTCTAGTGGAGGACCGAGGAGAAGAAGCTCCATGTTGACTCAGAGACAGTTACCTGGGATATTTTTGAGGAGCATTTCACGAGCAGGTGTTTTCCCCAGGAGGTTTATTAAACAATTGATAGATGAGTTTCATGACCTTTTCTAGGCATTTATGATCGTAGCTGAGTATGAGAGTTGATTTCTAGACCTGTTCGAATACTTTGACTATATGCAGGATGAGCAGGTATAGATTCACATGTTCATCAGGGGCCTAAATTTGATTTGGGTGGCATGGTGTGCATTCACTACCCACATAGATTAGGAGAGGCCATGGAGAAGGCCTATATTGTATATGAGACATAGGGGAAGATGCAACAGGCTAGAGATAGAGTTCGGAGCTGTATCCAGGTAGAATGCTTTGGATAATAGATCGAGGGGGTGAGTTCCTCCTCCTCGTGGCAAAAGAGTTCAGGTCGCTTCATTTAGGCCACTATAGTAGCCTAAATCCCTTCAACGTTTCAATCGTACACTTCACATACAATTACTAGTTTGTTTGTATCATGGGTGAGTACGTGTCACTCGAATGCTATAAAAAACTCAACGTGAATTTAGAATACAAATAAAATTTGTGGGGAGGCATATTTATTGATGGTTCTAAATTGTCATTGAAATCAATTAATAAAGCATCGACAAGATTCCTATAGCTACATGATTTTAAAATTTCTAAGCTACATTCCAACCTGGGAAAACACATTTAATATATATGTGTGTGTGTGTGTGTGTGTACTCTATGTGTGTGTGTGTGTGTGTGTGTGTGTGTGTGTGATGAAGGACCAAAGTTAAATTTTACTATTGGAACCATCATTTATATTAAATGAAAATAAAGAGAATTACAATTGTAGGGTGACTAAAAAAACTCAAGGTCACACAAAACACCATGAGGGCAACAAAAATGCCAAAGAAGGCAATATAAAACACAACGTAGTCTACAAAAGATGAATAACAATACTAGGAGGTGCCACAACAAAAGAAATCCAAAGATAAGGTGCGTAAAAGGATCAACGTGTCCATTGTTGTCCATATATTTAGTGACAATGGTCCAATTATCAGGCTGGAGATCCAAAACACGATGAGAAACTACCATGTATGGACAACCATGATCGGGATCTAAATTTTAGGATTCGAAACCTCGACTCTTCGATGATTCCAATCCCCAAGGGTAGGAATAACTAACATGAAATTCCTTTGCATCAACCGAAGGAGGGATTTATTTTCTTTTGTGAGGCATCAAAGTTTGCCTACCTTTCAACTTGGCTATTGGATTTTTTTCCATGGGACATTGTTGAGGACAAGAAGCATGAAGGTGGCCAACTTGTTGACATAGATGAAAAAAAAAGCAGTGTTCTCATAGTCCAAAAGTTGCACCCACTTGAAATATTCCAAAAATAACTCCATTTTATCAGGAAGCCCTTTTTCTGAGATCCACGTCAATAAAAATGTGTGCATAGGTGAAGAATCCTTACTTGCACCCCTTGTCATCCATCTTAATATAACCTACAAATACTATCCAATAAAATCATAAACTCAAGGGTGCTAAAAGGGGAGCAGAAGGTTTGGGAGATGAACCCAAACCGACATTTTGGAAACCACCATATTAGAAGGATCGAATTCCAAAAACCACGGAGTAAGAAAAAGGCCAGCCCGACCCCAAATCCAGGGACCTTCATTAAGAACCCATATATAGTCATTCGAAAAGAAAAAGGAAAATGAAAATATCCTTTCCACACAATTGAATCTCATAACCACTTGACCAAGTGGAGTGAATCAATGCATTTATATTCTCTGCTTCAAGGCCATAAGCCATTGAAATGACAAGGTAGAGATAGATTTGGCAACCTCAAAGAGAAATTTTAACAACCGGTGTGACATCTAGATTATCCATAAGAAAATGGTTGGGAACATTACAAGAAAAATAAGGAGTATTCTACATGCCATAAAAGCAACCTAAAAAACCCCGCCTTACCACCAAGTTCAATGGAAGGAAAATATTTATGAGCTATAGAGAGAGATGCACAAGAGCCAATGAAGCGGTGGAGGAGGCTAGGTTTTCCACCGCAAAGAATACAAAATCTTGATAGAATACAAATACTAGCAACTCTGTTTCACGGCTCAAGTAGAGAGATGAATGAGAAAACAAAGAGAGCTCAAGTTAAATTTTTAAGTGATTATAAAGATAACCAAGAATTAGAAATTAAATCAATGTAAGAGTATGGAAAAACATGGAAAAGGAACACAATTTGACTTAACCTTAACTAGAATCATACAATAATAAAAATAGTACAATGAAACTAGATAGATGACACTCTCCATCTTTTGCTAGCTCTTAGAACTGATTTTATTTTATAGAATTCATTTTGATTCACTATAAAATCATCTCTTTACTCCAAAATATAACCATCCATCAGTTCCATATAAATATTAAAAAGAGATGTTGATTTAAGGGATTGTCTCAATTTCATGCTCTTAGAGAAAAAAGTCTTGAAATAATCACTCTCCGTATTTTTGAATGAAATATTATATATACAAGTGCCTCATGTTTTATTTTTCAATTAATACAACAAAGAGTAAATAATAAACACTTCAACTCTTCTTTTGAGTACGTGGATGCTTTAAAAAATGTTCGAATGAAAAATTTAATAGAAATTTGGTTGTCTAAATGTGATTGATTGATCTATTGATTTAAATTTAGTATGCACATATAAAATTCTTAATTTAAAACTACATCCATATTGCCTCACAAAACGTAAGTGCAAGGGGTGAAAATAAATGATGAAACATAAAATTTGGTCTTGATGTTCCTAAATAATGGCTAAACGGGTGAAAATAATTAAAATCCAATTACGTATAACCTTAATTAT
Source organism: Taxus wallichiana var. yunnanensis (assembly GCA_018340775.1). Classification (NCBI taxonomy): domain Eukaryota; kingdom Viridiplantae; phylum Streptophyta; class Pinopsida; order Cupressales; family Taxaceae; genus Taxus; species Taxus wallichiana. The sequence goes on from CM031234.1 coordinate 639,902,596, forward strand.
GAATGATTAAAATAGAAATAATTTAATGTTCTATTAGAAGTGGGAAAAAAGGATATTGTTAGTGTAGTATATATATTTTTCTTTTATTAGTATATTAGGATTAACCTACACTCATTTTGACTTATCTTTCTTAGATGTTATAGTGCATGATAGGATTTAATATGACATGTCTTACATGTGATATAATCTCATAGTCTATAATTAGAGTTGCATTCTTATTCTAGGAATGTAACTCCCTTTTCTATTATTGAATATTCCCATGGATGAGTTACACAACACTACTATTTGTACATGTGCCCACTTGAGATATTTGGAGGATGGTCATGAAGGATTAATTAGAATTGAGTATATTTGGATCCATTATTTACTTTGGAAATTATCTCATTGTTCTTTATAACTTGTAGATTTCTATGTGTGTGATTATTATCTCCTTTGTGTAATTTTTCTCTCACATTTATAACCATTGTGTTTTATGATTTCGTTAACCAAATTCCCTTGTTCCTTCTTATATTTGTTAACTAGTACTAAAGAAAATAAGTTACTCAATTAATGTAAGGATTTATGGAACCTCAAGATGGAATGATGATGAATACAAGTCTAAAATGAAATATCCTTCTCATAAGCGAGATAAGTTCCTTGAAAATCAAGTGTAATCAGAAAAAGGAGGTGATTAGGAGATAGATTGGAGGGTTGAATGAAAAATTCAGTCCCGAGAAGTTAAAACATCCTAATATAGATGTCAAACCTCGTTTTGATAAAGATATGATATTATCGTTATTGATAAATTTGGTGTAGTAGAATCTGAACCAAAAAAATGAAATGATAGATGTAAGATAAAGACAAAAATCTGATCTAAATGTGAACAAAGTGAATCAAAATTGAGTGGGTCCATGTGAAGTCGAGACTACAGAGGTTCAGTCCACTGTGACTAGGGAAGGATGAGAATAAAATGTAGAAAAATGACTTGTAAGACCTCTTGTAGATTATTTGAAGCTGATTTGGATCTATAAGTGAATCAAAGTTGAAGATAGGACACTGCAAAACATGTAGAAACAAAAAGGATGCAATAAAATTAAGTGAACTAATGATAAATACTATAAATATGGGTTCAGTGCATGAAAACTATGATGAGTAAGTTGCAACTTGTGTTGGACATAACAAATCTTAGATGATAGAAAGGTTGAATGACAAGATTTGGATGCTAGATGGATGCAATATCAAAATGATGATGACCGAGGACCTTAATAGGAGAAAAATTGATATATGGAATGCTAGGTTGACAATGACTAGACTAGGTTGAGGGTGACTAGGGATGATCTAATATTGGGCAAAAATGGATTGGATGAAATGAATACCTACAAATGAAAACAAAAGGATGAGAAGGATGAGGTATAGTTGAACCTTTACAAGATATTAGTGACGAATATGGATGATAAAATTGTAATAAAGAATAAAAGCATGCAAAGGTGAAAGATATCTACCCAAATCTCTGAATTTGAAGCATAACATCTCTAATCGAACTCTAAGATGGTTGTGGCAACTACAAAAATACTCAATAATGAAAGCAAAATCAAAAAAATATTGAAGACTCCAAAATGGCATCCTGAGAAAAGGAGGGGTAGGGGAGGCTTTATAGGGTCAAAGGAAACCCATATGGGTAACAATTGATCATGGTGATATGTTGATTTGAGTATTAGGAAAATAGTGAGCTCAAGAAAAGAAACCCATTTGATGCAGGATTACGCTTTGGAAGAGATATGATGAAATAGGGTTTCATAGAATGAGTAAATGGGTAGGTATAAGGGTGGAAATTATTAAATAAAGGCCATAGATAGGTGAAAACATTAAATGATAGCCTAAAAATATAAAATCAAGGATTTAAGAGGATGACATGAATTAAATGGGTGTTTAGAATTAACTAAACATAATTAGGGATGAATAATAATGCTAGGTGGGATAAATTAAATTTAGGAGGGAAGACAGGAAATTCAAAGGGGGAGAGAGGTAAGTATGTGAATGATTAACTAAAATGTGGATATTCTAAATTTAATCTAAGAATTAAAACAAAAATTAAAAGTTAATCTACATAAGCAAAGTGACCCAAGCAACTAAGTAAATAAAAATGTGAAACCCTAATAAAAAGTAGGATTAGAAAGAACTCAACCGATTCAACGAGCTTGTTGGACTATGTTGCAGAGATACCTAGATTAAAAAGAGGAGGAAACGATTGTGCCAAGGTCTAGAAAAGTGAATATTTCGGTGATCCGAGTGGATTGGGATGCCTAGATAGGTACATGGGCGCATGTGGGCGCCCGGTCTATCGAGTATCTCTATAACCTTCCTCCGATGTGTCATTTGATGGTTTCATGCCATTTATTCTTGTCACACTAGTTTCGGTTGGCTACGCAGATGTCTCTTTGAAATCCAAACAAAGGTGAGACTCAGAAAACCCCAAGAGGAGCATCAAAATCATAAAACAAGAAAGATGCATATGAAGGGGTCCGATTGTCCACAATGACCAAAATGGTAGACTTACTAAATTAGCGTTATAGTACATATCAGGCCTGATGTAGTTATATGTGGTTGTGAATGCAACCATACCATAGGTGATCTTGTGCTAGTCACCCTTTGTTAAAGTAGTGAGCAAAAACATGTGTATAAATATAATAGAATGGTGTATGGAATAGAATAAACTTCCCTCCTATGCAATGTGATGCAGATGAACCAACCTTGTGGCTTGCGATTGAGCTAGATGGATGCAAATAGATCCCCTGATGGATGCAACCTTAGGTGATAATAGTATTTCTTAGTGTTTGGTCCCTCATTATGGTCTCATAGATTTACATTTATATGGTTCTCTTGTTCGAATTTCGTAATATACCCCAAAAATTTCAACCATTAAAAATATGGAAAGCTCAAATGGATAGAAAGTTCCCAAAAAGGGGTGGGAAAGTGGAAAGAGGGTCAAGGTTCCACGAATGGGACTAGGGCACTTGTGGGTGCCATAATACTAGCCCAAATGTCCCAGTCAAGGATAAAATGACACAAAATTTAAAAAAAAAAGACTGGGAAAGTATGTGCTAAAGGTAGGCAAGGTGAAGATAAAAAGAAAAGTACAATGGAAAAAAATATGGGAGTTAATTAGTACTTTCTTCAATAAAAAAACATATTAATATTAGTACGATACTGGGACTAAATAATGTCTAAATTGCATGATTTTATGTCTGCATTTTCCCCCACTTTACGTTGGTGAGCGGAACACTTGGTAACATAAAGTAGATAGATATGCATACCTGATGTCTATGTAGAGTGATGTAAAAAGCATGCCAATGGACTAGACAAAGCATGTAATGAGAAAATAGTGGAGCATGGAAACTAAGGATGTAAAAATGAAAAAACTCGTGAGAGGGAACCTAGGGTGGAAACGTGTCTGTAGTTACTGATGTGTGTAATGTACCTGCATGTTAGTATGAGGTGTGTGCTTCCACAAAATATTTTTGTTTTCATGCCATTATTTTTATTTTTGACTGCTTTCTTATCATATGGTTAGACCTATAAGGAGAAGATGATCAAGTATTCAAATAAACATGTATATATGTCAAAAATGCATGTAAAGACACATGTATATAGAAAAACTATGTAATGGAAATGAAAAAGGTAAAATAAATATGTTCACTTGATCCGTGATGAGAGAAAGGGTGTAGAAATGATATCCTATACTTTGCCATATTTTTTTGGCCATTTCATGCCACCTTGGCTGAAGAAGTGTAGGAAGAAAGTTTCATTATTCTCCAACCTATAACTATTTCCTCGATGAATGAATGAAGGGATCTCTCAGATCGCCTAGGTTTTGAGGTGATCTCGATACTACCGGTTGAAGTATTGTAGAGAGGAAATCCATCAGTATCATCTAACCTATAAATTATCCCCAGGATGCTTAGGAAAACCATGTCCTATAAAAGCTAATTTTTATGGGGTTCGTAGACTAGTTTAAACCCACTCATTGTATGAACTACAATGTTAAGGGTAAAAACTAAACCGAATTGTTCCGATGTAGAAGTGTTCTGTAGTATGTAAACCTGAAATGATGCTCCCTATCTAGGGGTGCATGTGACATCAATGAAAGGAGAATGTGGCCCAAAAGAGGACTAACCACATAAATTATGAACCGTCAGTAGGGGGAGGGAATGCATTTAGTAAAACTAAGGAAAATACAAACAAGTCACTAGAAATGAGTGTTAATACAAACATGCATGCATGTAAAAGACAAGTGTAAGCTATGCAGATAATAAGTTATGTAGAATGCATGTAAACACACAAGAAATAAATCATATACTAAAAACACCGGTCGTGAAACATGGGAAATCACTCACAATGTCACAAGATATGCAAGGCAATCATGGCCACATAAAACAAACAAGTGTGCACACCAAAAATGGGCAAGGTCCTCTTATAATAACAAACCAAAGATAAATAATTAAAAAAAAAATAAAATAACCATGGAAGTAAGTAATCATGCAAAATAAATGTTGCATATGAAGCACCCTTTTTAGCATGTTATAAAGATAATCCATATGTGAAAAGCATGTATAACAAAGAAAGTAGTGTAATAAGTATAAAATTAAATAATAACACCCGTAGTATGAAAATGTGGATACCCCCGCAACCACCGTGCGACTAGTAGTAACCAAACATCCATGTTACGTGTAAGAGACCTATATTTGTAGTCATAATCTGGAAAAGGATGTGAACGCGCATGTGTTTATGGTAAAGATAATGACATATAGGAGATCTAGATAGCATGTGTAATAAGCAAACATGAACAAGAAAATATAAACAAAATTAAAATAAACAAAGATATGAAATATGTTTTCGATGTATGTAATGGAATGCAATTTGGATATTAGGATCCGCATGCCTTGAATGAAATGTAACTGGATGGTAGGATGAGCATGAGAGTGATGATGTAGCCTAAAACGTATATCACTAATAGATGAATAGAGGGAGTGGTGATGTATCCTAAAATGTATACCACTACAAGATGAAGGAATATGTGACCATTTAGCCTATAGTGTATGCCACTAACCTAGTAATGTCACATGATATAAGGTCAAGTGATGAACGTGTAAGTATGATAAGATCCATTTGATTTAAAAACCCTCAACAGTCGAGTATGGACCAAAAAACTAAATTTTGTTATAGGGTATTGAGTGTAGCACATAGAATACGATGTAGTATGCGTGCCGATGATAGACACCCGTATGATGTGTAACAATGTGTAATATGTGATGTATGTAATGCAATATGTGTAGATAATATAATAATGGGGGAGTGTGCATGATGTAGTATGTGGTATGAGTATTATATGATGCTACACTCGTAGACACAAACATGATGAATATGAGCATAGTATGTAGATGTCACAAATATTCCTTATGTGTGACACAAACATGATGAATATGAGCATAGTATGTAGATGTGCCAATGTCAATATCTAAATAATGTAGAGAAAATGCCAAATGCAAAAGACAAGATGTATGGATAGCCTAAGAGTGTGAAGTGCACCCTATGTAGGACTAGTATGTAATGTTTGACTTGTAGACAATAGTAGTGTGACATATGTGTGTGATGAATAGTGGTATGACATGTAGAATATGAATGATGTGTAAATGTGCAAATGTCAAAATTATGTAGACTAAATATACAATGGAGAATGCAGTATGTAAAATTTATGATGTGAATTGTGTGAAGAAACACAATGGGTAGTACCTATTATGTATGTGTGTGAGGTTCATGTTTGGTATTTGTTGAACAGTCAAGTGTGTATTAAAGCACAAGAGTGTGTCATTGGGTAATGGTTGATGTTGCATTAAATAAAAATTTCTTAAGTTGCATCACATTAAGTGGATTTTTGAGTGGTTTTCCTAAAAGGGTTTGCAATAAACTCCACCGTAACATTTGTCAATGATAATGTATGGACCAAGAAAATTAGGCTTGAATTTTTTCTTTTAGGGGTTCCTCTGAATTTTTATTCTTCTTATTCTCTTTTAAGACAAACTAACCTTTATTTTCCTTGCAAGAATGAGTTTTGTGATTTTATGGATGTTTAATAAGAGATTTATAAGCACGAAGATGTTTAAATTCTTGGAAATGATGTGAGTCCAACATTTCTAGCTCATGTCGCTGATTTTTTTATATGCATTGTCTTTAAGGATGCCTTGAAGAGAGATCCTAAAAGACAATATTTCCATCTCAAGCAAGAGAACGACTTTAGAACCATTAACCAAGGTAAACAGGTAACATTAGTGGGTGTGTGAATGCTAGTATGATAGGCCCATAGAGCATAGAATAGTTGGTTATGCCAATCGGTACCACTAGAATCAACAGTCTTGCGTAAGATTTTAACAATGGTTTTGTTGGTGGCCTCGATTTTCCATTGCCTTGTGGATAGTAAGGGATGGAAAATGATTTATTTATTTTTATTTGGCATTAAAAATTTTAAAATCATTATTTTAATTTGGAACACAAAAATGAGTGATAATATGTGTGGTGAGAAAGTTACAAATGTTTATGTTAGAGACCATTTTTAAGGGAGCTGATTTGACCCACTTAGTAAAGTACTCTATCATAGTAATGATGAATTTATGTCTACCGAAAGACTCAAGATTGATGATACGTATGAGATCAAATCACCAAAGGGAGAAATACCAAGTAGGCACAATAGGCGGGAGGACATATGTTGGCACATGATGGAGGTTACCGTGATTCTCACATTTTTCACAATGAGTGGCATATTTGAGGAAATCTTGTTCCATTGTAGGCCAATAGAACCCTTGGCATAAATTTTTTTTGACATAGCTTTACTAGAAAAATGACAACCACACATACTATCATGTATATATGAGATGACAAAGAGGTAGGTACATTTACAAGTGCAAGGCAACATAAGAGGAAACTATCACCATGGGCTTAAATAATTATGTGCCAACACCGACATATCGAGTAGCCTAATGTTGATTAAGTAAAATGAACTAAACTATGTAGTATAGGGGATAATAAATCTAAGCTATGAACATATATAATAAATGTAGCTAAATGTAGTAAATAAAGTATGTAACATATATTAACAATTATGTAAAGGGAAATGCTAATCCTAATGTGCAAGAAGGAAGAGGATCTAAATCAGATGATTTGACGAAGTCACTGGATTATTTCGCATTGTGATTGGAAAATAAAAAATTAGGAATGTCTATGTAAAACTCCTGAAAAGGGTGGATCTAGAGGATTTATTTGGACTGGAGTGCTTGGAGGAGGACAGGGGCACCTACGAGAACTCTGGTCTATAATCTGGGCACCCTCACTGTGAAGAATCTCTGAAATTGATCTTCACAGGCCAAGAGGTGGTCTGAAACCCTCATTTTCTGTCACATCATGTTCGTTGTCCTATGTTGGATGTCACCAATAATCCAAGATGATGAGAAGACATGTAAAAGACCAAAATAAGTAGAAAAAAATAAAAAAATAAAGATGCAAAACTAATGGCTAAAATCGCCTCATCATCCACAATAATTGCTTACAAAATGATTGTTGCACTACATTTCAGACCCAAATATAGTTATGATGAGTGTGTACATGACGTGTCCTAGGTGCTCTTGTGCTAGATCACTTTGTGAAGTAGTGAGCAATAGATAAATGTAGAAAATGTAATAGTATGTGTGTATAGAATAAAATAGAATCCCCCCCTATGAAGTGTGATGCGATGTCCTAGCCTTATGCCTTGATGATGAAGCTATGTGGATGCAGTGATTTTCAATGCATTAGATGGATGTAACTCTAGATAGAGTGATAGTAGTAAGTGATGCTAGGTCCCTCATTATGATATCATAACATTATATTGATAGGGTTATCTTGGTCTAATTTTTAATTAACCTCAAAAAAAACCAACTGCAAGAAAGATAAATATCTCAAATGGCTAGAAAGAGCCCAAAAAGTGGCGGGAAAGTGCAAAAAGGACCATTGCACCTAGGTGGGACAAGGGCACCCACAGAACCCCAGTTGAGGCTAAAATTATGTGGGATGAAAGAAGATGACTGGGCATATGGGTGCAAGAGGTTGGTAATGATGAAATAAAATAAAACAAGATGGCCAAAAGACAGGGGTTAATTAGTACTTTCTTCATTCAAGAACCTTATAAATAGTAGTATGGGAGCGGGATACATAATGTCTAAAGTGCATCATTTTGTGACTAAGTTTTTCCCACACTTTATGTTGGTGAGCGAAAAGCTTAGTAACATAAAGTATATAAATATGTGTACTGTCATCCATGAAGAGTGTAGTACCAACGTGTTAAGGACTACACAAAGTGTGGAAAGACAAAACGATGGAGGAGTGTGGATATTAAAGATGAAAAATGCATAAATAAAAAGGGATGAGAGTGAACCTAGGGAGGAACACATGTATATCTATTGATTTATGTGATGTACAAGCAATTTTAGTAAAGTGTTTGGTGTCATGAAGTGTTGTTGACACCGTTTTTATTGTTTCCCCCATTTGACTACTTGTTTCTCATATGCTCGGGCTTATATGGAGAAAATGATCAAGAATTCAAATATGTATGTATGTATTTGTAAAAAATGCAATGTAAATTATGACTATATATGAAAGCATATAAATGTAAAATACGCAAATGTAAATGGAACATGTGCACTGATCTATGTTGAGAAAGAGAGTGTAGAAGGATATCCTATATTGCAAGATTTTGGGGGATCTCACATCATAGGCTAAAGAAGTTTAGGGATGAAATTATTTGTGTCATCCATGCTGTAAATTACTTCCCTAAATCTGTGTGTGAAGAGAAATTTGTATCGTCCTAGTTTTTGGGGTGATCTGACGCCACTGACGAGCAAGTAGTGTAGAAAGGCACACTTACCAATATCCAAGCATATAAATGTTTCCTAAAATTCTAAGGATGCCATGTCTTATAAAATCTATTGTGTATGGGGTTCATAGAATTTTCTGAACCACTCACTAAATATAATTGAATTGAACCAGTGTAGAATCTCTAGATTAGTATGTAAAAACGTGCAAATGATGCCCCCCTCTTTGGGGGCACATGCGATGTCATTGATAGGATAAATGCAGCCCCAAAATATGACCAACTACATGTACACTATAACCCTAAAAAATTTCCCGGTATAAACCAAGGAATGCACAAACAAGAAGGCTAACCAAAGACAAGTTTAAATATGCATGTATATAAACAACAATGTGTAAGCTACATAAATAGTGAAATAATGTAAACATTCAAGAAGAAGAAATGTAAGGTGCACATAGTAAGATACAAACATGGGACATCAATCATGATGTCAAAATACAAGAAAGAGCATCATGGCCACAAAAAATAAACAAGTGTGCACACCAAACAAAGGGCAAGGTACGCATATAATAGAAAATAATAGGAGAAAATGTAACAAAAAGTATGGAATACAATACTCACGTATACAAAATGTTGCACAAGAAGAAACCGTTAGCATGTTAGAAAGATAGGTAGCATGTCAAAATCCTATGTATAAGCAAGTAATGTAAAGTGTGAAGTACAAAATGAAATAATAACCTTGTTATAGATGAATGTGGATGCCCGACGATCAATGTAATAAGTGTAAAATGTGAGCATCCATGTTGTGTGTAAGAGACCTATATCTATGATCACAAATACAAAAAGATGTGAACGCTCATGTGTGGATGATATAGATAAATGACAGACAAGTAAGATAACAAGCATGTGTAATAAAGTGACCATGGAAAAGTAAAAGTAAACAAGAGTAGAAGCAACCACAATATGCAAGTATGCTATGGATGGATGGAATGGAATGCAAAAATGGAATGATATGGGCTATGTCCCACCAAGTGAATGGAAGTGTATCGAATGAGGTTAGTTTCATTTTCCCCCTCAGCAGTCAAGAATGAACCATAGATGATAGTGCATCATTAGATAATAGTCAAATATTGTGTGTTGTATCTAGCACATTATTTTGAGTACATATTCGTAGTGATGAGATGCATCCTAGAAATGATGTGTACATGGACCCTACAACCGATGTGTATATGATGGATAGATGAACGAATAAGTGATGATTTATCCTAAGCATATATAAATATGAGATGAATGGATGAGTAATGATTAAGCCTAAGCGTATATCACTATAAGATGAATGGAGGGAGTAGTGATGTAACGTAAGGTGTATACCACTACAAAATGATAGAAGAGGTGATGATTTAGCTTAAAGCATATGTCACTAAGATAGGATTTTTAAATGATGAAATGTGGAATAGTAGACGTGAGATGATTTTAATGTTCATTTGATTTGTAAGCCCTCAACTTGCCGAGTATGGACCAAGGAACTAAAGTGCATCATTGGGTAGTGAGTGTAATGCATAGAAGACACTGTAGTATATGTAATGATAAAAGATGACCATGTGATGAGTATAATAGTTAAAGAAACAATGTGTAGAAGCCAATGCAAAATGTGCATAATGTGTGAAATGAAATGTATACAATTACATGTAATGTATGTAAATAAGCTCGTAATGTAGGATGTAAGAGGATGCAATGCTAGACTAATATTATAGACACCAAAATTGTGTTGTAATCACCTTGGTCCCCTACCACAACCCTATAATCATTTCCTCATCCTCAACACTTTAGCACTTACCTCCTGCACCCCACACATTTTAATTTTATTACATTAATTAAATTAATGCCATTTATCTCCATACATATTAATTTAATTATTTAAGTTAATAGCCTTTTTTTTCACCCACATATTAATTTAATTATTTACATTAAATTAATTCACCACCCTCACACACCTATTTAATAGAATTGCCTTTATTAAATACACCTCACCTAACCACCCCCATCATTTGACCCATTAACCTAAACCCTAAACCAATATCCTAAATAAAACCTAACATTAGACCCATCCCCTCACCTCACATTAAAAGCCTCCTAAGGTTGGTTTTTGCCCCAAGAAAAGAAGAGACCCTCATCAAATGGCGGAACAACTTCCCAGAAAATTTTGAACAACCTAAGATATCTCACCCAAACCGACGTCGGTTTACCCTAAACCGATGTCGGTTCCCCTAAACCGATGCCGGTTATACCAAGATGGACCAAATGGCCTATTTAGACCCATCTACAACTTTGTAATAGGGGTTGTTGGTTGTTGAGTTTTGGTTGTTTTGGAAAACTTTTGATCTCGAGTTCGATCTCTTTAGACACGACAACAGAATGAAGATTGGTTTGTGATCAACAAAGGCAACCAAATACACTGGCACAATAGTGAAAATTTCTTCCCAGCATTCTCCAATGCAACAACCTCTTCATTATTCTTCAAACTTGTACCTCACATAAGAGTAAGTATCCTCCTTCCATCTGTTTTATTTTCTTATCATCAAATTTAGTCTTTATTGTGAAGGAACCTAGTCTTTTACCCTCTATCCATTCCCTCTTTCCATCTACAACCACCTTCTATACCGAATCGTCTTAATACGTTGCCCAATTATCTATATGACTTCTTCAGTAATTTAAGACCTTCGCAACATATTTACACCCCCTCTGTGATCAATCCCTACCTTCCACCAACTCTACTTTTGCCCCAAAACTCCCAAAACTCGACTGTGATTTTATCAGTTCTTGACTTGACTGTCATCGGTTCTCTCTAACCATCACCGGTTATGGTAAGACCATCATCAATTTTGTAGAACCGTGGTAAGTCTCTATTTTCCTTATCTCTCTGCTGAACATCAACCTGTTTGTGACTCATATTCAACTTGACCTCATCGTTCCCAACCTTTACCTACCTCGAACACTGTTTTGAGCTTTAGATCTATATCTAACCTAGCCTGTTAGCTCATATTCACCTATAATCAACCTACTTGACCTGTAGATCTCCTTATAGCCTAGCCTGTTAGATTAGATCTAGCCTATTATGTTTTGTATGAGATGCCTAAATCATATTAAACTACAGTAGGAAAACATTTACTTTGTTTCAGCATTGAATTGTTTTAAACTATGGACTGATAACCATCTAGGAAGTATCATACTTCCAGGATCTAGCACATGCTAGGTAGTCCACTGCATATATCGTTTAACTCTCTTTGGTGGTCTTGTTTTGATTCTTATATAGGTAGTTCCTCCTAGCCAAAAGGAAGGTCTCACAATCACTTTGATTCAGAATTCAGATATGCGCGCATATAACCGTCAACCATCCCAAACCAGGTATTCCTCTTACCACGTTTACCTTATCTATTTTGTCAAGTAATTCTCAGAAAACTAAGAAATCAGGTGAAACATTTTGGCATGCTCGGTGGGACCCATTCGGGGTTCCTTGCATCTTTCTTCATTCCTGGGTGAAAAAATTGTGTGTGTTTGTTTCCCTTCTAATAACACTCACATTAATACCTTCTCCTTAGTAACATTCTCTTCTTTCTACTTGCTCAAAAGACACATTTGTTTTGGTGTATTTAAAAGGAACCTTCTTCCCCCTTGTTTTCTACATTTTAGTGAAAGAGCATCCCTCTCTCTATTTATCTATTGCTATCATCGAATGTCATAATTTCAATTTGGGTTTTAAATAAGTACATTGCATTATGATTTAACTCATTAGCTCACATTAATTGAGGGCAACCTATACGCTGGAAGTCATGACCAAAGACGGTTGACAAACGAATCATAGAAACACACTTCTATCCTCTTCTCTTTCTCTCGAGTCTTACCAACCACACAAAAATTCAAAATACACACATTCTTAAACAACATCTTACATGGAAGAAGTTGTAGGTGATCACATGATCATGGTATAGTGGGCACCCAACTTGTTGCTCTGTCGAGTCATACTTCAGAGCGAAGCCCGCCCCCGCCATAACATTCCTGAAACCTCACCCTTTAGAATTCTTTCTTCGTAGGAAGCCTTCCTCACCAAGAAATTCTATTGTTTTGTTCATAACAATTAGTCCATACAAATAGCATAAGCTGAACAAACGTAATAGAATAGGCACTCTAGGAACGTTCTTTCTTAGTGTTCTACTTGATTTGTGTTTTGAGGTGAGAGCTTTCAATCATCATTTTTGTCTTTCCTTGCACACTCCCAATCATAGTTGGTGTATTCTGACTTCATCTGAGTGTTCCTGGACCACATCTACATCATTCTCAGACTTCTGGGTTTGATTCAACACTAGATTTTTAAATCACAACCATCTTTCTTATTCTTTGTTTCAATTTCACAGTAACTAGCTACGGTTATCTTTAACCGGCATCGGTTCAACCCAATCGACGTCGGTCTAAAGTCTTCTTGGATACCTATCCAAAAGACACCTATTTCACTTTCTGAGTTGTAAAAGGATCCTATCACCTTCCATATTGTCGTTACTTCAATCACAGTCACCTTATGTCTCATCTTGTGTAAAAATTGTCACTCTGGGACTATCATTTAACAGACTGTTGGTTTTTCACAATGACCAACATCGGTTAAGCCTAACTGGCATCGGTTTACTTGAACCAGCGTGTCACACCTTGTGTTATTTTATAGCTCACCAGCCGACCTAATTCATTCACCATTGACTATTTTCCTAGTTTTGTTGTGTTTTGTGCCATTCAAACATAATACAATCTCACTAAATCAGTTCTTATCCACATGGTGCTAACCCATAGTTAGGAAAGTGCCCTCGTATTTCACACTAGTCGACTACCACTCCCACCTAGCCCTTAATCACGTAGTCCTTCACCACCTTCCATCTCATCACCCATTTATCCTATTCAATCTATCACCATTCCTACAGTGACATGGAGTTCGCATGACTCTGAATCAAAATCCTGCTGCTTTGAGCCACTACCTCACCCATGCCTCCACTCGAGATGCCTTGGGTCAATTGATCTATGGCATGCCCGTATCCTTATCTCCATCCCTAATGATCACTTCTGCCTTGGCTCCACCTCCTACCATGGTGACCTCACCCGTTTTATCCCCAGTTGTGTCACAACTAGGTCCCACGCCAGCTTTGACTACCACATCTGCCACCTCTATTGCACCCGTAGTCTCCACCATACCTTCATCCACCACCCAAAACATAGCATCCTCCACACCTATTGTCTCATATATACTAGTCACAACACTACCACCCTTGGTGTCGTTAACCTCTACCCCATTTCAAAATGTTGTCCTTTCTATTCCCCAATCTCTACCTCCCATCTCTACCAGGGTCACTACAAGTGTCCCACCCTCACATACCTACTACCAGCCACCTCTTGTTTCATCGGTCATTCAATTCAGAGTATATACCCTCGATGTCTATCTCTCAATTCCCGCCTCCTTATTTGACACCACCATATTCTAGAATGTCCTATTCTTCATATGTCCCACAATAGCCTCCTTTCATCCCGGGGGTACCCAATCTTCACAACCTAAAAATGACTTTATCAAGTTAATCATGGACAAGATGTAGACATTAGAAGCATATTTTTCTGGCACCTGCAATTCTCTCACCTATGACAAGATTTGTAATGAGCCTATTCACCCATCCATTCCCATTCACCCATATCCCATACACTGGGAGATGCCTAAGTTTAATCACTTTAACAATAAGGAAGACTCGCAAAAAAATTCGATCTTTCAAACATGGGTGTTACTTAATTGCCCATGATGATGCTTTGCTTTTGCGAACCTTTCCCATGTCCCTAACTGGTCCAACATTAGATTGGTATAGTGGATTACCTAGACATTCCATCTTCTCATTCAACCAAATAGCCCAAGCCTTCTTAGATCATTTTTCAATTAATGTCATCAAGAAGGTTACCATGACCGATCTTTATTCTATGCGTCAATATGACAATGAATCTATCGCAGATTTTGTCACTCGTTGGCGTAGCCTAATCAACCAACTCACTTTCTAATTACCGCAAACAGAACTCATAGAACTCTTCACAAGAGCTTGTGCTTGACATATCTCACCTAATTTACAGGTGTAAACCTTCTAGACATTCGATGAGGCTTTCACCATGGCACGTAAGCTTGAAATTCGTGCCATCGAAGAGAAGAAGATACAATTATGAAAAAATAACTCCTCATTTAAATGACATGATACTTCCTCTTCCTCGAAACCTCAGATGAGTTACTCTAAAGCCAAAGGAACTACTAATGCAATGGTACTTAAGGCTGGCCCTGCCCATCCATCCAATCACATAAACCTTCATCCAATCTATCACTAGTCCAAGTCTTCCAATTCAAATGAGAACAAAAGAAATACACCTCAATTGGGGAACCATATTCATCTGTTTTAGAAAATCTTATTAAAGCTAGTGCCATCACCCTTCCTCCTATCAAACCACATACTGGTTTTGACCCCTCTCGCCCCATACCAGGTTGGTACAAGGAAAAATGACTACTGTAACTATGACCATGCAAATGGTCATAGTGAAAAAAATTGTATCACCTTTAAAAATATTGTTTAGGGAATGCTCGAGAGTGGTGAGTTAGTCCTGGATAACCCTAATGCACCGCCAATCAAGACCTTTATATATTCAAGAAACCATTCCCTAACCATTCCCCATCTAATGATCAAACTGGTGATGCCTCACATAACGAAAGTAATACACAAGAGGTACATGTTATCTTTACTAACTTACCACTTGATTCCCAAATATCTTCTATCCCCTCCATTGAGGAAATCCTAGCCTAAAATCCTTTACGTATATAGGAACCTAGTTTATCTGTTCCTCTACCCATAGAGGAAAACCCTTCACCTCCCAGTACAACTACGGAGAAGTCTCTCATTAGCACCGATATCATTTCCCCTTCAGCTTCCCTACCCAGTGAGCTGCTACCAATTATACCTCCACCCACAGAGGAGTACCCATCGTCTTCTCCACCTATTCAAGATCCAATAGATTTGTCGTTGCCGCTCGATGACCATTCTCCATCAGCTACCCAAGATCTTGCGGGCCTACTTTTGGCTCTTTTACCTATAGAGGCCGAAGCCAATGAATTCCTTATTTCTCAGACATATTTTATAGGAATACCCACTCACTCCACATCTACCTCATCTACCACAGTGTCATTCTCACGTTTGGCCAACCACCTAGACTATGTTGATAGGGCTTCACTTTGGGGGCATCTCTTACTCCCGGTCTCAACCCAAATGCAATCATCTTCCACTGACACCTCTACCATTTATCTAAAGAAGTTTCAACAACCCAAACCACACATGAACATAACTCTTGATACATCTTCTACTGCATCATCCTCATCTATACCCACCTCTCTACCTACTAGCCGATGTGTTCCAACACCATCTCTTGTATCTAAACCTACTAGTGTTCTAGGGGTCACACCCACATCAAACCTTGCACATCCTCCTATTAGGATACACTTGACCACATCTTCCCATATACCTATGGAACCAATCCCTCAACCTAAATGAAAAACCCAACCTTCTAATCCGCATGCACCGACCTCACCAACTACACCTTTATCACCTTCACCCTTACCATCCATCTTGGGACCTCACCCCTCTACCTTAACAAAATCTACTCTCTCCAGGGGTAAACCTAAAATTCCCTTGACCCCTTCACCACAACTCTGCAACTCTACCTAGGTGAGCCTTGCGTCCTTCATCACCATCTATAACTTCTTTTCCTCCTATACCACCATTACCTTCTATACCTCCTTCACTACCTATGAAATTTTCTTCCACCTCACCTGTACCTCCCTCTTGACCTCGACCAATACCTACCATTGCACCTCAGTTGTCCCCTTGGGTCACTCATCCTCTCCCACCATCTGCCTTGCCATCTACATCATGTGCCCCCTACACCTCTACCTAAGAAAAGATACCAACAATCGAAAAAATTGTTAATTTCCAAAGAGGTGGTTAAACCTACCCCTCTTTCTGTTACTGCACCTACACCAAAGAAAGTACAACCCAAACCTAAGACTACATCACCTCAACTACCACCATAACTACCCAATCTTCCAACCAAACCTACTTTTACTTCGCATTGTGATCCACTGATGGGATCATATGCCACCATCTTGGCTAACCTCCTAGAAAGCTCTGCTATCACCCTCCCTCCTCTTAGACCTTATGCCCCTCTTAAACCTAAACTAGAAGGGTTTGATGATACCAAAATTTGTGCTTGCCATCGTGTGCCAGGACATGATGTTGAGAACTCTAAGAGTCTAAAGGCTTCCATCATTCAAATTTTGATTTTGATGATGACCTCCTAGATGATGAACCTATTTCACCCCCACCACCTTCTTCACATCTTCCTCCTACACCTATACCACAACCTCCATCTTCACCACCATGACCTTCCTTTCCATCTCTAAAATTCAAAATTAATATGGTTCACATCAAAGAACTTGCCACGCCTCCACCTAAATGTCGTTGTGCCCAACTCACCTCACAGGGTTTTTCTCCTCCAGTAGGTTTTTTCCCGTTATGTCGTTACACCACTTACCCTACCCCTTCTCCATTTTCCAACTTCCCTCAAATCAACATGGTATATGTCACTACACATTCGCAGAAGGGAAAAGAAAAGGCAGCTGACCCACTAGCCAATCTTATACCCAACATACCATTTGCACCCATACCTAAAATAACTATCTCGCAGCCCCACATACCCCATTTCTAATGGCGTCACACATCGCACCATGCTCAAAAAACTACACCAATCTCCCCTCAAAATGTCCTTATACGACCTCATCCAAACCTCGAGTCACATCATCAAGCTCTCATGGAGGTCCTTCAATCTATTGAGGTTTTACCTAATGACCCCACACCTGTAGCATCTATTATCACACCTCATCATGTCGCTTCTCTTACCAAATTTCCATCTACCTCATCACCTCCACCTGTTCACCAAGTTGCTATCCTTAGTTTCTCGGATGATGAAATTATCCCCCACCAAACTAATGACCCAGATCCTACACTTTTCATCTCCATCCATGTCAATAATATACGCATCCAATGTGTTATGATCGATGGGGGCACTAGCATTAACATCATCTCCTCTCACACATTTGAACAAATGCACATAACCAAAAATAACATGCATAAACATCTAGTTATGTTGAATTCATTCAATGACGCCATTACCTCTACACTTAGCACTATGATCCTCCACATTTGTGTGGGTCCCCGTACATTCTTGAATTGTTATACGTGTTAGAAGGGGAGTTTTAATATAATTTGTTTCTCGAAAGACCGTGGATTCATGCCATGGGTTGTGTTCCTTCTACTTTGCACTGATGTGTAAAGTTCAAACATGAATGACATTCCTATACCATTCCAACTGACCCATCACCTTTTAAAACCTGCAACATGCTTCACCATCTAATGATGTCCTTGTACCTATTAAGGAATCTACCTCCCTACCTACATCTTCTTCACACACAACCCCATCTACAAGTGCTATTGTAACCTCACCTTCACCCAAATATTATTCCCACTATTGTTGTTGCTTCTACCACTACACACATTAGCTTCCCAACTAATTGACACCTCCGTCGATCTAGCTTCTAATGCTTTCTCCATTCCATCCAACAATATATCAACTACTAATCCCCTGGAATGTGTTTTTCAACGCCTAACTATGGGGGAGTATTGCATGTACAATGTCAATACATTCCTTACTCCACAAGAGTATGGAAACCTTCACCAACATCCTCACTATGATCACCGCATAGGAAATCATCTCCTTTATGGTCCTCCCCACCTCTGTACCCATCTTACCTATGGGGGACTTGATATTTCCACTTATACACCCGAAACACCATCACAAACCAGACTTTTTACTGACCTTCAGTCGCTTACCAACCGCCGCTTTGCTCACACTTTCCTACACCACTGTGCCTGGAAGGGTTTTGGCTTTGGCCTTTATGAACAAGGTTGTCACACCATTATTTCATGTACCACACATAAACAAAATGATCATAGTGGAATCAGTTTTATTGAACTACCTACCTAAAATCCCCGTATTGAACTCATTAAAGACATTGACCCTTCTCCACCTTCTTCACTATTAGCAATAAAATTTTCGGGTGGAAAACTTGTGGATTTCTTGCCAATGCTCTAGGAATCTAAGTCCTCTACTTAACCGGTGCAACTGTCGTATGTGCATGTGCATGAAAAGGTGAATTTCTGTGGTGGCCTTTCGACCAGGGGATCCAACAGGGGCACTCCACTGACCCTGCGGAAAATGCTTGCATATACCTGCAAGAGATGACTTTGTCTAGAAGTGGGAAAGGGAGTGAGAATGGAGGTAGGAGAACTAATGTTGTAGGTAGAAAATCAGATTCCTACACACACACTAGTTAGAAACTTCATCACATGCATTTATGAGAAGAAACAACCCTGTAAATGACAACAAGACCAAATAGAATTTGATGAGAACAAAGTGTCATGAAATCCCTTGGTCAAAGAAAGCTAGAAACTCCTTCTTCTTGTATTGATGCTTGAACAAAAGTTGTACATAGTGTAGGAATGGAAGAAATTTGAGAGGGGAAGAGAGTAGAAGAAAATGGCTATCTCCTTTGCTTTCTCTCAAGGTAGAATGCACTCTTGAGTCTACAAGATCAATCGCCAACCCTTTGAAATGGGAATGGCTTTACAATTTATAGAATAGAATATGACTCTTCATCTTCCTCATGACCTTTCGAATACCTTAATATGACTTAAGATTGTTCATATTCCACTTCAAATATTTAAGTCCCTTTTATAATAGCAAGGTGACTTAATTTACATTATGTTTCTAAAGTCTCTTAAGTCATATTAAAAGTGCAAACCCCAACATGAAATTAGAATATTGGAAAGTGAGAGAAAGTTGGGGGGAAGAGGAGAGAGAAAGAGGGGGATAAGAAGAAGAGGAGATGTCATTCTTGATGAAGTCCGCTGATCCTTATTGATGGAAAGCTCCAAATGCAGTGAAACTCTAAATCTTCAAACTCCTTGCACACTGTGAAATTCCTCCAAATTATCTCACGAACATTCACTAAGTTGAATGAACTAAGGTGGATCTTGAATGCCCTGTGAAAAATGACTAGGATGCTCCCAACAATGATGTCCCCCTGAATGATTATCCTTGTACATCCCATTGTGCCAAAACTTCTCTTTGAGTGTAACTTACTATTTTTAGTAAGTGTGAAAAAGGCAACTCTCTCGATCCTTTGCTGAGTGTTGTGACCTTGATTCCCCTTTCTCCCTACATTCCTCACTCCTTTGGATCAAATTTCTATTTTTAGCAGGTGCTCGAGGGCCCACTTACTATTTTTAGTAAGTGCCAAAAATGTCCATTCTGGTGGATTCTCAGCTATAGTGCACCTCTGATATCTTCATCTCCTTCGCAGGTTCTTCTGTTAATGACTTTCCGAAATAGTAGTTCCTATGTAGTAGACCTGCTATTTTTAGAAATTTGGCCTCTAGGAGTCGGATTGATGTGGAACGAAGTTTTTTGATATGGGTTTTTGCCCAATATCATCCCTTTGAAATTTCAGGCCCGCCCGCTTAATAATCCAGGAGATTTTAAAGTTTTAATTTTGGACCTGACAGTGCTTCTAGGTACGATAGCCATTAATGGACCTCAAAATTGCAGGTCTGGTTTTCTCCTCCGTTTGTAAATAAAATTGTATTTTTGATGTGGGTTTTTTCTTCTGGTGCTTCACGTGCAATCTTACTTCGATCGGAAACCGTTTGACGGGAAATCCCACTTCTTTCTTCATTGAGCCGAAAAGGAGATTTCTTCGTTGTGGATGCTTTTTCACACATGGGGGGAGTTTGAAGGTGTCTTCTTGATGGTATTGGATAGAGGAATGAACAGAAATAAATGGTTCATTGATTCGTGCACTGGTTTGCAAGCTTTGTTTAGATTTCCATTTTTTAGCTATGGGGATTTTGTTGTTCTCTTCTTTGTTGTTCTTCGTTTCTCCTTAGCTTGATGAGGATTCCTTTTGAGACCTATGCATCACCATGGGAAAGGTATTTCAGTTCCTTTGTTGATCTGGTCTGAGCATTTGCAATGGTGGAGTGATGGTAGAATGTTGCAGAGGAAGAATGGAGGAAAGGAGTGCAAATAAAACTGTTAGAAGTTAGAAGCGGGAAAAGTAGCACTTGGAGATTTTTCAAAAAGATGTGCACAGGTAGGGCTTGGGTGAATTTTTCCATGCTTGATGTCCCTGACCTCAGGGACATGAGGGACATCAATTTCCACAATGAGCAAGATGGTGACACGTGGCACTAGATCCAATGGCAGGGAATGAAGGAGGAAAAAGTCTGATTTGAAGCACTGGGAGCTGAAAGGAGGTCATGTGGGTGTCCAAAAGACTCCTCCTAGGGGCTGGGAAATTTTTTTCCATGTCTGATGTCCCCACCTTAGGTACATAAGGTACATCAGTTTCCACGGTGGTCCTGGAGGTGACACGTGGCACCCGATCCAACGACAGGGAATGGATGCTCCAAAACTGCACTTGGGGGCTGAACGGCAGTCATGTGGGTGTCCAAATGACTCCCCATAGGGGCTGGGTGAATTTTTCAAGGTATGATGTCCCCCACCTCAGGTGCATAAGGTACATCAAATTCCATGGTGGTCCTGGAGCTGACACGTGGTGACCGATTCGATGTGACAACAAGGAATGCATGCTCCAAATAAGCACTTGAGGGTTGAACTGCCAGGTCTGGAGGTCATATGAGGGTCCCAAGGGTCACATGAGGCTGGGAACATTTTCCAAGGGGTGATGTACCTGACCTCAGGGATGTGGGGGACATGAAATCCCACCAAGCTCTTGGTGTTGACACGTGTCCTCTCGAAAAAATGACTAAGTCCTGAACTGCCTTTGAGAGGGTAACTTGGAATGTAGATAACTTGAGCTTCCGGTGGAATTTCTTGGTGAAAATTTATATGATCCTGACTGGAAATGGAATTTTGAATCCAATGATGTGGGTCTCATGTCTTTATTTGATCATATGATCCCTAAAAATTTGAGTTTTGATCTGGGACTCCACTTGTACCTGAGAAAAACTGTCTTCCAATCATATGCGCCAAGGTGTTGTGAAAAATATTATTTCACCATCATGTAGGTCTTGGAATCCTATTTCTGAAGATGTTTTGTTTTACTTCCAACTCCATCCGAGCTCCGGAATCTTCATTTGAAGCTCAACAGTTGTTTTAGGCCTGTGTACTGCCTAGGCTTGTGAACCCTGTTTTCACTCAGACTGCTCCAAGTCTTTCAGAACTTCCCAAAGCCTTCCAAAATAATTTCCATGATGTTATAAGGTCTTCCATTCACCTCCGTGTTGAATTTGGCCCTTCTTCTCTACTCCAGGGGGTTGATCCAATCCCGGGAAGGCCAACGATAGCCCTTCCCTATACTGCCAAAAGATAACATTTTCAATGAACTCCTAAAATCACCTAGGGGGAATGAATGGAATTTCCTAAATCACCTAGGATAATATCATGACATTGGTTGGGAATTCATTTGGACTGACTGAACAGATCCAGGGTTTCTTAGGAATGATAAAACATGAAAATTTTGGCATAGGGGTATAGTTGTCGTGCTCAGAAATTGTCAATTTCCCTGTTGCACATTCTCATGACAACATTCACCTACCCCACCTTCACCACTTTCACCAACAGAGTCGATGGATCTTGAATCTATCCCTCCTACCTTTTTTTTCCATAAATACCATTTCCTTGGGGCCTCTGACCTATCACCATGATGACGAGGCTCCTTCCTCTCTTCCTTTCTTGTATCTTGACATGATAGGGGATGATACTCCTATTAATTTCATTCAATGTCAAGATGATGAGTCCATACTCACCTACCTTGGTGCTGAAGAATCTTATATTCACCATTCGTTACCTTTTGAGATGCAAACAATGTTAAATGAATCGACTATCAAAGTCAACATCCACACTCAAGATGACCCCCACATTCTCAAGATTGGCCAATCTCTGGATGTTGCTGAACAAGAATCCCTCACTTCTTTTCTTAAAATTCATAGCCATGCTTTCACTTGGTCCTATGCTGACATGCTTGGCATTGATCCCACTATCGTGGTCCACAATATTGTAACCATTCCCAGTGCAAAACCCTTAAAACAAAAGTTGAGGAAAATGCACCCTCACATTGCTCTTCTTGTCAAAGAAGAACTTCAACACCTTCTCTCAGTTTCCTTCATCTTACCCATTGATTACCCCCAATGGATTTCTAACATCATCCCTATCACTAAGGCAACAGGGGGACTTCACATTTGCACCGATTTCTGTGATCTCAACCTTGCTTGCCCAAAAGATGATTTTCCTCTGCCTGGTATTGACCAATTGATTGACCTTACTACGCTGGCCATGAGATGCTATCACTTATGGATGGTTTCTCGGGTTATAACAAAATATTTCTCACTCCAGAGGATCAACATAAAACCGCATTGATTACCCCTTGGGGGACCTTCTGCTATTGAGTCATGCCTTTTGGCCTAAAAAATGCTAGTGCCACATATAAGAGTGCTATGGCTTACATCTTCCATGATATCATGCATCACATATTTACATGGATGATCTCTTGGAAAACTCTAAACATTACACTCAACAAAAATGTATGTTGCCCTGAAACCATCTCTTGGACCACCTCATTACATTAATCTTCCTTGACCCTAAAAGTGCGTCTTTCATCCAACAAAATCTCGGAAAGCTCCATGCCATTTATCATTTCCTTACAGCTCGTATAGCCCTCTAAAGTCAAACCATCCTCAAATTTTGATTCCTCCACCATCACTAACCTCAACTTTGGATGAGCCTTACAAGGTAAATTACAATCTATTCGGATTTATTTCCCAATTCAACATGGGGGTGTGGGGGTAACCATTTCATCACCTCTCAAAAAGGATTCATCTTGAAATGGGATGACCACCATGCCTTTATCATTGATTTTGAGTGCACTAACAATATCACAATACCTTCTCTCAACCACCCATACTCATTCCTCCTCAATCCACCAATATATTTGGTACCTATACATCTCTCAACTCGATCACTCTTCAATGGTTTTTATGTTGCTCATTGTGATGAAATACATAAGGAGTGACAAATTTATTATCGACATTTATGTTGACTACAAAACCTTATAAAATTCAAAAACTTTAGCCTTCCACCAAAAATTCGCCATTACCTACTCACTTCCCAAATATGTCTTCACCTACATTCACATATTTGTTACCATAAAATGCATATAGAGACCTTATTATAAATCTTGTTTGTGTTCACTCTCTAAACAACTAGACCTTTGGTAAATATTGGAACACTAAACACATAAGACCTTTCATAAGTTTGCGACTACCTTTGACGGTATTCTCTTCTATATTGCCTCCTAATCTCACCTCATTAAGATTTGTTGTGAGCTTCACATTGTGATCACAACAACCAAGGGACCAATGGTGATGGATAATCATCTTGGACTGCCTTATACCTCTCATTTACTAAACATCTAAATATGTTGGCTCACTACCTTTTCTTCAGCCTCCTTAACTTGAAAATCAATGTGTCACACGTTCTTGTATTCTATACGATCTTCTCTTAATGAAGCTCACTATTTTGAAATCCCCTATACCATTAAAGAACCTCTCTGGCATATGATGCCCCTTATCAAAATGACCTCATTCTGAAACAAATTCAACATGGGGGCTGGTGGGGGTATTAATCATTCATCTGTGATGGTGAACTACGTTGCCTTTATCTTTTAAACTTGACTTCGAATGCACTAACAACATGCCAATCTTCATCACAATCTAGTCATCCTTACAGTTACTTATGACCTTTGGCCCTTCTTAATGGGGTTTGGATCTCTTGAGATCAATCCTCACTCTTCCACTAATATCACTTAACATTTGGTGATCATCACCGCCAAATCGAATAGTAAACCAAAATGGTTTTTATACCTCATCTCTGAAATACTTCAAGAGTATAAATCATCACATTATTTGTCATGTTCCACATTGACACCTTTGACCGCTATAAAATTCAAACAATTCGCTCCACCAATAAATTCGTGGACACCTACCATTCACCTTAGCTTCTCACTTCCCAAATACCTTCTTCACCTACCGATTCACATATTTGCCACCATAAAATGCATATAAAGACCCTATTATAAATTCTTGTTGTGTTAACCTTTGTTTAACGATACTAGGTCCCAAGGATTGGCAAACACATAATTCTTTGGTATAAAGTAACTTTTGACTACCTTTCTCTTGGCTATTTTCTCTCTAATCTCACACATAATGGAAAATGCCTTTCTTTCTCAAAAGGCCTCTCCTCATTATTCATCATGGGTATGCTCTCTCTATGATGAATTTCATAAAATTCTCTTGGGTTGATTATTAGCACTAACATCTCTCTCCCATGCCTCGACCATCTCCAAAAGTCTACCAAAATGCATCAAAGATTTCCTATGAAAAACGTGTTCATGGACATCTTCCTCATCCTCAAGGAAAATAAACATCGGCCAAAATTATAAAAAAAACGGGCAAATTTGCTCCTAATCGGCTATTGGGACCATACATCGTCCTCACCCATCTATGGATCCTTATCCTATCATGGTGCCAAAACACCAACAATGCATCGCAAATTCTCTCATTACATTGACTTCCTAGTCCTGCATCACAGTTTGCCTCTCACTCTATTGAGAAACTGCACACCTTTTCTATGTTACTCGAGACCTTTCGCCCTTAAGGCCTTACCTTTTCTTTGACACATTAGAGAGTAAATCTAACAAGAATCATGGATTACCTCATGGGTAAAGCCATCCTCTACCATTTATGTGTTCATAAATATCACATTATTTGTCACTTTGGTGTTCCACATTCTTACATGGATAACAATTAAAAAAAAAAACTTTCACTTCTATTTAGCACCTTCATCCATTCACCTTCTCCCTCCCCATATTACCCCAAACCAATGGCCTTCATTAAGTCCACCAACAAAACCAAAAACACGATTCCCTCATCATGACATTTTTTAATATTTGAGTCAAACTTCCCAAATAGTAACTCAAAATTAATCACAAATGTCTTAAGTCTATCCTAAGCCGATCTCCCTTCAAGATATCCCACCAAGACTTCCCAAATTGATCACATTACTTGCTATTTGAGGAGACATATCCTCATCGACCATTCTCCAGTCTACCAAAAATGCATCAAGATTTATGAAAACGTTATGTAACCTTCATCTTGACTCGGTGATCTCATCCTCAAGGAAAATAAACCAAAATAAAAAAAAAGAAAACGGGGCAAATTTGCTCTACTTCCCATACATCCCATGACTATGGATCAGGTGCTTATCCTTACCCACTTGTCTTCACTGGATGGTATCCTCAATGACATCTCTTGACTATTCTACCTATTGACTTCTAGTCCTCATCACTATTCTTTCCATACATTCATTTTACCTCAATGACCTCTAACTCTCTCCTTCTTCATCACCTCGCTATGATCTCATTGATCTCGAAATCCCACCTCTCACCCAAATAAATCTCACCCATATTCCACCTAACCAAAAAAAACACGTAACTGACTGGCTCATCCAACCATAGCAACCTTTAATGCTCTCTTTATCCTCTTCTCTTCTTTTCTCTCTTCTCTTAGTCCTTTTTTTTCTCCTTTTTAAGACCTAGGACTCATCCAATGCACAAATGAATTTTCAAACACCCACCTTCACTTTACCCGATTTCTTTTCAATCACACTTTTTTCATATACCCTACCACTCAAAACTCAAGATGAATCTTTCATATGATCATCGTTAGGGGATCAACTCTATAACCTCCTATTTAAAATTTATGCCATTACATCTTCATTAAAGGACATCTACCTTCTTTTGAAATGAACTCCTAATGCCTAAAATCACCCATACCTCTACTCATTCCACCTAAAGAATAACCTTGGTTCAAACTATCCTCGATCCATATAACTTTGGTCAAACCTCATTTTTCTATCTTCATCATATCATTCTACCTACATCTCACCATCTACCTAAAACTACACTTTACCTTTTTCTTCCATCATGCCTACTCCTTTACCTAATTTCTGTTCCACCCAAGGTATCACATATCCACATTTTTACCAATCTCCTCCTCACCTCCTTTCCTTTTACCACTACTTTTACTCATTGTATACCATCCTTCACCTTTTATAATCAATCATCTGAAATGTCTTTAGGGTCCACCTAAATCAAAATGATCACTTTACCTTCATCTCTCTAGCCCCACCTTCTTCATTATCCTATAACCTCGACATTACCTTTGATCTCCCATATATGTCCAACTTCACCTACCTCCTCCTCATCAACCTAAAATCCCATACCTATTCTGCCCACCTAACCTACATGGGCCGTGACCTATCTCTGACCTGACCCACCTAAGAATAATTTTGCTATCTCATATATTTCTAGCCTAATAAATGTATGAGGTCATCCTTTCAACCATGGCCATGTATAACCTTACTCTGCTACCTTGACCTCACGTGCTCGCTTATACCTTACAGCATCTAGCCTCACCAATAAAAATATCTAATATATGCACCATACTCATGGGCATTGTTTGACCTAATGACCTTACCTAGCTTATACCTAAATGTTATCGTGACCATTTCAAATCTATCCCCACCCTACCTACATACACTCCTCAATCTGTATTTTTTACCACTACCATTGCAATATACCTAAATGTTCATACCATTAATCCATTTACCTCACCTATCCATGTTGTGTTTCCTTTCTACTCCTGCAGCATACCTACTGTATATCCTATACCTTGGATACCCTCTACTATAATCACTTCATGCCCCCTGCCTACTCAAGGTCATCAGCCTCACACACTATGCCCTATAACCCGACCCCGGAAACCTAACCGACCTTATCCATCTCATATGTAGAGTTTACAATGCTCTCCTCCATATCTCCTAAACATCTCAACATGTATCTAATAACCTCGGTATATAATCACATGTCTACATCTTCCTATCATCTGTAGATACGTGTGCATGTGTTCAAATGGGACCGCCACTACTATATTTGACCTTTTGATCCCCCAACAATTACTCATTTGGCCAATGTCCATGTACTATACCCGTGAATAATAATGCCCGATTTTCCTTTTTGCCACTCCTTGATCCACATTTTTTATCAATGATCACTATTCTTCTTCCCACATCCACTTTTATCACACCTGACACTAGGATCTAACCACTATCGCTGATGTGCTCTACCACCTCATCATCAGTGTCATCCCGATACAATAATGTGAAGTGCATGGCTCGGTCTTGAGAGGGATCACCTCTCGATTCCCACTGGGGCAACAACCTTCAAACTCTATTCTTGTTCACGTTACCCACCCCTACTTACCAATAAAATCTACACAACAAGAAGGGGGAAACAACGTGACACTAAGGCTAGCCTCTTGTGTCGTAATCTCCTCCACCTCCCCTCACCTCAACCTATAATAATTTCCTCATCCTCAACACATTAGCACTTACCTCCCCGAGTACACCCCACACATTTTAATTTAATCCTACATTAATTAAATTAATGCCATTTATCTCCATACATATTAATTTAATTATTTAAGTTAATAGCCTTTTTCATCTCACCCATTGCTTCCTATTAATTTAATTATTTACACTAAATTAATTCACCACCCCATCTTCACACACCTATTTAATATAATTGCCTTTATTAAATACACCTCACCTAACCACCCCCATCATTTGACCTATCCCTAGGGTGACCTCATCTCACCCACACCTCTTAACCTAAACCCTAAACCAATATCCTAAATAAAACCTAACATTAGACCCATCCCTCCCGCATTTCACCTCACATTAAAAATGCAGCCTCCTAAGGTCTTCCTTTTTTACCCCAAGAAAATGTGATAAGAGACCACCCCTCTCATCAAATGGCGGAACAACTTCCCTAAACCCTCACATCCCATTTTGAACAACTTCCTCCATCAACAGATACCTCTCACCCAAACCAACGCACTCACATCCCTCCTTACCCCCTAAACCTCCCTAAACCCAAGATGCCACTTATACCGGATGGACCAAATGGCCTATTTAGTCCCATCTACATCTTTTTAATACGGAGTTGTTGGTTGTTGAGTCTCTTTGGTTGTTTTGGAAGACTTATGATCTTGAGTTTGATCTCTTTAGGCTATGCGACAACAAAACAAAGATTGGTTTGTGATCAACAAAGGAAACCACTCCAAATACATTGGTACCCTTGTGAAACTTTCTTCCCAACATTCTCCCACCCTATCACCTATAACATCTTCATTATTCTTCACACCTATACCTCATAAAGATATTAAGTATCCTCCTTCCATCTCCTATTTTCATTTTCTTATCATCATTGGTTGTAGTCCTTTTTTGGTAAAAGGACCTAGTCTTTTACCCTCCTCATTTTTCCCTCTTTCCAAAACCTAAGAGACCTTTTATAAACCCAACTTATACCACCTTCTATACCTAATCATCTTAATACCTTGCCCATTTATCTATTTGACCTCTTCTTCCCATAATTTCAGACCCTTTGCAACATATTTACATCCCATTTGGGATCAACAAATGAAATTGTGTCGTATCACCTAGTACCTTCCACCAACTACACTTTTTCCCCAAAACTTCCAAAACTTCAATTATTTGGTGTAATAGTCCTTTTTAACATATTAGTTTTTTTTTACCAAATTACTTTCAAAAATTAATCACACTCTATGTTAATATCTTAATCCTTTATTTATCTAACCATCATCGATTTGAGGTACAAAGACCATCTAAAACCTATTTGGGATCTCTGTTTTCCTCAAAGAACTTCGTGGTCACATCTCTTTTTTCCTCTTTCCTCTTTTCCTAATCTCTTTTCTCCTTTTTACTCAAACAATAACCTGTTTGTGACTCACATTCAACCCGACCTCATCGCTTCTGGCCTATACCTACCTTGGTTCGAACACCTATTTGACCTTTAGATCCATCTAACCTAGCCTGTTAGCTCTCGCATTCACCTATAATCACCTACTTGACCTTTGATCTCCTTCCTCTTGCAGCCTTGCCTAATAATGTTAGATTAGATCTAGCCTATTGTGTTTTGTATGACATGCCTAAATCATATTAAACTACAAATAGGACAACATTTACTTTGTTTTCCTGCATTGAATTGTTTTAAACATAATCACTTCAGGACGGACTTCCGATACCATCTTAGGAAGTATCAAGTACTTCTACATTAGGATCAAGCACATGCTAAAGTCCAGTTCACTGATATATCATTTAACTCTATTTAGTGGTCTTGTTTTGATTCTTATACAATTTGATCCCATTTTAGATCCTCCTAGCTTTTTCAAACCAAAAGGAAGGTCTCACAATCACTTTGACTTTGAATTCAAATAAACGCATGCATAAACACATGTGTCAACCTTCAACCATCCCAAACCATCCTATTCCTCTTACCACCTTTACCTTATCTCTGCCATTTATTCTCAACATATTAATTTAATTATTTAAGTACTTCTCAAAAAACTAAGAAATCAGGTGAAACAAATATATAATGAAGACTACCACCGTTAATAGAATTGCCTTTATATACATTTAACCTAAGTCCCCATCATTTGACTCAGTTAACCTCCTAACCTATGATATATGTTGTGTAAATGTACAAATGTCAAAATGTTGTAGACTAAACATAGAATGTATGATGTATGACATGTGATGTGTGATGAAATGAAATGTGTGGAGATTATAGTGCGAGTTTGATCTCTTTAGTGGGGTTCATGTGTAGTATGTCCTTAATAGTCAAGTGTAAACCAAAGCACAAGAGTGTGTCATCGGGTATTGGTTGATGCTAAAATATGTAATGAGTATGCCAATGAATGGTAATAACTCTTATTTCACTAAATTGGGATATATTCTAGTAAATTAAGACTCCAGTATTTTAGTTATTGGAAGAAATCTATCTCCATTTTTGCATATATTGCATTTCCTTTTTGTCTATATTGGATTCCATTATTACTATTATTGGAATCCAATAGTAGTCATATTGGTCTCCAATATTGTCATTATTGGAATTATTCTAGTCCAAATTTCACTATTATTGGATTCTAATATTGCTATTTTTTGGATTCCAATTTGGCTAATATTTGATTCCAATAGCGCTATTATTATCGATTCCAAGTTCAACACCGTTGTAATCCAATTTGTAAATCCCAATTTTTTTATTTTAATTTCACTATTTTAGGATTTTTAATTTTTTATTATTTAAACCCCCACATAAAAAAAAGTGGTTGCTATCTTACATAATCCACGTGACCATCTATCTTACATAAGCCTCTCATAAGCCTCGTGGGTCGTTATCTTCAATAAGCCTAATGGTTTCTAACTTACATGATGAAAGCACATCTAAATTAAATCAGCCTAGCGAGGTCAAAGTTACATATTTTTATTGGCCGATTTGTGCACAGGACTTGAATTTACTTGTGTTATTAGCTACCTTTTTCTTATTTTTTAGTATAAAAGTTAGAAATGTTGACTTTGATTTTTACAACTAGTGGTACTATACTACACATTACCACTGACAGTCATTTGCTTATGTATAATCATTGGCTTCTTTCCCCTATGGATTTCTAAAGATGTATAGCCTAGTGGTCGTTGTGACATAATGTTTTTTGTTACATGCTAAAATTCAAATATTGACTCCAATGGAAGGCCAAAAATTAGTGATTGGAATTCAATGTATTTTTAGCGAGAACAATTTCAAGTTCGAAAACTCACACTTGGACATGACAATGATAGCTCATCATAGTGTGATTCATGGCCTCGTAATCTATAAGTGTGATTCAACAAATGACGCAGTGCGATCCATCACACTAAGAAGTTTGATCCCTCTCACATCGGAGTACAATCCTCTCACACGTCGAAGTGTGATACTTTGCACCCTGAAGTGCAATGGATCACACATCAATGTGTGATCCTCACACAATGACGTGTGATACCTCGGATGAAAAAGTACATGAATTTTAAATATTAAGTGCGAGCATTTACATTTTGAATACGAGCAATTGCTTCTGTATCTCACAAATGATCATATTCACTATCCTCGTATCCTACCTGGTGCTACCCCATATTCCTTACTTTTGACACAAAAGCCATACTACCCCTTAAGATTGAGATCCCTTATTTTCCTATATATTTGTGAGATTATTTAGATATAGAGGAGGTGTTATCCCAAGTTCACCCCTCAAGGTAAATTGGATAACTCACATGATTTCTTCAGGCTGAGAAAGTAGAAATGGCTCGAGGGAAAAATTTAGGTTTTGGAGCTCCCTTTGTCTCTTTTCTAACCCCCATCCAAGGAAAAATTCAAGGAGTTAGGAAAATTTAAAAAATCCAAAAAATTGGCTTCAGCTAGTGTATTGCGGTAAAATCGAATATTTTCATCCTAGGCCTTACAAGTTCACAAGGGACATCTAGGACCTAAAATGAAATGGCCGCAGGCAGTTCAAATTGGAAAAATAAGGTATTTTTTCCTAATAGGTCTATGGGACATCGAGACATGCGGGACACGCATGGCCGAAATCACCGATTTGCAAAGGGTGCAGATAAGTCAAGTTTTTGTCCCAAGGTCCGCGGGATAGGCATGGGCTCCAAATGCCGAAAGAGCCGATCACAAAGTAGTGCGGGTAATAGAGAAGTCAGCAGCCCTCATGGCCCGATCAATGAGGGACAGATGGGACATCAATAGTAAAAATCACCACACAAATGGGGAAAAGGCAAAAGTGGGGAAGGGAGGCCCGAGACGGTCCAAATACGAGTGGGACACAAGTTCGCCGAGGACCTGATTTAGTTGAAAATACGATACCAAAGGGATGCGAGCGAAGCCGAGATTTTTTTCTAGAAAACCAAGATATAAGGATCCAAAATACTTGATATAGCCAAATGCAAGGGAAAATAGTGCAAATCAGACCTCGAACTTCAAACGGCCATAACTTTTGACCCCGAGCTTCGATTTTCATGAAATTTGACTTTTGGAATGGGCACGATGTCCTCTGTGCCAAAAAAATAGTATTTCTTAATTTTGATGAGGGTAGGTATATGAAAATAAAGGAAACATCTCCACTCTTATAAATTTAATGTCTGGTCTTGTTAAATGACATAAATGCATGGTAGAACCAAAATAGTTAACCGTACTCATGAGGCCATAACTTTTGCGCTTTCTCAACAAAAATACACAAAGTTGGTACCGTTGGAACCGTGGTTCCGAGACCGATGTAATAAAATCAAGAAATTTAGAATTTGATTAGGAATCAATTGTGATTTTGTAGAAAACGTGCCCAATCCTGAATAATTATTTTATTTGGTAGTTGAGATGCATTCAATAAAGCATGGGCTGACATATTTCACTGCTGCAAGTTATGGGATAGTATGGGGGTAATTTTTCAAGAAATAGAACATCATTTCAATCTTTTACTACCTTTTGCAAGTGGTTGAAGGAAAATTTTGGGATTTTCATTTTCCCTCTCTCTCTCTCTCTAAAATTTCTATAAATTGGAGTGTTGGGCTCATTGTAAAGAGAGATAGTTTGGAGTAGAAAAACACTATCAATTTTTTTTTGTGAAGCTAATGTGTTGTAGACCCTTGTAGTGGACTCCTTGCATGGTGATCTAGGCCCTTATTCTGTAATAGATTGGATTGTGCATATCAATGAAGCAATAAATACAAGTTTGTGGATAATTTTTCCC
This sequence comes from Taxus wallichiana var. yunnanensis, assembly GCA_018340775.1. Lineage (NCBI taxonomy): Eukaryota > Viridiplantae > Streptophyta > Pinopsida > Cupressales > Taxaceae > Taxus > Taxus wallichiana. Next base: position 639,936,415 of record CM031234.1, read on the forward strand.
CTGCTCTGTTTGTTTGCATTCTTCTTTCCCTTTCAAACTCATTAAAAATATATTGTGTCTACCTTATACTCTACAAATATTATTTATCATTGTGTATGTATGAAACATTGTTGTGAATGCATTTTCTAACCATGGAGAACTGTTATCACCCCTTTTAGTATGTATTTTGTTTCTAGTTTTCACACATTGGAAGACTGTTCTCGCACTCTCCTTTTGTATCATTTGTCATCCTTTGAGTGTAGGATTTTTTTCATGTAATCTCTCTCCTGTTCCCTTTAAATTTAGATTAGGATCAAATAGTTTTCCTACATTAGAGTAGATTGTGGCAGGTAGTTTAGGAGCAAGAACCAACTTTCTCTGGAGGTCTATCTCAAGTAGCAAGTCCGAAAACTTGGAGATAGTACCCATGTTATCCAATCACACTGTGACATCAAGCACACACACTTGTGGAAACCATACGGTGTTATGATTCGGTAATAACTGGAGGATTATAAAGTTTCCAGATTCATAGAGCTAGAGTTGTTGAATGATAAATTCCTTCATACCCTTGATCATCTAAATTTATATAAGAATCTAGTGCTTGAGGCTAATAAAAAGCATCATACCTCGTAAGTTTGAGGTAGGAGACATTTACCTAAAGAAGAATCAATTTAATACCACCATGGATAGAGAAAAGAAAGCCAAGTTTTAACCTAATTGGTTAGGACCATATGTTGTGGTTCCTAAGTATGGTTCAAGAGCATATAAACTTTTTGATTTTAATGGTGACGAGATGTGGGATCCTATGAATGTCATGCACCTCAAGTAGTTCTATGCTTAGGCATGAAAGTCCATCAATATCCGAAAATAAAAAGTATAAAACTTAGGAAAAGAAATAAAAAGGTAAAGAAAATTCAATCCATCCAAGTGTCAAAACTAGGCAATTGTGGCACTTTGGACAATTCATTTGGTTAAAACTAGTTTCTGGCACCATCGTAGGGTCTGTTGTTCACAACCATCTCACATCAAGGAATACCATGGCTTTTTTCCTATTCTATTTTTTCCCTATGTGTCTGTGATACTTTTGAGCCTATCCTTTGTGGCCTTGATCTGGTTGATCCTATTCATGTATGTGAAGAGTATTCCTTTGTACATTCACATCTTATGCTAGGGAATTTTCCACATCTTCACTTTCTTGCACATACGTGTGTTGTTTTCCATTTTACATTCGTATATATCACTGGGGGGATCCACGTTTCTTTGTTTACTTTCACGTAACTTTGGAAAATTGTTTGAAAAATATAAACACCTTTATAACTTTTTGAAAATATCAAAATATTCAAAAATGTTTGTTCGAAAAAAACTAAACATTCAAATATGTTCCAAAAAAACTAAAAAATTAACATTGTATCGATAAAATACATAAACAACGTAAAAACATTTTAAAACTATCCCAAAAACAACGTACTATTTTATTACTTAATTCTTTGTTTATACATATTTTTGTTGTCTTAATTTTTCATGTTGTATGATTTTATAGGATTCATTGGTTCTTTGCTTGCTTATATTAAGTCTTACTTAAATAAGTTGTGAAATTCATTGGAATTTCTATTTGCATTGTTGTGTTGGTGTATTATTTCTTTTTATTGTGTTTATTTTTGTTTGTTTCAATTGTTTGTTATCATTTTACCATCACTATCATCTATCATTACATCTAAAAATTATCACATCTAAATAAATGCTAAGCTAACATCATATAATATCATCAAAGAGTGTATTATATTTTATTCCAACTTTTTTAAATAAGTTGTGAAACTTGTGTTTATTTTTGTTTGTTTGGTGTAATTATATTTGATTATCATTTTTCTTGTGTTTATTTTTGTTTGTTTGAATTGTTTGTTATCATTTTACCATCGTATCATCTATCATTACATCTAAAAATTATCACATCTAAATAAATGCTAAGCTAACATCATATAATATCATCAAAGAGGGGAAAGAGGGATTATCTTTATTCCTACCTCACTATAGAGCATAATAAAAACATGGACTAAATATGTTATCTCATAAAACAAAATGTCATATGGTAAAATTCTATCATCATATATCCATAAAAATTTTCCATATGCAAAATGCGTCTCAATGCACATAAGATACAAAACACACCATCTTGGGAATGGATAAAAAATATGCCTTCATCGAAGGCATAATTAAAAATAATACATATACATCTGATAAAAAGTGTGCATTCATCACGAGGCATACATAAAAAATAATACATATACATCTAATAAAAAAATTTCCTTCATCACGAGCCATACATCTAAATTAATACATCAATAAGAGAGTCAACCCTAGCTCTTAGCGACATCAGGACTACCTCATCAATGAATTTGACTGGCAGTCACATGCTACGGTGGTGGCATCTATTGTGCTAAAGGCCACGGGTGTAGTGATGACATCCCCATGGATCTCAAAGTCCTAGATAGCCTATGTTATCTCAATCATTAATGAATGATAACCATATTACTATAAGGTACGGACTCTCTATCCCTTTGGAATGGCCCCATACTATAATTATCTATCATGTAAAACCTCAACTATTATTGTAGAAAAATCACACACTAGATCCTAGACACCTCCTGGTAGTGATGCATGGTCGAGATCATCCTCCTTTGCTATCAATCAGGCCACATCTACCTAAAGTTGAATCCTATCAAAACCCCACTATGATATCTCTGTAGCCAATTGATCTCACTCGATGTTAATCATGAGACATCCACATGTAGTTTTTTCCTATCAGCGGAATGAACACATATCTCTCAGACATTTCCTGTTGTAGTTGTTTCCTCAAGGCTTCTAGAGGAATGCCACTTTATTGTACATGGGGTTATATATGTGGTGGTCCCCCTAATCTTGAAATAATTTTAAAACACAGAACATGTATCGATAGTGACCTCAATCGTGATCCCTATCCTGACACTTGTTTAAGTTGAGATCCCCATTATCCTGACACCTGTTTAAGTTGAGATCCCCATCCATCTCTCCCATCCCTACCTAACCGTAATATAAAAACTAGTTACTCTAGGTGGTGAGTCTCTAATATGTACAAAGGGAACATGTTATTCCTGCACCTATATGATGGACACATGTTGGGCCTACACCTGAATACCCTATATAGGAACATGTTGTACAATAGGAAGATGTTGTGCATGTACTTGTGGGAGTGCCTATAGTTGTGCCTCTTGTTGTGGAGGCTGTTATGGAAGTGGAGCCTATGGCTTTGGATTTACTAGTTCATGTCCCTATCCTTGTACATCACTTACCTCCTCCTCTACCTTGGCCTCAAAATTCTTTACTTAGGCCTATCTTGTGCCCGACCTACCTCTCTCCTATGATATGACTATAGTTATGCCTGCATCTATGGAAGCTTATGGGATAGTGAATCGATGAGGAACTACTATTGCATACCATGCTACATCATCTACAATAGTGCAAGGATTGAATATTTGCGCTCTCATGTCCTATCATTGTGGGACTATACCCTTAGAACTCTGTATCACCCTCGGTAGTGTACGGTAGGGTCTAAAGTGAAAAACCTATTGATCTTGATGTGCATACCACATGTCATCTCCAGAATACCCTGTATGAAACCTAACTATTGTTACACCATATGCATATGGTACCACTCAAGAATATTCCTGTGATTTTAGATAAAAAGTGCTCTACCTCTATGAAACTCAATTTGATGCATCCTCTCGCCACTTATAGGACTTTTATGTTTGCTATGTAATCATGTGTAATTGTAAGTGATCAAAAGAATGCATTTGGCAGGTGGTATCACCCATGTGATCTCTTATATCATCTTCAACTAGTTCCAATCCCATGCATGAGGCCTCCTCACATCCTCTGATGCATATATCTCTAAGTGGGCACTCGATCTCAATATGCCATTAGATACAGGATATTAGTATAAGTACACTAGTATGCACTGACCCCATCAAAATACCTCTCTATCCATGAGTTGATGTATGAATCCTATCGGACAAAGTGGTAAGTTTGTCCTAGTCTTGTTATGTAGTAGGAAGCCACTAATAAGAGCCATCAAGTATATAAGTATGTGAGAAATTCTCATGTCATTGAAATAGATATACAAATGAAATTTCATGCCTCGTCAAGGAAAGTCATCTATTTGAAAAAATCCCATACCTAGTCTAGGATTTAGTTGTGGAGTTCTTTATAGGTCACTATGCTAACCCATATAGAAACTCAAAGAATTTGATACACATCCTCCAATGTGAATTTCATCTCACTAGTCGGTAATCTAAAGATCTCACTCTCAATACATCATATGTCTACTAATGTTGTGAGAATGGAATGGTCTAGCATAATCCATGACATCTCTCGTAATGTGGCTAATCATGTAGCCTCTTGCAAGCAACTTGTCTGTAGTCCTCCCGACGAGAGAAATAATGATCATAAGCCCGAATACATCTATATTGCTCATGTATATATAAGTTGCACAATATTTCTTGCAAAATTACCCAACATAATTAATTACCATCATTTCTTCTTAAAAACATATTCCTAAGGTGTTCTGATTCTTATAACATTATTTTAAATATCTCCTAAATTCTTCTAAGACCTCTTAAAAGGAAAAACTATGCACTAGTGCATTCATTTTTGCACTATAATATGTCTTTTTCACAAGTTTTTAGCAGTGAATATGCCTTTTCACAAAAATGGGCCTTTTCACAAAAAGCGTAGGAATTTTAATGCCCATTCAATAATTTTGATACTACCGCAAGACCCTCGATAGCACAGGCCTTTTAACTCCCATGAACTCATTTTGACACTAGAGAATCCCTATACTAACGTGTTCCTTTTTGTGCCCTGTCATCACCAATCAAGGCACTATGATAATTCTTCACGGGAACTCCTCGTCTTATGATTATTTACTAATGCACAGCCTTTAGTTTGGTGCATGTAATTTGGAAACAAAACAACAACATAACACAAAAATACCATCGACTATGATAAGACGGAATGATGACAAATCTGAAATATCAAAGTAAATTATAATATTAACATGAAATTGTTACAATCTCACCCATGAGGTACTTCAACAAGACTATGGGAGAAACTTTACAATTACACATCTCGATGGCTTCTTCAACACACCTTTAACTGATGGCTTTCTTTGCACACTTCCTACAATATTTCTCACTACTTCTTTCTATGCTAAATGAGGTGGGTGGCCTCTCTATTTATAGAACTTCTAGGCTTATCCATCTTATCTCTAAGATAGGATAAGAAATCCACTCGACGAATCATATTCCATACCTTAACTCTTTATCTGTACATGTAAGCTTATCTCTTAAGATAAGATAAACCTTATCATTTTACATGGGTTCCACATTTTTAGACTTTTTACAAATAAAATACACAAAATATTTATGACCTCACTCCTTGTCCTTATTACCAATATAATATTCTAATTCCTAATCATGTAGACCCTACTTCTCTAATTACCCAAACTTTGACATTTTAACATTACCGGACCACTTACGACAAATATTTACTTTTTACAACATTCCTATTGTACTTTGATGCTACCGTACTCCACATTGTTGGCGACACCGCTTGACGGCGCCATTGTCTTCTATCAAACGCTACTACTAATTATACTTAACAACATCCTATTCCTAATACATACATTAATGAAATAGAAATTATGGAGGAAAATTTTAGTGTCGACATCTTCCCTCTTATTAGCTTCTACTCCGTCCTCGGAGTAGACTATTCTCAGTGCTTGGAAAATCTTTAACTTGTCGTGGTTGACGCATTTCGTAATGGGAGTGCCATCCAATTCCTCCAATCAGATTACCATTTTCATGCACAAATGCTATTTTGTAGGGCCCCATCCATTTTGGAAGAAATTTTCTCTGTCTTCTTTTTTGTATCTCGAATCATATACTAGAACCAAGTCATTCACATGAAATGGAGACCACCGGATCTTTTGATCAAATTATTCCTTCTCGCTTCATTTTCTTCTTATAGCTTGTATCCTTTGCTATTTCTCTCATTTCCTTCAGCAAATGAAGATGTACCAACCTTTCTTTTTATGAATCACTTTCATCCATCCTTTCATTTTTCATAACTCTCACAAAGGGGAATATCAAACTCAATAGGAAGAATCGGATCAATGCCATAGGCCAACCGAAATGGGGAGTATCCTGTTGTTGACTTTGATGTTGCCCTATATGCCCACAATGCTGCATGAATCCTTTTATCCCATTTATGTACCGCAAGGCTGCATCTTTGCTAGAATTTGACACAAAGACAAAATTTGTTCGCTCCACCTGTCCATTTGTGCTTGGCTTGTATGTTGTTGCCTTCCCATGCTTAATAGAAAACTTATTGACTAGGGATTCTACCACCTCATTAATGAAGTGGCTTCCTTGATCTATTACAATTTCTAATGGACAACCAAATCGGTGACAATGCGTTCATATATGAACCTTGCCACTTCATCCATGGAAGTCAAGTTTTGGCCTAATGGCCTAGCTTTAACCCACTTGGTTAAATAATGCATGGCAACTACAATATACTTATTTTGGCGTGATGTAGTTGGAAGTGGACCTACAATGTCTATTCCCCACTTTTCAAAGGGAATAGGACATAATGGAGCTGATGAAGTCTTACGGTTACCATGTGTTTGACAAATATCACATGTCTTACAATAATTATAACAATCTTTAAAAAGAGTGGGCCAGTGATAACCTGCATCCAAGATCCTTCTTGCTGTAAGTTGTCCAGAGAAGTGCCCTCCACATGTACCATTGTGGAATTCTTCTAGTAGCTCCTTTCCTTGATCATGTCCAACTGCCCTCTTGTACTGTCCATCAGGTCCTATTCGAAATAATACTCCATGCAGAATAGAATATGGACGACTGGCTTGAGTAATATTTCTCTTAGTCTTTGCATTGGCACCATCAGGAAACTTGAATTCATTCAGATAATTCCAAATATCTATGTATTCACTAGGGATTGTGTCAAGGGAGAACAATGCTGCATCGGGAAAATCATCATCATCACAAGATGATCCTAAACCATCATAGGCTCGAGAGAGTGCATCTGCATTGACATGCTTCTTTCCTGCCTATCTATAATATCAAATTCAAATTCTTGTAGCAAAATTATCCATCTTGCTATCCTCCCTGATGGGTTAGGCTTATTGACAATATATTTCAGAGCCTGATGATCTGTTACAACTATAAATTTTTTCCCTAGCAAGTAATTTCTAAACTTCTTTACAGCAAAAATGATAGCCAGAGCCTCTTTTTTAGTTACGATAGTTTACCTCAAAGACTTTGCTCATTTGTCTTCTCCCAAAGTAAATTGGATGTTCATTCCCATTTTCATCCTTTTGGCTCAAAGTACTTCCTAGTGTTGCATCTGAGGCATCAGTGTACACAATGAATGGCTTGCTCCAATCTGGATTCTTCAAAATAGGTGAAGACACCAGGGCTTCCTTCAGTTGTCTAAAAGCTTCATGTGCCTTATTTCCTGGTTCATAAGTAACATCCTTCTTCAAGAACTGGGTTAGTGGCTGTGCAATCTTTGAGAAATTCTTGATGAACCTTCTATAGTAACCCACATGGCCTAAAAATGATCTCAACTTACTTCTATTCATAGGAAATGGTAAATCTTTGATTTTTGAAACTTTATCAGGATCAGTACCAATACCATCTCTGGATACAACATGCCCTAACAAAACACCTTTAAAACATCCAAAGACACACTTTGTAGGGTTTAGTGAGGCTTGTGCTTCATCTAACCTTTGAAATGTTGTCTCCATCTGGTGCAGGTGGTCCAACTTGCTCCCATAGATGTAAAAATCATCCAGAAATACTCTGATGAAGGTCCCAATGTAGGGTTCGAACACCCTATTCATCAAATGCTGGAATGTTGCTGGAGCATTACACAACCCAAAAGGCATAACTCTATAAGCAAACGTTCCCCAAGGAGTGGTGAACGTGGTCTTCATTGATCTTTCTCTGCTATACGAACTTGGTTGTAGCCGCTATATCCATCAGCAAAACTATAGCACTCCTGGCCAGCTACTTCGTCCAAGATCTGATCTGAAAACGGAAGAGGGTAATGATCCTTCTTTGTTGCCTTATTGAGCTTCCTGTAATCAACACAAATGCGTAGCTTCCCATTCTTTTTTATTGAGATGACAATGGGAGAAACCCATTCTCAATTCTCCACAAAGAAATATGAATCTTGCATCAAGAACTTATCTATTTCTTCTTTTACAGTCTTGGAAAAATTAGGATTCATTCTATATGGCATTTACTTTATGGGCTTAGCACCATCTACCAACTCAATACAATGTTCTACCCAACTTACTTGACGGAGTTCCTTGTAATCAAAAGTGAATAGGTGTATGTACCTTCGAAAGAGCTGGAGGTAGGATTCCTTCTCACTCTCCATCACAACATCACCAATCTTTATTTTTGGAGACAATCATCAACTTCTTCTTCGAGATAATTTTATGGGGTCATGAGTTGGTGTGACTCGGCGGGATATCCATGACTCAAACATCCACCTCACTTTCTTCATCTTCAGTGTCCACTTCACTGGTACTAGAGTAATCAGAGGATGTCCAATCATCAGTTTCATCACTTGAATCCACAGGTTCTGCTTTATGATGTCGAGGGATCACGTTTATCTTCACCCTCTCTCTACCACATCCAAGTGTCATGAAACCTTCATTCCAGTAGTTTCTTGCATGAACTCTCCTTAGCCATGGTCTTCCTAGCAGCATTGGGTACGCAACAGTACCATTTTTCATCACCTGAAAGTCTACCACACATATAACACCCATAACAGATATTGCCACATTTGAAACTACACCTTCTGGTTTAGTTTTTCCCTTATTTAATGACCTTAACATAAGTGTTGAAGGGTGATCAATTTTTAAACCCAAAATATTCATTACAGACTCGGTCATTACATTAACTGCAGCACCTCCATCAACTAAGACATCATGAATTGAAATACCATTACATAATACCTCAGCTTGTGGAGCATAGGGATCTGCCTCTGCCTCCAAAATAGGGACCTCAACCTCCTTCCTTCTTCGAGCATTGAGTCCACCTCGCAACTCCCGCCTCTTCTCAGAAGACATAGCCAAGAGTTGACCATATGTAATATTTGTAGGCCTTTTGGACAGATCTTCCAAGATGGAGTATGGTCCTTGCCCCTGTGAAATCAAAAATCCTGCACACCCAACTTTCTTCTCCTATGTTTCTTACTAATTTCTCCTTTCATCTTCTTAGGATCAGTTCCATCTTGATTATCTTTTTCTTTCTTTCTTTTTGTTACAAACACATCTACTTCATTATTTCTACTCTTATCTACTACATCAAGAGAATTCACAGGTGCTTTTCCTTTATCATTATCTCTTGTACCAGATGTAGAAGCTCTATCTGGACAATTATACTTATAATGACCCTTTTTATAACAACCATAACAAACAACTTCAGAAATATTTCTTTTTGGACCTCTATCTCCTCCCTGAGAACTAAATTCCTTTCCTTGAAGAAGATTAATAGTTAACTGGCCCATCTTCCTAAGCAGATCTTCATACTCAGTAGATGTACTAGGAGAAATATTTGTGCTCACCGGGAGTGGTTGTGGATTCTGGACCAAAGGTGCTGGTGTAGGCTCTACTTTAACAACAATTTCTTTGGGCTCCTCTTCCATGCTTTCTTCTTGCCTTCTTGCAATCTCCTTTGCTTGTTCAATGGTAGCTGGGCGGTCATACTTCACTCATTGTCTGAATCTCGGCTTCATCCCAAGAATGAAGTGCTTACAGAGGAGATTATCCACGCCATTCATCAACCCATCCGCTAATCCTTCCTTCCGGATCTAGGCATCGAGCTTCCTCCTTAGCTCTAGAACACGAGCATGATAATCCCTTATCTTCTCCTTCTCTCCTTGGGTTAGCTTTGTGATATCAATCATGAGATCTGCATATCTCTGTTGTTCACCAAATTCTTCAAGAAAACTTTCGCTTAATAAATCCCATGAATTTTTCACATTATCACCTAGTGTTTCAAACCACCTAAGTGCGGAACCATCCAAAAAGGTAGCAAAAATTCAGTCCATTGTTCCCTTCTTATAATCCCATTACAAATACAAGATCGCTTAAAATCTTGAATGAAAGAAGAAGCATCTTCATTAGATTGAGATGAAAAAACAGAATCTTTCCCATTTTCAAAAGTAACCATCGTGAAATACCAACCCACAAGTACAATCAACAAGACTTATGTCCATAAATAATTGGAATTACTATAGAAATGACCATAGTAAACTATGGTAAAACTTGACTTACTTGTAGTAAAAACCAGATTTTATTCACGTGGTAAACACTATTCACGGTAAAAAGTGACTTTACTTGTGATAAATACTATTCATCGCAAAAATGACTTTATCATGGTAACTACTATTCATGGTAAAAATGAATTTACCATGGTAACTACTATGCACAAAAAAACAAGGTTACCCTCTAATTGATTTTTGCCTAAGTGGGAATATCTCTCCAAAAATCCACCAACGAGGAATGGTCCTAAGAACGGAACCAAAATGTCATCACCAATCCGCACTATGATAATTCTTCACCAGAACTCCTCATGCTATGATTATTTACTAATTCACAACCTTTAGTATGGTGGATGTAATCTGAAACAAAACAACAACATAACACAAAAATACCATCGACTATGATAAGATGGAATGATGACAAATCTGAAATATCAAATTAAATTATAATATTAACATGAATTTGTTACAATCTCACCCATGAGGTACTTCAACAAGACTATGGGAGAAACTTTACAATTACACCTCTCGATGGCTTCTTCAACACAACTTTAACTCGATGGCTTCCTTTGCACACTTCCTACAATATTTCTCACTACTTCTTTCTATGCTAAATGAGGGGGTGGCCTCTCTATTTATAGAACTTCCAGAGCTTATCCATCTTATCTCTAAGATAGGATAAGAAATCCACTGACGAATCATATTCCATACCTTAACTCTTATCTACATACATGTAAGCTTATCTCTTAAGATAAGATAAACCTTATCATTTTACATGGGTTCCACATTTTTAGACTTTTACAAATAAAATACACAAAATATTTATGACCTCACTCCTTGTCCTTATTACCAATATAATATTCTAATTCCTAATCATGTAGACCCTACTTCTCTAATTACCCAAACTTTGACATTTTAACATTACCGACCACTTACGACAAATATTTACTTTTACAACATTCCTATTGTACTTTGGTCATTATCGTACTCCACATTATTGGCGACACCGTACTGACGGTGCCGTTATCTTCTATCAAACGCTACTACTAATTATACTTAACAACATCCTATTCCTAATACATACATTAATGAAATAGAAATTATGGAGGAAAATTTTAGTGTCGATAAACCCATGCACTCATTTCGGTGCTAAGTCAAGACAAGCCTAGGCCTAGCCCAAAACTAGTGTTACACCAAGTTATAATTTTTAAAGAAAAAAATCTCTTAACAATAGCACATGCATTGTAATGTTACCTCACTCAATGGCTTGCGCTAGAGTGATCCAACAAAAATATCTTTCATTTAAAACACATTAAATTAACTCAAAAATAAAAAAAATTATATGTACCACTAGACCATCCATAGGAAGCCTCTCAGAATCTCAAATGCAATCTACGATGTTCTATGCCTCTAATTTTTTTCCATCTATCTCACAGTCAAAGAAAGCTCCTTATAATAATAATACTAAAATTCAATAGCAAATAATGGCTCATGATGGATTTTTCTCCACCTACTTTTCTATTTATAGTTGTTTAGCCCTAATTCTTCATTTTTCTCGCCCTTTAGGGGCTGCATGAATAATATACTCTTCTATTTTATTATAAGCTACATGTTGGAATCCAGCCATGATGATTGTTTTAAATAAATGGTAATTTCCCCGTGTTCACTATGTTGGGGCACGTGTTTTTCTTTTGGGTGAATCTTTCTTATCCACGGGCCATATGTTTTCTTCACGGTGATTTTTGTGGTGTCCACCAGTGATCAAATTTGAAGGGCTCGTCTGAATTTCACTCTGAAGGGTAAATATTGGACCAACCCTTCGATGATGAAAAGTAGTATAAATATTTCGCACTTTGCATGACAAGAGTATATTAAGTAACCACATTATAAAAATAAAGAACATTTTTAATTGAGATATTTTTTAAAAAATGAATTTTTAATAAAACTAAGAACATTTTTTAATTGAGATATTTTTAAAAAATGAATGTTTATTAAAACTAAGAACATTTTTTAATTGAGAGATTCATTTTTTTAAATGAATGTTTTATAAAAACTAAGAACATTAATTAGGTGTTGAATATAATATTTTACATCAATCACATCTAAGAACAATATCTATACTCCCTACATAGGGTCTATTTTATTATAACGCTATTTTATAACTCAACCTAAAACAAGTCATCTATTAATTAACTTATTTACTTTGAAAAGTTGCTTAATAGTTTGTTTCTTACAACATTAAGCACACAAGTAATGAGTAAGATCAATTATACTGGTCTAAATGTGTTAGGGTGTGTTAATGCACCTCTAGACGCTCGAGCATTTAGACAACAAAAACAAAAGCAAACTATCCATAACTATTAACTCAAACTCAAATTTGATTTTCTATATGCCACCTCTATGAATGCCATTATTACGCACCTTCCACTATCTTTTCAAACTCACTTTGCTTAATGTGCATGTTAAACGAGAAGAACATCCCTTTGATTCATATTAGGCTCAAGCCAATAGGTTCCAATGTAGTGATCCTCTGACTCGACATTGATATGATCCTTGGCTTACATAATTTATACTTTGAGCCTTCACAGTTAATTGATATTGTCCACTATTTCAATCTCATATGTTGTGGATTTCACCTAGGAAAATTTTAGTGGCGAATCTTCATTAATTCATGAATATTCTCATTTTTAAAATTTCACATAAAATTTTGTGAAATTTTAGGTATATGGATATGACTAATTCACCTAAATTTTAAAGGTTCAAGTTACTTTTAGGGGTCATTTCACCCAACGTTTACGCCAATAACCAAATTTTTTAATTCAAATTGCCATTAGCGAGAAATTAAAATTTGTAAAATTCACCTTAATATATAAAACATTGCTAAATATCACTATGGTTGTAGGGTAGTGACTGCTAAGCTATGCAAATAGTTGTTTACAATGACCAAATCTAATGGAATTTACTCATGTTTTAAATATTTGCATCATCACTTATCCCATGATTTGATATATGGGATGGAAATTTGGAAAATTGGTATACTTATGTTTGTAGTATATTTAATCTCATATTCCTAGTGCCCAATATCCAAATTTTGTGTTTGCAACTAAATATTTTATGAGGATTTACAAATTAAAATGAGAGTGGTTGACAACCATTTTTCCACATAGCCCTTCTTTTGACAATTTGAATAAAATATTACACTTACAATTTGTCAAATGATTTATAGGTTTTGAAAATTTTTCTGAGGGAAATTTTGACTTGCCCTTCTCTGACAAGTTGGAAGCCCTCGGAAGGGTTGTGAACAGTGCAATTTTGAATGCTGGTGTGCACATGCATTGTTATTCTTCTAGATCATTTTCTTCCCAAAATTAAAAAAATTGTTAAAAACTAAAAAATCCAAAACTTAATAAAAATTTATAAGTTGGTAAAACAACATGCACGTAGATGAATCTTTAATTGGATGAATCATCCTCAAACATCGCAATTTTTCCTACAAGACATATTTCTTTGGTCCTTACTTTTTCTCACAAATGACATGTGAATCATCTGGATCTACCTCCATTAACAAAGCTTATTTTTTTAGTATGTCTTTACTCCATTGTAAAACGAGTTGTTTGGTATAGTTTCATAGTGTATGATTAATTTTTCATATGACCCCTATGTTCTCCATTTATTGACCTCGCATGTATCCTTTCATAGGTGCCATTTGTCAACCTTGCCATTAATCTGGAACATTTGGAAACTAAAGCTCGATAACAAAAACATTGGTGCAACTATTCTTGACCATTGTTTATTTGAGTATGTGTGTTTGTACTTGTTTCCCTGTCGAGTTAGTTTGTTTACTTTATCATATTTAATTACGTTATGTATGTTTCATTGAGTTTGTATTTTAGAAATGAATAAATGTTAGTATTATAGCTTTTCATGTTATTTTACACTTTGTTGTATGGTTATATTATAATAAAATGCAAATGATGTAGATATGAGAAAAGTGAAGATACAATGTTTTTTTGAGGTAAAGTTTCTTTCAATAATATTAAAAATGCCATAGGTCATGGTATAACTGATTATAAATGTGTCAAGGCAGTTCTAAATAACATTCGTTTAAAATTTACCAAAGGTACTTATGCGCACATAAATTTAAACATCGTGTGTTTACCCCTTTAATGAATTATTTGACTTATATAGTAAAACAATTAGAGGAGGTAAACATGGTTAAATACCCAAACACTATACCTTATGGAGATGATGAGCTAAAAGCAACATGGTTCCAAGAAAATGAATATTGTGGGATTCATTGTGTTAGTGGTCACAAGAGTGATAAGTGTTTGAAGCTAAAACACTTCATACAAGATTTAATCGATAACGAAGATGTGGAAATGGACTCCCAAGGACCAAGTAAGTCTTGTAATCAAAACTTGGGAATCTCTAAAGAGCCTTTCCTAAGCATGATAAAGGGAAGAAAAAGTTGGATCAATGGCAATCTTCTTAAGACAAGAGTACTAACTATGTTTCCAAAACCAATAATCCTTTTGATTCTCTAATTGGTTGTGTTAACCCAACTATTCAACATATCCACATTATGAATATTAAAAGAGAGTGTGTCTCATGGAAATGCGACATGCTCAGCTCATTATCCTAGAACCTCCTCTTCCTACCTCTTAGGATATTCATTATGATTTTTTGGAGAAACTTGGAAAAACCAAAGTTAATATTTTGATCTTATATGTTCTCAAAATATCTAATGTTCACAAATACATCCTTTACAAAATTCTACAGGGGTCAGGAGTGTGAACTGATATTGATACTTCACTCTTCCAAACCTTGGTCACATATATTTCTCCTAATAAGCACATAAAATTTAGTCATCAAGAGATTCTGAAGAGGATCCCATGCATAATCTACCATTACATATTGAAGTAATTTTTCATCATAAAAAGATAAAAAGGGTGCTTGTGGATAGTGGATCGGGCCTAAATATTTTTACTTTGAAAATGGTCTGAAAATTAGGCCGAAATGATGTTGGTTTACAATGTAAGGTCATCACCATTAAGGTATATGATAAAGAAGAGTGACATCAATTTATATGGTCATTTTTCCTATAGAAGTTGGGCCTACTACTCATGACACCAAGTTCTATGTTTTGGAATTGGAACTTTCTTATAACATGTTCCTTGATAGACCATGAATTCATGCCATGTAGGACGTTCCTTCCACCTATCATCAATGTCTAAAGTTATACCATGAAGGAAAGACTATTACCATTCGGGGATCCTCAATCCTTTGCTCATTTCAAATAATTATTGGGTTATTTTCCTACCAAAATTGAGTTCCCTTCAACATAAATGTCTGCTCAAGTTCAATCAAAGGCACTCAGCTCATGCATTGAGTCGAGATACCTTGGTCTCTTGTAAGGATGGTGCTTCTACATCAGACTCTCCCTTTGCTTCATGGGAGATGAAATTTATTGCAAATGGCTGTAGAGAATATGATCTCCAACATGCCCTTTTAGTTTCCAAACTCCCCTATCACCCAAGACGTGAGGTAGGCCTAGCTATAAATATAAACGACCTCGAGAGCATTTTAGCATCGAAACATTTACTCTTAGTGGTCTATTATCAGCTTAGAAGCTACTTGGGAATATTGTATCCTAACCTCGGATGATTAAATGCATCCATGCTATCAATCACCCAAGTATTTTATCCCAAATAAAATGATGTATGCTATTGGATACAAAGGATATGGATGTGGCATAAACGAACGAGGTAAATGGGAAGCACTTAATACCAAAACGTAAGGTTTGTAAGTATGGTATTTTTATTTGACTATATGGGTCCAATCCTCCAAAGGGTCAAAGCAACCTCTTCTAAATGGGAAGATAGTTCGTCTGATTATGAAAGTGAAACAAATTCCTGGTGTAGTATTTACGAATACCTTTCCTCTACAAAATTATTTTCTAATACAACCATATTAATCATATCCCCTACTATTCCTAAATTATGTATTTTCTATACTTCCCTTGTCCATTGGGATCTAAAACAACATATACCAATCGACTTGTTTAAAATGATGAAGCAATTGGTGATTTTATGGGTCTCCATGACACCATTCCTATTCTTGATCATAAGAAGAGATTCTCCATTAATTTCGATAGATGTGCATACTTTGGGTAGGAGGATGAAACTCACGGTCGGAAAAATCAAAATAAAATAAAGGGAAATATATCCTTAGAGAATATTTATAAAAAGAAAAATTCCAAGTCCAATATTGTTAACCTCTTTTGCAGAAAAAATGAAACTTAAATAGTTCCCACTCTAATGGTGAAAAATCATGGAATCATTATATGGAATATAAATAGTTCCCACTCTAATGGTGAAAATATCATCCAGATACATCCTTAGAAATGGAAAGATCATAATCTCCCCAATCCTAGAAACATGGAGGAAGAATCAAAATCGCTAGTGGATGAGAATATAAATGTGAACATTGAAATCACAAAGAAGGAGAAAGTTGAACCTCTATCAAACCTAGAATGGTTAAGTTGGGAGCTTGACTTTCAACATAATAGAAAAATACCTTTTTTTCAACATGCTTCTACATGAATTTTTAGATATATTTATTTGGTGTTATGTGGATATGATAGGGTTAGATCCCTCATTAGTTTTGCATAAAGAAGCTCAATTTTCTCTCCAGATCAAGTAAAACCTTATAAACATGCATCATCATGTCACCTTATAAGTAAAGAGGAAGTAGAAAATTTATTGGTAGTAGGGCACGCATTCATCAAACCTATTGATTATTCAGATTGGATTTCTAATATAGTCCACTGTACAAAAGAAACCGATTGGTATTGGGATATGTAAATATTTTAGATATATTAATAAATTGTGTCCTAAGGATGATTTTCCTCTTCCTAACATCAACATGATTTTTGATTCAACTGCTGGTTATGAAATTATATCACTCATGGATGGTTTTTTGGGATATAATCAGATTAAAATTGTAAAGGACAACAAGCTCATGCCTCAGATCAACACAAGAAAAAATTACTACCCTTGGGGAGACATTCTATTATCAAGTCATGCACTTCAGCCTAAAAATGCAAAACGACTTTCTTCCTCTTTCAACCGGATCGCTTCTCACACCCACTCGCGTACTTCTGTCCTAGATGTCCCTTTGCGTAACCTAGGCTCATCCGCGCCTAGATGTCCCAAATGTCGATGATTATAATCTTTCATGACATGATAAATGATATAATGGAAGATTATATGGATGTAATCTTGGGAAAATCCATGATTAGGGAGGATCATAAAGTGATCTTGTGGTGCTTCTTTCAACATCTTAGAGACTATAATTTTAGACTCTACCCAAAGAAATGTATCTTTGGGGTGACATTAGGAAATTTGTTAGGTTTTATTGTTTCAAAGAGAGGAAATAAATTAGATCTGTAGAAAGGTTACTACCATAACATAAAATCCTCCTAAGAAAATAAAATAACTACGTATTCTACAGGGAAAGATTCAATCTATCGAAAGATTTATCTTAGAGCTCGCAGCTTAAGTGTCATTCATTCACACATCTTTTGAAGAAATATATTTATTTTCATTGGGCTCCAAAAAAAACAAAAACAATCTTTTCTAAAGGAACATCTTTCTAAACTCCCTTTTCTAATGCTTCTTCTTGCATGAAAACCATTTTTTTGTACATTTCTTCCACTCAATTTGTAATTGGCACACTTTTGGCTTAGTATTATATAAGTCAGAAAGAAAATTTTGTTTATTACCTCAACCATATGTTGATTGGGTACGATCTCAAGTATCCACAAATTGAAAAGGTTTTCTTGGCCATCATTTTTAATTTTCAAACACTTTTTCATTATTTTCTAAATAATAAAACAAAGATCATTTATAGAATTGCTCTAGTGAAGTACTTCTTCTCTAAAACTACACTTACAAAAAGATGGATAATTGGATCATCTTTCATAGTGACTTTGATATTGAGTACGTTAATCAAAATTTAGTCAAAGGGAAGGTCTTGGCAGATTAACTAGTTGAATCCCTTTACAGGAATAAAGCCTTTGACTTTGGATCTTCCAAATGCTTCTATGATGTACGTGGAGGATTCTGTCACATGGAAATTATACTTTGAGGGATCCTTTAATTTTCATGGTTCTAGAGCATGATGTTTTCTCATCACCCCTGTGGGTGATCATACTCCTTCAGCATCCCAACTAGGTTTCCCATGCACAAATAACATAGCAGAATATGAAGCCCTTATTGCAAGTATGAAACTGTCTATCAAGTGGGACATTAGACAAGTGAATGTAATAGGTGATTTTCGTTAATCATCAAATAGATAAATGATGAATATAAGGTTAGGGATTAAAAATTCTTCCTTACAAGAAAATGGTTAACACTATGAAGGAACTATTTAGGAAAATCATGTCCTAATAGATACCTAGAGGAAAAATCACTTAGTGGATGCTATGGCCACAGTTGGGTTTGTGTTACACATCCCACCTAGAAAAAATGACATGTCATTCTTCAAATTACACCTACGAACATGAGCATATGACATGTCAAATTCTTGTTTCGTATGTAAAGTTGTTGGTTCCTTTTCCCCTTGGTATAATGACATTTTTAAATATCTCTATGATGAAACCTTCACTATAGACATTTCTCGATCTACTAAATGAAACCTTATCCAACACATAGCCTGCTACACATTACTTGGGAGCATGCTCTATCGTAGAGGCTATGAAAATAATCTATTGCCTTGTATTAATTTAGACAAATCTATCCTAGCGGTCAAGAAGGTGCAAAAAGTCATATGAGGGGCCCATACAAGTGGTATAGTTCTAGATAAAATTTAAGATAAGGCTATTACTAGCCTAAAATGGAAACTGATTGATGTTAATATGCTAAGAAATTATTTTTCTGCCAAAATTAAGACAACCTAATACATGCCCTAACACAATATTTGTAGCCAATCACAACGTTGTGGAATATTTCAAAGTGGGGAATCGATCTCCTTAGAAATCTTACCCCTACTTCATCTAATTACTACATTATCATTATTACTACAGCTAAGTATTTTACAAATTCAGTAGAGGGTGATCCTCATACCTATGTTATCGGTGCCCAGATTTAAAACTTCCTCATCAACCACCTCATTAACCGTTACATTATTCCTTTTGCTATTGTAGCTGACAATGAAAGTCAATAAAAATAATACTATGAAGGTTTTGTGATAACATTTTCAAATCCAACTAAAATGGTCAACTCCCTATTACCCTCAAGGTAATGGATAGGTTGAAGCCTCAAAAAAGAATCTTTTTCATATAATGGAGAAGATGGTTAACAAGATTGGTCATAATTTGTATTTATAGATCCATCCTTCCCTCTAGGAATATTGAACATCTATCCATACCCCTAGTAGTGTTACCCCATATTCCTTAGTTTTCAACACATAATCTTTACTACCCCTTGAGATCAAGAACCCTTATTTGCGAGAACATTTAGACAAAGGGAGGATTATAGAGTTGTGGGTTGAGATAAACTTTCATGCCCTTGATCACCTTAAAGTGTATTAGAATGGAGTTTGTTGAGGCTAAAATAAAATCTTCATACCTTTCCAACTCGAGGTATGGTACCTTTCCCTAAAGGAGAATCGGTTTAATACCACAAAGGATAGAGAAAAGAAAAGCAAGTTTGAGCCTAACTAGTTAGGACCATATGTTGTGGTTTCTAAGTTTTTTTCAGGAGCATATAAATTTTTTGATTCTGATGGTGACAAGATTTTGGAGCCTATAAATTCCATGCACCTCAAGTGGTTCACAGTTTAGGAATGGAAGTCCTTTAATATCAAAAAATCAAAAAAGTATGAAAATTAGAAAGAGAAATAAAAAATGAAGAAGAAATCAAATTTTGAAGTGTGGAAACAATGTAAATATTGCTCTTTGCTCGAGTTCTTTGGTTAAAACTAGTTTTCGGTGCCATTAGATGGTTCATTTTTCATAAGCACCTCACATATAGGAATACACAAGATTTTTCCTAAGCTAGTTATTTCCGTATCCGAGAAATTTTATAGCCTATCCTTTGAGGTCTTGATCCATATGATGACCTACTCATGTATGTGAAGAATTCTCCTTTATACATTCCCATCTCACACTTTGTGGGAAGTTTTTGCATATTCACTTTGTTACATATCGAGTGATGCTTTTCCTTATATATTCCCATCTATCACTCGAGGTATCCATCTTTCTTCATTTTCTTGCACATAACATTTGAAAATGGTTTGAAAAACTCTAAAATTCATATAACTTTTAGAAAATCATCTCAAAAACACTCAAATATGTTTTTACAAAAACCCTAAATATTCAAACACAGTTTCCATAGAAAAATTAAAAAAAATATAACATTGTATCAATAAAATACATAAATAACATAAAAAAACATTTTAGAACTATCCCAAGAAAACAAAGTACTATTTTCTTACTTAATTGTTTATTTATGCATAATTATGTTTGCTTGATTTTTCATTTTGTATTCTTTTATATTGTTCATTGGTTTTTTTTTTTTCTTAGAATAATTCTTACTTAAATTTGTTGTGAAATTTATTGGATTAGTTCTATTTTTATACTTGTACATATTTTTGATGTTGTATTAGATTTGATTAAATTTTACTTGTGCTTTTTTTTGTTTGCTTGTACAATTTTTATAAATTCATCATAAGTATCATTTATCATCACATCTAAAAATCCTCACATGTCAACAAATTCTACACTACATCATCATAAAAATGAAAATTACACATGTATGTTGAGTTATCATCATATAATATCATAAAAGAGGGTACCGATGATTATATTTATCCCTCCCTTGTTATATACCATCATAAAAAAATGGACTAAACATTGTATCTCATTAAAAAAATGATATAATATACAAAACATGTCTCAATGTACATCGATATAATAAATGCCATCATGGGCATGGATAAAAAAATTTCCTTCATCTTGAGGCATAATAAATAACAACACATATAAATCTATTAAAAATGTGCCTTCATCATGAGGCATACATGAAAAATAAATAAATCAATAAAAGAGTGAACACTCTGGATCTCATTTATACAAAGAATACCTTGTTTCTTACTTAAACTCCTAGATATATGATACAGTGGTGGTATCTATTGTGATGAAGGCCTTGACTATTGTGATGACATCCCCACAGATCTCATAGACCTAGGTATCCTATGTGATCTCGATCGAATGAATTCCAATCATCTAACTATAAGTGGAGAAGAACCAAAAAAAAATATAGCTAGAAGTGGAACATCTGTCATCAATAGAACTATCCCAATCTGAATCTGTATACCCAACCAACTAAGTAGAACCCCTAGCAAATTAGATGCCAAAGTGGGAAGTGCCATGCAAATAGCGCAAAATCCTTTTAGCATCCTGTTAGTGACTACTATGAGGAGAATGTGCATACTAAGATATAAGTAAATGAAATATCAAGGTGAGTATGGGTTAAGTACATGAGACTCCCAACCACCTATACAATGTAGGATCACAAAGTGGTGTGGTACATATGGTAGTAAGTGTAGATCTAGACTGAAAAGGAGATGCAATTGGCTTGCAATCAGCCATATCAAAGTGCCTAAGAAGATAATGGGTGTACTTTTGATGACTCAAATGAATCCACTGAATCTGCTAAAAATATACAAACCAAGGAAATAATATAATAGCCTAAGATCTGTCATGTCAAATTGGGTAGAAAGATACCTTTGAATACACTGAATGTTGGAAGAAGAGCTTCCAGTAAGTAATAGATCATCAATATACAAGACAAGTATCACAATATTCTAAACAACATGTTGGAGATACATTGTATGGTCGAAGTGGAAATGAACAAAACCATTAGATAGAAGAAAATAATCCATATTCTCATACCAAACCCAAGGGGCTTGTTTGAGACCATAGAGAGACCTTTGGAGCCTACAGACAAGAGAAGAATACTTGAAAAGATCTAGTTGGCTTCTCCATGTATATTTACTCTTGTAGATCTCCATGTAAGAAGGAACTCTTCATGTCTATTTGGTATACGAGACCACCCTTGTGATGTAGCGATGAGAAAGTACAAGGTGTACAAAATCCATCTTGCAATGGGTGTAAAAGTCACGAGTAATCAATACCTTCAACTTGTGAAAACTCTTTGCAATAAGATGAGCCTTATACTTGTCAATGAAACCATCAGCTATGTATTTGGTTTGGTATACCCACTTACACCTAGCCATATATCTTCCTTTAGGAAGAGATACCAAATCCCAAGTATGATTCTTCATCAAAGAAGAATACTCACTCACCGTGGCATCATCCCACTCTCCCGTATCTCATGATCCTTTGAGAAAGACTGTGGATACTCGAAACTACCCGACACAAAAGTCTAGAACCTATAGAATGTGCATGATGATGCCTATTTCATGGAATATCCTCTATGAAAGGTTCTACATTAGAAATTATAGTATGAGCCCACTTAGGCATAGTGACAACATTAGTGGGAATATGATCCTCAACGACATCTATAACCTCCTCATCAACCTCCTCAAAGAAAGGATCCTCAAGATGAGATGAAGAAGAAGTAGTCAAGGAAGAAGATGAAAAATCATAAGGAGTGAAGCACTCATCAAACTAAACATGTGTTCAAAAATAAAATCATGAGTATCGAATATAAAAGATGATAACCTCTCATGTCCTCACAATACCCTACAAAGATCAAGGTTTTACTCTTATTATCCAAATCTTTCCTTTTATTCTTTGGAAAAAAGGCCCAAACATGGCTCCCAAAAACTCAAAAAAATGAGACACTGGGCTTAGTGTTGGACCAAGATTCCTCTAGAGTTAAATGCTCAAGTTCTCTATGTTGTGTGCACTTCGAATGTAGTTAGCACAATTAACTACTTTTTCCCAATACATAGGAGGTAAATCTCTAGAATGCATCATATATTTATCCATTTCCTTCAAAGTTCTATTCTTCCTTTCTACTAAGACATTCTAGGTTTGGAGTATGAGGAATAAAATGTTGGTG
The DNA here is from genome assembly GCA_018340775.1 of Taxus wallichiana var. yunnanensis. Lineage (NCBI taxonomy): Eukaryota > Viridiplantae > Streptophyta > Pinopsida > Cupressales > Taxaceae > Taxus > Taxus wallichiana. The sequence goes on from CM031234.1 coordinate 639,959,877, forward strand.
AATAATGCCTTGAGTTGCAAAAAGTGAAAACTTATTGCTGAAGTACTCCCCCGTTATCGATTTGAAGGTTCTTTATGCTACTAGAAGATTGTTTCTCGACCAAAGCCTTGAAGAATTTTATGTGTGATAAAACATCACTTTTGTACTTGATAAAATAAACCCAAGTATTCCTCAAAAAATTATCAATAAACATAAGTGCATACTTAGCTCTATTGAAAGATGCAGTAGGAAAATCCATCAAGTCACTATGCACAAGCTCAATTGGTGAAGAAACTCTCTTAGAAAAATTATAAAGAAAAGGATCTTGGTTTTGTTTCTCTAATTCAAAACCATGACAAACTCCCTCAAGACATTAAACTCTAAGAAGACCATATACCATACCATGAGTGCTCAACTCCTTCAAATATATGTAATTGAGATGTCCAAATATTTCATGCCAAATCTTACTCTCTGAATCTACATGAGAAACCAATCCTATCCCTATAGAATATATTTCATCAAAACCCTCAAAGTGATATAGTCTAGAACTATGATCAACAATACCCTGAGAAACCAATGAATGAGGCTTCAACAAAGTTCGTACTTCTACTCCATGTGGTGTAAAATTCACTATTTTTCCTTGACCAAAATGAAAAATTTGATATACAGAAATAATATTTGTAGTGATGTTAGGAACATATAGTGCATCTTGGATACTACCACCATCGAGTTGTATATCACCTATTCCTTTAACAGAAAGAAAGGAATAATCTCTAGCCTCAATTTTGGAAGTAGAACTCAAACCTAGAGAAACAAAAGACTTTTGGAAAAATTCATGTGATGAGAAGCACCAGAATATATAACCCAACTATCTGCAAGTGGTGACTAAGATATCCCAACAAAATTAAGTGATTTTCCATATTGATTAGAAGGAGGTGACTTGCAGGTAGAAATTTTTTGTTTCTTGACTACATCCTCTAAGGCTTGCATTTGCATATAACACCTATGTTCTTCATGATTACTACCCCCAAAAAGAGTAAAAGAGCTTATTCTTTGATTTAATTGGTTTTTATTTGGTTTTCCCTTTCCATTAGGAGTAGATACAACTAATTCCTTTTGAGAGGTGGAAGACTCAAGGTGAGACAATTTGAATTCTTCCTAGTAAGTCTTTCACAAAATGTTTCTAAGTTAGGCATTTTGAATGTGTCACCTAAGGCATCCTGCTAGAGAAAAATGTAGAAGCAAATTTTTTGAATGGTCCTCTAAACTTGGATAAAATCAAGTAAACACACTCTTCATCTTTCTTATCTCTTCCACTCCCCTTCAACTATGTCAAAAATTCTTTGAACTTGTTAATATAGTATATAATTATTGGAAAATCTTTAGGATTAATAGAGGTGATCTCAATGTGAAGTTGCATGGCTCTCATATGATCCATATTACCAAAATAATCCTCCAATTTCTCCCAAATTTTGAAAGGAGAGTCACCTTTTTCCAAATGAAATAAAAGAATGTCACTTACATAAGTTCCAATCAAACCCATACAATCATCAAATCTGCAATGTACTGAAATTTCTCATATTCTCTAATGAACATTGGTTGTTCTGAAAAAGTTAAAGCCCATAATCCTTTCCTACTAATTATTGTTTCCAATCTTGGTTTCCATGTGTGGTAATTATGTATTTTAATGGCTCAACATGATCAAATTCAAAATTATATTCCATCCTCAAAAATCACTAAAATAAATGCAAGAACCAAACAATGCAACAAGACCCCAGATTTTGGCACTTTATAATGAGTGCGTGTTACAATATGGAAATTTATAAGTATAGTATGATTCTCAAAATAAATATTTCAAATGGAAATATCATAGAAAAACAAGCACTTTTGCAAAAAAAGGCAATCAAAACCGAGTTAATTGATCAAAAGTTATAAGCTTTTCAATATTATGGTCTACTATTTATTTTAGTTGCCACTAAAACAAAATAAAATGCTCTTGCCTTCACCAAACAAATTGAATGAAAGGGGGTTGGAGTTAAGCACCTCCTAGTAGAATCATAAGCTTTAAACCGTCATATCACCATACTATATGACCAAGGGCTTAGGATTTCAAAGGCTATAATATTTTCGAGAAAGTCATTATCCAACTACTTCTTTTGGTAAAACTACTTTTTTTGGACTATGTCCAAAATGACCTTTGTCACCCAAAATAGTAGTTTGCGGAAATTCCCAAATAAAAATCATGCAAAACCACTCATAACCCCTACCAAAAAAGGAAAGAAACGTCTTTTCAAAACCACCTATTGCACGTCGATCGAGAATGCTACACCCACAAAAATAAAAACCCCAAATCTGATCTCAAAGACCCGAAAAATGATTTGGTGGTTTTTCTTCCTAAATGACATAAATCCCAAGATAAACCACCAATTTTCTCTCGCACAACAAAAAACCAAATTAAACCACCGCCCCCAGAAATGGTCAAGTTTACTATTGATCTTAGGTTTTGCCACCTTTGGATCCAATGAAGCCTCTGTTTTGCATAAAAAAACGTGCACAACAAAAAAATATGAGAAAAAATTGAATATATGAATATATAAAAAAATTTATTTACAAAATAAAACTTACAAGTGAATGTCAATAGCGATCTCTTGGTCTGATACCATCAAAGGAGTGATAACTAGATCGTAACAAGCCAAGAACATAGATGCTAATCAAACATCATGATCAATAAGATGAAAGAAATTCACTAGAATAACTTTACCTAAACCTTTGCAAACAAATGAGTAGTAATATCATATATTATTATGAAACTCAATGAAATACAATGAGGATGGGACTTGCTTATATAGGAAAGAAATAATAATCCAAGAACCGGTGAAGGTCATAGATAAAGCCATAAATCATAGAAAGAACTAGTCATCAAAGAACTAGTTAAGTCCATATATTTATGGGAAAACTAGACATCAAGGATCTAGTCAATACCATAGATCAAGGAAAGAACTAATGAATACCATATATTAATGAAATAACTATACATAATAACTAGATAATATCCCCCTAATATATAAATAAATAAAAGGAAATATCCACTCACATAAGTGGGTGTGGATAAATACAATAATGGTAAATAAACTACCTAGGTGAACATGAGCTAAGGTAAATACCTACTCTAACCCATACCACATGTCATCTCCAAGAATACCATGGATGAGACCAAAATGTCGTTACTCCTTATCCATGTGGTACCACTCTGAATATGCCTATGACTGCTGATCAAAAAGTGTTATACCTATGTGAAAATGAGATCTACTACATCCTCTCACCACTCATAGGAATGGTATGGTCTCCAAGTAATCATGTAGAGTTGTAAGTCATCAAAATAACACATGTAGTATGTGGTATCACCATGTGAGATCGATATCGTCCCCGATTGACTCCCATCCCTCGCATGAAGAATCTCTCATTTCATATGATGCATAGATCTCACGAGTGGGTGCTCGATCGCAATATGGTACCATGATCGATCGATATGTAATAGTGTTATAGGGCTGATACACCTCATCCCTCTATATGAAACTAGATACGATCTCGGTATAAATGTGCTAGTATGCACCGACTATAGAAGAATATCTCTTCATCTATGAGTTTATGTAAAACTCCTATCAAATGAAGTGAAATGTTCATCCCATAATTTTCCAAAAGCTGGTAGCCATTAACAAGATCCATCAAGTATACAAGTATGCGAGCAATCCTCCTATCATAAAAAAATCTATACAAATGAACTTCCATGCCTCGTCAAGGAATGTCATCTAACTAAAAAAATATCCCATATGTGATCGAGAATATGGATACCATGTCCCTCATAGGTCACTATGCTACCTCAAATTAGATCTTGTAGAATCCAATAAACATTCTTCAATGTGAATCTCATCCCACCATTCAGCAATCTAAAGGTCTTTCTCTCACTACACCATCTCTCTGCTAAGGTGAGAATGCCATGATTTAGCATAATTTGCAGAGCATCTCTGTAATGTGAGATAATCTTGTATCCTCTAGCATGGCCACCAATCCACTCTACTCATGATGAGAGAATGTCTACTCATCATACTTGAAGGCATTCGTGTCACTCACGCACATCTAAGTTACGTAGTATCAATTGTAAAACTACCAAAAATAATTAATTAACATCACATATTTTTAAAAACTTATTCTTAAGGTGTTCTAATTTCTCTAATATTCTTCTAAACATTTCGTAAATTCTTCTAAGACCTCCTAAAATTCATAACTCTGCACTAGTATAAGACTTTTTACACTAGTGCATGCCTTTTAGCACCAATGTAATATTTTTAGCACTAGCCAAGGCCTTTTCACTCAAGCCTAGGCCTTTTAACGATTGTGTACACTCAGTTTGACACTAGCCCAAGCTCCATGATAGTGCATACCTTTTTCTCCCATGCAATTATTTTAGCACTAGCACAATCCTAGATGTAGCCCAAAGTTAGTGTTACACCGATGTAATCATTTTAACACAAGAAAAATCCCTTTATACTACCGCATCCAGAGGTTTGTGTTAATGTGATCTTTCCAATTTCTCTTGCATTTAAAGAACATTAAAGGAACTCAAAATTAATTTTTTTACGTACTACTAGACCATTCGTGGAAAGCCTCTAATACCCTCAACCGCTACCTATGTCATCTCTACACCTTTGAATTCTTGTCATCTCTATCATAGTTAAGAGAAAAATCTCTCACAAAAATAATAAAAGTCAATAGCAAATAATAAACCGCTATGGATTTTGCAACTCCTACCTTTCTATTTATAGTTTTTGAGCCCTAATTCTTCATTTTTCTCACCCCCAAGGACTAGATGACTAATGTACTCTTCTATTTTCTTCTAAACCATGTGCTGGAATCCCACCACGATAATTATTTTTAATAAATTGTCATTTCCCCTTGTTTTCGTTGCGTTACGGAAAATTTTTGCTTCCCGACAACTCTTTCTTATCCTTGGGCCATATTTTTGCTTCTAAGTGATTTCTTGAAGTGTCCATCTACATCATCATTCTTTTAGATCATTTTCTTCCTAAAATTCAAAAATCTAAAAATTGTAACAAATTACAAAAGAAATAATTTTTGTTAAAAGCATACATGAAACTGAAGTTTTTATTGGATGCATCATCCTCAAACATTTTTTTTTTTATGATACATGTTTATTTTGTCCTTAATTGTTATCCTAAAAATACTTATGGATCATCTAGAACTACCTCTATTAACAAAGCTTATTTACTCACTATGTTTGTACTCCTTGTACAATGAATTTCTTGGTATTGTTTCGTATTACACAATTGTTTTTCCATAAGACCTTTATGTCCTCTATTTATTCACATCGCATGTATCCTTGCTTGGGGTGCCATTTTTAAACCCTTTTTGTTAAATCGAATATTTGGGAACTAAATCTCAATAATAAAAACATTGGTGCAACTATCTCTGAACATTGTTTGTTTGAGTTTGTGTGTTTGCACTTGTTTCCTTGTCATGTTAGGTTGTTTACTTTCTCATATTTCATTATGTTATGTATTTTTCATTGAGTTAGTGTTTAATCAATGAAAAATCTTAGTATTATAGATTATCATGTTATTTTACACTTTTGTTGTATGTTTATATTATAATAAAGGCCAATTACATAGATCATAAGAAAAGTGATGAACTAAAGTTGTTTTTGAGCTAATATGGATGAAAGATATTTCCATTCTCTTCATTCTTCATCCTCCTAAATTTTTCTTTGAAATCACCTAGGGCAATAGGGATTACTTTTGTCCCCACCTCCCCCTTTCTTTCTTCTATCCATCGAAACACCAGATTTTCTTTCTGAATCATTCATGTTGCACACTCACACATCAAGCTTGTTTTGAATTTTCTTATTTACTTCTTAGTTTCAATATTTTATCGACCTATTTCATCATTCCATTAACACTCGAGGTGGCGTCCTTCATTCTACTAATTTTTGTCCAATTCCTTCAAAATTTACTTTTGTGTAATTTTCTACTATCTTTCAAGTGGTGTCACTTACTCCACCCCAAAGTGAGGCAAAGGTAAACACCTAAAAAATGATTACACATTTTTAATACTAATATTCTACTAATTACCCTCTTTCCCTCCATTTCAGTCAATTAACGACACTTTGTTAATTAGCTAATGTTTCCCTCTATTTTAGTCACTAACGATAATTCCTTAATTAACTAGTCTTTACCCCACTTCGGATGCCAATTAACGATTCTTTGTTAGTTTTAATCCTCTTACGATCGAATAACTAACTATTATTAATTAATAAATCCTATTTACCCTTGTATTTAATAAATAAATCCTCTTATTTGTTTAAACCGCCCTTGTAACCATTTTAAATCTTCCTATTTCCCTCTAAATCCCCTTTAAATAGCTTTCTAAGTTTATTCTATCCTATTAATTAATCCTAGTTAATTAATTAAATCATCTCCTACTCCCATGATTTTTTAATCACTTGTTAATTCCTCTAATCAAGCTTATCTCTTCCAAATATACTTTATGCTTTATCCCACATCCACTAGTTTGCAAGCTTCTCCCAAATTAGAAAGCTATATAAAGGAGCATCTACACTCTTTCACACATACACTAGACTTTTTCTAGTGAAGTGTATAAGCTTATGATAAGAGCGTTCTCCATTCTTTGAAATAACTAGTTCATCTTTGCATCCATTATACCATTGTTGAGTAGAAACAAAGATATAAGTATGGCCTTGCAGCAATTTATTGGTGAGATCCTTCCCTCTATTTGGAGATCAAATAAAATTTTATTACTCATGATTTAAAGAGGGTCGTGTTTAGAAGTAATCATACATTAAAAGAGAAGGAATAATTAGGATTAGGTTATTTAATTCATGTTTATGCAAGATAGATAATTTCACTTAAGATCTTATCTTGATGTTTATAGTTAGATTTACTTTTCTTTAAAGATACTAGGTGTTAATAACATTTCAATGGCATATTAATTTGAGCATAGCAATAATTATCTATTCTAGACCACATACTACTATTTATATGATTCATACTTAAGAAAAGTACTTGATTAACCTATGTCTTTGGACACCTTTATTTTCTTTATGCTTTTTCTTTTAGTCGTACACTTGTACTTGCTCATTATGTCTTTTCATCTTTCGATATTAGTCATTTTGGACACTTACGCCTACCCAAGATGCAAACACCAGCTACCCCCATCCCCTCTTGGTGACTTTTTCCTTTTTGTACTTTGTCACAATTTTTGTGTCCTTTCTCTCCATTTGAGCATCTTATCTTTTTGGAAGTTGAACGTTTTGAGGTTAATTATAAAATTCAAGATAGGAATCATATAAATATTAAGTTATGTTATCATAATAAGGGACCAAGCATTAAGCATCTATCATCTCTACCTGAAGTTACATCTATCGAAGGTATCTATAGTTCCATTTGCATCCATCTAGCTCCATCACAAGGGACATAAGTTTGGTTCATCTATGTCACACTTCATAGGAGGGGAGTATATTACTCCATGAACACATTATTTACATACTAAATCTAGTTACTTGATTTCTACTCACAAAGTGTGACTGGCATAAGAGTAACCTAAGGAACAATTCCACAGACACACCTAGAACTACATTGGTTCTACGATGTAGTGTAAAACTCGATGATAAGTCCATATATTTGGTAGATAAGTACAATCTAAACCATTCATATTCATCTTTCCTTTTTATAGTTTTGATGCTTTTCTTGTGGTTTTATAGATAATTTATCCATTGTAGGTTTACAACGACATCTAATGAAGTTCAACGACATACACGCAAAAATAAGCGAAGAACTCTGCGGACACCTAGTGAACATATCGTAACTAGGTTCCAACCATTTCTTTAGACCTAGCCACCTAAAATTGAAACTTGGGTGCCCACGGGATGCCTATCCATCTCCAAGTCCCCCAGTCCATTCAAATCTGCCAAATCTTCATGTTTTCAGAGCTTCTATGTGATGATCCTCCATTTCTATTAATCCGATATCTATTGCAACGCAGTCCAACAACTTATGAAAATCAACTAAGGATATTTTAACCATCTTTTCACATTAGGGTAATATATTTTCAATGTTAGTTTGCTTGGGTATTATTTCAAGTATTTCATTATTTATTTATTTACTGGTGTTATAGCATCAAATTACGTTATTATTTCACATTTTACTTTAATCCAGGATCATGTGAAGTTAAAGGAGGAACAACATGATAAGCATGATTGGAAGAGGATTCAAGAGGTGTTTCTTATTTCTTATGTAGTAGATCATTGAATATTTTATGTTATTCATTGTCATTAGTAGATTTAGAAATTAAGTAGTAGATTTAGGAAATTCAATGTTATCATTGTTAATCGATATATTGGATTAAATGGAATAGTTTGAAATACCTATGATTATCATGACCATTACATCCATTATAATTAAGATGTGCATTTTCATCAAAAAAATTCCATGAGGCCTATTAAGTTCTATTTCAAGAGGATCTGGAAGAAAAATCAAATTACTTTCTATGAGTTGAGGAAACAACATATATGGTAGATATGGCAATCGAGTTAAAATACATCATGTGGATTTAATTAAATATTCATTCGTTGATATATATAATTGACAGTAGACTTATATTCAGTCAGATTTCTATTTTAAATGAAAAATTATTTGATAACTTGTTAGCTCTCAAAAAGAAAACCATTTGATTTTTCATGAAAGAATGGATGAGAAATGAATGCTTTTGGGTAACATGGGATTTTCTCCAAGTTGTGGGAGTTTCTACTTCAGAAAAACCTCTAGAGAAAGATGGTACCTATACCTAATCCTAATCCCAAAATATTCATGAGGAATGAAATGCTACAATCTATCCCTATTTTAACAATCCAATCGACCAAAGAGAGATGGAAATGCTTAAACATGAAAATACTAACCTAAAGAGGGGTGATAACACCAAGAACATGGTTAAGATACTCTAATACAAGGGAAATGGGAGAAGGAAAATGGAGAAGGGATAGGCCAAATTGAGATGAAATAGGCCCAAGACTTCATTTACCATTTGTTCTCCATGAAACATAATAAGAAGAACTCGAAAATGAGAACTACATGCAAAAATACCACAACAAGATTGTATAGGCAAGGAAATACAAAAATATAAGTTAGGGTTGAGAAACACAACAAAAAAATTATTTCTAATTTTAAAGTATTCAAAACTATTATATATGAAGAATAAGGAACAAGAATACATTTTCAAGCTCAAATGGAGGTATACAAATCACAGTTTCTCAGAACAATTTTGAAAGATTTCCTTTACATTTTAGAAAATTATCCTCTTGAAATGAGATATTTTTACATTATATAGAAGATGAGAGAGAGGGGGGGAAGAGATAAACTTATATTTCGACCTTTAACCAAAACCAACATGCATTTAGTGTATAAAAATAGGCATGTTCACCCTTATAAGACAATTAACCCATGATACTTTACTTGTAGGAGAAGTAAATGGAACCATACTTTATCAAATGTTGTTGTTGAGCTACCTATAATCGTGTGTCTTTTAATGTTGGATATTATTTCCTCTTTTCACCAAGCTACTATCACCTACATTAATAAATCCAATTCTTTTGGTGTAGAGATGATGAGAGATTTCCAACGATAACAAGTTTGTGAAATTTAGAGAAACTTGTGAAAGTTATGGCCATGCAAATTTTGGGGCTTGAGAGGAATAAGATAAGGTTCCCATCATGACTCCATAGTCTTCTTTAGTTTAATTTTTGTTTGGTATGGATGGATTAAATGACTAGGGAACATAAAAAAACTTTTGAACATTTCCTTGCATGTTTATCGAGCCCATATTTGCCGCATGGTTCATAGGTTATGTGTTGGGATGAGTTTCGAGTTTGGGTGGAGCTGTAGAATAGTTTCACCTGTCCCTTTTGTTCCCAAACCTCTTACGTTTGACAGAATACTATTTCCCCACTTAGTTCCACCATTCCATGTTTTTCATGTAACTCTACATGACTCTACCTCATTCTTACCTTGTTCATGTGTTCTGTTATGTTCCTGCATCCCCATACTACTCACCACAACTTGTCTATCAGCTCAAATGGTAATACAGAGAACCTCCTACCCATCAGAATAGTTCCATCATTTTATGTTTCATCTACATCCATAAAACATTGTCTATCCTTTGTTTTGTGACTGAAATTTCCATGCGAAAAACTTTTGACCTCGTAGAAATTTTCCACTAGTTCCTCCCAAGGCCAATCCACAAGAAATAAATTGTGAATTCCTTTTTTTTTGGCCAATTTGGCGATGCGGGAAATGATGTCCCAAGATAACTATTCCCTCTGTACCCCAAAAATATGCAATACACTTAAAAGACCCAAATTTTCTTATTTTTTCACCAAGTATTGGAAATAAGGGGTTAGGAAAGGAGGAAAAGAATGTCCAAGAACATTAAACTCTTCCACTTTTTCCCAATTTACCTTCCCAAGTGCAAGATAAGAATGTAAGTTATCAAAACCACATTAGGATAATGATTTTGGATAACATACATTTTTAGTGGATTGATTGGAAATATTAGCACGATATTTAAGTAATTTAAAGGAAATTAACTTGATTTCATGGATTTTTAAGTGTAACATAGAGTATCAAAAAAATGAAAGGATTTAAAGAGTACACATTATTGCAACGGAGGTAATATCCTTTGAAAAGAAAGATATTGTAATTAAGATTTTGTTAATACGTTATATATTTTATAAAGACCATTTTTATAGAAAAAAACATATTCACTAAGATGTTTAATACATCTGTTGCCTCATTTTTTCCTTTTGTACATATGATACTTTCATTTCAATATATAAAAAAGTGATGCAAAAAAATTTATGAAGGGGTAATAAGTCAAACAAAGTCCAAAGGAAATTCACAAAACCATAGTAAATAATATTCATGTAAGATCCTAGGAAACAACTTGGTCAATAGTGTATCATCACAATCATAATCTAAGCATGGTACTTGAAAGGATCAAAGGTGATCTTGGGGATCTCCATTTCCATCCAGGAGATGAAACTTAGGTGAATAAAAATTTGAAGGAATTGAATAATAAGAAACCTCCATTGTAAGAGGAATAATAAGAAGAAAATAAAAATCAAGAGATGGATATTAAGAGGAATATGGCTATTGTAATTGATAATTTTGAGATTATAAATCATGATACAAATACTCTATGGCATGGGTTCATAAATAAATAATAGATTGTATATGGGTATTTATAGGGGAAAAGTTACTAATGGGTGTGTATATAGGAATTTGAATTGGGGATATCCACATAGTGGTATGGGAGGAACAAGGTGGAATAGAAGAGGTGATAGTAGTAGCTAACATCAAGGTATGAACCATACTAACATGAGCACCATTGTTATGGGAATTTTGGGCTACTAATAACTAATTAAGGATATGTGGTACATGAGTACAATTTTCAAGTAATGTATAATGGAAAGTACTCAGAGCATCGAGTTATTCTGATCCACATTAGCATCTTCATCAAAACACAACTTGTTAATAGAATTTCCTATGTCATGGAATGGAATCTAAAAAATTAAGAGATGGTTATCATGTGTAGCTTCATCGATACAATTAGAATGCTGATTTAAAAAATTAGAATTTTATTAAACCTTAGTATTGGAGAGTAACATATGATAAATAAACATTAAAGTACAGATTTGACACTAAAATATGAAACCATAAGTGAAAGAGAGGGAATGAATTACTTAACTGATTTGCACTTCTCTCGGGACTAAGATGGATTGCAAAACCGATGAACATGAAGGGCATATTATTGTAATTGTGTATTGTAAAATATAGAACTATCGATAAGGCCGACTAGGTCACATGGATCAAAGGGGCACCTTGGCATTAAAGTCTTCTTTTGGGTACCCCTGACTATGAAAGTGCCAAAAATATGATTTTTTTGGTGTCACACAAATTTTTTTGATAGTCATTTTTGGTCACCTATATGTTATAATATGATCTTTGAGTGCTCTTGTAATTTCTAAAATAAAGATTCACCAACAAAACCCACAATACCACATCAAACCCAAAATAAAAAGAGGAAATATGGGGAGTCGGAGTAACCACGTATGTCACTCAACCGAGTGAACTTATGACCAAGAATTGCACTACATCTCAGACTCCATGTTTTTCTTGTGCATGTGTGAAATAATTATTCCATTGGAAGCCCTTGTTAAAGTGCACTTGATAGAGGATGATAGCTAGATGTACTAATGTAAATATCGGTGTGTGTGGAATAATTAACTTTCCCTTCTTATGCAGTGTATGTCAAAAATATATTGCCTTATCCCTTGTAATGGATTCCAAATAGATGCCTTGAAGTGTTTTATCTGCCATTAGATGCAAGCTTAGGTGCTTCAGATAGTATGATTAGAGCTTGGTACTTTATTTTGGCCACATGGCTTAGTATTTATATGATTCCCTTAGTTGAATTTTTAATTGACAACTGGAAGGCCGACCCATAAGAAAATAAAATGCCCAATAGGTAAAATATGCCCAAAAAGAGTGATTAAGATGGAAAGAGGTCAAGGGTGTTGAGAGGGGACAAATATGTCTAAGAACTGACATTGTGGTTGGGCGTCGGTGTTTATAACCATAAAATATAAGTAAGTGACTGCAAAAGTGTCCTGGTGCCGAGTTTTCTTGTGGGCACTTATGAATGTGAAAGTGGTCGAATGTGATTTTTCTAGTGTCACAAAAATTTAGTTGATGGTCCATAATGATCACCTATATTTCATAGTATGATCTTTGAGTGCTCTATAAGGTAAAAACATTGCTTCAAATACACCAAAATACCACATCAAATCCAAAAAAATAAAGATGTAATATGGGGAGTCGAATGACCCTAGAGATCACCCGACTATGTGAACATATGACTTAGCATTGCATACATATCAAATTCCATGTAGTTCTTGTGTGTGTGTGTGTGTGTGTGTGAAATAATCATGCCCCAAGAATTCTTTGTGCAAGTTCACTTGAGAGAAGACAATAGATAGATGTACCAATCTAAATAGATGTGTGGGCGGAATAATAAAATTCCCCTTCATATGAAGTGTAAGAAGAAAATTTAGTCCCTTGTCCCTTGTAATAGATGCCAAATATATGCCTTAAAGTGTTGCAATTGTCCTGAGATGAAAGCTTAGGTGATAGATAATATGGTTAGATCTTAGTAACTTATTTTGGTCACATAGATTTATATTTATATGTTTATTTATGTTGAATTTCTTAATTTTCAACTCGAAGGATGACCCATAAGAAAATAAGATGACCAAAAGATAAAAGAGGCTCGTAAAGAGCAAGTAAAATTGAAAGTTGTTAGTGGCACTCAAAGGGGAGGAGGGTCTGACATATTTGTTGGGTGATGTTTTTCAAACTAAAAATGACAAGAAAGTAAAGTACCAAAGGAGATGTGGGGTGTGTAAGACTAGAAAGAAGACAAGTAATAAATAAAAAAGCTAAAGATAGTTGTCATTAATTTCTAGTTTTGTTTCTTAAGAATCCTATGAAACCAAGTATGTGTATTAGGATATAGAAATTTAACCAATTACATGATTTTGTGTCTACATTTTCCCCAATTTATGTTGTGGAGTGAATAATCAATAACTTAAAGTAGATAAGAGATGTGTGTTTCATAACCATGTAGAGTGTGATGGTGAAATCATGTTGAGTGGAAAAGTGAAAGTGTGGAGTGATAAAACTAAAGTGTAAAAGCTAAGAAATAAGAAGTGACATTAGGGGTGAAGCATATTGTGTTGTATCGGTTGTACCTATAGTTGTGCTTTATGTAGGCTTGCCTCTTATTACATATTAATGAAGGACCTTCAAAAGAAGAGTGAAAGAGTATTCAAAGTCATGCATTATGAAACTTTGTAAAAGTATGTAAATATATGTAAGAGGTAGTAAAAGGAAAGTCAACACCTTATGAACATGAGTGTAAGGGATAGAAATGTGTCTTAAAATGCTATATAGAGTGAATGTTTTGGATGATCTTATGCCAATTGTGGGTTTTTTTGGATGATCTCACGCGAAGAGTGAGTTTTTTATGTGATATCAAGCCAAGAGAGATTATTTTGGGTGATATCACACCAAGTGTGAGTTTTTTAGGTGATCTCACATCACAACATAAGATTTTTTGGGAGACAGGTCTATTATTACTCTCCTTCAATGACTAATTCCTAATTCTACACCACTATTTATGGTGTGATCTATGCATTCTACTTGTTGGAAGATTGTTCCTATAGTGTGAAACTTATCTATGAACTATTGTAAATTGTTCTTATATGAGAAAGTAGCTACATATTCCCCCAATACATAGTCACCCAAGTAGAGGTCGAGTTCCCAGGCACTAGTGTTTGTGTTTGGGCACTAGAGTTTGTGCTAAACTATAGTTTGGATCGTTTCTCTTAGTTGTAGCCTATTCGGATTCTATTCTAAATTATAGTGTGTTTTACCTTTGATTTTTTGTATGAGTTGACTGATTCACCCAATGTATGCCCCCCTCATTTAGGGTGCATGCAACGCTTCTAGGAGAATGCACCCCAAAAGAGAGGGCTTGATGCTAAACTAAATTGTATCCCTATAAGGGGAGGGAATGTGCATGGTTAGAACCAAGGAACATACAAAACAAGTGGCTAGATACATGTTTTAGTAGAAAAATAACAATCATGCAATAGAAAAATCATGTAATCAACAAGTGTACATACAAGATAAACCTCAAAAAGTGGGTTTCAAACATGGTAAATTTCTTAGAATGTCACAATACAATTAGATCCGAAGTCACCAAAACTGTACAGTGTTCCCATAAGACAAAGGGCATAGCCCACTAACAATAACATAAAATGACAAGAAATACCAAGAAAGATAAATCATACAACCATGGTTCTTTATAGTCATAGAAAATAAATGTTGCACATGAAGCACCCATTATCATGTTTGAAAGATAAAAACTATGTAAAGATGTGAAAATATTAATGGAAAGTAATGTAATAGTAAAAATAATATAGTAAATAGTGTAATAATAAAACCTAGGATGTGTAAGAGTATTAAAAGTAGATACCCCTAATAGCCTCGGTGGGATTGGTAATAAGTACAATGCCAAACATCATTATTGTGTGTAGATAGCTATAGAAGATCTGCATTCACTCAAAAATACCAAGTGAATTCAAATGTGTATATATAAAAATAATGACATTCAAAGTATCCATATAACATGGAAACAAATTGTGAAATATAAGTAGAAGAAAGAAAGATTATGTGTAAGAAATGGTTTTAAACTATGTGGTCAAAAGATAAATCATGAAGCATAAACCACAAAGTATATAAGAGGTGAGGTTAATTTCAAATTTAGACTCTCAAAAGTCGTAGTATGAAGCGTGGAACTAGAGTGCTACATAGGGTAGTGAGGATACAAGTGTATCAAGCTTTGTAATATCGCTTAGAAATGTAAATTATGAGGAACATAGTGTAATGATAGACACCTAATGATTCTAAGAGGGGGATACTAGTATGGTTCCCCCAAGCATATGTTGTGGAGATGAATCAAGTAACATAATCTATGAGATCATCTTTATTAGGATTGAATCCAATTAGAGTGGTGTAAGAAACTTGGTAGGAAATAGTATGAGGTTAATCAAATAAATAACCCTTGCAATGTAAATTGTACATGCCCATGGCATATTATTCATCAATGAAAGGTGGTTGTGGAAAACCGTGTGTATATTAATGGGTTATATTTGGAGAATGACCAAGAAATGAATTATTGCAAAAAAATGTGGCCAAAAGGAATGTAAATTTTAATACCAGTGTGAGTAGGATCTAATGTTCCCCAGATGTAGCCAAGCCTAGAATGTCCTAGTTTAAGTAGAGAGGCATGAGAAGTGCGTGTAAGGAAGACTGGTAAATGTAGGAACATAGGCCATAACTGAAAATAATAAATAAACATACATGATTAATGTGAGGAGAATGAGGTGGTGGTCGATATGATCAAATGTGAATCCAAGTCAGGATAAGACATCATGCAAGAAAATAGTCTCGTAACAACTAGGCTCAAGAGGAATGTGATGCCAATAAAATTGATGTATGAAAAGAGTGCATGTGAAAGGAACATGTATCGACAAAGAGTGAGATGATGTTAGTGATAATAAATACAAGGAATGAATAGTTCCTTAGAGAGGAGGAATGTTGGCAATGGAGGTGAGATGCTCCATGAGGTGATCTGTTAACCAAAACAAGCTCACACATATTTTTGGTCAACTAACACCATTTTCCCCCTCTTGGTGCTTCAATCTGAATTTTTTAATATTTTAAGCACTTAAGGTCCCCTCGAAGTAATTGCAACATATAGGAAATTTCTTCCCCTTTCTAGATACATAAAGAAGTCCGCATAAAGAAGGATGGGCGGATTAAGATATGTGTAGATTACAGGGAATTAAACACTCTTTGTATCATAGATCCTTTTCCCACTCCCTTTACTGAAGAGATCTTGGAAGGAGTTACTGGGCGCGAGGTCTATTCCTTTATAGATGGATTCTCGGATATCACAAGTAAGGATTGGCAAGGAAGACCAAGATAAGACAATTTTTTCCACCGAGTGGGGAAGTTTTGCATATACGGTAATGCCCTTTGGCCCGAAGAATGTGCATGTTGTATTTTCGCGCATAGTGGTACAAGATTTTAAGGACTTCATCCACAAGTTTCTTCAGGTATATTGGATGATTGGACAAGGTGTATGGGTTGGTCGGGGACCATTGTGATAACTTTAGGTTGATGTTTAAAGATGTCGGTAGTTGAGGATATCCCTCAACATTAAGAAATGTATCTTTGTAACTCCTTTCAGAATGTTGTTGGGGCATATCATATGTAAAGAGGGCTTCCTGGTAGATCCCGCAAAGGTTATTGTTATTATGGGATTAGGGGAGCCTACTAGCCAAAGCACCATGCACAAATTTCTTGGACACATTGGGTACTACAGAAAGTTCATTAAGGGATATGCCAAGATCACCACGCCTTTGGAAATATTGCTTAGACACAAGAGTTCCTTTCAGTGGGGAGAGGCACAACAGAGGGCATTTGACACTCTAAAAGAAAGGCTTATCACCGCACCTATTCTATGATTCCCATCATGGGATAAACCTTTCCATGTCTAAGTGGATGCCTTTGGTACAACAATAGTATCCATTCTTTCTCAACCAGGAGAGGGGATTGTTGATCATCCTTTGTGTTTTGCAAGTAGGAAGTTGACGCTAGTAGAACAAAATTATACAACGACCAAGCACGAGGCATTGTCAATGATCTACATGCTTCACAAATTTAGGCAATATCTGCTGGCAACTCCTTTCATATTCTACACTGACCATATGGCCTTGAAGTATCTGATAAACAAAGCAGTGTTGCAAGGGCGTTAATGCCATTGGGTTCTTCTATTTTAGGAATTTGAATTCAAAGTGGTAGTAAAACCGGGAAAGAACAATTGTGGGCTAGATCATTTATCAAGGATTGATTCGGGAGAGGACATGCAGAGTATCAAGGAAACCATGCAGATGCACAACTATTCAGGTTGCGGCACATGCCCTCATAACTAGAAGACATTGTCATCTTTCTTATCATCCAAAGGAATGAATGCCCTAGAAAGGAAAAGGTTAGCCATACGCGCAACCCCCTTCATGTTGATAAAATGGGGATTTGTATAAAATGGGCCATGATGAGGTTTTGTGCTAGTGTGTACTAGAACATGAATGCATAGCTATAATAGAAGAAGCCCATGGTGGGATTGCTGGAGGAAACTATGCAGGGAATGCAACTACGTGCAAGATCCTAGTCACTGGACTATGGTGGGAAATAATTCACCAGGATTGTATTGAGTTTTGCAAGGCCTGTGACCACTGCCAGTGCCTTGGAAAACCTGGAAAAAGGGATGAGATGCCCTTTCACCCCATCGCTAGCACGGAACCTTTTGAAAAATGGGTAACAAATTTTTTCAGACCAATCTCACCAGCTACGCGAAGGACTAACTTGCGGTATATTATTACTTATACTAATTATATGACAAGGTGGGCAGAGGCCACGCCCACTAGGAATTACACCACAGCTATGGATGCTAGATTTTTGGGGAGAACATTATCAAGGTATGTGTTCCCTTTAAGTTTAATAAGTGATAGGGGCACTCACTTCTTAAATGAAAAAATCAAGATCCTATTGGCAAAATTCATGGTAGCCCATCACAAGACTACACCTTATCACCCTCGGTAAAACGGATCAGTAGAGGCATTCAACAAAATCCTTAGTCACACATTGACTAAGATATGTGACATAGGAAGGAAGGATTAGGATGACAAGGTGTCAGTAGTCCTTTGGGCATACAGAACAATGTATAAAAGGTTGAACAAGGCCACACCATTTCAATTGGTGTTTGGCGCGGAGGCTATTTTTCCGGTTGAATTTATGCTACCATCGCTGCGTATAATGCGTGCAGGAGGGTTGGACAATGAACAAGCACTAGAAGAGAGAATTGATGAGTTAATAAAGTTGGATGAAAGGCACTCACTAGCAAGATGGAGCCAAACAACTGAAAAAGCTAAACAAAAGGCATGACACAACCGCCACATTAAAAACAAACAGTTTGAGGTTGGCTAGATGGTATTGTTATATGATTCTAAATTTCTACGCCATCCTAGAAATTTGAAGGTGCATTGGTTGGGTCCTTATGTAATTTCATACATCCTTGATTCGGCGCGTGCCAACTACAAGCACTGGATGGAACAAAATTACCTGGACACTTCAATGGAAGTAGGCTAAAGCCCTACTATAAATAATGCTTCTTGGTGTTTGTAAATAAGGTAGTTCTGCCAGTTAGTCTAGAGTTTTCTTTTATGCTTTTCCTTTCTTTTTTTTCCCTTTTGCGTTGTTGTCTTGTTTTGCACCTTGGATGCCAGTAACCTTATTACTTTTTAAACTTATGATTGCACAGAGGACTATGCATAGATTTAGTGTGGGGTGAGGTGATGAAGAGAGGCATGAAGTTATTCTACAGGAAGATTGAGTTGGTAGACCGTTTGAACTAGCCCTGTTGAAAAGATGCATTAGGAAGGTAGATGGATGAAAAAATAAAGTTCCATTGGAAATCCACGTACAAAGGAGAAAAAGTGCAAAAACACAAGGTAGGTGAAAGAAAGAATCATGAGGATGGAAGAGGTGCCTTTGGCACTGGTAACACATGCGTAAAAGTCTTCATTCGAGAAGGATTGTTTGCGTGTCGGGAAGGTTGGAAACTTTTTCACGTAAGGATTGGGCGTGGGTGAAAAATGTTTCATGCAAGGATTGGGTGTGCAAGGAAAAGTGCTGAAGTCGGGTTTGTTTGAAAATGCCACATTAAATATTATCATACGGTGGTAGGTAGCCTAGCCTTTAATGTATAAAAGCAGGAAAAGCTATAAATACAAGGATGGTAAGTTCATTATTTTACTTTGCGAAAACAAGGAGAACAATTTTCTTTCAAGAGCTAAGGTTCGAGACCTAACTCATGCTAAGGAGAATCTCAGAAAATCATGCGCAATCGGTTCGGTTGATCTACAAACCAGAAAGCAGAAGTGATTTACGGGTGTGAGGAAAGTTGTGAAAGAACGCCATGATTGAAAGAGGGAAATCAGAAATTAGGGTTTGTACCCTAGGGCATGGGGCGTGTGAAGAAAACTCTTAGACAACTCGAAGGAAACCAAGGAATGAAAGCAAAGGGTAAAATGATGGCCATAAAACCAGTTGATAAGCCTGCAATGCAATATAAGAAGGGAAAGGGGAAGGGAAAAGGAAAGAAGAAAGAAGATGAAATCCCCTTGGACACCAAAGTGAGGAATGGTACTCGAGATGCAATACCGGATGGAGATTCTCTTGACAAGGCTGGATTATTACATCAGATAGATGACCGTAATTGATTACAATCATCAGTTGAGTATAATTGCAAAGGAAATAGCACTGGAGCTGGTGCGCCCCATAAACAAATGAACACTGACGGGATGCCGATTTACAGTGATGTAGTCAAGGTGAAAATGGAGAAGGCAGGGCTTCTCCAGCTTTACGAATTTCCCTACTTCAAAATCCTGAGCACCTATACTAATGGCTAATGATGCGTGTGCATGAAGATTTCTTCACTTTCGCAGGTGCAGTGCAAGATGCACATAACCCCATAATTAATCTCACACTTTACAGGCCTAAGCTGTAAAGGGGACATGATCCTAGATGACCTCCAAGATGAGGAGGCAATAAAGGAAACCATCGCATCCCAAGATTATAAGAAGGGATTCAGGTACTACAACGTCACGGATATCAGTGATCCGGTGATGAAAATGGCCATACACCTCATTTCCAAACTAAATGGACAAGAGAGGTGGACCCAGGTGAGCAAGCCCCAGGTTGAATGTCTCTGAGAAAGGTTGCAGAAGGCACCATGTATAATATCTCCCAGTACATGGCAGATGAGATTATAAGTAATGCGGAGTATGGAGGAAAGATATTGTTTGGGAACATTCTACTAACCATTATGTTTTTAGAAATTGGGGTTCCAGATGCATCCCCCAGTTTGTATGGGAGTACCCTGATAAAGACCCTTCACCCACAGACAGGTTCCAGAAATATACTTGTGAGTTAATTACGGGGGTACATAAGGTGCGCTTGGATAAATGGTATATGTGACTTAGGAACGCATTTGGGGAAAAATGGAAAATCCCGAGAGCAAATTCCCTCGATGACTCATGGAGAAGCAAAGTTCACGATGTACCAAGATTTCGAATTGGTAGATTATCTTTGTGGATGGCAGTCAGCGATCCTGACAGTGCAAACTTCCCTTCTCATTTACTACCCAATTCTTCCAAGTAGATGTAAATGATATAAGGAGTTGAAGAAGTTAAAACTCGACCTCTCCACCCTCGACATGGTGAACATAGAGATATGAGGAAGAAGCTGGTCTATCCAAGAAAGCATACGTACATTGAAAGGTACGTGTCGTAGGACGTGCACATCATAAGGTGATGACCTTACCGATTGTTGAGACCACTTTACATTACGAGAATTTACACGTGCATAAAGCCAAATTTTGAGAAGGGCGTGTTGATGCAAAATCACAAAGCACTTTCTGGATGCAGATCGCTTCTAGGTTGATCACTCGGGCATCCAGATGTGATTGCACAACATGGAAACCTCTCTCAGTGTGGGACTGTAAAACCGAGAGAGAATCTCCAGAGAAGGCAGGTTCCTGCTCCTAAACTACCTGCTGCACAAGCTATTCCAGATCACAGGAAAGCTAATCTAATCCTAATCTAACCATGCCAAGGAGGAGAGAGAGAGAGAGAGAATGGAAAAAGCAAAAGCCTACACTAAAACGGTGATACACCGAGAAGGAGAATCTTGAACATCTATCAAAACTACCATGGGACAAAGAGAGGTGAGCGATGGGAAGGATGGACAAATGCATCACGAGGCCCAAGGATAGATTTCAAGCGAGAAAATGTTCCAAAACTCCATGAACACAGCTCCAAACCCTGTAATGAACGTTCAAACATGCACAAATACCTGCAATGAAGAGAGGCGAGAAGAAAACAAGCAAAAACGAGCAAGGATGGACAGATGCATCACAAAACATGTTTTGTTGCTCCAGAAGTTTGCACAGAACATCATTTCATTAATAAGAGGAAAAAATGCCATTACAGAGCAAGGGAGGAGGCTCGAACTCCATTTTCAACCCTAGAGAAGAAAAGAAGGGAGGCGAGTGAAAGAATGAACCACTTCTCGAAAAGAAGCTCCTCTTTACAATATATAGAAAGAATGAGAGAGGAAAGAGAGGAGGAAAGCCAAATCTACCCCAACCACCTCCAGGTTGCATTCAATTCATCTCATCATGGTAGAAGCGGCGGATCTGGAAAAGCGGTGGGGTACATCTCTTTCTGCTGCATTAAAGTGGTTGTTGAAGCGTCACTTGGCATTACCATGCGCCGAGAGATGTTTCAAATTTTCTCTCTCAGAATGCACCAAAATTCAAGAATAACCCTAGAATCATGTATAGAATTTCATGAGCTTTCCGTTGATATAAAGAACGTGCCAAATCTGAGCTCTAGATCAAAAGATATGACAATCCCGAAGATTTAGGGCACGGAGCAGAACAATACGGATTTTGAAATATTTTCCGCACTTCGCCACTGACAACACGTGGCGAGGCTCGATTCAACTGAATAATTCTCTCTCCTCCACCTTTCGGCGGGATTTCTTTTGAAATTTCCTTGTGGGCCCTAAGGCTAGGACATGTGGCACTATCCCATTGGTTTGGGCCGACCCTTGGCTTCGCCCTTTGACTTTTGACCTTTTCCCTTGTGACACGTGTCATGATTTGATTGGTCGTCGCCAGTGCCAGGCTCTTTCGCGCCCTTGGCGTCTTTATGTCCCAGAGATGTCCCAAACCATTTGGGACATAAACCTCCGATCCGCCTCGAAATGCGCTTCCTTGTCCCTCATTTGGCCAATGACACGTGGCGTACATTGATTGGCTTTCGGCTCCTTCGGTGATCCGCGTCCCCACGCGTCCCTTTCCCAACCGTCCCACTTTTCCTTGTGCTGAAGTTTCTTGCTTCGGCCGGACGCCGGCTCGTGTCCATTTGTCCTAAATGTCCCTATTGCTTGGATTTATCTCAACTCTTTTCGCCTTGCTCGGCCGGTTCGCGTACTTTCGCGGCCCAAATGTCCCATTTGCTTTTGGACCGTCTCGACTCTTTTCACCCGGTTTCACCGGTTCGCGTACTAAGTGGCCCAAATGTCCCATTTGCTTTCGGACCATCTATTCCCATTTAGCCGAACCGGCGGTTCGAGTCCTTCGCGTACTCTTGTCCCGAATCTGTCGCCATTTCAGCTAGTTGTTTTTCTTCCTTTTGGCTGGATCGGCTTCTCGCGCCCACCGTGTACTACATCCCACTTGTCCCAAATGCTTAGCGGGCTGCTGCACAGAGCTTTTCTGCCGATCCACGCCTTTTGTCCCAAATGTCCCGACTTTGTTTTGGACCGAAGTTCCCTATTTCGCCGATCCGGCGGATCTTTTTGTCCCAGATGTCCCAAAGGCGACCTTGAGCAGGACTTAGCCAATTTTCACGATTTTTCCTGGATCAATCTACTTGCCTTTCTACAACTTTTTCACATTTTCTCAGAGCTTGCTCCTTCCTTCTTTCGCCAGGGGAGTTAGAAAAATATCTGAGAGAACCTCAGAAACATGATGTTTTCTCTGAATCAATCAATGTGCCTGGGACTTGAATATTCTGATGCATGTTATCAAAATTACCCGGGGTGAATTTTGGATAACAGTTTGGCGACTCAGTGGGGTCATCTGCCTGCTAGATGAATGATCAGTAGCCTGAAGCAATCCATTGGGCATGGAGTCATAAGCAAGTCTGAAAACTGATCTGAACTTTGAAAATCTCCCCTCTGAGCCACTTGGAAACCCACCGGGCATGTAGTTGTTCTCACCAAAAACCACTGAAAAGAACTGTGCAAGAGCAAAACCAGCAACACCAAAAACTATGTACAAAACTGAAAATCATACATGCCCCAAATGGAACATGCAGAGTGTGCACAAGCACTTCTTCTGCTGAAAGCAAACCTAGCTACTCTACTCTAACTGGAAGCAAAGGCAAGCTAAACAAACCCTGCAACTGGTTGTGAGAAATAGCTTCCTTTCTTCAAAATTGGCAGCCATGCAATTGATTTGGCACTGATCATGGCTGTTTGGATGGATGGAAAATCAACAAGAAGCTGGTCTTCCACCCAGATCATCAAGGTATCAACTGAAAACAAATCCAAAACCTCTTTTAGTTGCTCTGCATTTGGATTGAAGAGGTATGGCAGCTGATCCTTGGTACTTTGTAGCTCATCCTCATGCCCAGAAGTGAGCATGACCGGTTGTGGCTTCTCCTTTGGCTCCAATGAAGCCAAATACCTGATTGGGCAAGGTCTGATCCATTTGATATGCCCATAGCTCTGATTTTCAACTCCAAGAATGGAGTTCTCTTGTAGACCCACCTGAATGGATGATGTGGAAGAAATGGTGGAATCCTTCTGTCCTTTCTCTTCCTCCAATGAAGAACATGGAAGATTAAAATCTTCCAATTTTGATTCCAAAGAGCTGCTAT
Source organism: Taxus wallichiana var. yunnanensis (assembly GCA_018340775.1). Lineage (NCBI taxonomy): Eukaryota > Viridiplantae > Streptophyta > Pinopsida > Cupressales > Taxaceae > Taxus > Taxus wallichiana. The sequence continues at coordinate 639,984,139 of CM031234.1, forward strand.
AAGATGCGGGCTGCTGCAAATGAAAGCTCTCCTCCATGACAGTAGACTCTGGTGTTTGGAATGTGGATGATGAAAGAGAGAATGGTGAAAACTCAACCGCTCTTCTCCATCAAAACAGTCCTCCAAATCTAACAGGTAAACTACCTCATTGCTGTCCCACTGTTCATGTTCAACTTCCTCCATGGTGTCCTCTTGAATCTGCAACTTGATCACCATGGTTTCCTTCACCCTCCAACATTGAGTTTGAGAGATCAAACTCCTCCTCGACATTGGAGCTAGAGAGGGATGAAGTAGAAAGAATAACTAAAGGTTCTCCCGTGTGCTTTGTTTTGTGCTCAAAGCCCTTAGATCTACACTTTTCTCCTCCACAACTAGGATGTGCTCCTCTTCTTTTGCCTTTGGAGCAGCTTCTCCCTCCTCTATTACTCGAAGGCAATCTTGCTCTTGATATAACTCTTCCTCCAGCATGAAGTTTCTTAAGTCAAACTCTTCAATCTGCTGCTCTAGAGGACAAGTTGGGGCTGCAAGATCTTCTTCTTCTTCGCTGCAGCGTAAATCGATCCCGACCACCATTTGTTTTCCAACCCTAGCCTCTTCTGTAGGCTTAACCATCAAGGGGATCTTTGTCATCCCAAATCTAAGAGCCCAACTCTTCAGACTTTGAATTTCTTCATATTTGTTTGGCCTCTCTTTTTTCTGTTGTTTTCCTTGACTGACATTCTGATTTTCATCCTCCCAACATGGATTTGGGAATGCAATAGGAGGGATAGGTTGAAACTCAACTGATTTGACAATTTTGTGTGGTGGTGGAGGTGGTGAAACCTCTTATTTCTTTAGAGGAGGGGTATTTACTGTAGCTCTTGTGGAGGGAATGATGTGTTTGGAAGGGAAAAGGAAAGAAGAATCGAGATGAGATGGAAGACTCGAGAGGTGGGGAAATAGATTCAACACTTGGGACAAAAAATGGAGGGTTTGAAACTTGACACTCGCTGAAATGAAATAGATCGGGAAAGAGGAAACAGAAAGGCATGAGATGGTGTGCTTACTCGTTGACAAGGTTGCTTTGAATACTTCTCTCATACACCTCTATTCCTTCGATCCACTTTGCAAGCAAAGGCAAGCGTTGCAATCATGAAGTCAAGTTTCTCTGAGGGTGTAATGCCTTGGAAAAGGTCCCACCCATGGACAAGGTGCTCCACAACCGATTCCAAAAGCTTTCATTTGTGCTTGAGCCTGGATTGTACCATCCCCACCTCCATTTTTGGATTTTCTCAAAACCAGCATCTTGATCTGATGGTCTTCATTGTATGCATACTCTTGCTCTTGGAAAGCTCCATAGCCAAACTGACTTTGGCACTGCTGCTCATATGGGTATGCATACTGATCTTGAATCTGCTCAAAATGCTGATTTGGAGGATTTGTAAAACATGTTGGAGGTGTGATATACTGCTATTGTTGATGTGAATTCCATGATGGAAATGAAGTCATGATTGCACAACTTCATGGAATGGAAAAGAATGAAAGGGATGGAAAGAAAGATGGATGAAAATGGATGGAAACAGGTCTGCAAGCTCAGAGAAATGGGTTGCTGATCAGATGGAGTCGCCAGATGTGTTTGCAAGTGCCTCCAAAGGCTGAAATCTTCACAGGAACACACCAACCTGCAAAAGATGAAGTGGAAGACCTCTAGGTCCCACCGGGCATGCCAAAACTGTTGATGCAAAATCACAGCACCCCTGGATGCAGATCAGGCTTCTAGGTTGATCACTCAGGCATCCAGTGTGATTGCACAACATGGAAACCTCTCTCCAGGTGTGGGACCTGTAAAACCGAGAGAGGAATCTCCAGAGAAGGGCTGGTTCCTACTCCTAAACTACCTGCCACAAGCTATTCCAGTGTAGGCAAGCTAATCTAATCCTAATCTAACCATGCCAAGGAGACAGAGAGAGAGAGAGAGAGAAGGGAAAAAAAGAAAAAGCCTACACTAAAACGGTGATACACCAGAGAAGGAGAATGTTGGACATCTATCAAAACTGCCATGGGACAAAGAGAGGTGAGCGATGGGAAGGATGGACAGATGCATCATAGGCCCAAGGATAGATTTCACACAGAAAATATCCCAAAACTCCATGAACACAGCTCCAAACCTGCAATGAACGTTCAAACATGCAAAAATACCTGCAATGAAGAGAGACAAGAAGAAAACAAGAAAAAAAGCGAGCAAGGATGGACGGATGCATCACAAAACACGTTTTATTGCTCCATAAGTTTGTGAGAACATCATTTCATTAATAAGAGGCAAAAACACCATTACGGAGCAAGGAGGAGGCTCGAACTTCATTTTCAACCCTAGAGAAGAAAGAAGGGAGGGCAGAGCCGAAAGAATGAACCACTTCGAAAAGAAGCTCCTCTTTACAATATATAGAAAGAATGAGAGAGGAAAGAGAGGAGGGAAATCAAAGCTACCCCAACCACCTCTAGGTTGCATTCAATTCATCTCATCATGGTAGAAGCGGCGGATCCCGAAAAATGCGGGCATATGCACTGCATTAAAGCTTCGTTGTTGAAGCGTCACTTCTCGGCATTACCATGCGCCAGATATGTTTCTGAATTTTCTCTCTCTAGAATGCACCAAAATTTAAGAATAACCCCAGAATCATGTAGAGAATTTCATGAGCTTTCCGTTGATATAAAGAACGTGCCAATCCGAGCTCTAGATCAAAAGATATGACGATCTCAAGATTTAGGGCACTTAGACACTCAAAACGGATTTTGAAATATTTTCCCGCTTCGCCACCGGACGACACGTGGCGGGCTCGATTCGCTGAATAATTCTCTCTCCTCCACCTTTCGTGGACTTTCTTTTGAAATTTCCTTGTGGGCCCTAGTGGGACACGTGGCACTATCCTATCCATTGGTTGGGCCGACCCTTCAAAACTCGCCTGACTTTTTGACCTTTTCCCTTGTGACACGTGTCATGATTTGATTGGTTGGACGGTGCTGCTACGGCTCTTTGTGCCCTTCGCGATGTCCCGAGATGTCCCAAACCATTTGGGACATAAACCTCCATCCGCCCAAAATGGGCTTCCTTGTCCCTCATTTGGCCGATGACACGTGGCGTACATTGATTGGCTTTCGGCTCCTTTCTCTGGCGATCCGTGTCCCACGCGTCCCTTTGTCCCAACTATCCCACTTTTCCTTGTGCTGAATTTTTCTTACTTCGCCAAACGGCCGGTTCGCATCCATTTGTCCCAAATGTCCCTATTGCTTCCAGATCCTCGACTCTTTTCGACCTTCTTAGGTTCGGCGGTTCACAGACTCGCGGACCAAATGTCCCATTTGCTTTGGACCGTCTCGACTCTTTCACGCCTGGTTCACGTACTCGCGGCCCAAATGTCCCATTTTCTTTCGGACCAATCTGTTTCCATTTCGGCCGAAATCGCCGGTTCGGGTCCTTCGCATACTCTTGTCCCGAACTCGTCCCCGCTCGCTAGCTTAGTCGTTTTTCTTCCTTTTTCAGCCGGATCGGCTTCTCGCGCCACCGCATACATCCCCACTTTTCCCAAATGCTTAGCGGGCCGCCTAGAGATTTTCGCCGATCCGCGCCTTTTTTTCCCAAATTTCCCGACTTTGTTTTGGACCTGAAGTTCCCTATTTCGCCGATCCGGCCGTTCGGTCTTTGTCCCGGATGTCCCAAAGGCGACCTTGACTGGACTTAGCCAATTTTCACGATTTTTCTCGGATCAATCTACTTGCCTTTGCTTGCAACTTTTTCACATTTTCTCAGAGCTTGCTCCTTCCTTCTTTGGCTAGGGGAGTTAGAAAAATATCTGAGGGAACCTCAGAAACATGATGTTTGCTCTGAATCAATCAATGTGCCTGGGACTTGAATATTCTGATGCATGTTATCAAAATTACCCTGGGGGGTGAATTTTGGATAACAGTGAGGCGTGTTTGTAGAAAATGAGACATCCATCCCGATGACCCCATGGGAAGGAAGAAGCCAGCGCTAAATCATAAGGAGACAAAGAAGAAGAGGAAGAACAAGGGGTGGTGGGGAGGCAGGATGTAGGTACCGCGGGGCCAAGCACTTATGTCTAGAAGAAAAGAAGAATGGTGGTCAAGGAAAAGACCCCAAATCCTGTGAAGCCACCATCCCCAAGAACCTTCAGATGAAGAAAATACAACATCACCCACTCTAGAATTTTATGCTAGAGAAGAAGAACAAGGAACGGAGGAACAATGGTCTGAAGATATGAACAACCTGAATGGCTGTGTAGGCGAAAGGAATGATGATGAAGGGGAGGAGTTGGAGGTGGATCAAGAGTCAATTAATATCCATGACTCAAAAGGAGAGGATCTTGAGAATACAAATGATGCCTTCATTTTTGTAAGGAGGAAATATGGCTGAAGGGAGGAAGGCACGCGTGGTGAAGAGGGAGCAAAGGGCCTAGTACCAATGAACCAGATGTGCCCAAGATCACTAAGGAGGATGTGGATGAGAAGGCAACAAGAGAGGCAGAGAAGATAATTGATGCCTTGTCAATGAAGATTTGGGGCACACATAAGCGGACCTTGTGCTCGGTGAGTTCAAGAAGGAACATAGGGAGAAGAGTGGAAGTAGCACGAAAGGAAAAACTCTCTTAGTGACTTTTCGAGGGGATGTGCACGGGAAGTAAATGCATAGAAGGGGGAAGGACAATGATGAGTTACATTGATGACCCTAACAAAGTTTTGCACGGGCATTTCCAAAGTACCGTGCCCACAAAAGAGCTCACCACCATGGAGTCCTTTGACCATGAGGGAGGATACCCACGAATAAGGAAAATGCTATCTTGGGCATTTGACTCCCACCTTGATGAGCCTAAATTTGAAATTAAGCAGGGAGTGGTATTTAGGATGTCTGAAGGAAAGGGGGATAACCCCATTGTAAACACACAACAACTATCGACGATGATTAAGTGTGCAATGCGCTGAACAAAGTCTTAGTGGAAATTGAGGCTAGGTTCTTCGGTAGAAATGATAGGGTTAGATCCTTGGAGGACCAATTTGAGAAAAGGAAGGAGGAAGTGGTGAAGCTGATGAAGCATCTTAGCCTGGAGAAATTAATCAGAGTGCACCTATAGAGGGAGCTTCGGAGGAAAAGGCCAAGGTGCATGAAGTTTCAAAGAAGGTGGATCTCATCTCCCAATCGATTATCATGAAGCAAACCTAGACCTTAACCCTCCTGTGTGAAAGTATAAATCTTCCCGGAGTTCCTAGAGGACTTGACTCGGATCCTCACCATGGACTTGACGTTAGAGTCGCGCAGAAGAGGTAGCAGTGCACTTGGAGAAATAATACAAGTTGAAGGTTGTCACACTCATGGCCGAATACAACAAGGTGCTCACCGATGTAAGAATAGCTGCACAAACCGTGGGGTTTCTTATGACCACTACGTAGATCAAGACAAAGTGACAAGCATACTACTTGCCAGTGACAAGGCCGAGTTGAAGGAATTTAGAGAGAAGAATAAGGGCAATAGAGCCAAGTGGGAAAGGATCATAGCCGAAGTAGAAAAGAAATCCGAGGCCATTAAGAACCAATGAGTCTCAATCAAAACACAGCTAAAAGAGCTCTACAAGGTCATCATAAGGAAGATGGATGCCCTGGAAGACAACGCTAAAGAACCAGAGACTATGGTAGAAACCATTACCACACAGGGGGAGGGGCTAAGTTATGATGAGGTGAGCACCTTGGTTAGCAAAATCTACACTAAAGCGCAAAAGGAAGTTAGCACTTGGAGTACACTGGAGGCCAACCTCCAGAAAAAATTTCCCTCCTTTAGGAAAATTTTCCCTATTCTTTCTCTTCCCCTTTCTTTATTCTTTCCCCCCATTCTTTTCCAAGGCAAGGCCTTGCATTATTTTGTACTGCATTCTTTGAGAAGGTTCCTAAGGGCGGAGAATAGGTGAAGTGTGGGGTAATGTTGGGCCCCTAATTTAGCTTCCAAATATTAAGGGCGCATAGGCATGCATGGCAGGAGAAATAACGCAAGGTAGAGTTCAAAAGGCTTCTTGAAGAACCTAGGACATGCACGCCATGCGAAGAACAATTCAAGACTTAGCCATTTTTGGCCTTTGGGATAGAACACATGAAGAACATGTTCCATTTGGATAAGGTTCCATCCTGGTGATAGGGTGTCCTAGAAGGAATATACCTTGTGATAGAAAGATCCAAAAGGTTAATCATGACACGGAGAGGCATGCGCCCGAGGTGACCCACACCTTGACACTTGGGGCCAGATTTGAGGCTATAGAGGAGTTTGTTAGAGCTTAGAGGCCTATTTATATGTGTGATCTTGGTGAAGAAAAAGGAGAGAGAAATAAGATAGCGGAGCTCTGAGAATTATGCTAGGGAACTATGGGATGAAAATGGGTACAAAATTCAAGGATGTAATGGGAAATTGGGGAGTGAAATTTTTGTCTTGTAAGAATACATGTATGGATTCACATATGGCACATGACTATGGTCTACCTTTTGTAATATTTTATAAGTAACACTATGAATGAATGTGATAAAGTTACCATGTCAAATGTGTTAAGAATATTTCCTTGTATTACTGCTAGATACTTATATTGTACTTCTATTCATATATAATCATGAATCTTACTTGAATGGTTAAGTATAGTAATAGATGTACAACTCTTAGTTCTATTATTTTTGTTGTGCACTTTGGTTCTATTATGACTGAAGGGGTGTAGAAGCCATCTCGAGCTCTATATCCCTTCATGTCTATTAAATCACTAAGTCGAATCACAAGCTATGCCTTCCCTAGACTCACATAAAAGAGAGACTCGACGCCCTCTCACGCGCCTCGAGTGAGCACCTAGCACCCGCCGGGTGATAGGCCGCGCACATGAGGTTCTCTTGTTTTTAGTGGGTGCAAAAGTGACTACAAAAGGTATGGTATAACATATGCTAATGAGTGGACACCACTCAAACAAGCATGTTTATGAAGAAGTTCGATTGGGAAAAGGTTGTCTAAAGGAGTTACCAAATAAATGGACATTATTTTAAGTATTGGAGTTGTTATTGATTTTCATGGTGGTTTCGATCATGGCAATGCTTCTAAATGGTAAATTGTACCCTATTTGTGAATACTAGTCAAAAGTGTAATTTTGGACCAATTCAAGGTAGTTTTAGTCACAAAATCATGTACTTTAGAAATTATTTAATCCTAGTTTTATACTACTATTTAGAAGGTTCTTGAGTAAATAAAGTATTAATTAACCCCCTTCTTTTGGCCATCTTCTCTTATTTTATTTTGTCATTCCCAATCTTTTACACCCACACGCCCATTCATTTTTTGTCATCTTCCATTATTTTAGCCTCAACTTGGGCACCTAGGCTAGTAATAGGGTGCCCATGGGTGCTCTGATCCAAAAATGGGCACCCCAATCCTTAATTATCTTTCATGGCCATTTTTGGGATCTTTCTATCCATTTTAGCTTCTTATCTTTTTAGTGGTTGGCCATTTCGGGAAAAATATGAAATTAGATCAAGTGAACCCTATAAATATAAATTTATGAGACCATAATGAGGGACTAAGTACTAGTGACTACTATTATCCATCAAGAGTTACATATAATTGGTGATCATTTACACCCATTAGCTCCATCACAAGGAAAATGTTTGTTCATTTGCATCACACTTCCTAGGGGGATTCTATTCTATTCCATGCACACATTTTGCTACATTTTCTACATTTTGTTATTGCTTGATAATTCACAAAGTACAAATGACACAAGAGAAACTATGGAACATCATGCAAAGACACACAAGAACTAAATTTGGGTCCAAAATGTAGTGAACACTTAGTTAGTAAGCCCATTATTGTGGTAGATGAGGTTAGTCTGAAACATTCATTTGCATTCTTCTTATTTTAGGGTTTTGATACTTCTTGTGGTCTCTTGCAGGTCTTTTTATCATCTTAAATTATCAATGACATTGGGAAAGCTACAACAAATATTTTGTGATAAACAAAAAGGGTTTGCACCACCTTTTGGACTCAGTAAAACTCAATTTTGGATCCTTTGCATGCACCAGGGCACCCATTATATAGACCATACAGCCCGTAGGCACCCTAATCCCTCTCTAGGTGCTCCAAATAGCTAGATTGTCAAGATCTATAACTTTTAGGGTTTTTGCATAGTCATTCCTACTTTCTATTCCTCTAGCCACCTTTCTGACATAGTCCATTGAGATCCTCCAATAAGATGAGTCACTTCCTCACTCTTCTTATATATTAGGTTTTTACTCTCATTAGATTAGTTGCTCAAGTCATTTCCATATTGATTTTTACTACATTTACACGACATTCTATATTAGATTAACTATCCCAATATCCCAAATTTGTAGTCAATAATTTTGGTGAACTCGCGTGCTCATTCACGCTTCTAGGTTCTTCATTCATTACTTGTTATCCTAGGGTTTGGTCATCATGAGTATCTCAATCAATTATTATTTGCTTCTAAATCATCATTTACTACATAGATTCCAACACTTTCTTGCTACTATTGACATTTGTGCTTACATGTATCTAGATTTCTTTTATAAATTATTTTTTGATGGATTCTCTTCACACATAGTTTTCAAATCTAACCTTCCCATTGATGTTCACACTTTTGATAATGACCCACCTCTACATATCATATCTTGTAATCATAATGTAGATGTCAAGTGCACCTTTATTAATAATGGCTCGAACTTAACTTGTGTCCTATGTCATTCCTTGAAGATTTACGTGTTTCCACTTGTGATGTTAGTCCATTTAGTGTTTCACTGCGTGCTTATGATGGTTTTTCATGTCCTTGTTTCGGTCTCATTACATTGTGTATGAGTATTAGTCCTAATAGTGTCCACACTATGTTTTTCATTATTGAATTCCTTGTTTCCTAAAAATCTCTACTTGGTATGACATGGTTTCATGCTATGCAATAATTGCATCTACTATCCACAATTGTGTACAATTCTTAAATGAGAACATTGAGTACATTTCCTTTCGTGACTGCGATCCATTCTAGTATTTCTATGGGCTCCTAATACTAATCTTCTTATTCCATGCACCGATATTACACATGAGCCCCAACCTATCAAAGAACCACCACACTCGACCACTTCTTAATGGTACCATTTGTGCGATAGATGTAGTTTCTTGTCGTGGGCATGTCCAGTCTATTAGCATCGCTCTATCTCGTACACCTTGACATGTACTACATGCACTAGAACATCCACCATTCACTTACACACTCTTCATGAATGAATCATATTGGGAAAATATTTAATTTGATCTAACGTTCGATGAAACCATATGTACACATGATGGCTTGGCTTGCTTAGTATTTTCTTTTGAGGATCTTTATCTTACACCAGACATTACTACTCTTTATTATGGCTTTGTTCACATCACTTTTACTTATGGTTTGCATTTCTTTCATCCCATAGTCTATCTATCATGCACTTCTCCCTCTTCTACACTCAACTATAGGGAAATCATGTCTTGATTATATTGGGGGCTAATCTACATCCTGATCATATGAAAATATCATTCCCAATGCCTTTTGGATGCATTTTCTTCTCGCAATAGCTCTTTCCTAGGTCATACACAAAATCTCACTCACTTGTATGCACATTGTTTTTCCTCTTCCTCCATTTACTAATGAGGAATATTCCATGGGCATGTTTTAATTACACCTCAATGGATCATTATGTGATAGACCTGACATTGTTGCTTACCAAATTACTAATTCTTATCCATTCGATTATGACCCAGAGGATGACGATCTTCTTGATGAATTTACATGATCTTATTAAACACACTTGGGGCCATAACATCAAATTCATCTCCCACCATGTGTCACCACATATACTCATCTATCATCCTTGCATACTCATACATCAATGTTCTCACATAGGTATACGTATTACACATTTTAGCTTTGTTATTACCCATAAACACACTCTTGTGCTTCAATTCACACTTTGAACCTCAAGTAAGGGTTTGTTACATATGAACCCCACACACTACACTATAGGGCTAATGCATTGCCTCGATTCAAACATTATGGATCACACACCATAAATTCCACATTTAGTCTATGTAATTTTTACATTTATGCATTTATACATCATACATCATACTATTCTTTGTCATACAAATCTAGCATTACATCACACTCCTTAACCATACTATACTTCCTTAGGAACACCGCACATATTGCATTCACTACTATACACTACATACACATCGATGGTCATTTATCATATTTATTACCTATACTACATCATCCTCTATGTGTTACACTCACTAACCTATGACTCACTTTAGTTCCTTGGTCCATACTCGAGTGCCGAGGGTTTACAAATCAAATGGACCTTACATTCATCACACATTTAACATCCCACATTTCATCATTTGACATTTCTAGGATAGTGACACAAACTATAGGATAAATGGTCCCTTTCTCTATCATCTCATAGTGGTATATGATTTAGGCTACATCACCACTCCCTCCTATTCATCTCATAGTGGTATATTCTTTAGGATACATCACCACTCCCTCTTATTCATTTTATAGTGGTATACGATTTAGGCTACATCATCACTCCTTATTATTCGTCTACTAGTGATATATGCTTTAGGAAAAATCATCACTTCTTCCTTCATCTTTTTGTCATTTACACTTTGTCTATATGGTTCACTCATAATCTCTTATATAATTTACATATCATCATCACTACACATACAAAATCACCACAACACACTAGACACACCACACACACTTAACCATTTCCTAACGACGCACTCTTGTTTATAGTTCATTCTTGACTATTGAGGGGGAAACCAAATGAAACTCACTACATACATTTCCATTCAATCAGGGGCATGTGGCACTTATCATTCTATCTTGCATTCCATTCCATCCATCCACAACATTTTGCATCTTATGGTTGCTTTTACTTTTACTTGTGCTTTTTCATGGTCACTTTATTACACATCCTAGTTAGACTACTGGTATTTCATTTATCCATATCATCCACAAATTTGCATTCATGTCTATTTTCTATTGTGATCATAGATACAATTCTCTTACACGTAGCATGGATTCTCACCTTTTACCCTTCCTATATTGGTCTTTGGGGACATCCACATTCATCTCTCACATGTGTTATTGTTTCATTTTGTACTTAGCGCTTTTCATTACTTGGTTATACACACTTTTGACATACTAGTTATCTTTCTATCATACTAATGTGTGCTTCATGTGCAACATTTGTTATGTAGGTAAATTTACTTCCATTATTTTTTATTCTATTGCCTACTATTATTTATTCTTGTTTGTGGGCCTTGCCCTATGTTTTTTTCACACTTTTTTGTTGTTTGTGGCCATGATGGCCTTGTGTGACTTGTAACATTGTATTTGATGTCCCATGTTTGCATCGCACTATGTGCAACTTACTTGTATTATTATGTGTTTACTTTACTACTTTTCTTGATAGATTCTACACTATTTGCATAGCACACACACGCTTTTCTACATGCATGCTTGTTCATACTAACAATTATTTTAGCTAGCCTCTTATTTGTGTGCACCTTGGTTTCTACAAAGTGCATTCCCTTCCACCTAGAGGGAATAATTTTAGTGTAAATAAAGTTGGTCCTATTTCGGGGCCGTATTATCTTATCAATGACGTTACATGTGCCCCCAAGAGGTGGGCATAATTTGGGGTTTACATACCAACACAATTCATTTACACCGGTTTAGTTCAAGACACTTCTCACCCTTGGAATTGTGGGTTATATAGACCGAGTGGGTTAAGACCAATCTACAAAGTTTATACAAAACAAATTTTAGAGGACATGGTGTCTTTATCATTCTAAGAAGCAATTATAGGCTCTGAGGTTATAGTGGGTGTGCATCCCTACACTACTTCAGCTAGTGGCATCAAATCACCCAAAAAACCAAAAGGTAAAAATATCTCTTCACACACATTCAGGGAAGAATTTTCTAATTGTAAGATACAATGGAGTTTCTCCCTACACTTCTTTTTCGTATGGTGTCAGATCATACAAAAAACCCTAACAGTAAAGGATATCCTTCTACACTCTCTTTTTTGACATGGATCAAGTGCACATGTTCCCATTAGAATTTATCATTTACCTACTTTACATTCACATACTTTTATATGTGTCTTTTACATTGTGTTTTTCCACACATAAATATTTGAATACTTGATCATTTTCTCCTTGTAGGTCCAACCATGAGAATCAAGTAGTCAAATGGGGACAACATCACCAACAACACTTCATGGTAGCACACACCATACTAACCATGAAGGTACATCACACACATTAGTAGCTACACACGTGTTTCGACCTAGGTTCACTCTCATCAATTTTTTGTGCATTTTCATCTTTATTTTCCACATTCCACCATATTTTTGTCATTCCGCACTTTTTCCACCATCATCGGTGCATTTTATAATACAATATTCATAGACATTAGGTAATCATATCTATCTACTTTATGTTACCAAGATTTTCAATCACTAACATAAAGTCGGGAAAATGTAGTCACAAAATCATGCACTTTAGACATTATTTAATACTAGTTTCATACTACTATTTAGAAGGTTCTTGAGTGAAGAAAGTACTAATTAACTACAAGATTTTTCCATCCTCTCTTATTTTATTTTGTCATTCCCAAACTTTTACACCCACATGCCCAATCTTTTCATTCATCTTCCACTATTTTAGCCTTTGACCTGGGCACCCATGGGTGCCTTGGTGCCACCATGGGCACCCCAATCCTTTTTATCTTTCCTGAAATTTTTTGAGCTCTTTCTAGATGTTTAGTCTTATTATATTTTTGGTGGTCAAACATTTCATGGTTAATTACAAAATTATATAAAGAGAACCCTATAAATACAAAGTTATGAGACCATAATGAGGAACCAAACACTAGTCACTACTATCATCCATCAAGAGATGCATCCACTGGAGATCATTTTTATGTATTAGCTCCATCACATAGACAAGTTTGGTTCATCTGCATCACACTTCATAGGGAGAGGGATTAAATTCTATACCATGAACACCTTCTACTAAATTTTCTACATTTAGTTATTTCTCACTACTTCACAAAGTGTGACCTGCAAAAGAGCACGTAGGGCATACTATGCACACACACACACACACAAGAACTACATTTGGATCTGAAATATAGTGTAAAACTTAGTTAGTAAACATAGTATTTTTGTAGGTGAGGTAATTCGACACACATTCAAATTGTACTCTTCCTTTTTTAGGGTTTTGATACTTCTTGTTTCCTCTTTCAAGTATTTTTATCATCTTTGATTATCGGTGAAATTTGGTAAGCTACAATGAATCCGATGCAACAAACAATGAGGTTTTCATACCACTTGTTATACGTGTGAAACTTGATTCCAATTCCTTTGCACTTAACAAGGCACCCATTCTACATACCAGAGCACCTGTAGGCACCCTAGTCCCTATCCACTTGCTCTAGTCTAGCTAGATAGTCCAGATCCATCCTTTTCAAGCTCTCTGCATAGTGATTCTTTCTATATGTTCCTCTATCCACCTTCGTGACATAGTCCAACAAGATTTTCTGTAACTGGTAACTACAACAAGTTCAGGGATCAGAAAGTGGACATCAAATCTTGAATTTTACATTAAAAACAAAAAAACATCAAATTTTCTCTTTTGTGGACTTGAACCATGCAACAAAATCAAAAAAATGTCACAAAAATGGCCATCACCTAGGGAAGACTTTGCTAGCTTTGTATAAATATTTACTTTAAAGTGAATAGAATATGATAAATATATATTTTAATTTTTTTAATAACAAAGATTGTGGACTTGAACCATGCAACAAAATCAAAAAATGTCACAAAAATGGTACCATCACCTAGGGAAGATCTAGCTTTGTATAAATATTTACTTTAAAGTGAATAGAATATGATAAATATATATTTTAATTTTTTAATAACAAGTATCTCTTTAAGACACTTTTTCCTATGAATTTTCATGTCTATGATTAAGACTGCATCACTTATCATAATTTGATAAAACCTAGACCTTCCTAATCATGGTGAAATTTATACATGTTCAAAACAAAGGTATTTGATTTTGATATTTTTAGTTGAATTTATAGGGAAAAACGGAAAGTGCTCCATTTTCTTTATGTTTTTAGACCACTTTCACTGAAAAAATCATTTAAATTTATTTTTCTCAAAAATTACAAAATAAAATCTATTCAAAGATAGGCAGTGGCATATAAAATTTCATTACAAAAAAAAATATCAAGTTTTGGTCATCCAAATCATGGGTAAATGGACTAAAATCTTATAGGCTTTTAAAAAATCAAGTCATTGAATCATGAGTGTTTAATATAGCTAAACTTGTCTCTGCTTTAAAAAAAAAAGTAGTTTAGAAAGATATTGTGGACTCTATGACTCATATTTATATATGGTTTTCTAATTTTTAGTGCACACACTTCTAATAATCCCCACAAGTTGAGATTTTGTTGTTATTTGCTATATGACATCCACTTATGACCCCTTTCTAGCCCCCAAACTTGCTGCACTTTGAAATTGAGTCGCTTCCTCACTCTTCTTGCATATTATGGATTATAATTTCATTAGACTAATTTATTCAGTCATTTCCATATTTTTACTACATTTATTTACTCTATTTACACAACATTCTAATTAGATTCACTAACCCCATATCCAAATTTTTTAGTTAATCATTAGTGTTTAGACATGGTCTATGTTGAAGGCCTTTAACTTGGATTTGGAAGGATTTATAATATGTTCTCGAAAGAGGATTCTAATATATTTCCAATGGTATAATTTTTGTCTTATTATTATGATATTATTTATGTCATATAGGTGAGTGTGTGATGAAGAAGATTGTTGGTTTTTATGAAAGATTATCCTAGGTTGAAAGAATGAGGTGATTGAGGCATGATATGGATGAATTTTTTCTTTCTATTCATTTTATATTTGAGGGGTATTAAATTTTATTCTATTTAAGGCCTTTGGAGGTATTGGAAGTGACAGTAATGAAGGGTTATAACCAGATGAGTTTGTGAGACTAATGTCCGGGTATCTTGACTTGATTAAGAGGAACGTTAGTGTGGTTACACATATATGGATGTCTCATGAGTTCTAAAATTCATGGATTTTATCTACACGTCCTTCTAATTCCATAAATTTTTACATGCCACATTTTAGTTTTTCTTATGTGTTCTTGTTGCCCAAAGGTGAAGATAGGATGTGGATACAATAGTTTTCTCAAGGTTTCAAACCTTTTGAGTTTTGTTATGATTCTTTTGATTAGTGCAACATACTTAACGACCATTTTTTATGTTTTTATGTCATATTAAACATGTATGGTGATTTTGGGAACTTGAATAATCATGGTTTTGGCATTTGTAGTTTTAGCTCATCCAGTGATGGGGTTTTGAGATTGTTTGGTGTAAGTTTTATGGTTTTGGGCATGAAAACACTATATGGGTAATATGTGAATGTTTTAATGATTCTTTTGGGATGTTCTTAAGTTTCATTAGTCTAACCAAATGAGGGAAACTAACCTTTATTATGTTTGAATCAAGAGAAGGGTATAAAGCAAGCGTTTGAGTTCAAATTTTAACTAGTATTTAGAGAGGAAAAAAGTGTGATGTATGTGAGTCTATGTTACAAGATGAAGAATTAGTTTCAGATCTAATAGTGTGTATGACTTGTTGACTAGTTTTTGAAAGAGTGTGTGTAAGTTTCTGATACCAAGATAAAGTGAAGAAGGAAAGAGAAAGAGTGAGCTAAGTGTGCAAGGTTTTGATTAAGTGTTTTAAGGATATAAGTTGAATATGCAATCTCAATCAGTTTTGGAAACCACAAGAAATCATATATCTTCATCTAAAGGTGGTTAATTGGGTGCTTGATAATTCTAGGTGGTTTTATCCTCCATGTGGAGGTGGTGCTTTACTAAACTAGGGGTCAGGTACTCTACTAAACAAGAGGTTGGTGATCCTTGTGAAGTTGGTGCTTTAGTAAATTATTTTTATTTAAGTAATATAATCATAATTTTCAATGGGGTTTATTCCCTTGAGGGTTTCCCACTTATATATTGTGTTATGGTGTTGTCTCTCTTGTTCATGGTTGATTAAATGCATGTTATATGATTTTTTTCACACATTAATGGATCGTTAATTGGTTTATGGTTTAAGTAAGAAATATGAAACTGAATTAAGTTTGTAACGAATGATTTACCCCTCCTCTAAGTCCATTTTTCTTCCAAAAAATATCTATTTGTAAGTACTATTTATATAGATCCCATATAATTTTTTATAGTTAACCCCACTTCCAAAAATAATTAAAATATCCCATCCTTTGAAAAAAATTTAAAAATCTAAAAGCTACCTATTGGTGATTTTTTTTTTGACATTGTTTATATTATATTGTAGTACTCAAGTATTCTAGAGGCATGTTTCTTATGATAACTATTCAGTTGAATAACTTTATGAAGTTATCATGAGATGTTATGTATTATTAAATTCTTTCATGGTTATATGTGAATGTTTACTAGGTTTACTACTATTATAACTATCAGGCCCTTAGCGGAATTGATGAGAACCACCTATTTTGAAGTAATAGAGAACTATATTAGATACTTAATAACAATTATCATTATTCTTATTACTATTATTATTATACTATTTGAAATGCATTTAACCTATAATCTGATTCCCATTTTATAGCATGTTAATGGTAAAGTAAATTAAAATTTATTATGCTAGGCATGGTGGAAGTATGCATCCAACATAGATTTGAAGATACCTTATAGAACAAAGAGAACTCTCTTTTGTCTATCTCATGCATTATCATATGTATCAATATTTCACCATAATGTGTTTATTTCATCATGTAAAACTTTTGGAGTGTAATATGTTTGAATGATTTTAAAAACATTAAGAGTGTTGAACCATTATGGTGTTCTAGTAAGGCACTTTCAAGCCTATAAGGACAAGTTGAAAGTAAATATTACTTTCCATGTGTAAAATGAAAAGACAATGGAATTAATTTTAGTACCTAGGGGAACTCCATCCTATTGGGTATCACTTGTATGATTAATTTGCATGACTTGATCATTCCTTGAAAAACAATATTTAGACAACACTTTAGAATTGTGAGCATAAGACACACCCGAATATGTTTACAAGTTAACCAATAGATTTTTCTTAGGAATGTAGTCATATATTTTATTGCTTTTAATAATGATATTTGAAAAAATTAGACCTTGTCAATCAAATACCATAATGCCATAATTTGATATTTTTATCTTGTTATTAATTAGAATTTAGGGAATTTTATTTCAAATTTATTACTTTTCAACACCATTTTCTTAGAGGACGATTAAGGGTTAATAGTTAGAAAAAAATTAGAACCATGGATAGTGGTGGAGTACTAAGGAATTGTGATGGAAATCCAATCTGTAATTGGAATTATAGTTTAGATTTAAGAACTTGAATTTTTACATTTAATCGCTCTATAGGAAAGAGTGATGGTTACATTTCTATGGAATTTGATAATATGTTGGTTTTTGAGAAAATTAATTTTGTGTATAAAAGTGTCGAAGAAAAATGTGATGTAAGTTATGAGGTTTCTCCCCAGTTGTATTTTTAAATTTTTAAGAGATGGTGAGAAGGAAAAATAAGTGGAGTGGATGTTTTGAATTTTTTAGTATCATTAGAATTATTATGACATATTTGAATTATCCCCATGTAATCTAAACTAATATCTTAAACCAACCTCAGTTGTGGCAATGTGTTTTATACATTAATTTTGTTTAAATATATTATGGGTAGTATAGGTTCAGCTTAAATTCTTTAAATTTTGAAGGTATTACTAATTTTTCTCAATAAAAATCCTATATGATGATGTGTCTAATGTATTGGTTTGTATGTTTTATTTGAATTTTATTTCTCATTCTATACTCGATTACGTGTGGAGAGAGATAGAGATGTTGCTTTTATTTTGGTGTTGTTGGAAAATTTTTGTGGGATCCCTTTTTTTCATCAAGATGATTTAGGAATAAAATAGAGGGATCAAATGTATTTAAATTTTATGTTTGATATATATTTTAGTATTGTAGTATTTTCTTGTTTAATATTTGAAAGGAACGATCTTCATAGTTGAAGGAACTCATTCGAATTGGTGTTAATGTGGAAGATCAATTTAGTGGTATTTTCTATACAAGTTTTTATCTTATGAAGCTAAGATCTTTCTAGTAAAATGATGGCCTTAGGCCCATTTCCATCATATCTATGTACTATGTATCGTTGATATATTTTATAATGGCATTGATTGCAATAAATATATTATTTGTGGGTGATGACCTTATTGAATCCAAATTTTATTATATTCAGTATTGACTATGTAATCATTTTCAAAATTTATGACACTTGAAAAGTGTAAGGAATATAGTGAAATAAATAAGAAGAGACTTGATTTGAGATTTTATGTACTATTTTACTACGTTTAATATAGGTATTTGTTTTATTAGTTTTGAGACATGGAAATGTATATGATACACTATCTCTGTATCACCTCTAAAGAAAGGAAATAAGAAGGTTAATTAGTGTTTTTAGAGAGAATGTGTTACATATCCCTCGAATCGATGTGTTTAGAGGAAATTTTGACGTTTTTTGTTTGGTAAATATCTTGTTATGAGGTGATTTTGAAACATGGTATAAAAAGGAAACTCTCCTTTGTGAAAGCATAGAGACTCATGCCTTATGACTAGATGATTGTAGTTTGTTTTCAATTATATGGGATATTACAATGTCTAAGATGACATGACTATCTTATAGACTTTCTTGGTTGAATTATATAACATATCTCTTAATTACATATTTATTGTTGTCTTGGTATGGTATGTTTATAAGTTATTGGGTGATGAGATTGATGAAGTAGGTGATTTTTAATACTTGAAATGTAAAATCGAGTTATGTAGTAAGGACATTTCTTATTATTCTTGTAGTAGTTGATTATAAATACCAATCTTCATTGAAATGGTATGAATATATGTGCTCTGATTTAAGCACTATGAAAGGGTTATTAAATGATAAATAGGAAAGGGATAAGTTAGTCAATTGAATGAATACAATGATAGTTTCTAATTGTTAGATAACAAAAGTTTGACCATATTGTGTAGTATTTGTTTACATGGAACAACATAGTAACATAATTTGTGTATTGATAACTGATATATCCTCTATTTATTTACTAAATGGAGAATATATTTATAAGTTCTTATTAATGATTACATTTTTACGGAGTATTATCACAAAATTTAAATAAGTACATGTTATAATCTTCACAACAATGTAGGATTAAAATGTTGTAAGATTTATGATGTTGTTTCATATTTGTGAAGAAAATATGGTTCATTGTATGATGTATCTCCTACAAATACATTTGTGTATAAAATACTATGATGAGCAAAGTTTTATGAATGTTATCCTTTTTGAAGCATGAATGGACTCTATTTTATGTTAATGTGAATGTATAACTAAATGAGGGATTCTAAAATTGATTATAGAATAATGTGTCTATCCTTTTTGTAGTTTTGGTCCAATCTCTTAGGGAATAAATATTCGATAGAATTATTGGGTTTGTATGAGGTAGAGTTCATAATTTATAGTACCTTTTTATTTACACTAATAAGTTCTATTCATTTATCTAAATGGTATGATTTTATACTTTAAATATCTATATTATATTAAGGGAATGATAATCACATGGGTGCTCTACTTAGTGTTTCTCATGGAATTTATTATGTGGTAAAGGGAATAATAGTGTCATATGATTCATTTTGACATTATTTTTGAGTCAAATTTGAAGTTCAAACATGTACCCTCTTCAAAGAGGTAGAAACTTGAAATATTGTGTTCACTTGTTATTAAATTTCTCCCATTGATTATAAAATGTGTAATACTTTGGAATGTGTGGCATGTTGATGCATGATTTTTCGCTTTATTAAAATTTTCTTGAGGGATTGAATGATATGCATAATTAGTTTTTGAAGACATGGTCTTGTTTTGATGGTATGATGGAGCTTTGAATTGTGTTCGTGCATATATTAAATAATTATGGATAATTTTATTACATCCCCTTCAATCACTATAGATAAAGTAGAGAAATATGTGTCATGCAAATCTATTAGTAGAACTTAGATGTTATTTTTTTCTTAAAGGGGTTCTCTAATAATTTGATGAGAGAATCAATGAAAAAATATTTACCATACGTTTTTACAACTTTTGGTGTTGTTTCCTTAAAGGAAAATTTATTTAATATTATTGATAGCTTTTGAATGAAAATTATGTATCCCTTCTTGATGAAAGTAAAAATGGAACCTATATTATTCTAATTTGATTTGAAATTTAGACATGGAAACTTCTAGAATGTTTTGAATGGTAACGTCTATTATACCAAGGTTAAATATTCTACTATATTATAGTAATGAAAAAACAAGGGAAGAATCTGATTCAATTCTATTACTTAGTTTTAAGATGGAAATTATATTAAATTTAAATTCTGATTTTGGGATGTTACAATATCTTCTTAACATCACAATAGGGAATTTAATGAACTAATGGTTTACAAGAAGAGAACAATCTAATAAAGGTTAAAGATAAGGTGTGTATAATAGGTAATGTGTTAAATATTTAAAAATGAATATGATATAGGATAACTATGTAAAATACGTAGAAATACATTTTAGCATATATAAACATAGATATTGGGTCATAATGTAATCAAAAGATTTAATGTCTAATCATGTGACGAATTATAAAGTGGTTATTAGTAGCATATAAAATATCATCCTAAAAACACATCTACGAGATATAGAAAAAGTAATATGCAAGATATATTAATGATCCACTTAGTAGTATGTTCATAGAAGTTATAAGATATGCACCATGGAAATGTGATAAATAGGAGAAATTAGTAAACGAATTTAAAATTATTCTAGTATTGTTATTATAACCTTGGGAAAAACACCAATATAAATGCATGCTGATTTAGATAAATGTAGATTTTATACCTAATCTGATTGCTATTGTAGATGTAAAATAGATATGCAATTAAGTACAAAAGTTGCAACATAGAAACTAAGAAATAAATTATGAAACCCTAATTGCAAGGAGGAGAAAGAGATAATCAACTTATTCGGAATATAATCTAGAGTTTATTGAAGTTCGACCAAGTGAATGGAGTAGAAGGAGCATCATACGGAGATCGAGAAAAATGTAGATCTATAGAGATAGGCTAGACTGGGGTGCCAGGAGGGAAAAGGACACCCTTGGTCGCCGTAGGCTTTTTTTGGGAAACAGGTGTGTGGAAAATCTCAAGAAACCTCCTCTAAGGTGTCACAAGGTGTTATCCTTTAGTCTCCTTTGGTCACTTTGAGGTCGTACCAAGATCACCGAGGTTGATTTAAACATGAAATGAAATAAACACCTGTAAATCCCTCAAATAAACATCAAATCCAAAAAAAGAAAGATGCAGAATGAGGGGTCAAATTTTCCTCAATTATGCCAATTTTGAACTTACAATCGAGTGTTCTACTACATCTTATAACAATGTAGTTATATGTTTTTTTGTGAGGAATTGTGCCCTAGGTGGCTCTTATGCGTGTCACACTTGATAGAGAGAAAATAAGCTAAATATAAAGAAATGTGTCCATGGAATAAAATTAAATTTCCTCTTATGAAGTGTGAGTAGAAGAACAATCTCTTGTGTCAATTGTGATGGCGCTAGATGGATGTAATGGAGCTCGATATGTTTGATGGATACAACCTTAGTAGTGATAGCTAATGCTTAGTTCTTGGGTCCTTTATTATTATCACATAACATTATATTTATATGATTCCTTTTTCTGAATTTCGTAACCATGAAAAGGATGAATACCAAAAAGATGATATTATCAAATGGCTAGAAAAGACCCAAAAAGTTTGAGTAAAGTACAAAGAGGATAGGGGTACCTATAGGGGAAGATGGAACTTGGCGTTAGCATCCTGGCTAGGTGCTAGTGTTCGGATGATAAAATATGAAGTAGAAAAAGGAAGACTGAGCAAGTAAGGGTGTAATACTAAAAGAAAGAATAGAAATAAAAAAATGTGGCTAAAGACATGGGTTAATTAGTACTTTTATTACTTAGGAATCATATGAATAGTAGTATGCAACCAGGAGTAGATAAATACCAAAAGTGTGTGATTTAGTGTGTACATTTGCTGCAACTTTATGTTGGTGAAGGGAAAGATTGGAAATATAAAGTAGATAGAGATGCCTACCTGATAACCATGTAGATCAATGATGAAATTTTTTCGAGAGACTAGACAAAGCGTGGAGTGATAAAAATGTGAAGCATGGATGCTAAGCAGAGAAAGTCTAAAAGCTAATGATGAAATTGAACTTAGGGTGAAAATGTATGTGTAGATGTTGTGATGTACCTATTTTTGATGTCGATGTAGTTTTCATTGATGTTGTGAATGATGTTATGAAATGGTGTTGACTACCGCTTCCCATATAGATAGACCTACATAGAGAAGAATGAACAAGTACTCAAATATGTAGTTATATGATTGAATTTTGTAAATAGTATGTGAATAAGTATGTAAAAATGATGAAAATGTGAAAAATGAACATGTGCACCTTATTTATGATCAAAAAGAGTGTAGAAAGGATCTTTAAAATTTTGATGAACTATGACTTTTTTGGGAGATCTCACACCAGGATAGAAGAAGTATAGGGAGGAAAGTATATTGTTATCCTCCAACCATTACCCACTTCCCAAATTTTTAGAGTGTTCTTAAATTTTTTTTTGGGGGAACCTATGCCATGACAAAAGTATTATAGAGAAGAAAGTCTAGTCTCATCCTATAACCTTTAACTGATCCCCGGAATGAAAAAACCACTAAAGATGGTGTGTACATGCCCGTAATGTAAAATGCCAAGTGATAAAGGACTTTTTTCCCTATCAAAATCCTCTCTGACATTCCAAAGATCTATGAAATTACCCCCTAGTTATAGACATCCAGGAAGGACATTGTTTTGTTAAGGAACCAAGTTGAATTCTTAACCCTGTCTGAAACTCACACCTATACTTTACTAGTATTGTATTCTATTATGTATAACTATGTATGAGGTGAATTACTCACTCAAATGATTCCCCCCTTATTTGGGGTGTATGCGACATCAATGAATGAGTATACAACCCAAAAGACGACCAATCGATTTGTTAAAACTCTTCCTTGAAAGGGGAAAGGGAATGTACTTGGTAGAAACTAAGAAACACACATAAAAGTGGCTACAAGACCATTTTTAGTATAAGAAAATACTAACATGCATGTAGAAGACAAGTGTAAGTTATGCAGATAATATGTAAGATAAGACACAAGAACACATGCAAGAAGGTAATGTAGACTGCAAAAAGAGGGTTGCAAACATGGGATACCACTCACAATGTCACAAAAATAAATTCCATATTAACCACAATAAGAACATTTTGCACACAACATAAAGATGAAATCCCACAAACAAGAGTAGACAAAGAGAAAACAATGACAAGAAATGTATTGGAAAAATATGGAAGAAAGTTATCTTGTATAAAAATTGTGCACATGAAACACCAGCTAACATGTTAGAAAGATATTTTTATGTCAAAGCGTGTATAATCCAATAAAGTAATATGATATGAAAATGAAATAATAACACCTATAGTATACTAATGTGGATGGACACATGAGAAATTATGGAATTGTTAATAGGTAATGTGCTAAACATCCATACTTGCATGTAATATATACATGTATGTAATCTATGATGATCACAACTAGAAAGGAAAGTGTTTTTAAGTGTGTATGATAAAGATAATGACATATTAGATATCTATCTAGAATGTGTAATAAGATGAACATGTAAAAAGAAGTAAGAAATATTAAATGTAACAAATATATGTACTATGTTGTTGATTATACATAAACAAATGCAATGTGAATTATAGGAGAAGTGTTCCCCTCAAGTAGATGTGTATGTATACAATGAGGTTCATTTATTTATGTTCCCTTAGAATTAAATAATGAACTATAAATGAGTGTTTTTCACTAGGAAATGCTTTGAATTATGTGTAATTGAAAGTTGTGATCATGAAAGTGTTGATTGTAGACTATGTTACTTGAATGAGTGAGTGATTGAATGTGTGTGATGAGGTCCATTTGAGATGTCCATTTGAGATGTATCATATGGAATGTAAAGCTAGAGTGCATCATATGGTAACCTTAACATTTAAGAAGATGTAAGTATGTATATGAATGTAGTGAACAATATGAAAGATTATGTTAAGAAGATGTCCCGATGATGATGCATGATGGATGAGATGTGTAATGTGAAATATAAGTAAGAAATGCTAGAGATATGTGTTCGAATGTGTCTTATTATAAAATTGGTGACATGGTAAAGTATGTGAGAATGCGTGGTGTTTTCGGTGTGTAGAGTGTGTGAGGTTCATGTATATAGTATGCCCTCAACAATCAAGTGTGAACCAAAGCACAAGAGTGTGTCATAAAGAAATGATGATTCAAATGCATCGAGAGGTGCATAAAAATTCTTAGATAAGATTAATAAAAGCGTCAAGTGCATGTGATGATATTTACATTGGATAACAATACAAGGGGTGGAGAAGATATGATGCACACCAAGTTTGTAACTAGTTGAGATCTAGTAAAAATGCTAAGCGGATAAATGTGAGTAATTTCCTTATTAAATGTTAAAGGATGTTGAGGTCGTTGATTAACTAAAATTAGTCTAAGTGCAAGGAAAGAGTAATCCTAGTTAAGCTAATTAGGAGGAATAAAGTAACTGTAATAAAATACTAAAATAATATGAAATAAATGCAAGTAAAATATTCTAATAGAAATAAAACCCTAATGTGTAAGAGTATGGAGAGAAATATCTTAATTGATTAGAAGTGACTATCACAAGTTATCGTAAGTTCTAGAATAAAATATGGAAGTGCAAAAAAACACTCAAGGACCCTGTGAAGGATAGATCTGAAGTGACTGGGGCACCTAGAAGTGTACTGGAGCGCCCCATGGCGCCAAGTTCTACAATCTAGGTGCTTTGAACAATGTAAATGTTCAAAACCTGTAATAAATGTGGTCACAAGTTGATTCCAAACCTCCCTATTTGTCATGATGGATGTTCCGGATGAGCTAGAAAATGACCTGCAATGCAAAGAGAAGTATCAAACCCTAGAAAAATAAAATATGCATATGAATGGGTCAGACTGACCTCAGCCACCAAACTAGTGGACTTATCACAATCTAGAAATCTTCGATGATTTTTAAGAAATTCTTGTTTGTGGACTTTGTAGCATTGCATTACATTTCGACATGGATATAGTTCTCGTGTGTGTGTGTGCATGTCACCCTAGGTTCTCTATTGCTAGTTACACTTTGTTAAGTAAGGAGAATTAGTAACTATAGAAAATGTAAATAAAATGTGTGCATGGAATAGAATAGAATCCCTCCCCCTATGAAGTGTGTGTGATGCATATCTCCTATCCTTGATGCATGACACTATGTGGATGCAAGTGATGCAATGGATGTAACCCTAGATGGAGTGATAGTAGTGTGTAATGATATGACCTATGACCCTCATTATGGTCTTAAAATCTTTGTATTTTTAGGGATCTCAAGTTTAATTCCATAATTAATCCAGATAAGATCGATCGAGAAAAGGATAAGGAAAAAAATCTAGAAAGTCCCCAAAGAGAAGCGAAAAATAATGTGCATAAATTGAGGTTCCTATAGTGGGACGTGGTCACCCAAGTATAGGCTAGGTGCCCTAATTTTGGGCTAGAATGATGGGGTAGTTACGAAATGGATGGATAAGTCTTGAAAAATACACGAGAACTATGAAATAAAAATGTAAAATAAATATGGAGAAAATGTGGGATTAGTTAGTAATTTTTACACTTGAGAACCTTCTAAATAGTAGTATAAGAACAGGTCAAATTATGTGTAAAGTGCATAATTTTGTTTCTATATTTTTCCCCCACTTTATGTTGGTGAGCGGAAAGCTCCATAGCATAAAGTAGATAGAGATGCGTAGCTGATATCCATGCAGAGTGTAGAAAAAGACTTACCAATCGAATAAAATCAAACATGGACTAACAAAAACAAAAACGTGGAGGAACATGGATTGAAAAGATGAAAAAAGTGCCTAAAATGTGATGAGAGTAAACCTAGGGTGGAACTCATGTTTAGCTATTGCCGATGTAATGTCCTCGCATGGTAAGTATGAAAAGTACCATTGTAGTGTTGTTTCATTGTTTTTTTTTGTTTTTGTTATTGTTGTTTCTGCCAATTTGAATTTTTGTTTCTCATATGAAGGACCTGCAAAGAGAAAATGATCAAGTAGTCAAATATGTATGTATGGAAAAACTATGTGTAAAATACACGTGTAAAGTATGAAAATATAAAATATGCTAGAAAAAATTATAAATGGAGAATATGCACTTGATCCATGTCAAGAAAAAGGATGTAGAAGGATATCCTATAATTGTCTTGATTTTTTCGAGTGATCTCACACCCCCTGGCTAAAGAAGTGTAGGGAGGAAATGCTCTATGTTCTCCAACTCTAACTGCTTATACTAAAATTTGTTGAAGAGATCTCTGTATTGTCCTAGTTTTTTGGGCAATCTGATGCCACTGGATGGAGAAGTGTAGAGAGGCACACCCATTGTAACACATGAACCTATAACCGCTCAGTAGAAGTGTCAAAGGACACCGTATCCTCTAAAGGCCAATGTTTATGGATTTCATAGACTTGTTTGAACTCACTCAATGTGTCTAAATTGGTGTAAATACGTTGTGTTAGTAGAAAACACTCGATGATGCCCCCCTATTTGGGGGTGCATGCAATGACCCCGGAAGGAGAATACGACTCCAAAAGAGGAGCAATTGCACTCGACATGTATAAATTTGACCTTTTGGGGAAAGGGAAAGTTATTTGTAGTTACCAAGGTGTGAAAAAAGGGGATGGCTAGCCAATACAAGTTTTATTATGAAAACACATGCATGCAATAAGTGTAAAATAAGTAGACAATGTTGAAACTACTAAGCAAAGTAGTGTAAACACACAAGAAAACAAGAAAACTACACAAAGCAAAGTTTCAAACGTGGGACATCACTCATAATGTTGGAAGACATGCAAGGCCTTAAATGTTGTAAATAGCATATAAGTGTGCGCATAAGAAAAGATCAAAGCCCACATAAAGTGGTAAACAAAGAAGACAATTAGAAATAAACAAGTTACTCATGGAAACATGTAATCCTACAAAATACGTGTTTGACTTTCTTTCTAAATTTTCTATGTATTTTACACTTGTATTGGCTAGCCATCCCCTTTTATGTGCACCTTGGTATTTACCAAGTGTTTTCCCTTTCCCGCAGGCGTAAGTTATACAGTCAAAGTGTGGTTGGTCCTATTTTGGGCTGCATTCTCCTTTTAGGGTCATCACATGAACCACCAAATAGGTGGGCATTATTGAGGGATTTATACTAACACAACGTATTTACACCAGTTCAGACATAACAAGTGAGTTCAGACTAGTCTACGAACACCATAAAAAGTGGCCTTAATAGGACATGGTGTCCTTCAGTAATTCTACAAAGTGGTTAAAGGCTTAGGGATTACATTAGGTGTACCTCTCTACACTTCTCCATCCAATGGTGTTGGATCACCAAAAAAACCAACACAATATAAATATCTCTTTAAAAATTTTCAACAGAAGTATTAGAGTTGGAGGACACAGAGCATTTCCTCCTTACACTTCTTCAACCAAGGTGGTGTGAGATCACCCAAAAACTCACGACAATACAAGATATCCTTCTACACCCTTTTTCTTGACATGGATTAGGTGCACATGTTCCATTTACATTTTTTTCTAGCATATTTTACATTTGCGTACTTTACACATGTGTATTTTACACAATGTTTTTACATACATACATATTTGACTACTTGATCAGTTTATCCTTCCAGGTCCGCCGTATGAGAAACAAATAATTAAATTGGGAGAAACAACAACAATAAAAACAAAAACACACCACGATGGTACTTTCCATACTAACCATACAAGTATATTACACACTGCAATAAATACACATTTGTTTTACCCCGAGTTCACTCTCATCACTTTTTATCTGAATTTTTCATCTTTAGAATCCACGCTCCTCCACATTTTTTTTCATTCCACATTTGAGTCTAGTCCATTGCTATGTCTTCTTCTACACTCTACATGGATGTCAGGTATGCATTTCTATCTACTTTATGTTACCAAGGTTTCTGCTCACCAACATAAAGTCGGGACAAAATGTAGACACAAAACTATGTACTTTCCACATAACATGGCTTGGTATTAGACTACTATTTAGAATGTTCTCAAGTGTACAAAGTATTAATTAATCTCACCTTTTCACCATCTTTATCTTACATTTTTTTTGTAGTTACCATGTATTTTCCATCACTTATCCACCAATTTCGTAACCTCCCCAAAAATTATTTCCCTAAATCAAGGTGTCATAGCCTCAGTAGTAGGGGTGCCATGTTCCCACTCTAGGAAGCACGATCTATAAAATCCTCTTTCACTCCTTTTTGGGTCATTTCTAGTTGTTGGTCATCTTTATCTTTTTCTCAGTCAGCCTTGTTAGGATTAATTATGAAATTAAGCTTGAGATCCCTATAAATATAAAGTTATAAGACCATAATAAGGGTCCTAGGTCATAACATTACACACTACTATCAATCCATCTAGGGTTACATCCATTTAATCACTTACATCCACATAGTTTCATACGTCAAGGTTAGGATATTTGTATCAAAAAATTTATAGGGGGATTCTATTCTATTCCATGCACACATGCTATTTACATCTTCTATAGTTACTATTGCTCGCTACTTCACAAAGTGTGACTAACACGAGAGAACCTAGGGCACGACATGCACACACACACCAGAACTACATCTAGGTCCAAAATGTAGTGTACCACTCAATGATAAGTCCACTAGCTTGACTTAAGAGGTCATTTTGACCCATTCATATGCATCTTTTATTTTTCTAGGGTTTGATACTTCTCTTTGCATTGCAGGTCATTTTCTAGCTCATCCGATAGATCTAACATGACAAACAGGGAAGGTTCAAAACCAACTTGCGACCATACCTATTGCAGGGAATTAAGCATTTACATTGTTAAGAGCACCCAAATTGTAGACCAAGGAACCATGAGGTGCCCGAGTACATTCCAAGGTGTTGGCTAGATTTTCTGCATAGCACAAAACCTAGGCAGTCATGAGATAAATCTCTCTCATTTTACCGGTGAGGCTCCCGTGTCGATTGTCAATAAAAATGTATTATTATCTATCGGGGTTTTACTTTAACCACTTAGTTCATGAAACATAACTAAGAAGTTTTGTAGCAAGTAAGTAGCTATTCAAGAAAGGAAGTATTTTATAGAAGAAGGAAGTAAAGGAAATACGAGAGAAGAAATGGGGAAGATGTGCACCCCAATTAGTAGATAGCACACCTAATTGCATGCACATAGAAGAAACTTAATAGATATGAACACACAAAATTATAAAACAAAGGCAGCCCTAGATCCAGATCTAAAATAACACAAAGTTTATCAAGAGATCTAATATTAAAAGCAAGAAACATAGTACACCGTGACACAAAGTTCTCCAAAAACTT
Organism: Taxus wallichiana var. yunnanensis; assembly: GCA_018340775.1. Lineage (NCBI taxonomy): Eukaryota > Viridiplantae > Streptophyta > Pinopsida > Cupressales > Taxaceae > Taxus > Taxus wallichiana. The sequence goes on from CM031234.1 coordinate 640,014,023, forward strand.
TCTCCTTTGTATTCCTTTACTCCAAGTTACTCTCAGGGTTCAACACAAAGTCTAGAACACAAGATTTCTACTTACAAATTCTCGATCGATTATTAACTCAAGGTTCTTCCTCTACTTATAGAATGTAGAGGGGCAATTACAAGTTGGAAGCTTTAGTTGAACCGGCACATCTAGAATTCGGAAAAGAAACAACCGGAAATCTCCCTCCTTGAATTCCTCTTTGCATGACATGTGTGATTTGCAACTGAAAATAGAACCTTCTATTTTACACGCTGTCACCTATCTCTATTGACTTCTTCAAGTAATGGCTTTTAAACCAATCACTTAAGTTTTATAATTTAATTGATCACTCAATTACTTTGTCGGAGGAAAGGAGAAGGAAGAGGAAATTTGACTTTGTCCTTTTCATGTTCGTGACGCAAGAGAAGTTGATTCAAACTAGATCTGGCAAGCAGCTAGATCTAGAAACAAGATAGAATTGCAAGCAGTTAGAATTGGAAGCAAGCTAGAATTTTGACTTCGCATTGTCTTCTCTTTTATCCTTGAAGCTTTTGTAGTTCTTCTATTGTACATGCATTAGTGCAAGGTTGGCCGTAGATAACTTCATCATCCTTATTTTTAATTGCTTATGAGCAATTAAAAATTCTAGAAAGCACTCAGGGTGAATGAAAATTCAATGAAGGCTTCGACTCGAAGATGAGAGCACATGTACGGATCTTGGAAGGAATTTTCCATGCACCGACTTCTTCACAAGTTGCATTTGAAACAAGAGGATGAAGCCTGTGTGCCGAAGCTTTGCAACTATGAGATCTCTGATCTCGATCTACATCTCGCATCTCGCATCTGGATATGGATCTGTACTTACATAACAAAATTTGACAATCGGGCTATGGATGGAAAAGCTGCAACTCGAATAATTCCACTGATTTTAATCTGCACGCATGAGTGAAATTTCTCCTGCTCTAGATCTGTCTATCAATTTAGCAAGAGGTTTCGAGCCTAGATCTGTGTCTCTAGTATATGTAAATTTAGAAGTGATGCATGACTCCGTTGTGCTTTCTTTTTCATCTTTCTTTGCCATAGCTTTGTCTATCTTTGTCTGAACAATTCTTTTTCTTCTTATTTGACTGGAATTCTTCAAAATTGGTGCAGATCTGATAATCCTTCAGATTCGGAGGAAATATTCAATGTGTTGGAAGTTGATATAAGTTCCTTTTCTTTTGAAAAACACCTGTAATGAATTCCTTAGCACCTGTAATACTTATGTAAACAATTATGCAGACAAATATCAACCTCCTTCAAAGCATGCACCAAATTTGGAAGCTTTTAGCCTTGTTGCCACCTTGCACGAGAAAATCCTTCTTCAAATGCCTTGTTTCCACTTGCCTAAGCAAAATCCTTCTTCAAATGGGGCGCACTTTTCGCCTTGGCAAATTCTTTACCTATGAATCAAATAATTCACCCATATGGCTGCCCATGCTTATATGACCTTCACAATTCTATAATTAATAATTGCCCTAACAATTAAATGTAATTAATTAATTAAAAATCATGCTCTTTTCTTTTAAAAATAGCATGTTTAAGGAAAGCCATCCAATAAATTAAATTAATCCAATTTAATCCTTCACACATCACTTCACTTAAGCTTCACAAAGGTGCTTCACCATAGCCACCGACCAATTTAATATAATATTTTAATACTTTAAAAGTAATAATTTCTTCTCAAAGGGGCTGCATTAAATAAATTAAATTTATTTAATTTTTGGAATTGTATTTCCAATTGATTTATTCCCCTTTTCTTTTGTTGACTTTTCCACAAGGGTGCTTGGGTGGATAAATATTAACAAATATTTATTTAATGCATTATTATTCACCCAAGGTGGGTTGCACTTTTTGGAATAATAGAATTCTATTTTTAAGAATTTATGACAATGGGAATTTTACCTACTGCAAGGCGAATTAACTAAATCCCATGATCCACTTAAGTGATATAACTTTGTAATGGGATTATTTACCCCCAAGGTAGGTACTAAAAATCCCATGATTTCGTTAAGTCACTTTTCTTTTATTTCACAATGGGAATTTTTACCTGCAAGGCGAGCAATAAATTTCCGCCTACCTGCAACCTCTAACTTTCCCACCGCAACTTAAGTCAATTTTATATCATGGGAAAAAGTACCCTACTAAGCAGGCACAAAATTCCCAAATTTCTATTTTTCCCATTAATCCTTTGTTTTCCAAACATGCACCCATCCTCAGTGGGGGCTTTTTTTCACACTTTTCCTTTTCCCAGTGGAACTTACCTCCGATGGTGACTTCCTTTGGGCATAACATCTCGTATATGTTTCTTTGCACCACTTCTCCAAAATGCCAAAAATTGGCTTACTCCGACAAAGGAATTGTTATCCAAAATTCACCCTCAAGGTAAATTTTGATAATATGCATCAAATTTTTTAATTATATTGAGTTCGGACAAAATTTCTAGGGTCCCATTGTATTTTTCCTAACTCCCCGTCCAAGAAGAAGAGAGCAAGTTCAAAATGTAAAAAAATTGCAAAAAGCTCGGGCAGAAAAAATCATGAAAAATGGCTAAGTCCTAGTCTCGCAATGATCGGGATAGATTGCGACATGCTTATTTAAGTTTTTTGGGACATTTGAAACAAAGGGACGTAAAGGGACGTGGAAATCTTGCAACAATGAAAAATTTAACTAACAAAACAGACACATTTGCTTAAAATGAGTCAAGGCAGCCCTGGCAGATTGGGCATTAAGGATACGCAAAATGGCTTGCGAACCAGCCAGATCGGCCGAAATGAGAACTTTCAAGGTGGACGCTTGCGGAAAAAGTATGTCAACCGGCCAACTGGCGAATCGGGAAATTTTATCCCAAAAAGTGCCCAAAAGCAAATGGGACATTTATTTTCAATGCCATTGACAAAATGGGAAACTTCAAGATCCAGGGAAAAAATGGGACAAAGGGATGCATGGGATGTTTAAAAGCCAAAGCGACAAGGAAGAGGAGAGAAAAGTCAACATTTGACCCGGAAACTTCAAACGGCCATAACTTTTGACTCCGAGCTCCGATTTTCAAAAATTGGACTTTCTCGAATGAGCACGATGTCCTCTACGCCACAAAATTAGACTTTCTTAATTTTAATGAGGGTAGATATATTTAAATAAGAGAAACATATTCGGCTCGAAAGAATTTTCCAATGCTCATTCCCGTAAAAAGCAGCCCATGCCCAAAATAGCTGCCCGCACTCGAGAAGGCCAAACTTTTGCATTTCTCAACAAAATCGCACAAAATTGGTTTGGAATCATGGTTCCAACCGATGTACAGAAATCAAGAAATTTTAGATTTGATTAGAAATTGATTGATATTTTTAAGAAAACGTGGTCGGGTTCGTAGCGACGGTGTTTTATTTGGTAGCCTTTGCAGAGTGCATTTAAGAGGCATGGTCATCATTTATTCTTTTTCACCAGCACATGGGACAGTGGGAGCCATTTGCAAGTAATTTATAATCATTTCACCAATTTAATGCCTCTTACAAAACACCCGTGGTTGAAGGACATATTTCGGGATTCCCATTTTCCTTCTCTTCTCTTCATTTTTTTTCTATAAATTGGAGTGTTGGGCTCATTGTAAAAGAAGAGTTTTTGGGTAGAAAAGCTCTACCAAAATTGCTTTGTGAAAAAGTGTTGCAGGCCCTTGTAGTGGACTCCTTTCATGGTGATCCCATGTGCCCTTACCTTGTAATATTTCATATCATGAAGCAATAAAATACCATGCTTCTTTGGATGTTCTTCCCACCCTGCTTTTCTTGCATTCTCTTTGCCCCTTTGATCTTTCAAATAATATTTTGTTCTTTAGCCATTATCATTTGTATGCTTGGAATATTGTTGTGAATGCATTTTGCTAGAATATGGTGAACTCATGATCACCTCTTCTAGCACTTTCCCTTTGTATTTCAACATTTGGAGACTACTCTCACACCCTCCTTTTTTGGTGTATCACCTTTAGATGGCTTTCATTTTATGTATTCTCTCTCCCGATCCCTTGAAAATTTAGATTAGAACGTTAGCTTATCCTCCATTAAAGTAGATATGTTTTAGGAGCAAGAACCCATGATTTCATTTAAGACTTTCTCTGGGAGGTCTACATCTCAAAAATAAATTTCGCCAAGTCCAACTTGGAGATAGTACCCATGTTATCCAATCACACCGTGAAATTCGTATATCTCCCAGGGGTGCCGTGATTCGAAAAGAATTGTTTAGAGAAATTTCACGAGAAAATGAAACGGACAACACAAAAACATTGAAAAATTGCCAAAAGTCACAAATAAAGCCCAAAACTTATTCCTTGTTAAAATCCTTCTGGTACAAGGGAATAATGATATGTTTGATCATAACAGAGTTAAAACGGAGTGCAAATAGCCTCATATGGGGCTCAAAATAATTAAATACAAATTTCCCACAGACAAATCCCGACGATAGAATATAACAATTTTGGGCATCTAGGTATTTGGCGAAAAAGGCTAATATGGCTCTTTGGGAATATCTTGATGCAATACAAGAACTTTCAGGCAATAAAAACACAAAATGACCCATTATTTTAAAAGTACAATTTTTTTTGGATAGGGTAGTCACAGATTTCAGGATGAAATCTGGGTGACACCAGTCGGCTCCATCTATGGACATCTTTTTCTCTGTCAGAATGACAAAGGGAAAGATGAGATCCCAACATCTCTAGTTTCATATCTTGTCTTTTGGGCATGGGGTCAGGAAAACAAACACAACACAAAAACAAAAACAAAACAAGGAAAAACAAACAAAGTTTTATTTATGTACATACAGGTTTTACCCTGCTTCTTCAGTTCCTGAACAACTTCAGATGCTTGCCCAGTTGAAAGGCAATGGTAACTCAATTCCATCTTGGTAGGCAAGGAAGAAAGTATCCATTCCTGCAGCTCTTTTGATCACAAAGGGCCCTTTCCAGAGTGGATCAAATTTGTCGTGTATGCCCTTCGGTTCATATCTCTTGTCCCACCAGAGTACCCAATCTCCGATCTTGAACTTCCTTTCTCTGGCCTTCTTGTCAAATACTCTGGGCAAGTCCTTATCAACTTCATCTGGTTGTGGCTCATCCTTTTCTTATGTCTGCGCATCAACTTCCTCCGTTCCCATTTACCGGTTGTATTTATGAGGAAGAACCATATTCCTTCTTTTTCTTCGTGTACTAATCATGCTTGTTGAAAGTTTCCAAACCCTTGGGTATTTTTTCACCTTTTGGTTGGACTACTCCACTCATCGCGTCATAACCTGGATCAACTTTTTTGTGACTGTTTTCGTGGTGGTGATTTACTCCTTCAACATCTAGACATGCGAGATGTTTATTCAGGGGACTCTGGGTGGTATACCATCTCCACTTTATAGTTTCCTTGTCTCGAATATGGACGGTAGTCTATCCGGATTCAATAGTGCGATCGTGATCCAAAGAATCTGCCTTGGAGTTTTGGTTTATTGGAAAGAATTCAATAGAGAAGGCTACAAATTCGAATGTGGCGTAAAGCACTTTATCTCTCGTAATGCTCCAGCTTATCTCTTTGACTTGACTTTTCCTCGAACCTGCTTTACTAGAAGTTCAACATCTCCTTGGTCTTTGAGGAGTTTTACTCCTTTCTTCCTAGCTTGCTCCATTCCTAAAGCAATGCTTCATATTGCTTGTATGATTGGTGTTCTCGAACATAAGCTTGGGAGTATGGAAATACCTCATGATATGGAGATATTAGTAGAGTGCCAACTCTTATCCAAAAGAACAACATGTGCCTTTAAACTCCAGTAATCTAAACTTTTTCAGCTTCTTTTGTTGTCTCTAGCTCTGAATGTCTTTATTCGTTTCCAAAAAATAGGCCCCACGGTCGATTCCTGAAAAAGAATATGAGATCTAGGATCCTCAGATTTTGTAACCGTGTACCTGGACTTCTTTTCGGCTCTATTTTATGATTAATTCCTTTGATAAAAATATGAGCACAGGAGCAATCCATCTTTACTTCTCCTCCTAGCTCTTTGCAAAAGTTTCTACTCAGCACCATCCCGTAGGAGATAGGAATATCTACAACTAAGATTTCATCTTTAATCTCTTGTCAAGAAAAGTCTGCCAGAATAGCTTGTGCATCTTTGATTTGTCCGATTAAAGGGACTTGTCTCTCCATGGAGTGGTACCTTTTTATGGTCTTTACCAAGGTAAGCCCAAGAGAATCTCAACTTTAGCTGGCATGACATTGTCAGAAGCACCCAAATCTAAAATGCAGTTACTTAACTTGAAACCATTAAGCAATAAGGAGACATAGAATGGTTCCACTCTTTCAGAAGATGGTGAGGATTTAACAACTGCAGTGTTGTTCTAGGGAGGAGTATCCTTGGGCTTAGGTAAAAGGCCTTTTGATGTATTGGATTGTCCTGGTGATTACACATATTTGACTAGCATATTTAATTGCTCAGGAAAAGCTCTCAGGTATTCGGCTTCTGACATTTGAACTTTAGTTTTCTTGGCATGATCAATAATGTCAAAAGAAGAAATAGATTTAGATACTTGAGCCGCTTTCTGTGGTTGAGATGAAGAACTTGCATTCTTATCTCTAGGAGCTAAAGAAGAAGGTAAAGGGATGCCCTTCTTTGTTCATCAACTAATGCTTCAGCTTGGTGAGTTTGTGATCTTGTAAGTACTGCATATGCATGACCATGATCATCTTCAAGAAGCTCCTCATACTCATGTTCATATTTGTAGTTTAGGTAATTAATATTGGAGTCACCAGCAGGACCTATAAAATCATCATTCTCAAACTGATCAAAGATCGCTTCTTGGTCTTCTTCATTCATCTCCACGTTGTTTTTGGGAGCATCTTCAATTGCTAATCTTTGGGAACCAGCAATGTGGTTCCGGTTGTTGTTGAAATTTTGAGTAGGAGCAATATTGTTGCCTTGAGCCATTTGAGCCATTTGTTTCTTCATCTGCATCATCTCATTTGCTTAACTTTTGCAGCAATGAATCAGAAGTAGTAGCAGAGGATGAACTTTCAGCTCTAGAAGTGTTGCTCTTTATCTTTCCAGCCATGATGAGGTCATCTTCAATTTCAACTACCATGTTTTGAGCTGCTAACAAGTCAGCAAGATGTGCTCTTCGCAGTTGATAGCTTACTTCAGGAAGTAAAGCATTGATGAAGAACACCTTTTGATTCTCATCATTCAGAGAAGCAGAAGCTGGAATTTTGTATAGTAATCTTTGGAATTTTGCAATAAAATCCCATGTGCTCATGTGGTTCCTTCTTCAACTGAGTCAGTTGGGTTATCAATGTGCTGGAATCTTCAGCTTGCCTTGAATCTTTTTAGGAATGCATCCCACATAGTATCCCAGTTGGTTATGGTGTCAGGAGCTAGCCGGTAGAACCATTCTCCAGCCAAGTCATGCAGAGTCTCTATGAAGAGCCGGATAGATACATATTCATGTTCGACTACAAGCACTCCACAAGATATGAAAAACATAGCCAAGTGGTCATCTGGATTCTGCTTTCCATCTCCAAAGAATTTTAGAAAATTCTTTCTCATCCCTTTAGGTAAATCATGCATAGGAGGAGTCGATTCAGAGGTCCAAAGGTTGCACCCCATGGAATAGGTGCTGCAGGGGCAAGTGGGTTTTAGTTAAGCATGATGAACGAGGCACGTCCTCTCCAAGAGTATACTTGATGAATAATTCTAGATGCCGGATTATGTTGAAGATGATCCGGATCTAGATGTGTTTTCACTCTTCTTCCTGGTGAAAGACTAGATCTATAGCTTCTAACTTGAGGAGGATGATTGAAATTGAATTGCTCTTGCAATCTGAAGAAATGATCAGTCCTTCCTTGTGCCTTCATAGATCAAGTGAATGGACGTTCAGCCAGGTTGAGATTTGTATGGAAAACACTCTGATCTTCAATAGATAAACTTTGATCTGCAAAGATAGTTGTTCCCCAATGGAGTCGCCAAAAACTATTGGCTAGATTTTCTGCATAGCACAAAACCTAGGCAGTCATGAGATAAATCTCCCTCATTTAACTGGTGAGGCTCCCGTGTCATATTTGTCAATAAAAATGTGTTATTATCTATCAAGGGTTTTACTTTAACCACTTAGTTCATGAACCATAACTAAGAAGTTCTGCAGTAAGTAAGTAGCTGTTCAAGAAAGGAAGTATTTTATAGAAGAAGGAAGTAAAGGAAATACAAAGAAGAAATGGGGAAGATGTGCATCCCAATTAGTAGATAGCAGAGCTAATTGCATGCACATAGAAGAAACTTAATAGATATGAACACACAGAATTATAAAACAAAGGCAGCCCTAGATCTAGATCTAAAATAACACAAATTTTATCTAGAGATCTAAGATTAAAAGAAAGAAATGCATTACACCGTGACACAAAGTTCTTTGGAAACCTACTCCTTTGTATTCCTTTACTCCAAGTTGCTCTCGGGGTTCAACACAGTCTAGAACACAAGATTGCTACTTACAAATTATGATCACTTATTAACCTGAAGGTTCTTCCTCTACTTATAGAATGTAGAGGGGCAATTACAAGTTGGAAGCTTTAGTTGAACTAGCACATGTGGAAGTCGGAAAAGAAACAACTGGAAATCTCCCTCCTAGAATTCCTCTTTGCATGACATGTATGATTTGCAACTGAAAATAGAACCTTCTATTTTGCATGCCTGCCACCTATCTCCAAGTAATTGACTTCTTCAAGTAATGGCTTTTAAACCAATCACTTAAGTTGTATAATTTAATTGATCACTCAATTACTTTGTCGGAGGAAAGGAGAAGGAAGAGGAAAGCTGACTTTGTCCTTTTTCATGTCTGCATGCAGCTGATTCAAACTGGATCTGAAGCAGCTGGATCTAGAAACAAGCTAGAATTGCAAGCAGTTAGAATTGGAAGCAAGCTGGAATTTTTCCTTCGCATTGTCTTCTCTTTTATCCTTGAAGCTTTTGCAGTTCTTCTATTGTACATGCATCAGTGCAAGGTTGGTCGTAGATAACTCATCATCCTTATTTTTAATTGCATATGAGCAATTAAAAATTATAGAAAGCACTCAGGGTGAATGAAAATTCAATGAAGGTTTCGACTGGAAGATGAGAGCACATGCACAGGATCTTGGAAGGAATTTTCCATGCACTGACTTCTTCACGAGCTGCATTCGAAATAAGGGGATGAAGCCTCTATGTCAAAAGATTTTGTAACTATGAGATCTCGGATCTGGATCTCGCACCAAAGATAACAAACTTTGGCAACTAAGCTATGATAGAAAAGCTGCAACTCAAATAATTCCACTAATTTTAATGCACACATGAGTGAAGTTTCTCCCGCTCTGGATCTCGTCTATCAATTCAACAAGAGGTTTCAAGCCCAGATCCATGTGTCTCCAATATCTATGAATTTAGAAGTGATGCATGACTCTCACAGGCTTTCTTTTTCATCTTCTTTGCCATAACTTTGTCTATCTTTGTCTCGAACAATTCTTTTTCTTCTTATTTGACTAGAATTCTTCAAAATAGGTGCAGATCTTGATAATCCTTCGATTTATAGGAAATATTTAATGTATTGGACATTAATATAAGTTCCTTTTCTTTTGAAAAACACTGTAATGAATTCCTTAGCACTGTAACACTTATGCAAACAATTATGCGAGACAAAGATCACCCTCCTTCAAAGCATGTGCCAAATTCTTTTAGCCTTGTGGAAGCTTTTAGCCTTGTTGCCACCTTTTTCTGAGCAAAATCCTTCTTCAAATGCCTTGTTTCCACCTTGCCCGAGCAAAATCCTTCTTCAAAAGCCTTGTTTTCACCTTTCCTAAGCAAAATCCTTGTTCAAATGGGGGGTGCACTTTTCCTCTTAGCTGCAATTCTTTACCCGTGAATCAAATAATTCACCCATATGGTTGCCCATGATTATATAACCTTCTCAATTCTATAATTAATAATTTCCCTAACAATTAAAGGCACTTAATTAATTAAAACTCATGCTCTTCTCTTTTAAAAATAGCATGTTTAAGGACAACCATCCAATAAATTAAATTAATCCAATTTAATCCTTCACACATCACTTCACTTAAGCTTCATAGTGTGCTTTGACCATAGCCACTGAAAATAGAATTTAATATAATCTTTTAATACTTTAAAAAGTATTAATTCCTTCTCAAAAGGGGCTGCATTAAATAAATTAAATTTATTTAATTTTAGAATTCTATTTCCAATTGATTTATTCCCCTTTGCTTTTGTTGACTTTTCCACAAGCCTGGGTGCCAAAATTGGGTGAATAAATATTAACAAATATTTATTTAATGCATTATTATTCACCCAAGGTGGGTTGCACTTTTTGGAATAATAGAATTCTAGTTTTAAGAATTTATGACAATGAGAATTTTTACCTTGCAAGGCAGGCACTAAAATCCCATGATCCACTTAAGTGATTTGACTTTTACAATGGGATTATTTACCCTGCAAGGCAGTACTAAAATCCCATGATTTCACTTAAGTCACTTTTCTTTTATTTCACCATGGGAAATTTTACCCTGCAAGGCAATAAATTCCCGCCTACCTGCAGCCTCTAACTTTCCCACTGCAACTTAAGTGAATTTAATATCACGAGAAAAGGTACCCTGCTAAGCAGGTACAAAATTCCCATCATGCCTGCGGCTTCTATTTTTCCCACTGTAACTTAAATCATTTGTTTTCCAAAAATGCGCCCATCCCCATGCAGGGCTTTTCTGCTTCTAAGTGAACCAGAACCTCCGATGGTGACTTCCTCCGGGCATAACGTGCGTATATGTTTTCTAGCTGCTCCAGGCCAAAAATTGGGCTTACCCGACAAAGGAATTGTTCTAGAGAAATTTCACAGAAAATGAAATGGGACAACACAAAAACATGAAAAATTGCAAAAGTCACAAATAAAGCCCAAAACTTGTTCCTTGTTAAAATCCTCCTGCATACAGGGAATAATGATATGTTCGATGCACAAATAGCCTCATACGGGCTCAAAATAATTAAATACAAATTTCCCACAGACAAATCCTGACGACAAAATATAACAATTTTGGGCATCTAGGTATTTGGTGAAAAAGGCTAATATGGCTCTTTGGGAATATCTTGACGCAATACAAGAACTTTCAGGCAATAAAAACACAAAATGACCCATTATTTTAAAAGTATGAAATTTTTTCGGATAGGGTAGTCGCAGATTTCAGGATGAAATCTAGGTGACACCACAAGGCACCCCAGTCACTTTAGATCCTTCACATCTATCCTTTGCATGGTCCTTGAGTGTTTTGTCTACACTTTCAAAGTTTATTCTTAGACCTATGATAACTTGCTACAGTGTACTACCAATTACTTAAGCTATTTCTCTTCCTTTTCTTACACATTTAGGGTTTTATTTCACTTAGAATAGTTTACTTGCATTTATTTCATATCGTTTTAGTCTTTTATCATATTGTGTTTAGTCCACGTAATTATATGAACAAGGATTGTTAATTCCTTACACTCGGTTCATATTTTAGTTAATAATTTTAATGTACACAATTGAGAAGCATTTGTAGACATTTGTGTTATCCAAAGTCACCCCGTAGAATAAATTTGGATAACTTGCACAAATTCCTTCAGGCTTGAGCAAGAAGAAATGGTCAAGGGCCAAATTTAGGGTTTTTGGGTACCTCTTTGCTTTCCTCTAAGCTCCCCGTCCAAGAAAAAATCCAAGGAGTTAGTAAAATTTTCAAAAAATCCAAAAAATGAAGTTAAGGACTTGTTTTAATTCATCATGGGTCTAGAGGCTACGATGTTACTGGGGCATATATCGTACTCAATGTTCATTGTCTTGAGGTTGGGGTGAAATGCAAAGGAATCAATGTATAGTGGGTTTTTTGAAAAAGGTGTCCTAGGCTACACAATTTCAACTGGGATAGTTGGGACGCTCAAAGGTGAAATAACCAAAATGCAAAGGATTAGCGTATTGCAGAAAAAAATCGAAACGTTTTTCTAGGTGGTCTACGGGACCGGGATAGTTGAAATGTGAAAAGGTGAAATCAATGCACAATAAAGAAATCATAAAAATAAGATTTTTTTGTGCCGTAGTCGATGGGATAGTCAAAACATTGGGATGCATGGGATGCAAAAGACAAAATCGTTGTAGAGCAAGTGTGATGCGGAAAATGCGGAGGTCAATGCCACCGATAGCCTAATCAACGACGTGAGAGTTGGGACATGAAAGACGAATCAGGAGAAGTAGAGAAAGGATGTCCGGACCATCCAAGTACATGCGGACACAAGTTCCACACAGAGCTAAAATGTACATAGTGAAGAGAATTGTGGATGGCAGGAAGGAATTTTTCCGGAACAACCAGACACGCGAACCCGAAATCACTCGAAATTTCCTCAGAATGCAAAGGAAAATTTAATGCCCAAACTCCCGAACTTGAAATGGTCATAAAATTTGACCCAGAGCTCAATTTTTCACAAAAAATTTACTTTTTCAAAATGGGCACATCTCCAAGCTATGATCAATTAAATGCTCATTCTTGTTAAATGATAGAAATGCCTAATGTGACCTAAGACAACTTCCTACACTAAGAATGTCATATATTTTGCATTTCTCAACGAACATGCACAAACTTTGTACTTGTTGGAATCATGGTTCCAAGCCCAATGTGTAGAAATCAAGAAATCTAGAATCGAGATGAGGATTTGGATACAAATTTTTCTAAAATCATTCCCGGTTTAGAATAGTGTTTTCTTTGGTAGTTGGGATGCATTCAATGAAGCATGGGAAAACATTTCTCAACTCATGCGGAAAGTTATGGGACAAAGATGTTGGGAATTTCGCAAGTAATGAGAATATCATTTAACTTCATTCAAAACCTCTTACAAGTGGTGGGAAGATAGATTTTGAGATTTTAATTTCTCTCTCTGTGTCATATGAGAATGCTATAAATTAGAGTGTTGGGATCATTATAACGAACATAGTTTTGAGTAGCAAAACTATGCCAAATTTTTTTTTATGAAGCTAAAATCTGCAGACCTTGTAGTGGACTCTTACATTGTGATCTAGGATCTTATCATATAATAGATTTAAATGTGCATATCTCGTGAAGCAATAGATAAAATTTTGTGGATGTATTCTTCCCCTACTACGTTTGTGTGCATTCTTCTTTCCTTTTAAAAATCATTACAAATATATTGTGTCTATTTTATGTTATTGCAGGATTCATTATCACCGTGTGTGTATGAAATATTTTTATGAATACAGTTGTTAGAATGTGGAGAACTATTATCACCCTTCTAGTTTACACTTTTCTTCAGTTTTCACACATTGGAAAGTTATCCTCATTCACTCATTTTTGGTGTATCACCACTTTAGTGTAGGACTTTTTTCATGCACTCTCTCTCCATGGTTCCTTCAAAGTTAGATTAGAACACATTAGTTTTTCCCGCATTAGAGTAGATTGTGACAAGTAGTTTAGGAGAAAGAATCATCATTCTCTTGAGGTCTATCTCAAATAGAATATCCCACAACTTAGAGATAATACCCATGTTATCCAATCACACCGTGAGCTCAAGCACACACACTTGTGCAAACAAAAGGGTACTATGATTAGGAGATAATAGTTTGATGTTCGGATATAAGGAATGTGATGGTGGATTCCATGATAGAACATTTAACATGCAAGGAATGAATCGATTTTAAGATAGGTTGTTTAGATGGAGGGTTGTTAAGATAAGGGTCAAAAATAAATAATGAAGCATATCACTTAATTAATTTGGTGGTGTATTTTCATACAAATATTTGGTGTCTAGGAGTGTTGGAAAGTAGCTTGACTAGTGGAATATCTCTTAAGTAAATCAAATAAAGAGGCTTGACCCATGATATAAGAAGAATATGAATCCTACGCATGAAGAACGTTGAGTTCACAAAAATGATTAACTAAAATATAAATAACTCCTAGTGTAACAAAAATGATTATCTAGTCCTATGCTAACATTTTCATGGGGTTTTAGGGAAAGAGTTTCTGAAATGAAACTATACTAGGGATGGTGATGCACCGAATAAAGGGTGTCTTCAGATTTAGGAAGGGTTAATTTGAAGAGGGTGTGTGCACCACGGTCAACTTCACCTCTGCTGACTTAGAGAGAGTACGAGGATACCACGAGGCTAAGAGACACGCGTTCCTTTTGTTAAACTTTATCGAGGCCAGAAATATACCGGTTTCCCGGTGAAGAAGGATGAACTCAAGAAGGGTGAGCAGGACACCACAACTCAAGCGCATGCAATACTTCACCACTCGATAAGCACGAGAACTCCAGAACACTGCATAGAAACTTAAACTTGCACAGTGTACTGCAGTATGAGAAAGGCACAAAGAAGCATAGAAGGATGAAAGGACCGAGATTAGTCACAAAACACACACTTTTATTGCTTGATAACATGCACAATGATGCATCATACATTCGAAGAGGCAATAGTTGCCATTACGGTCTTGAAGAGGAGGCTTGAAAGTTCTCTCGACACACAAGAACAACTTGCGAGAAGAGAGGACCCTTGAAAAGTATACACTCTTGCACGAGATATCTAAGCTGTCCATCGACTTATGCAGGCTATTGGAACCCTTTGAAATGAGCTTCAACTTACATTTATAGAAGAATATGTGAGAAAGAAGAGGAAATGGTCATAATTACATTCCTAAAATGAAGGCCCATGATGTATTTATTACGATTAGTTGAACTACGAGAAGGTTCCATCATGGGTCATTAATTGCACGATGACCAAGTCTTCTCATTTAATTAAAAGAATATTTAAATAAAATATTTAAATAATAATAATAAATATTATTATTAAAATATTTAAATAAAAATATTAATTTAATTAACATAATGTTGGGACCCCCCGTTGACCGTTTGACTTGAAGAGGAGGGGGGTCCATGTGGATAGAATCTGCACATAGCCAAATTCGATGAGCTTCGAATCCTCTAACTCGGTGTTGCACTCGATTTTTGACCCCACACTAACTCTTTCCTTGCTTTGGTAATCGCGCTCTTTTGCATTGAGTCCTTCGAATGGTGAGCTATCAAACTCGATTCTTATCATTTTCCTCTGTTAACTCGAGGCCATTTACGCATTCCTCGTTCAAACTTCATGAAACATCACCACGAGCTCCTTGCGAAGTCAGGTTCTTCATCCGTAAAAGCGATCTTACCTTTCCTGGGCTCAAACTCACTTGAATGTCGAGCTTAACCCAACATTTCTGAAAAGAATGGTTTTACCACAATGCTCACGGTTCTTCCTTATCATATAACACTTGCAGTAAGAATGTTTTAGCTTGGCCATAATAAGCACAATTGTACCCTCCAAACGATGAGAAAATGCCATTAACAATAAAGACCTAATGCTGCCATGATGATGACCTAGGCTTATGCCCATAACATGTCGATAGACACCCTTGAAACTGATTTTTTGGCCAAAGAGCCCTTCGGTATTTTGGCAGTGCACTCGGCAATCTCGGCTCCAATCAACAATTATGCCACTATTGGGATCTTAGTATGGCATAGGTAGCTGTGAGCTACACAATATACTCATTTTTTCGAGAACTAAAAAGATCCTTTATGTTACAATTTGCAACACATAAAATAAGCCGTTCGAAAAATACGTTGAACAACTGGGGCAGCCAAGAGGACCTTGGAAAAATGTACCGGTAACAACCATATGAATTCTCCCTTAGTCGTGGATCAAAGCTAATAGAAATAAAGCTAGATAAAATTAGCTTGAAACTACAGTATAATCGTCCATTTGTTAAAACAAGTTTCTCTGAACCATGGTAAAGGAATACTTTATTGTCTGATTGGACGCACATAATGGAAAGGTATAAATATTGCGTACTGCCCTCAGAGTTTTTCAAAGAGACCATTTACACGTAACAAGGATGCAGCAAAACGGCCGACCGGGTATTTTCAGAGCTGACCTTCACATTCAATTCGTTTCTAGGAAAGAAATGCTGAGCAATACGAATCGTTTCATTCTGTACCGTAATAAACCTTCATCTCCTGACCCGGAAAATTTCATGAAGCCTTGAATGACATGACTCCAATCCATCGTATACAGCAGTGAATATTTGTTTCCTGCAGCTGTGCGTGGGAGCGCTAAAAACGGCTTCTATTATCTTTGCATGCATGCACATGCATGCATATGCGTGGGATTTTGCCGCGACCACTGAATGCTATGCGTGGTAAGCAGAATGTGTAGAGTCTCCGCTGAAATCGGTATCACGTCTCGCGTTGTTTTCTCCATTACCCACTCCAATTCACAACTGTCTCATTAATCTTCCTGGCGACTCGCACAAAGACTCGGACCACTCCAAGCTGCGCGGATTTCGTTTACATGGTTCATGCGGAAGTCTGATGTTGGATTGCCATCGTCAAATCTCCACGCTTGGCAGTGCTGCTCCAAATCTCCCACGCGCGGAATTTCGGTCATGGTTTGCCAAACCAATATTTCCACTTCTGGCAGTTTGACCGGATTTCTCCCATTTTTTGGCAGTAGACTCAAACTTCTCCCACGCCCGGGATTTCTTCTTTGGCTTGACATCACGTCATTTCCCCTTGGCATTGCTTGCCTTATTTCCCACGTCCTTGGCAAGATGAAACTCGGGACCCCCTTTACGTGAAAACCTTGTGTTGGCTTTCCACTGCAAATTTTCCACCATGTAAATCGGGATGAAGATATCCTATGTGGGGAAATACTGATTTGGCTTGCCATCATCAAATTTATGACCTTGGCAATATACTGAAATATTTCCCATGTGGGAATCTTACAATGGCTTGCCATCATCAAAGTCGAAACCCGAAAAGGGATGAAAATCTCCCAAGCCAATGCCTTAGCACGGATTTGAACCCCAACTTTTCCTTCTCGACTTACAATCGAACCAAACAAAACTCTGGATGCTCACGACCTTGTCAGGCTCGACTGAGTGAGCCAATGCTACCACGTCTGAGCTCCATCCTCAAATGATCGATTCTTTTCCATTGGCCAAGCCATACACGAATGTTCAGGTGATCGGGGTGATCAGGTGTTCATTGCATTTCATGAAATAGTTTGAATGCATGTATAGGATGTCCATGCCTTCTGTAAGCTACAATTACCATATTCCATGAGAAGATGATGGATCAGTCATGCAGTTGAAGACTTTACGAGCATCCATCAAACTTCCACACTTGTCATACATGTAGATAAGTTTATTTGGTAATAGCGTGAGTCTTCCAAATGTGTGTCCCCTATTATTGATGTGAGAGTGGATTTGCTTGGCCTCATGATGAGGCTTTCTTAGTCTGAGCTGTAGTAGATGAAGATATGTTAAAGAATTTACGAGATGGATTATGTGTTGTAAGAAGAACGTGTAGTGCCTCCTTGAGCGACCCTCTCCATAGAGTCTTTACGAGATTTTGATTGAGATGTATTTGGTTGCTTGTGGTTGCAAACATTTTTCATTCAAACACTACCGAGATGACCTCATCGTCATATCTGCATAATCTCATATCATCTTGGTCAAACAAGATAATTTTCCCAAGTGGTTGGTCGAAACCTTTGTCTAATGGATTAGACACGGCCTCATGTTAACTTAGCTTTCCTTGACTCGGCCTTGAGATCTTTTTGCATCGATCTCCACGGGATCCTTATGCATTCCTTTCATTATCAATTTTCAACGAGCTATATTTTGCATTAACAAGACCATCGTCGAGCTCTTTCATTTCTCCTTTGAGATGATTTACGAGATGATTATCAATTTGACACGGGTTCTTTATCAACTCGACCACTGAACTCTCCAGTTGAGTGAGAGTCTGCCTTTCGATCTTAGATGATCTCTTCATATGATTTAGGAATTATTTTTAATTATTGCATTTCGATAATAACCGAAGGTGGGTTCACAGGGACTATTATTTTATTTTGAATGTGATAGGACCCCGTTGTCCAATCTTGCAGTGTGTGCAAAATTGGATAACATTTTTGGCGACCTCTCGGGGATGATTGCTGAGCATGATTCCAGTAGCCTTAAGTCATCCATTGGGCATGGAGTCTATGTTGGAATCCACGAAAGTAGTATGATTTTCTTTGACACATCCCGGAATCTCCTTGAACATTGCTTGATATCCTAGGCCTCCTGGAATGCTAAGCATGAAGTATCTTGAATCATTGAATGCTTGACATCCATGGAACAACTGCAAAAAATTTGAATGAAGCGATTTTTGAAACTCTTATGGAAACCTTGAACCTTTCTTCTCCTTGACACCTTCCATGATGAAACAATGTGCGAGAACAACACAAAACACAACAACGAGGAAAGCAAAACAACAACACACAACAATGTGCATAAGCACTTGGAGAAAAACACCTAATTTTAAGCATGTACGGGGGTGGGCAGCTTCTCAAAACAAGCTTTGAGATGTATCCCATTCACATGAATGGGCGTTCTTCTCCATTGAGCCTAGATAGATGAAATGAATTTGCCTCTTTGCTGACTTGTGATGATGTATGGTCCACTCCAGAGAGCGTCAAACTTGGCATGCTTGCTGGTTTGGCCTGTCTTCATCCCATTTGAGAACTAAATCTCCCTCTTGAAAATGTCTGCGCCGGACGCCTTCTTGTCAAAATATTTCTTAACTTGAGCACGATGCTGCTCTCAAAGTTTTCATAGCCTTATCTCGTACTTCCTCTAACTCCATGAGTTCAGCAAACCTTCTTGTCAGGAGGATCACTCTCTATAACTTCAAGTTGATGAGCTAACTCCAAAGAAGGTAACTCCAGTAGAGCGGGAGTTTTGCCTCTCTTCCATATCTGAAACGAAAGGAGAATTTCCGATGGCCCTTTTAGGTGTGATTCGATCTGCCCATAAGGCGGTCTTAAGGCTGTGTATGCCAAGTCCTCTTGTTAGTCTCCATTGTGCGCTTAATAATCCTTATGAGGTTTTTTTGCTAGACTCGGCCAATCCGTTTCCTTGCGGATAGTAATTGGATGAAGTTTTGGTATACCCCATTTTTAACAGCCCATTCACTCAATTTCATACCAAGAAAAGCCAGTAGCGCGTTATGCGAAATGATTGTAAATGGAACACCAACCTCGTCATTATACCCTCCAAAAAATCTAGAAGCGCCTTTTCATTGCTCTCTTTTAATGCTACCACCTCTTCCATCCATCGAGTAAAATAGTACATTGCGGTAAGGACCCACTTATGTCCGTCCTTTGGATGGAGGATTAATCATTCGATGAAGTCACCCCCATTGAACAAAGGGTTGATCCACTTGAATGGATGCGGTGGAAGAGCTGCCCGACTTCCTTACATGAAAAAGGCACATTCCTTACATTTCCTTACCCAGAGATGGGCATCCTTGAATAAATCCGGCCAATAGTAGCCGGCTCGCATGATCTTGGTAGTTGTTGTTCGTGCGGAATAATGTCCTCCAGATAGGCCATTATGAAATTCTTCTAGTATCTTACTTACATTGCGGTCCTATGCACCGAAGGAGAACGCCGTTCAAATCTTTTCGAAAGAGAATGCTATCTACCAAAACATATGGGATAGATTGAAGACGGAAAGTTCGTCTTTGGTTTTTATCCATGTTTGCGGGTATGCTCCTGAGAAGATGAAATTCTTCATTTTGGATAACTTGATCGACTTGATCAACATCCTCATCGGTATTTAGGAGTGTCATGTCCTCATTACCTTTTGATTCCATGTCTGCGACAAGTTGCTCACATAAACCCTTACCTCGACAAGTTTAGTGACTTTGATATGCACGTCATACTCCATTACCTTCGTGATCCATCCGGCCACGCTTTTCGTTCATTTCTTTGTTCGTAAAAAAACTCCTTGACACTGGATGAGACACCATCGGATGAATCTTGTTGTTGGACAACATGTGCTTGAATTTCTTCAAAGCTCGAATAACCGCAAAGACTTGCTTTTCAATGAATGAGTATTTGAACTCGTAGTCTTTGAGGGATTGGCTGAAGAAAGCGATTGGTTGCTCCATCAGGTTATCGTTTTGTTGGGTGAGGATCCCTGAAATGCTCTCTTGACCTGCAAAAGCATAAAGGATAAAATCTTTGTCAAACCTGGGGTTCACAAGCGTGGGAGCTTGGGAAATGGCTGTTTTGATGGCTTCGAAGCTTTCTCGTCCTTCCTTTGTCCATGAGAATGGCATGTTTTTCCTTAGCATGGCTGTCAGTGGTTTAGCCAATGTCGCGAATTGGGGAATGAATCTCCGCACGAAATTTATGGTTCCCAGGAAGCTCTGGAGGCCCTTCTTGTGACTCGGGAGAGATAAGGACATAATTGAATGAATCCTGGCTGGATCGATTGATAATCCTTCCGCTGAAACAACATGCCCCAACAATTTTCCCTCGTGCCTTTGCTGAAAATACATTTCTTGGGGTTAAGTGAAACCCCAAATTCCCTACACCTTTGGAAAACTTTCCTTAGATGTGTGATGTGATCTTACATGCATTTAGAGTATACGATTATATCATCAAGGTAAACCAAAATAATATCGTTGATCGGTCCCTTAAATGCCATGTCCATGGCTCTTTGGAAAATAGCCCGGCATTGGACAATCCGAATGGCATTTTATTGTAGGCATATGTGCCCCACTTGGTAGTGAAAGCCGTTTTGAATTGGTCGGATTCTTGGACTAGGATTTGATTGTAACCTGAATATCCATCGAGCAAAGAAAATCTTTGAGCTCCTGCCACCGTTTGAAGGATCTGCTCCATCGATGGAAGAGGATAATGGTCTTTGAATGATGCCTTACGATTCAAATCCACGAAATCTACGCATAACCGGATCTCTCCGTTCTTCTTCCTCACAGGCACCAAATTGGATACCCATGAGGAATGCTTGATGGGAAAAATTATACAAGCCTCGATGAGCTTGGTTAGCTCCTTTCTCATTAGTGGCTCAATTTTGGGATTAATTGGTCTCTTTTTACATGAGCGGCTTAGCATTAGGATCCGATTCGATGGTATGTTGTGCTGAGACACGATCAAAACCACGCGAGATCTTTATAGCTCCATGCAAAGATGTCATGATACTCTTGACAAAGTTTGATGAAAGCTTCTTTCTCCTCAGAAGTACACACTTTTCCGATCTTAAGAAATTTTTCATTTGATACTTCGACTTCCTCAAAATATTCTTCTTTGACCACCATGTTAGGGCTTTGTCTTTTGGCTTGGTCATCTGAATTGAAAATGGATTCCAAAGTGACTAAACCTTTTGGTAACTTGTTGCTTTTCAATTGGATAATTTGTTCACCATATGACTCTTGTAACTTATCTTGATTTCTTGCAGCAAACTCCGCCTCTTCTTGTAGGAAGAGGACAATTTGGTGTCACTTTATCGAACACTTGCCAACTACTCACATTATCGGGGACTGCTGGTCGAACCACCATTTTAACAAATTGCTGCCCTTCTTTCATGATATCAAGCTGGTATGTTGTATTGTGAACCAATTGTATGCAAGCTATCATCTGCATCTTGATTTTGATCTCTAGGGATTGCATGGATCCCAAAAGCTTGAAATCTTGATCGGGTCCCAGACTCGGTTCTTGTATGATCTTAAAAGATCATTTTGGATGCACTACGTGCTGAAACTTGATGAACAACTAACTCACTGTCTCCAAAAATAGTTAGGGCCTTGATTCCCTTCCTTTGGGCTAGCTGAATTCCTTGCACAAGAGCCTCGTATTCAGCAACATTGTTAGTGCAAGTTGAGCTATGACCGGAAAGATGAGAAGTACTTATCTCCCTCTGGAGAAATTAACATAACACCAGCACCGGATCCATTCTTACTTCTTGAGCCATCGAAGAATAATTGCCACAATCCTTTAGAATCACTTGGTGTTTTGACAAGTTGTGGTATGATTGTATCTTCTTCATGGATACAGTAGGTACCTAATCCTGTTTCTTCCAAGACCAGCAAACCAGCTTCTTCTTACGCGATACATCGGCGTAGGGATCGTGCTTGATGATCTCTACTTACTTCACAGTGAGCAAAGTATCGGGGACTTCTTCAACAAGGGTGGTTGGTTCATGATCGGCACCTTCCTCTTACGGATCGCCATGGTGTAATTTCCATTTATGGGACTAGAAGTGTAGGGTTCTACATGATTATGGCAGATTGGTTCTGCCCTTATAGTCACTTTGGTTCCGTATCGAGTCTGAGAATCATATGTGACCAATCGGTGATAGGTAACCGCCCATCTTGGCGGTGAAATCCCGTGATAGGCGGATGGCAAAGAGGAGAGAGATCGATGGTGATATGTCTTGGGTGAATGACAAACTTGGGCATGCATGAATGGTAAGTTGAAGTCCTTTGTGATTACTTGATCTTAACAGTGTGTGCCATCCGGTTGAACAACCCCTCTTACTGTGGCGCATATTGTATGCCTAGTACATCTGCAATTTGTTTCGGCATGTGAGCTCTTGGCACGAGAATCGATCATGCAATTATGTACCGTGGTCTCCGATGATCAGGGAAATGTAGAATGGCGGTGGTTTGTTTGCCGTAGGAATGATTTTCCCTTCCGGTTGACACAAATTTGTAGCATTTGTCACTCCATGGCTTGGTGATCCGTTGGTTGTACTAAAAAGCTGTTGAGCTTCTCATGACGGGTTTCTTTGAGAAGGAATCGAGTGCATCCCACATGGTAGCACTTTCAGTTGGTTTTCTTCATTTGTTCTACTATCTTTGAAGGGAATCGCTCCAACTTTGATGATGCTTTTTTTGGGCATTGGGGTCCTCCTTTGGAAAATGTTTGTTGGGTACCGTGATGCACGAGAGAACCATCTTTCCTGCGGTGTGGCTAGCCGGTGTTTACGTGATTTCTTTCCCATTTTTGTCAACTGCCATTTGAAACCCGGGTTGAGAAGTGGATGCTAGATCAGCTTCGAGAGGTTGAGGCTCCATTGCTCTCTTTTTGGAGCAGTGTTTGCTTTGCCAGATGAAGAATCTATATTGAATCCATAAAAATCTTCTTCTTGCCGGTTTAGTAACGTGGATTCTTGGTGCTGCGGTTGATCTGCTTTGCTTCTTGCGTAGATGAATTGTTTGTTAACTCGAAGGGCGAGATACACTTTGAACCATAAGGGCACTGGCTAAGAACCCCATTGGGACAAAGATTTTGATTGTGAGGTTGAGAGCAAGGATAACACCATTCGTAGTCTTGAACTAGATTATTTTGAGCAGTACTATAGCTCTAGATGAGCTAGGCTGCAAGAGGTTCGAAGTTCAAGGGCGACATTTGCAACTTGACTCGTAGTTTGATTTTGAGGCTGATTGTTTCCTTGAAAAGGAGGATGGTTAGCTTTGATCTTGCTGATTTTGTGGTTGATACGGACGATTGTATTGAAATTGTTGCCTTTTGAGTCTGCACGAGCTCATTTCCAAAATTTTGCGTAGTGATTTGACTTCAAATAGGTCATTTGAAGAGCGGGGAAGATTGAGATGGTTGCTTAGAGTCCACTTTGGAATAGGAGCAATGATAGGCGATGATTCGTAAGATCGGAGAAAAGGGCATTGGTGGTCGTGGAGCTATCTTTCCGGCTGAATCAAAGAATTCTCTGCACTTATGGCAACTTCGTAAGCATCGGGCGGTGTAGTCCCTCCCATGGACTGGATCATAAGCTGCTACATCGCTATTCAGGCTCATGAAATAGTACAAGAATGCATTATGTGCGAGAAGGCTTTACTGAGCGCGGAATCCTATTCCAAGTCTGTGGAATCGGAAGTTGAAATCACTCATGTATTCTTGGGAGCTCTCTTTATGGTAGTAAGTTGTTCCAAAAGTGATAGGTGATCACTTTTGTCTTCAAATGTTTACATAGCTTTTCTCCCAACTCGTCCCAGTGGTTATAGTGCCACACCTAACCCACGAAACCATTGAAGTGCTTTTCCCTTGAAAGAGGTAGCAAAGTCTAAGCTATGACATTGTCTTCGGTGATATTATGTCTTTGCGAGATCTTTGGCTACATCAAAGATATGCTCCACTTTGGAGTAACGTGAGTTTCCCCGTGTAGAAGGGTAAACTTTTGAGTGCATGGCAGTATCGGATCACGTTGAGCCAACATAAGAGGACTTGCTTGCATTGAAAGGGGAAAAACTTGGTTCCTCGCCATAGCAGCGAAAGGTTGATTGTTCTGGGTGGAGAAATCTTCCGTAAGGAGGAGTTGAATGACCCCTACTAGGTAAATCTGCAAGCTGGGGATGTGGAAATGCCTCTTCTTCTTCTCTTTGGAGGAGACAAGGAAAGTTCGGTATCTTTGATAATTTCCTTTCTTTGAAGAAGCTCTTGTCTGAATTCTTCGCATAAGTTCTTTGCCTTTGAGATTGGAATCCGAGATATAGAGTCGCGGTACTTTGACTTGTGTAAGTGAGAAGAAAGTACCAACTCTGTCCCCCAGGGCGTGCCAAAAATGTTGTGTGTGGTCGCATCGGTGGCTTAAGATTTCTGTTTTGATAATGAGACACCTCTGAAGAAACTGTGATGTCCCCCACATGTGTGCCAAAAACTGTTGTGTGTGGTCGCACGGTGGCTTAAGATTTCCTGTTTGATAATGAGACACCTCTGAAAGATGGAACTCTAACTTCTGTGATCCCACCGTGCCAAAAACTGTTGTGTGTGGTCGCACGGTGGCTTAAGATTTCCTGTTTGATAATGAGACACCTCGAAAGGTGAAACTCTTACTTTTGTGATGTCCCATGCCAAAAACTGTTGTCGCCAAATCACTGCACCCTCCGAATGGCCAGGATGTGAATAGGACGTTCGGTGTGATTGGGACACATGGGATCACCTCTCAGGCTGTGGGACTTGGGCTCGAGGTGAACCTCCGGAGAAGGCCGGCTTCCTCTTCCTAAACTAAGTGTTGTACTTACTCTAGTGTAACAAAAATGATTATCTAGTCCTATGCTAACATTTTCATGGGGTTTTAGGGAAAGAGTTTCTGAAATGAAACTATACTAGGGATGGTGATGCACCGAATAAAGGGTGTCTTCAGATTTAGGAAGGGTTAATTTGAAGAGGGTGTGTGCACCACGGTCAACTTCACCTCTTTGCTGACTTAGAGAGTACAGGGATACCACGAGGCTAAGAGACACGCGTTCCTTTTGTTAAACTTTATCGGGCCAGAAATATACCGGTTTCCCGGTGAAGAAGGATGAACTCAAGAAGGGTGAGCAGGACACCACAACTCAAGCGCATGCAATACTTCACCACTCGATAAGCACGAAACTCCAGAACACATGTAGAAACTTAAACTTGCACGGTGTACTGCAAGTATGAGAAAGGCACAAAGAAGCATAGAAGGATGAAAGGACCGAGATTAGTCACAAAACACACACTTTTATTGCTTGATAACATGCACAATGATGCATCATACATTCGAAAGAGGCAATAGTTGCCATTACGGTCTTGAAGAGGAGGCTTGAAAGTTCTCTCGAACACACAAGAACAACTTGCGAGAAGAGAGGACCCTTGAAAAGTATACACTCTTGCACGAGATATCTAAGCTGTCGACTTATGCAGAGCTGTTTGGAACCCTTTGAAATGAGCTTCCAACTTACATTTATAGAAGAATATGTGAGAAAGAAGAGGAAATGGTCATAATTACATTCCTAAAATGAAGGCCCATGATGTATTTATTACGATTAGTTGAACTACGAGAAGGTTCCATCATGGGTCATTAATTGCCTGATGACCAAGTCTTCTCAATTAATTAAAAGAATATTTAAATAAAATATTTAAATAATAATAATAAATATTATTATTAAAATATTTAAATAAAAATATTAATTTAATTAACATAATGTTGGGACCCCCCCGTTGACCCGTTTGACTTGAAGAGGAGGGGGGTCCATGTGGATAGAATCTGCACATAGCCAAATTCGATGAGCTTCGAATCCTCTAACTCGGTGTTGCACTCGATTTTTGACCCCGCACTAACTCTTTCCTTGCTTTGGTAATCGCGCTCTTTTGCATTGAGTCCTTCGAATGGTGAGCTATCAAACTCGATTCTTATCATTTTCCTCTGTTAACTCGAGGCCATTTACGCATTCCTCGTTCAAACTTCATGAAACATCACCACGAGCTCCTTGCGAAGTCACCGAGTTCTTCATCCAGCAAACGATCTTACCTTTCCTGGGCTCAAACTCACTTGAATGTCGAGCTTAACCCAACATTTCTGAAAAGAATGGTTTTACCACAATGCTCACGGTTCTTCCTTATCATATAACACTTGCAGTAAGAATGTTTTAGCTTGGCCATAATAAGCACAATTGTACCCTCAAGCGATGAGAAAATGCCATTAACAATAAAGACCTAATGCTGCCATGATGATGACCTAGGCTTATGCCCATAACATGTCGATAGACACCCTTGAAACTGATTTTTGGCGAAAGAGAGCCCTTCGGTATTTTGGCGGTGCACTCGGCAATCTCGGCTCCAATCAACAATTATGCCACTATTGGGATCTTAGTATGGCATAGGTAGCTGTGAGCTACACAATATACTCATTTTTTCGAGAACTAAAAAGATCCTTTATGTTACAATTTGCAACACATAAAATAAGCCGTTCGAAAAATACGTTGAACAACTGGGGCAGCCAAGAGGACCTTGGAAAAATGTACCGGTAACAACCATATGAATTCTCCCTTAGTCGTGGATCAAAGCTAATAGAAATAAGCTAGATAAAATCGCTTGAAACTACAGTATAATCGTCCATTTGTTAAAACAAGTTTCTCTGAACCATGGTAAAGGAATACTTTATTGTCTGATTGGACGCACATAATGGAAGGTATAAATATTGCGTCTTTGCCCTCGAGTTTTCAAAGAGACCATTTACAGTAACGAGGATGCGCATGCAAAGCGGCCGACCGGGTATTTTGAGAGTGACCTTCACATTGATTCGTTTCTAGGAAAGAAATCTTTGAGCAATATGAATCGTTTCATTACGTGCACCGTAATAAACCTTCATCTCTGACCGGGCAAATTTCATGAAGCCTTGAATGACATGACTCCAATCCATCGTATCGGCGGTGAATATTTGTTTCTGCTGGTTTGTGCGTGGGAGCGCTAAAAGCTTCTATTATCTTGCGGCATGCACATGCATATGCGTGGGATTTTGCCGCGACCACTGAATGCTATGCGTGGTAAGCGAGAATGTGTAGAGTCTCACTGAAATCGGTATCACGTCTCGCGTTGTTTTCTCCATTACCCACTCCAATTCTGGCTTGTCTCATTAATCTTCTGGCGACTCGCTCGCACGAGACTCGGACCACTCCAGCTGCGCTGGATTTCGTTTACATGGTTCATGCGGAAGTCGATGTTGGATTGCCATCGTCAAATCTCCACGGTTGGCGGTGTCTTGCTCCAAATCTCCCACGCACGGAATTTGGTCATGGTTTGCCAAACCAATATTTCCACTTGGCGGTTTGGCCGGATTTCTCCCATTTTTGGCGGTGAGCTCAAACTTCTCCCACGCCCGGGATTTCTTCTTTGGCTTGACATCACGTCATTTCCCCTTGGCATTGCTTGCCTTATTTCCCACGTCCTTGGCAAGATGAAACTCGGGACCCCCTTTACGTGAAAACCTTGTGTTGGCTTTCCACTGCAAATTTTCCACCATGTAAATCGGGATGAAGATATCCTATGTGGGGAAATACTGATTTGGCTTGCCATCATCAAATTTATGACCTTGGCAATATACTGAAATATTTCCCATGTGGGAATCTTACAATGGCTTGCCATCATCAAAGTCCAACCCGACAAAAGGGATGAAAATCTCCCAAGCCAATGCCTTAGCACGGATTTGAACCCCAACTTTTCCTTCTCGACTTACAATCGAACCAAACAAAACTCTGGATGCTCACGACCTTGTCAGGCTCGACTGAGTGAGCCAATGCTACCACGTCTGAGCTCCATCCTCAAATGATCGATTCTTTTCCATTGGCCAAGCCATACACGAATGTTCAGGTGATCGGGGTGATCAGGTGTTCATTGCATTTCATGAAATAGTTTGAATGCATGTATAGGATGTCCATGCCTTCTGTAAGCTACAATTACCATATTCCATGAGAAGAGATCTGGATCAGTCATGCAGTTGAAGACTTTACGAGCATC
This sequence comes from Taxus wallichiana var. yunnanensis, assembly GCA_018340775.1. Lineage (NCBI taxonomy): Eukaryota > Viridiplantae > Streptophyta > Pinopsida > Cupressales > Taxaceae > Taxus > Taxus wallichiana. The sequence continues at coordinate 640,042,257 of CM031234.1, forward strand.
CATCAAACTTCCACACTTGTCATACATGTAGATAAGTTTATTTGGTAATAGCGTGAGTCTTCCAAATGTGTGTCCCCTATTATTGATGTGAGAGTGGATTTGCTTGGCCTCCGCAAGGGCTTTCTTAGTAATGCAAGCCTGTAGTAGATGAAGATATGTTAAAGAATTTACAGATGGATTATGTGTTGTAAGAAGAACGTGTAGTGCCTCCTTCAAGCGACCCTCTCCATAGAGTGCTACGAGATTTTGATTGAGATGTATTTGGTTGCTTGGTTGCAAACATTTTTTCATTCAAACACTACCAGATGACCTCATCGTCATATCTGCATAATCTCATATCATCTTGGTCAAACAAGATAATTTTCCCAAGTGGTTGGTCGAGCACTGTCTAATGGATTAGACCTGGCCTCATGTTAACTTAGCTTTCCTTGACTCGGCCTTCAGATCTTTTTGCATCGATCTCCACCGGGATCCTTGTACAGTTCCTTTCATTCGTCAATTTTCAACGAGCTATATTTTGCATTAACAAGACTCGAAAAATAATAAGGATGAAAATGGCTAGAAAGGCCAAAAAGAGAAGTGAAAAAGGATGTCCATAGTTCGGGGCACCCAGAGTAGGACCGAGGCACCCTAGGGAACCCCACTACAAGCTGAACTCACCCCGATTTTTTTTGATAGAATGATGCACTTACGTTGTGAAATGAATGGATAAGAGCTAGAAAATAAATGAGAAAATGAAACAAAATGTAAAATAAATATGGCCAAAAGGTAATGATTAATTAGTACTTTGTGTACTTGAGAACCTTTTAAATATTATTATAAGATCTGGCCAAATTATGTGTAAAGTGCATAATTTTGTGTCTACAGTGGTAATGTCGAGAGGAGCCTTGAGTGGTGGCAATTGAAAGAGGTTAGCTATATTTTAGTAGTCTTTTATAGTGAGTGGTGGCTTATCTTACCATATATGACATGAGAGGTGGAGGAGTGGAATTTATCTTTATAAAAGGCTAGCAAATTAGAATCGGTAATATTATAGATGAATTATTAGGAGGAGGTGTTGAACCAAGTTTTATGGAAGGTTAGTCATGTGATGCTTGATTTTATATAGAATAAACATGAGAAGTAATGACATTATGTTCATTAAATATAGAGGAATCATCTTTAGGATCCCATTGGGATGTAAATATTATAGATGGACATGCGGTAGAATGGTATGCAACGAATGAAATAAAACCATGACGCTCAAGATTAGTGATTATTTGTTGTAAATCATACAAATCATTTTCATTTTGGCCATTTATTCGATGATAATTACAATATGGATGCCCCTAATATTTTTCCTATTTGTAAGGAGGATAGCCTCAAGTAGATGGTAAAGTGAGTAATTGATGCCTAAGGATCTCAAGTAAGAATATAGGTTTGCTTAGTATTGCAACCAAAGGTGAGAGGATCTTGTAATGGTATGAATTGAGGCTTACTGTTATGAGCACATGTAGCAGACATACAATGAATATGAGATGTATAAGGAGAACAAACATGAGCCTGAGAAGCATCCTTAAGATGTTGGATTTTAGATTTAAGAGATGTAATTGTGGATTCCATAGCTTGAAATTTATCTTGAAATAAAGAATTTAAATCTTGAATTGAGTCCAACATGAATTGATTAGATGGAGGACCACAAAGACTAGGGTCTTCATATAGATGACCTAAAATATCACTCAGTTGATGCAGCAACGTATCGCTAGGAGATACATGGTGTCTAAGGATTTTTTCATAACAACTTGACAATTAGGATGTATTTGAATTAAATCATACAAATAAATTTGAGAAACTTTAGGGGCCATGATAGAAAATATGATGTACCAACAAAGGATCCGAATAACCGATCATGATTGGGTTTCACTAAAATTATTAAGATAAATGTGGATTTTATGCCTAATTTTATTGTTATTGTAAAAGTAAAATAAATATGCAATTAAGTATATAAATTACACTCAAGCAACTGAGTAATAAAATATGAAACCATAATTGCAAGGAGGAAAAAAGGTACTCAACTGATTCACAATCAAATTTGGAGTGTACCAAAGTACTGACCAAGTGAATGGAGTAGCAGGAGCGTCGTACAAAGACCCATAAAAATGTATATCTGGAAAGAATGGTTATACCGGGTGCACAGGAGAAGGATAAAGGTGTCTGTGGGTTCCCTAGGCTTATTTATGGGCACATGGGTCTATGAAAAAGCTTAGGAAACCTCCTATGAGGTTTCGTAAGGTGTTCTCCTTTTTTCACTCCAAGGTCACATGAATATCAACGAGGTTGCTGTAAACCTACAATGAAATATTAACATGTAAAAACCTCAAAGAGACATCAAATCCTAAAAAAATAATGTAGAATCAGGGGTCGGAATGTCCCTAAATTTCACAATGGTGAACTTATGATTGAGAATTGTAATAAATCCTAGACCCAAAGTAGTTCTATTTGTTTGTGTGTGGAATTGTGCCCTAGGTGCTCTTGTGCGTGTCGCACTTGATAACGAGAAAATAACCTAAATGTCATAAATTTGTTCTAGGAATAGAATGAACTTTCCTCCTATAAAGTTTAAGCAGAGAAACCATCCATTATGTCCTTTGTGATGGCGTTATATGAATGTAATAGAGCTCTTAGATGCTTGATTCATACAACCTTAGGTGGTGATAGCTAATGCTTAGTTCTTTGGTCTTTTATTATCATCACATGAATATATAGTTAGATGATTACTTTGTTTCAATTTCGTAATTAACCCCAAAAATGACTACTATTAAAAATATGACATGTTCAAACAACTAGAAAGGACCCAAAAAGTTTTAGTAAAGTACAAAGAGGATAGGGGGTCACCCAAAGGGGATAAGGGCTCCTTGACCGGGCGCATCCTAGCTAGACGTCATTGTCAAGGATGATAAAATATGAGTATAAAAATTAAGATTGAGAAATTAATGGTACAATAATAAAAGAAGCAACATAAAGAAAATAAATGAGGCCAAAGACATGGGTTAATTAATACATTTCATTCTTAGGAATCACGTGAATAGTAGTATGCAACCAAGACTAGATAATTACCCAAAGTGCGTGATTTTATGTCTACACATATACATGATTTTTATTTTTTTAATATAATTATACATATGTTAAGGTATTTTACTAGCATTATATCAATCTCATATGAGGGGGAGACAATGACACTCCTCATAGAAAGATAAGAAATTATCCACCCATAATTCTCTCATATTCAAGATTTTATTTTAGGTAGATTATAATATAATTTTACATCACTTTACCCGCCATTAATGTATAAAATAAATAAGCCCATAGATGTTAAAAAATTCACATAGTAAGAATAAGCAACCCTTATTTTATTTTTTGTTAAATGTTATATTTTTATAAATTTCAAAAGCAATGTCTTATTCATAGTTTATTTTTAGAGTATTGTGATGATTTTTTCTTCTATGTAATAAATTACCTCTATCAATAGCTCTTGATGTTTTATTGTAAAAATAATAACAAATTAGTATAGGGTTGGCGAGTACATTACTTGTAGAGAAATTCTTCATATAGATAAAATTTAAATTGATCTTATATTAATGGTTGAAGTTAAATAATATGTTACTTGACTAATACTACTCTTTATAAATTAAATATGAATATTTTTTTAAACACGTGTCCATTGATATTTACTATAAAAATAATAAGAGTCCTTCTAAAAAAGTAATATATCATTTATATTTTTATAGACTAACATCCTCCTTAATATGTAACTTGTAAAAGTTTTACAACTCAAATTTGTATGAATATATATTTTGGATCCACATATCAATCAAGTAAAAATGATAATTATTTCGTATGGACCTTTGTTACAATATCTCATGTTTAAAATGTAGAAAACAAATATTCTTACATGTCTAAAATATGGCCCTAATTTCACAAGGTCAAAATATATTAAACCATTGTCATTTCTCAAGGTTGTTCTGAATTATGCACCAAAACAATGTTTTGCATAGTGCACAATCCTTATTTCGCAACCATTACAATTCCCTTACCTATATTTACCTAAGTTATATTCTTAATTTACATATTTTACATAACTAGGAAAATATTCTTATCTCTAAATTTTAAAAGGACCATCAAGACATTGTGAATAAATTTTGTGTTGTATATATTCTATATATGATAAATCCATTCCATATGAGCAATTGTTTGAACCTATTATTATCACCAAAATACATCACCCTTTGATATTCCATGAACCATGGATTAGAAATCAGTGTAATTGGGTAACATTGGATTGTCTCAATGTGTGGGAACCTGCTAATGAGACAAACCTCTAGAGAAGGATGGTTTCTCTACCTAATCCTAATGCTAAACTAATCCTTGAAAAGGAAAAAAAAATAACAAACATTTATCTAATATCCCAAGGGACCAAGGAGAGAAAAATGCATGAAATTAAATCCTACACTAAGGAGGTGATAACACCAAGAAAAAGGATGAATATATTCCCGATGAGTGAAAATATGAAGAAAACAAAGTAGGAGAATGCAAAAAGAAGTGCCACAGTCAAAATAACATTCAAATCACATTTTTTCATGGAGAAAACCGATTTGAGTCCTGCAAGAAGAATCAAAGTATGCATAATATACCTATAAATATAATGGAAGGAAATGGATGGAATATAAGTCAAGCTAGGAAGGAAAATCCATATAAACAAACTTTATTGCTCAAAAGGATGCAAAATCTATTACAAAGTCGACACAAGGAAAGAGTGTTTTAAAAATACTCAAATTTGAGGCTCATGACTCAAAAAATCTCTAGAAAAATTTTTATAGAGTTCCTTTACATTCTAGAATGTATATGTTTTAGGAAAAATGAAGCAAATTTACAATATACATAAAGAGAAAACCTCTATTTTGTTTCACCAATAGACAACCTGTATTAAATATCTTAAAATGGGTATGGGAAGCCATAAAAATTGACTTCCCAATGGCACTTTTCTATTAGGAAAAGACATGGGCACCATACCTCATTAAACTAGTTGTTGAGCTACTTAGTACTGCATTCATCTATGCTCGACCCATCATTGATATTCTTGTGTTGTCGGATGGTAACATTTTTCATTGTATTGGCAGGAACAAGTCACCAAGAAAAAGTCAGCCCATGAAGTGTCAATTTTTAACATGTGTTGGCCAAAAATTTTTAACGTCGGTAACATGTGTTGGCCCAATTTTGTTGTCATCCAAGAATAACATGTATATGCCCCATTTTGTTTTCGAGATGGTAACATGTGTCAACCAAATATTATTGTCGATTGGTAACACTTTTCTTTGTTACTATCCGGTAACATTTTTACTACCAATGGATTACATTTCGTTATTTTTCCCAATCCAAACTCAAAAACACACCACATTCTCCATCTTCTTCATTGAGACTGATAATGCAACCCAAATATGGATTTTGCAAGTTATCCAATTTGTATGGGATGTAAAATTGGGTAACGATTTGGTGACTCATCAAATGATCTGCCTTCTAGATTGAAAAGATTAGTGGCCTTGAAGTATCCATTGGGCATGGATTAATCCTAATAATCTAAAAATTAGTCTGAAATTCAAACATTCACCCCTTGAATTAACTAAAGTAAAGCGTGACCTGACTTTGATACGAAGCTACTTGAGTTGGTAACTAATTGTTCCCAACATAAGGCCCTTCCTAAAACTAGAAAGTGCAACAAAAAAGGCACAACTATGTATAAACATGAAAATCATACATTTCTAATTAAAACATGTCAATAATACACAATACTTACTACAAAATTAAACCTATACTAACAACATAAAACTATGCTATAAGCATTTAGAGGAATTAACAATACAATATAGTACATATAAGGGAGACTTCACCTCAATTACAATGCTTTAGATAGATTCCATTGATTGTAATATGGAGTTCTTCTCATTCAAACTTTGAACTCTATAAAGAATTGTTTATATTGTATCCTGACATCATGTAGGAACCACTACATATCACATAAAACTTTGAGTTCTTACCTAGTTTAGCCTTGTCAGTATCCCACTTTAGGACCAAATCTCCCTCTTGGAATTTTTTGGCTTTGGATTTCTTATCAAATTATCTCTTGATCAAATCTTGATCCTTTTCCATGGTTTGCATTGCTTGATCTCTCAACTCCTCCAACTCCATGAGTTTTGCATATATAAATTTCATGGGTCCAAAATTGATAACTAAAGCTACTTGAGAACCTCTAATGCTATAAATTCAAAAGAAATGGGATTCTTAGCTTCTTTTCCATAAACTGGCTTATAAGGAGAGCTACTAGTGGATCTCTTGGGTGTGATTCTATCAACCCACAAGGATGATTTAAGTTTTGTGTGCCAATTCCTCTAGTTATCATCTAGAGTCCTAATAATCCTCAACAGATTATTAATTGTTGTCTCATCTTAGCGACTACCCCAATGGTTAATAATTTGAATATTTGATTAAGTATATGCCATTCTTAATAACCCAATCAGAAATATTTACTCTAGGAAAGATAAATCATTATTAGAGATGATAGTGGAAGGGACACAAAATTTGGGTACAATTCCCGTAGAAATCCAATATGCTAGAATCATTCACTTCCTTTAGTTCCATTGCTTCTATCCATTTGGAGAATAGCTAGTTGTTATGAGAATTCATTTTGGAGAATTCCTTGGCTTGCATTTGGATTGATGACCATGATGAAATACAATCCCTACTTCATGAATAGTTAGTCTACTGATATTGGGTGGAGTTAAAGTGCTACCAAATTTTCTTTGCATGTGAAAAATACACTTTTCTTGCACTTCTTGATCCATGCATAAAGTCACCAAATATATTAGGTCAATAGTAAACAACCTTCAAAATATTGAGGGTTGTTACTCATGGATAAAACTCACCTCCACTTCTTCTTCATGTGATTCATGTAGAACTTTCCCAATTTGATAAGTTTCCATGTACCTAAGTAAAACAATATTTACATCCTTTCTGAATAAAATGCCATCAATAAGAACATCTGGAATGGATTGGATCCTAAAATACCTTCTCTTGCCCTTGATTAATCCATGAGGGAATTTACATGTTGGGAGGAAGTTCATAATATCTTGATTCTAATATGGTGTAGGTATAACATCAACTTGTTGTTATCAATCATCTTGGAGCACTACAATAGCCCATTTTTCATCCTTTGAGTTTGTGTGTTGATTTGAGGCTAGTTGCTCACACAAGACCTTGTGTCTAGCCGCTTTGGTCACTTTTATCTCTATATCGCACTCCATGACATGGGTAATCAAACCTTCCCTTTTATTTTTCAAATGTTTGTTTAGGAGAAAATCCTTATGTAGACATAATTGGATCAAGAAATTTCAATACTTAAATTGCACTAACTATCCCCTTTCCCAAAAATTGATGACATTTCATCAATAATGACCATTTCTCTTCTATCATCATTAATTAATTACATGTCGCTAATTAATTGATCCTCTTATCACTTAGGATGTCGATTAAGGAATTTTCTTTAATTAATGTCCACTTGTACCTAGATCAATTAATTATTCTTAATTAATTATGACTGCTAGCCAAAATCAATAAATTACCATTTATTGACCCATTTTCCACTATTAAATCCCTCGAATCATAAAAATTTTCCTCTAAAGAGCCTAAAAAGATTACTCCTATCCTATTAATTAATTATCTTTTATTAATTATAATCACCCCAACTCCCATGAAATGCTAACTAAAGTACTAACTCACAAAATAACTCACCTAGCTTTGGTAAAAAAAGCTAAAGTTACTTTTCTCTTTATCCCACATTTACTAAGCCTTACTCCAACTGGTAATATATATAAGAAACCCATCTCCTTATCTTTCTTCTTACACCTTTTCATGCATATAGCATAAACTATATGTATTTTTATCTCGAGCATTCCTCCATTAGTTTAATCTAGCTTCTTCATCTTGCATACATACACTCAAAATTGAGTAATATGAGAAGATCCAAAATGGCATTTTATCCATTATTGTTGAGATTCCGTTCTCAATCCTTGAGATCAAATAACAATCCACTTTGATTGATAAATGGTCTATTTAGGTTCCTTTTTATGTTAGAAATCTAGAGAGTAGAGATTATCTTAGTATGTTAGTTTGATGTTTTTCAAATTTGTATGCATTAGAAGGAATTAGTCTCCATAAGCTCTTATGTTGATGGTTCCTTGTTATATTAATATTGATTTTGAAGCTATGTAGATACTTAGTTTCAATTTGAAATAGCTTAATTAATAAAAAATGAGTAGATTTGGTATGCCCTGGGATGGGTCCATAGTCCCTTAGCATTTAATGTCAAGTTTTATTAGTTTATCTCAATTTTTTTGCTAACCCTAATCATGTACATATTAAATATTTTTAATTCATTAGGGTATTTTGCTAAATTTAAATGTGTTGAGTCCTTTTTATAGGTTTAATTCGATGGGTTGTCATTAATTTTGAGGTAAAATAGGAAATATTTGACCATTTTGAATTTGTTTGTGTCATTCTTCCATATTTTAGACATCATTCTATGTACACGCGTGAGCATTAGAATGGGTTTCACATGAATAATTAGGGCCGCATGTATGTTGAATAGGGCATGTTATTGATCTTAGGTCTCATGCATATACTTTCTTTGTCGTGCGGTGATTCTCTAGCCACACATATGTTGCATGTATCTTTTACCCTTTGTGTTTCTCTGTCATAGATTATGCATACATTTATAAGTATGCACAAGCACTTCTCATGCTGCACATGTGTCATTGTATGTCTTTATAATATGATTCTTTTTAGACCCGCACATACGTAGGTAAGTCCACGTCCTTGTCTCTATAACCACGTGTATGTTCTATTGTTTCTGCTTTCTTTAGTAGAGCCGTGTATATGCTTCATGGTCCGTGCATATGATGTTATTACATGCAAGTGTCATAAGATCCACGCAGGCACTATCAGGTCCACAAAGGTGTGATCATTCAAATTTTGGGACACTCTTTTTCAAGTTTTGTAAAATTTGATCATTGTTTTCACTAACATCTTGGAGGGTTCCTAAAGCTAACTATTGCTTGCAAGTTATAACGATTTATGTGTTTTGATAACTTGTATAAATGAGTTTAATGGATGAATTGTTTTCATTTCTAGGATAGATTTGTGTATGCTCTTCCCTCACACATTCTCGATGATCTTGGAATCAGAAAAAACCCTAGGCCTTTATCACACTTTCAAAACACTTCATAAAATTTATTTATTAAGGGAATGAACGAAAACATGGTTAAAAAATTTATTTGCACTTTGATTTCACAAGTGATCTCCATTTGTTTATTATAGTTGGATTTTTGTGTTACCAATGCTCTTCCCTCACACCTTCTAGGTGATCTTGGGAATAAAAAAACAACACTTGAATTCTATTTTCATGATGATTTGTTCACTTTGGAGAAATAATAATCTATCATGTGCAGACATAATTTGTAATTCAAAGAATCACGATCTAAACAAAATACTAATACAGTTTGATCCATGTTTCCAAATAGTGTACAACTAAACCACATTAAGTTCAAAGATAAGAAAAAAACCAAAGTCAAAACACTGTATATGCAAGTTTTGGTTAAAAGATACAACTCATCCTTTTTAATCGGGAGAAGTGGCCTTCAACATAAGCCTTAAGATAATTAGAAGGACACTCCTAGGAACCCCAAAGTAGTCCACACAGAGGGAACCTTATGGACAAAATGGGAAGCGCTATGCTTACCTACTTGTCTAGTATACACTTGTGAGATTTAGAGTCAAAATTATCTTCACATGACCCCAATGAAAATACAACTAAACACATTTATTTCTCATTGTATCGAAGGGGGTAAAGTAAAGTTAGGATACTCTAAGGTTTAGTTAGTGCAACTTCCTTGGAAAACCACACTCGTAAAGGTAATTTGTGACAACTAGTTGAGAGAAACAGTAGGAAGCCATTTTGTCTTGGATCCAACTTGACCGAATCAAATCCAATCGTGTTTCAAAGAGATATCATGAAGAAATAACTCTTTCGGAGTAAAAACCTTGTTAGTAAAATAAGGGGAAATTCCATTAAAGTTTGAGCCAAGCGTCATACATCATGAAATTTTGAAGCAATGCATTTTATTATTTTTCACTCATCATAAGATGAGGCGGAACTCTGCCAAAGTGACACAAAGTATTTTTCACCCCCATTTGATCTAATCCTTTGTTATCTTGTTGATATTTTTTATCACAAGAGGATAAACATACATGTGGTATAAATTGATTGTGTCCACCATGTTGGTGCTCAATTTAATCTCCCTTGTTTGTTTAAAAACATCTCGGTTCGCATGGTTTGAAGTTTTCATTGTCTCCTGTAAGGATTCGTGAAAGATTTTTATTTCATTTGGTTGTTATGGTCGGTCCTTTCCTTTAGTCAAGGATCACATTGAGTCCAGATATTATTTTCCGTTCCTCTGTCCATGAGAAAGAATTTTTAATTTGGGCATAAATTCAGGTTTTTCCCCTTCTATTTTTTTCACCGTCATGTTTTCCCAGTCAATTTTTGTCCCAACACCTATGGAAACGTGGTCCTTTTTATTGGATGAGACAAAGCAAGGTATTTTTGGTGAAACTTTCCACCTTTGTCACATTTTTAAAAAATACCAAATTGGCCCTGTAACCCCGATAGCATCTAATTGGTTATTCAACAAAAATGAAGCAACAGGGAAAATGTCTTACTTTGACCCCGAAGATGAACACGTGGAATTTTTTCATGTTACAAGGGGGAAGGCGGGTCAGCCAAACATTTAAAAAAATTTCTTCTCTTTTATGAGGGAGAAAAGTTATGAAATAATCCATAGCTCCATTGGGGCCCACATCAAAAGTTAGAAGTGGAGAGGTGGTTCATCGGGCATTTTGAAACTCTAAGGCCTGCTTCGACTCAAAGCTTGTCCATGTGGACAGTCGAAACTCATATGAGGATCCACCTCTAGGTCCTACCTTAGCAATTGCACCAAGAAGACACGTGGAGGCTTCCACTGGTCCTCTCTATACTTAAAATTTTAAAGAAACTTTCTAAGGCACGGGACACGTGGAGGGCCCATGCCTGTTTAGGGACCTACCCTTGTAATTTACTTTTGAAAGAGCACCAAATGAAAAGTTAGAGGTTTCCACCAGATCCTACCCATACCTATACTTTTCAATGGTCGAAGAAACTTTCTCGCACCACAGGCACGTGGCGCGTTCAAGTTGTCCTTAAACATTTTCAACAAATTTTCCTAGATGAGACACGTGGTGAGCCCACACTTATTTAGGGTCTCTGCTTTTGGGCACCATATCAAACATGCGCCAAAGAGACACATGGAGGCTTTTGCTAGTTCCTTTTTATAATGAGACTTTTTCAAATCCTAAAAGGAAATATTCTTGGGCCTAGGGCATGGAGAGCCTACACTCATTTGAGGTCCCTCCTATAAACTTCATCTTTGAAGTTACATCGAATGAACACGTGGAAGCTTTCGTTGGTTCCTCTTTACACTTGGCCACTTAAAATCATAACACGGTAATGTGGGATAATTTGTGCATGGACACTCATTTCGAGAGGTACAAATGCAAGCAACCATGCAAGGGTTCTCATTTCTCAAGGTGTATTTGTTATCACCGAATCACAACTCCCCTATGTTCATACAAGCACATATACCTGAACTCACGGTGTGATTGGATAACATGGGTACTATCTCCAAGTTGTGGGACTTGCTACTTGAGATAGACCTCCAGAGAAAGCTGGTTCTTGCTCCTAAACTACCTGCCACAATCTACTCTAATGCAGGGGAAACTAACTATTCTAATCTAAATTTCCAAGGGACCAGGGAGAGAGAATGCATAAAATGAAATCCTACACTACAACGGTGATACACTAGAAAAGGAGGGTGTGAGAGTAGTCTTTAAATGCGTGAGATACAGAAGCAAAGTGCACACTAGAAGGGGTGATGACAGTTCTCCATAATCTAGCAAAATGCATTCACAAACAATATTTCAAACATACACAATGATAATGGATCCCTGCAAGAACATAATAATAGACATGATATTCTTGTAATCAAGGTTGAAGGGTAAGAAGAATGCAAGAAAACACAGCAGGGGAAGATGCATCCACAAACTTATATTTTATTGCTTCCTGATATGCACAATTCAATCGGTTACAAGATAAGGGCCTAGATCACCATGCAAGGAGTCCACAACAAGGGCCTACAACACATTGGCTTTACAAAGAAATTTTGGCAGAGCTTTGCTAAAAAAAGTACTCCCCAATTACAATGAGCCCAACACTCCAATTTATAGAAAAATTGAGAAGAGAGAGAGAAGGAAAAATGGAAATCCTGAAATCTGTCCTTCAACCACTTGTAAGAGGAATTAAATGGAGTAAAATGATTGTAAATTACTTAAAAAAGGCTCCCCATACTATCCCAGGTGCAGCAGCAGAGAAAGAATGGTGACCATGCCTCTTGATTACACTCCCAGCTACCAAATAAAACACTGTTATGAACCTGGCCACGTTTTATGAAAACTCCCCACTGATTTCTCATCAAATCTGGAATTTATTGATTTATTTCCATTATACTCAGAGCCATGATTCCAATGGTACCACTTTTGTGTGATTTCATTGAGAAATGCAAAAGTTATGGCCTTTTGAGTGCGGGCAGCTATTTTGGGTCTGGCAGGCGTTTTCTGTCATTTGACGGGAATCAACATTAACTGACTAGAGCCGAATATGTTTCTTTTATTTAAATATATCTACCCTCATTAAAATCAGATGTCGTGCTCATTCCAGAAAGTCTAATTTTGTGAAAATCGGAGCTCGGAGTCAAACATTATGGCCATTTGAAGTTCACGGGTCAAACGTTGACTTTTCTTCTTTGCTGCAGCTATTTCGGCAAATTGGCCAATTCGCATCCCGCACGTAATTTTGTACCAGCTTTCCCAAACAAATTCTACCACATCGGTGATTCGGGCTTCCTTGCGTACTTCTGCGGCCATTTCACCTTTTCGCGTCCCCGCGTCCCTCATGTCCCGATGTCCCAACTGTCCCGCAGATTGCCTGAGACAAAAATGTCTGACTTAGCTGATTTTCTTTGTATTTCGCCGTGAACTTGGTATGACGAACCTTGGTATGACCCACACCCTTCAGACCAAATGCTTTAAAACAATCCTATGACCTTATTTTTTGCATTTTTTCCATTTTTTCCAACTTGTTGGGATTTTTTCTTGGATGGGAGAGTTAGAGAGAAGCCGAGGGCCCCAAAAACACGATTTCAGGCCTTGAATCAATCTACTTTCTTGGGACTGAAGAATTTGATGCATGTTATCAAAATTACCTTGAGGGGTGAATTTTGGATAACAATATTCTCGAGGTGAAAAGGATTACTTGACAAATCCAGGTATATAGAGCCACCTGAAAATGATTGAAAAGGGGATTTTTCACATGAAAGGATAAAATTATGATTAGAAGAATTGTAAAAACTTTGGGGCATGGCATCCCATTCATTAGTCGAGGGTCCGAGAAATCTGATCGGTTCATGATTTTTCACTTGGTAGCCAGTGTAAATTTATTAAACATCACTTTCTGAGAAAAATTGGTATCAAGTATAACATCCCTCTAATATTCTTCTTTTTGGGGGAAATTTTGGGATGAGTGAGTGAGTAAATTGTATAAATGCAATGAGAATACTCTTTTAAAAGGTCGGAGTTTAATTCTTATGAGAAATTTTGAGAAAGCCCATCTCATGAGAGACCGTCGAGAACCTCAGTTAATCTCTTGTGTTTTAGATTTGATCACATCAAGATGGTTGTGAGTGTACATCCATTTAAAATCTGTGAGAATATTCAAGAAACTTTCCCCTACTAGATAAATCTAATAGATCTCGAATTAATCTATGTTGATCTTGGGAAAAATTGTGTGTACTTTTATTTCATAATGCTTTTAATTGGTTTTGATGTTTCGTTGTAATCTTGTGTTAAAATCCCTCTGAATCACATAGGATCTCATCCTTGTGATAGTTTAGAGGAATTTTCAATTTCATTACGAGAAGAGTTGTCTTCTTGTAATGAAATAAATAATTTAAAATCACTTTACTTTGTCATTTTGTTGATAACAATTGTCTATAAGCCTTTGAGTGTATCTCAGGCGTGAGGAACCAAGGGTATTTAATGTTTAATTGAGCTTTTAGCTCAAGATTTTGTGTTGAATTCTCAAATATTATGTGAAACCATGCGGATCTGGGGCTCCATTGGTGCACACCTTCTAGTTGAAGGAATATTTTGACTATTTCAAGCATTATGTCATTAGTCTTCCAATTGTTGTAAAGGTTCTCAAATATCTAGTGAAATCAACTTCACCTTGCTTAATCCCCACCAAAACTTTCAAATAACCATGAATCCTACTTGAAGTACCCTTGTTTATGATGTGTATCCACAAATGAACCAATTCTCTTTGCCAAAATATCTTGAACCAAGCGGTTTTTAAGTGTCTTTAGTAACCCAAACATGGTTCAAAAATATCTCCATTCTTTGAAAGTGACAAATCGTGAGAGTTAAATTATGGGGAATTGATCATATTTTCTCAAGGTTCCCCTGAAAATTATGCAAAGAAGGACTCTTCATGTCCTTCACCAACAAAGGTTACATAATGGATCTTCTTACCCTCGGTCGAAAGGCACGACATAAAGCAACAGGATAGATCAAATCATTTTATATGGTGCTATTTATTTCTCCAATGCCTAAGTGATAAAGAGCCGATTGAATCTCCTCCTGGCTAAAAATGACTCATAATATGATTATTTTATCTCTAAGTGTCTTGCTAAATCTGTGATACTTCTCGGCCTCCAAGGAGAATCAATTTGGATACCAACACCATTTTGATGCCATTTCTAGGGACTATTTGAGCATCGGGACCTATTTGTGTGGCAACAACACCATTTTGGAGCCGTTTCTGGGCATTATTTGAGCACCATAGCTTATTTGTGCATAAACAACACCATTTTGGTGCCATTTTTGGGGATTATTTGAGCACCAGGACCTATCTCACCCTATTCGTTCAAAAACATCTCACCCACATGCTTTGAAGTTTTCTCTGTCTCCCTATATGGATTCGTGAAAAAAATTCTTTCATTTGGTTGCCATGATAAGTCCTTTCCTTTGGTAGAGGATCACATTAAGCCCATATATTAGTTTCCATTCCTCTATCCATGAGAAACAATTTGTAATTTCGGCATAAATTCAGGTTTTTCCACTTCCTTTTGTTTTTCCACAGTCATGTTTTCCCTATCAATTTTTGTCCCAACATCTATGGAACCATGGTTCTTTTTGATTAGATGCGTCCGACAGGTATTTTTTGTGAAATTTTCCACCTTTTTTACATTTGTAAAAAATACCAAGTTGGCATCGTGACCCCAATAACATGTAATTAGTTATTCAGCAAAAATGATGCGTAAGAGAAAAAGTCTTACTTTGACCCCGAAGATGGACACGTGGTAGTTTTTCATGTTACAAGAGGGAAGGCGAGTCGATGGAAAATTTTAAAGTTTTTTGCCTCTTTGTATGAGGGAGCAAAGTTATGAAATAACCCACATCTTGTTTCTTGTAAACTTGGTTTAAGTTTCAAGATTGTAGCGTTACGTTGCTCACACACTACCAACTCCTTGGTATAATTTTTGTTTATCTTCATTCAAACATTACCTCGAACTTGAAAAGTTTTGTTTTTAATTTGTTAGTGTTGTATTAATCCTATTTTGATACTAATATATTACTTTTCTTAAAATATCGAGTAACGTATCTAAGTGGAATTGTTGAATTGTTCGCACACTTGTAACTCCAAATTTTTGGGATTTATGCCTTGTTTGTATGTAAAAACTTTTAGTATACTTTGATTGGAGGTCACAGAAAACTCTTGTTAATAATAACACCTTTTTATCTTAAATTTTACTTAAGTGTTGAAATTGAGTTTATCATCTTGTGTTGAACTACCTTTGAGACACATTTGAACAAGTAACATTTCCTTGTAGATTGGATTTATGTTTTTAACTTGTGTGATTGTTCCTTATGATTGTTCATATTGTATACTTATGTTTCAAGGACAATACTTTTCATCCTTTTTTATCCTTTTCACTCACAAATTTTTGTCCAAACCTTTTTGGATTATCTAAATTGCATTATCATGATATATGTTTTCCTTAGAACCCTTTGGAAAATCACACAAACATCCTTTAAAATTCATGAAATGTATAGTTTTTTGTCATTGTGTTGCCTGAATCGACATGGAACTTCCTTACATTTAAAGGAATTCAATCATACAATCTAGGTCTAGGCATTTGGACCCAACAATGCATACAAAGACTTACTATTGCATAGTTCCTCATACTTATGACGATAAGTAGCCTAGGTTTAGGAATTCATGTCACAACTAAAACTCGATTGGTTATTTGTGATAGAGAACTCAATTAGGTAACTTGTTCCCAACTTCATCTCATAGTTAGTGGTATTTTTTGGATGCTTCTGAAAAATTATTGGTGGGATTCTCCCCTATATTCTTCTTATTCTAATCCAAACTATTCTTCTAATTCATCTTAATCTTCTAAGGATTATAATACAAACCATTTTTCAGATTCCTCTCAGTCCTTTTAGTTTCAATCAATAAAATTTATTCTAGGGAGTATCAAATATCTTAAACAATGTTTTCCTCCTCTAAGGTTTTATGTCTCCACAAATTATACCCATCATTATTATACTTTGACTCTTGAGTCATGATCCTCCCTTTTTTTTGTAGGACCCCATCATACTTATAATTTAACTCTTAAGTTTACAGTCCTCCCTTTCTTTACAGGAACCCCATAATACTTCTAATTAGAATCTTGAGTCATGGTCCTCCATTTCTTGGGAAGACCCCCATCGTACTTGTAATTCTTCTCTTGGCGTGGTCCTCCCTTTCTTCACACCCGACCCACTTTATTATTCATCTAATGTGACTCCTATGTCACAATCCTCGCTTATTTATAGGACATCTTTTATTAGTTGCCTCAACAATGAATTACTCGATTGAATATCCGTGTGACTCAAATGTCCTCTAATCAATCATCCAAGTCTTCTCCTATATCATAATCTACTTACTGGTTAAGTGACCATATTTCTCTACATGTACTATGTTGTCTTCTAGGAAATCCAGAATGACTTCTTCCAAATCCCAATAAAATCTCACTCACAAGACATCTCCATCCAAATCTACTTCATCTCTTGAGTCATCTTTTTCTATCAATAATCACCAAAAAAATTACATATTACACAATCGTTGGACTATTTACTTATAATCAATCTACCACGATCAAATAACAATAACCTATACCAATCAAATTTTTTCATAATGAAGAAGAAATTAGAGAATTCATGGGGTTACACCATGACATCCCTCAATAATACTATGAGAAGGATTCTCTTTTGACCTTGATACATTCATGTATTATGGGGAAGAGGTTGATTCCTTTCGTCGAATAAAATTGAAGATCCTAAGACCATGAAAATTGATCCTTTTCTTATTCTTCCATTGTCACCATCCCCATTAAATGGAGAAACTCCTAGGTATTTCATATATCCCTACCCTATGTTATTATCACCCAATTATCCTTTACATATCACAATTCCTCAATCACAATCTTTCATTGGGTCACCTCTGGGTATCCCTTCATCTTCGTCTATATGTGGGTCACATTTGGGTATGCCTTCATCTTCTTCTATACGTGGGCCACCTCCTAATAGCCCTTCGTCTTCTATTTATGGGTCACCTCTGGGTATCCCATTTTATTCCATCTTGGGGCCACATCCTAGTATCCCCTCATCTTTTATTTATCATACACCTCTTCATAGCCCATCGTCTCCTATGTAAATAGGATCTAGAAAATTTCTGATCACCAAGATCCTTTTTGGGTGAGGTGAGAGCATACGGTGGGAAAAATTAGATCACCATGATTTAGTGTAGAGAGAAAAAAAAATGGCCCTAGAAAGTGTGTTGATACCAGAAGTGAGGATCCTATAACACTAGTTTACTAATCACAATAATTTTATCTAGAAATGGAAACAACTTGCAGAAAATAACTCAAAAAAAATAACTTGAAATGATATTGCAAATAACTCGGAATGAAATTGAATCACAGGACTCTTCGAGGGGTAACCTCCTTTGAGAAAGATCAATACAATATATTTATGGATGCCTCATTAAGCCTGAACACCTTCTTATATACTAATTCCTGTCCAAGGAACTACTACCTCCCACATATATGGGATTATTCAAATACATTGAAGGGACAACTTAAAAAGCATATGCATCCAAAGTAAATAGTCTACTATAAATAAAATAGAAAGGTAGGAACAAATTTTCCTAACAATGAAAAAGTTGAAATGGTGGCAAGAGGAAATTTTTACATTGATTGAAAAAGGGAATTACAAGTGTTGGTTTGGTTGTCATGACGAATTTTTTTATAATTTTACATCCTAGAAATTTAGCATGACAATAGATGGTTCTTACTCGAGAAATTATTTTGAATTAGATAAAGGAAAAATGAAGAAAATATGAACCTCATTTATCTCATGAGGGATAAGACTAGTTCCTTATATTGGGAAAATAGAGTCCAATAACACACAAAAAAACAAGAAAGAAACACAAAAATAAGAATATAAACAAACACATTACAAAAATGGAGACACACAAGAAAAGGGAAACAATCCACAAATTAGAGAAAAACAAAATAAATTTCCTATGGTACATGGGGGATAGGATGCTTTCACTATAGTACTTTTACTCTTTTTGATGTTACACATAAAAGGGTAACACTAAATGATTTTTGTTTTGTAAACCCATTAACTAGTAAAATGAGGTAAAACCCCTTCCTCAACCTCTTAAGAATGATAGGTATTACGAGAGGTCTCGAAGTGCCTACTATGGATAGATCATTTTGCTCTATTCCCCGAAATTCCATTTCATATTTCCAATATATTGTTACATTCATTTGTCCTTGTGATTTCTCTTTTTTTTTTTCTTCACTATCAAAATATTGATTTCTGACCATTATAGGATCACAATGTTTGCATTTTTCCTCGTGCTCTCCATTAGGATAAATATCCCATTAGTCATGTTCTCCATGGTTGTTATTTCTGTGAGATTATTATTTATATATATTTTTGAATTTTCAACATCATCATATACCTCTTGAACAAATTCAAAAATGTTTCTCTTTGCCACACACAAAATCATTATTAGCCTTCACATCACTTTCTGTTATGGAGGTACTATCCTCATGAAAAAGACATCCATAGGATATTTAATGATTTATTTTTATTTCTATTCATCATGAATGAAATATTCTCTAGAAAATGTGAAAGAGGAGGACCCATTTTTATGTTCACACTCATTAACCAATGTTTCAAGAGGAACATTAAGATCTTTATTTGTTCCATATCATTATTGAACATTTTTACGTAGAATGTATAATCAAAACTAGACTCATACTTATATTTCATATTCATAGCATAGGTCAATATTTCATGACTTAGTTGAGGGTCTTAAGTTTTTTCAACAACCATTAAAATCTCTTGCACATATTTCTTATTTAAATATATCTCATACTCACCTTCATATTAATTTGAAAAAAACTTCATATGGGATCTCGGGAGATGATTGGAAACATGGAAATTATATGACCATAACTCAATTTAAAAATCCTATATCTCATGATCCACATTTCTTATCATTATATGGTTTCTGATAGCTAGTCAAGACATACTAGATATTCATAATTTTCAAACAGAGAAATAATATCCATGCTGAATTAAAAAGGTAACCTTGCAATTTCAGATACATCAAATCATCCTCATGTTCCTTGATTGGATGTTTCACCTTCTGGGAACCCTTCCGTGAAGATAGGAAGTTTAAATTTATTCCTTACATCATGAAATAGTCACGACCTCTTTAATCTTGATACAAAATGTCCGCCTCTGTCATATTCCTTCTAAACAATATATTTGATCTTTCTTATTAGATTAAACTTATTCATGGTAACTTTGACTAGTATTGTGTTATATGACTATTCCGGTTTATATCTCCACAGCATTTATCCATAGAATATTCAACTAAATAACATTTCATATGCACTTGGAATGTATACCACTAGTATTTTGACATTGACCTTATTAGGAAAGTCTAAAAGTTCTACTTGAGCATTCTTAACTTAACTAATGAGAGGTAATTATTTTATCTCCATAGAATATCTGTGAGCAACTACTAGGAAGAGGGTGAGACCATGAGAATGTAAAAATATTGTAGGCATGATATTATTTGAGGCACGAAATTAAATAAAGTAGTTATTCAATTTGTATCCATTGGCCAACACGTAGAGGTCGAAGGGGTTAATTTTCAAGAATAGGAAGATGTGGAGGCAAAAAGATTCTAAGGTAAAAAGTTAATCATATTTGGAATTAACTCTTTTCTATTGAGGTTTTTAAAACATTAATTTTAATTGATTCCTTTGATAAATTGGACAAGTTTATCGAATTTCTTAGGATGTGTCCTTAAATACTCAACTTCGAAATTTGGAGCTTTGAAATCTTTACATATTCAACTATGAAAAATTATACTTAGAGGAGGCTGAAGGTTTAGATATAGTTATGAGAGGATGACTACTTCTTGGAATGGAATTTATACTATTTTTATTCATATCAATAAATTTGAATGTATAATGGGGGTAAAATTTAGAAAAGGAGAGCTAGAATTACTCATGTTGGAAGAGGTGTGGAATTTTCATATAGTTTAGGATTTTTCTTAATTTATTACATGTGAGAGGGTATTGGTGATTCTCCTTTTGTTATTTTTTTCCTACATTTATCACTTGAGGATATTTGAATTTACAAAAATTATCCTTCGCTTGAGCCTTTGAACAGGTGAACACCCCATAAGAATTATAATTCATATGATCAATAGTTTTATCATATTTATCAACTGAAGAATCGGTATATTCACAAAAAAATGTTTCCAAAAAGATTGAATCTTACCAATAGTTGAAATTCCCTCATCATTTTCATATTTAATTTCATCTTTATCATATTCTTCTTCCTACCTTTCTTCAAACGTGATATTAGCAGGAGGAGATTCAAGAGATAATATTATTTCTCCTCCAACTATTATATTTAAATTCATATTTAGATTTGGATTTCTATAACCTCCTCTCGAAAGAAGGAATTTCTTGGTTCCTTCTTCAATGAAATCACATCATTAGCCAATTGTTAAACAAGAGAATTAGTCGGACATTCTTTGGAGGTTTGACCTTTTTTTCTTGTTTGGATTCTTAAATGTCCCATACAAAATAAGATAATCTTATACTTTGATGCCATATTCTTGGGAATTTCTAGGATTCCAAGGTTGAGCTCTCCATAGGAGAAATACGACCTCGGAAAATTGTGCATTTATAAAGAATCACCTTTTTTATCATCAGATGGTGAAGCTTCCACATGTATTAAATGTAAAAGAATATATTATATCCAACCACAAATTCTCTCATTATTTGGTTTGATTATTTATTAAATTGGAATAATTAAACAATAATTTATTGAGATTATTTAGCTTATTTAAATCTCTCTTCAAATTTAGTTCTAAAATCATTCTAATTTGTGATGGATTGAGAGGGAAAGGGGTAGAACTAATCATCTTCTTTCTCTTGTACTTGATTCCATAAACAAACTTATAGAAACATATTCATGATCAACTCCATGAACTCCACATGAGGTGATGAAAGTTTCATGATGTTCTTCATGATGTTGAGTGACATCTCCTTTGAATTTGGGAAAATTTGTTTAGAATCCCTTCGGTAATTCATGGAGAGGTGGTGTAAGAGAAAGTAGATGAGTATTACTTCGTCGCAAAATAGGTGGTTGAGGTTATTCCATTTCTTATTCAGTTTATTTTTCAACTTCTTATTTTTGGTGAAGAATTCGTAATGGTGGTGCATCCAAAGATTTAAGTGGAATCTCAATTGTATTTCTTGTTGTATCACTCAGTGTATCGATTTAGACGATTCCTGAGAGAAGTAATATCGATTGTTTTAGATATGATATTATTTTCTTTGGAGATATTAAAATTTTGGATGAAAATAACCTCTCAATTTATCCAATTTTCATATCTCATTTTATCCACTTGTGAGAAACCGCATAACAAGAATGTCAAAGGACATAACTTTAAAAAACATTATATTTAAAGCATCAATTTTCAAGATTTTTTTGACTTTTTTGGTGGATTTTTACCTTTTATGGATTTTTAGTAATGCAAGATAACTCAAGAAAATTGTCTAATTGTATATCTTTGGTCATTTCCTTTCAATCTTGCTAAGACTTTCCTCAATCCTAGTATCCCTTTAAAGATACAAGTCCTATATAGTATACAAAGAACAACAATGGGTTATGAAAAACTAATGGCCATGATAGATACAATTTATGTATTTCATACTCGAGAAAGAAATCAAGTCCATAACCTAGAAAAAATCATCAAATTTACTAACACAATATTTGGAATTAGGCCTTCCTTACACGATTACAAAGCTACAAGTAATATATCGATAACTATCTCCTATCGGGACTAAACCAAGTAATGACATCCTAATAATATGTTAAAGGGAAGGAATTAAATTGATCCCATAGAGTTTCACTACTTGAAACCAAGTATAATGCCTTCTAACTAATTGTACTTTAAATCCTAGTAGGGCTTCTATGACATCCCAAAAAGAATAAAAATCCTATAAAATACAAATACCTTAATCTTAAACCATATATTTTATTTAGTAAGTATGTTTCAATCCACGAGCTTCTTGAGTAAGAAATATTCCAGAATTAGTCATAATACTTCATATTCAAACTAATTACTCTCCTACTTGAGTGAGAAAATTAGAGTTCTTAGTATCCTCAAGTGAAAATTTTATAGAACAAAGGATATTAATAATTAATCATGCATATTATCCTCCAAACACTATTATTTTCACCCTACGCATGTATTTAAACAATGCATTTATCTTGTTATGTAAAAGAAGATGTAATGACTGATTGTCTGAAGAAAGAAGTCAAGAACAACACTTTGAGTGGTTACCAATAAAATAAAGTAAAAAGCTGAATTTCAACTCTAATCCACTCTTAAAATTTATTCAAATAATGATAAAATAAAATATCTCGGTTTCTTAAAAAAGAGATCATTCTTATTAAAAAAAGATACATGATATTGTTCTTTACATGGAGATATATTAACTATAAAGTCCTATTTTTGTAAGAACAGAACAACTTCTATCCTTCCTTGATTTTTACTTCATACACCCATTATTCACAGATTTTTTCTCATGATAATGATATCCCCTTATACAAATTTCTTTATTTCTCCTTCCCCTTAAAACATATTTCTTAAAACGTAACTACTTTTGTTTATTTTTATGTTGTGCACTAACATAAGCAGAAAGTATCTCTTCATATTTTAATAACTTTTTACTACTTTGCACCATATGAGTTATTTTAACATGTATAGAAACCTAATAAACTCCTAACCATCTATACCTTCATCATTCACTTAAAAATCCAAAAATTTCCCATACAAGTTTAAAAATTAAAATTTCACTCTTGGGTGGGAAAGTGAGCAACCATACAAAATTCAAATTCTAGAACGTCTAAATACCTATCAAAGCTTCCTAATCCCTATGACTACATTCCTAAGGTGGTCCAAACTAAAATATTCTTTATCCTAGCTTATTCACGTTGATTCTCCTACGTCTTTGGTATATCTAATTATTAGGATTTTTTGGATCATTTTAGGTACAAGATAACAAACTCTTACCCATGGTGAGTGCTAAATATATTTGGCGAAATAATTTATCACAAAAGGAAAATTAGGGTTTTCACTAATACTTGAGGAATAATTCCATCTCGTTTAGGAATGGGAAACCTCCATTTATTGAAAATAAGAAATATTTACACTACTTTAACCATTGTGAATGGTCATAAAAATAGGGATCACACATGAATACTCCACTAATCACATGTGGAAAAGGAGGAGGAAAGGAGTATGTATTAATAGAGGGGATTAAGTGATAAGGGGTTTTACTCAATAAATAGAAAGATGATTTTATTGACATAAATACACAATAGTTCCAAGTTATCAATGAGAAGACACCATGTCAAGGAAAGAGGAAGAAAACACAAAATAAATCCAAGTTCATTTGCATAATATTGGAAAAGTAACCATGGTAAAGGAGTAAAGTTGAGATGGAGAGGAAAACATAAAACAATAGGACATGTGAATTGTAGTTTCTTACTTGTAGTAAGACAATCAGATTTATTAACCGAGTAAATATAACAGTTTGAAATGGATAATCCATTCCAATTTATAGACTTACAATTTGTCTCTTCATCTACCCCCATGTGACCTTTCATAGTCCCACCAATTTTTAACTTTAACATTACTTTACGAAAAAAACAATACCCTTTCTTATTAATGATAAGGGGAATTTTACAATGAAAAATTACAATTGTCACTTATGTGACTAGGATGAAAGAGTCGTAAAGTAAAATTTAAAATGGAGAATTAAAAATTAGAGAGAGGTAATGGAAAGATGAGGGAAGGGAGATAAGTGGAAATTATAAAATGGGAAATATCATGCTAATGGAGACTAGCTTCTGATTGATCTTTAAATATTTTTTACTCTTAACGATGTTGTAGACACAAAAATTGGGTTACACTACCCTTGGTCCTTTGATAAATAAACACCTTGAACACATTCACCTAAGCATGGCCCCTTTCATCACACTCTAATACTAATTTAATTAAATTAGTTCATTATCCTCACAATATTTATTATTTAAATATCATAATTGGGATAATGCCCACGTATCCACCTCACCTAGTCACCTCACCCTAAGACCTATTCTTAGTAAGTTGCCATAACTAACTAAGACCTACCCAAACTATGAAAATCAATGCCTAAATTTCTCTCTAACCACATTCTCGATTGTTAGAAGGAAGACTTCCATGCTAATCCGTGGAGAAAATGAACGAGATCCCAGAAAATCAAGGGGATCTGCCTAGTTTAGTAAACCAAGGAAATCCCACCCTAATCGATGTTGGTTACCCTTAACCACCGCTAGTTAAGCCAGAACTACCATCGGTTACCATTTAACCCCCAAAATAACCTTATTTTGAGGTTGGCACATTTTTGAGAGATAATCACATCTTTTGAGAACAAGTGATGAAACCAAAGTTGCATGCAAGTAGAACCAACATTAGTATACACATCAAAGCATCCATAGCTAGTACTTGAAGCAATCACACAACCATCTTCCTTCACAGAGCATCCGGGGAAGCACCAACACTACATCAAGTTCATTCCATTTGATCACCCACCATTACCAACTAGGCATCAAGCTCATACAAATAGTAAGTTTTGTTAACCAACACTTATCCATTTATCATTTGGTAGATCCTTTTACATCTATTACTAGTTTCTGCTCTCATTTCC
This sequence comes from Taxus wallichiana var. yunnanensis, assembly GCA_018340775.1. Classification (NCBI taxonomy): domain Eukaryota; kingdom Viridiplantae; phylum Streptophyta; class Pinopsida; order Cupressales; family Taxaceae; genus Taxus; species Taxus wallichiana. The sequence goes on from CM031234.1 coordinate 640,067,900, forward strand.
ATCCCCCATCATTTACCTCCATGCAAACTTGACCATATTTTTATCCACACCCTTACATTGCCCATACCTAGACCTTAATCATTCCTGTGCATACCTCAGATCCATACAAATCTTGCCATTTCCCTTCCATCTTCATCTAACCTCATATCTATCACCCAACCAAGTTTTATTGAGTTTATCAGACCTCGACCATACCGACGCCGGTTGCCCATAACTATCACTGATTATCCTAAACTGATACTAGTCATATCAGAACAACGTCGGTCTCTATGTCTTTTACCAGAAACCAAGAACAGAGCTCCTAAACTTCCACCAAATACCCAAAACCACCCAGATCTCACCGACTAGTACTAGTGTGCTAATCAAGACATCAACCTTCGATTCATTCATAGGTTAGCCTTCTATGAATGAATTTGCTAATTGTAGGTGAATTAGATACCTAAATCATTTTAATTACAGTAGGATTTACTTTATCAGCATTAATTTGTTTTAAATAGTGGATACATAGCCATCTAGGAATTATCACACTTCTCGGATCTAGCACACGCTAGGCAATCCACTACATATATTGTATAACTTTTATTTGGTGGTCTTGTGTTCCATTTCAAGTAGTTCCTCTAAGCAAAAATTAATCTCTCATGATCAGTTGTTTATTTAGAAGTCATACGCATGCAACAACCTATAACCAACATTTAACAGTTATTCCTTCTAACCCATTACTCTTATTTGTTTTGTCAACATTCAAAAAAATGCTCTAGAATCAGGTGAAACATTTTGGCACACCCGGTGGGACCCATTCAGGGTTCTTTGCATTCTTTCATTTCTAGGTGAAAACGTTGTATGTTTGTTTCTTTTCTAAAAATTTCTTACATTAAACTTTCTCCCCTGGAATCTTCTTCTCTTCTATTATCTAAAAGCAATCATATTTTGGTGCTTAAAACAAACATTTCTTCCCTTTCATTAGTATCACATTAGTGAAAGAGCATCCCTTCTCCTGTTCATCTATTTGTGGCATCGAATTCTACATTTCAATTTGGGTTTAAAATCATTGCATTTCATTATGTTTTTCTGTGTTAGCTCACATTAATTGAGGGAAACATATACACTGGAAGTCATTACCAGTTGATGGTTGACAAACAAATCGTAGAAAATATTTTTTTCTTTTTCTCTCTTTGATTCTTACCCAAACATCACAAATTACAAATATATACACATTCTTAAACAACATCTCACCTAGAAGAAGTTGTAGGTGATCACACGATCATGACACAATGGGCACCCCGCTTTGCTATCTAGTACCCCATCAGAGGACAACCCACCCCCACCATAACATACCCGAAACCTCTCCTCAGATATCCTTCTTTGTAGGAAGCCATCCTCACCATAAAACTCTATTCTACAGTTCATGAGTAAATCCATAAAATAACATAAGCTAAATAAACATAATAGAAACGACACTCTTAGGATCATATTTTTCTTATTGTTTCTCCTTGGATTGCATTTTGAGGTGAGAGGTCATGATCTTCATTTTTATTATTTCTCCTTACACACTTCTCATCACATTTGGTATATTCCAACTTCATCTGAGTGTGCCTGGACCATAATCTCATCATTCTCAAGATTCTAGGTTTGATTTATTATTAATTTTAACTCACAACCACATTTTTCTTCACCACTATTTAAATTTCATATAACCAGGTGTTAGTCCAAAGTGATCACATCGCTTACCCTTCGACCGTCATTAGTTTTACCCAATCGACGTCGGTTCACTGTTCTTTTTTTTAACCAACAAAAAAAGGGCACCTATTCCCCTTCGCTAGATGTTTAGAGTCTCTATCACCCTTATCGATCCATTGATTTGGTAAGTCTCATCAATATTTGGCATACCTAGAAAATTTTGCCTTATACCTTGTTTTTGATCAACTGTCTATTTTCCACTTGTGACCAACAACGATTACTTGTGACCGGCGTTGGTTTAACCTAATCAGCATCAATTAGCCTGTGTCATTTTCCAACTGACATTTTAACCCTAATTCACCTACCACCGCTTATTTATCCTATATGTGTTGTATTTCTGTGTCATTTATAGAAAGTAGTCTTAACCGTGTTAGTACTGTTCACATGGTACCACATCGACAAACAAGTGCCCTTGTATTCCATGTAAGTTTTCAACCACTCCCACATAGCCCTTCACCACCTTCCATTTTATCACCAGCCATGGAACCTATCCAACCTATCTCTATCACTACCGGAGATGAGGAGTTCACATGACTCCTTCACCAAAATCTTGTCACCTTCTAGTTTTATCTTTCCACTCGTCCACTCAAGATGCCTTGTGTCATTTGATATATAACATGCCCATATCTATCCCCCTAATCTCATTCCCACTCTTGTGTTAGCCCATCGGCTCTCGTGCTTCCATTATCTACCTTACCCCAAGTCATTTCACAACTAGGCCCCCTATACCCACTATGACTACTACGTTCAACATCCGTTGCACCCACCACATCCACTATACCTACGTCAACCACCCGTAACACAACCTCATCCATGCCTATTTTCTTACATATACTTGTAGCTACACTACCATCCTCGATGTCGATGAACCCTACCCATGTTGCAGAGGTCTCCAAAACCCGACGCAAAAGCAAATCGGATTTTCGGATCGGGTTTTCAAGTCGGAAATGCACGGGCAAAAGCATGTCGAGCACCCTCCGACCGACCGATGCCCATGCGGTTCATCTTCCGCCCCGACACAAAGGAAAGCTCGGAATCACGTGGAAGCGGATTTCAGAAAACGCAAACATCGAACACATGCAAGGGCTTCTTCCAAACCCGATTCTATAGTCCGCCATAATGAGATGAGTTAGGTGCGGATGTGGAGGTGGTTGGAAGAAATTTCGATTTTCTCACTCCTCTTTCTCTTTTCTTATATAAAATGTAAGGAGAGGCTGTTTTTAAGGGTCGGACATTTTTGTTTTGTGCCTCCTCCCTTCTTCTCCCTGGCAGGTGGATTTGTGGAGCAAAGGACCTTCCCATTTGAAATTGTAATGCAACCTTGCCTCTTGGCATTTTGCAGTGTTGTATCCCCTGGAGCAAATTAATGCATATCTGTGGATGTTTTCTCAACCCTCTACGTGTTTATTTGCGTCCTTCCGATCTTCACTGTGAATCTGGCTATCTGTGCATATCTTTTGCATTACATTTTATTGGTTTGTGTTTATTGGCAAGACATATGTTCTTCATTCCTCGGTGCATCACCTCCTTAGCTTAGGTTTATTTTTATGCATTTCTCTCTCCCTGTCTCCTTGGTAGTTAGATTAGGTTTTTGGGGTAAACCTCTGCGTTTATTGGTGCATCCGAACAGAGGAATAAGATCCGGCCTTCATCCGGAGAGCTTTTCCGATTTCGCAAGGTCCCACACTTGGGAAAAGCTCCATGTTGTGCAATCGGCCTGGAGTCTCAAACAATCGCGTTGTGGAGTCCTAGTGTGCTTTGTGATTCGACACCAACAGCTTTTATGCCCGGTGGGAGAAAGAGGTCATTCCATCAAAATTTGAAGGAGTTTTTCATGAAATTTGCACAAAAAAATTACAGCTTTTTACAAATTTTCAAATTTTGCACCTCCCACCAACTCCAAATCATTTTTCAAGGGTTTATCTTGCTCAAAACAGTCAAAATTTTAACATGGTAGATCCTTCAAAAGGGTATCTTTAGTTTTTTGAGATTTTGATTTTCAAAATTTCAGGTTTTTAGTGATTTCGGGTTTTCGGGACCCGAGAACATCAAAGCAGCAATTCGGGTTTTGGGGGATGCATTACATGGTCCTATTCCCGACAACAAAGAAAATCAGGTTTTGAGGGGTGTCGGACATGTTCCAAGTTCCGACACATAGCAATTCGGGTTTTGTGAGTTGCATCGCATGACCTGAGTTCCGAACTGAAGATTGCATTCCTCCGGGTCTTTCAAATTTTAAATCTCGATTTCGATATTGTCAAGTTTGGTGTGTAACTTGGCAACATCCAGCCTTTTAGAGGCATTTTCAAAAACACATCCGCGACTCCACCTGATCAAGAACCCATTTCTCCGAGTTACTGCACTCCGCCTCCCATCCATTTCCACCCATCTTTCTTTCCATCTCTTTCATCCTTTTCCATTCCATGAAGTTGTGCAACCATGAATTCATTTCCATCATGGAATCCACATCAATGAGAAGAATATATCACACCTCCAACATGTTTTACAAATCCTCCAAATCAGCATTTTGGTCAAGTTCAGGATCAACATGCATACCCATATGAGCAGCAATGCCAAAATCAGTTTGGCTATGGAGCTTTCCAAGAGCAAGGGTACGCATGCAATGAAGACAATGAAGAAGAAAATGCAGATCTGCTGGAGAAAATCCAAAAGATGGAGGTGAACATGGTGCAATCTAGGGCTCAGGCACAAATGAAAGCATTTGGAATTGGTTGCAGAGCACCTTGTCCATGGGTGGGACCTTTTCCAAGGCATTACACTCGAGAAGTTAGACTTCATGATTGCAACACCGCCATTACTTACAAGGTGGATTGAAGGAATAGAGGTGTATGAGAGAAGTATTCTGCAAACTTGTCAATGGGTGAGTACAACACCTCATACTCTTTCTTTTCTCCTTCTCAATCTATATCATTTCAGCATTTTAAACTCACCATCTCGCTGCCCTAAATGTTGAATCCATCCCTCTACCCCCTAGTCTTCCATCCCATCTCATTTTTTCTCGCCCTCTTCTCTTCCAAATCCAAACCCTCCACAAGAGCTAAATGAAGTACCTTCCACTCCAAAGAAACAAAAGGTTTCACCACCTCCACCACCACACAAAATTGTCAAATCAGCTTGAGTTCAACCTATCCCTCCTATCGCATCCCCTAATCCATGTCGGGAGGATGAAAATCAAAATGCCAGTCAAGGAAAACCACAGCAAAAAGAGAGTGCCAACAAAGAGGAAGAAATTCAAAGTCCGAAGAGTTGGGCTCTTAGATTTGGGATGACAAAGATCCCCTTGATGGTTAGGCCTACAGAAGAGGTTGGGGTTGGAGAATAAATGGTGGTCGTGGATCGATTCTGCACAGTAGCGAAGAAGGAGATCTTGCAGTCCCCAACTTGTCCTCTGTGAGAGCAGCAGATCGAAGAGAGTTTGACTTGACGAACTTCATGCTGGAGGAGGAGCTCATTCAAGAGCAAGATTGCCTTCGAGTAATAGAGGAGGGAGAAGCTGCTCCAAAGGCAAAAGAAGAGGAGCACATCCTAGTTGTGGAGGAGAAAAGTGCAGATCCAAGGGCTTTGAGCACAAAGCAGGCTACAGGAGAACCTTCAGTTCTTCTTTCTACTTCACCTCTCCCGAGTTCTAGTACTGAAGAGGAGTTTGATCTCTCAAACTCAATATTGAGAGTGAAGGAAACCATGGTGGTCAAGTCACAGATCCGAGGACACCATGGAGGAAGTTGAACATGAACAATGGGACAGCAATGAGGCATTTACTCACTGATTTGGAGGACTATTTTGATGGAGAAGAACCGGTTGAGTTTTCACCATTCTCTCTTTCATCATCCACATTCCAAACACCAGAGCCTGCTGTCATGGAGGAGAACGTTCATTTACAACAGCTTCGCATCTTGCAAGCAGCTCTTTGGAATCAAAATTGGAAGATTTTAATCTTCCATGTTCTTCATTGGAGGAAGAGAAAGGACAGAAGGATTCCACCATTTCTTCCACGTCATCCATCTCGGAGGGTCTGCAAGAGAACTCCATTTTTGGAGTTGAAAATCAGAGCTATGGGCATATCAAATGGATCAGACCTTGCCCAATCAGGTATTTGGCTTCATTCGAGCCAAAGGAGAAGCCACAACCGGTCATGCTTGCTTCTGAGCATGAGGGTGAGTTACAGAGTACCAAGGATCAGCTGCCATACCTTTTCAATCCAAATGCAGAGCAACTAAAAGAGGTATTGGATTTGTTTTCAGCTGACACCTTGATGATTTGGGTGGAAGACCAGCTTCTCGTTGATTTCCCACTCATCCAAACAGCCGTGATCAGTGCCAAATCGATTGCATGGCTGCCCATTTTGAAGAAAGGAAGCTATTTTGCACAACCAGTTGCAGGGTTTGTTTAGCTTGCCTTTGCTTCCAGTAAGAGTAGAGTAGGTAGGTTTGCTTTCAGCAGAAGAAGTGCTTGTGCACACTCTGCATGTTCCATTTGGGACATGTATGATTTTCAGTTTTGTACATAGTTTTTGGTGTTGCTGGTTTTGCTCTTGCATAGTTCATTTCAGTGGCATTTTGGTGAGAACAACTCCAAGTTCAATGGGTTTCAAGCGGTTCAGAGGGAAGTTTCAAATTTCAGATCAGTTTCAGGCTTACTTATGACTCCATGCCCAATGGATGCTTCAGGCAACTGGTATCTTCATCTAGCAGGCAGATGACCCCGCTGAGTCGCCAAATTGTTGTATATTTTTCCTCTCCGGCCCGACACTAGGGCAAATCGCGAAAACCATGCGGAAAGAGGAGTCGGATAAACAAGGAACGAATACATGTCGGGGTTTTTCAAAACCCGACAGCAAAGCAAATCGGATTTTCGGATCGGGTTTTCAAGTCGAAATGCACGGGAAAAAGCATGTCGAGCACCCTCTCCGGACCCGATGCGCATGTGGGTTCATCTTCCGCCCCGACACAAAGGAAAGCTCGGAATCACGTGGGAAGCGGGTTTCGGGAAAACACAAGCATCGAACACATGTCGGGGCTTCTTCCAAACCCGATTCAAATACAAATTCCCGCCATAATGAGATGAGTTAGGTGCGGATGTGGAGGTGGTTGGAAGAAATTTTGATTTTCTCACTCCTCTTTCTCTTTTCTTATATAAAATGTAAGGAGAGGCTGTTTTTAAGGGTTGGACATTTTTGTTTTGTGCCTCCTCCCTTCTTCTCCCAAGTGGATTTGTGGAGCAAAGGGCCTTCCCATTTGAAATTGTAATACAACCTTGCCTCTTGGCATTTTGCAGATCAGATCCCCTTGAGCAAATTAATGCATATCTCGTGATGTCTTCTCAACCTCTACGTGTTTATTTCCGTCCTTCCGATCTTCACTATGAATCCCATTCTGTGCATATCTTTTGCATTACATTTTATTGGTTTGTGTTTATTGGCAAGACATATGTTCTTCATTCCTGGTGCATCACCTCCTTAGCTTAGGTTTATTTTTATGCATTTCTCTCTCCCCTCTCCTCGTAGTTAGATTAGGTTTTTAGGTAAACCTCTGTGTTTATTGGTGCATCTCAATGAGGAATAGGAGCCGCCTTCATCCGAGAGCTTTTCCGATTTCGCAAGGTCCCACACTTGGGAAAAGCTCCATGTTGTAATCGCACCGGGAGTCTCAAACGATCGCGTTGCGAGTCCTGTGGGTGCCGTGATTCGACACCAACAGACCTTTCCCATGTCTCCGAGTGGACCCGCATTAGACCGGTATAGTGGGTTACCTAGACACTCTATATTCTCATTTAATCAAGTAGCCTAAGCCTTCTTGGATCACTTCTCCATTAATATCGTTAAGAAGGTTACAATGACTGACCTCTACTCTACGTGTCAAGGTATGATGATGAATCCATTGTAGATTTTGTTGCTTTTTGGTGCAACTTTGATCAATCAATTCAAATTCCAGCTACCAAAACCTAACTCATTGAACTCTTTACACGGGCTTGTGTTAGGCATATCTCATTGACTTTACAAGTACAAACCTTCCGAACATTCGACAAAGCATTCACCATGGCACGAAAGCTTGAGATTCAGGCTATCAAGAGAAGAAAATTCAATTACGCAATAAGAAATTAGCATTCAAGTCGAATAATACCTATTCTTCTTCAAAACCATAGAAAAATTATTCAAAAGCCAAGGGGACTGCTAACGCAGTGGTACTCAAATCCGGCCCAGCTCATCCATCTAATACGGCTAGCCCCTCAACTAATCTCTCACTCGTTCTGAATTTTCAATTCAGATGGGAACAATGGAAATATACCCCAATTGGGGAACCTTATTCTTCTGTCTTGAATAAGCTCATCAAATTTAGGGCCATTACCCTTCCTACCGTGAAACCACACCTGGTTTTGACCCTGCTCACCCCACACATGTGTGGTATAAAGAGCACGACTTCTACAACTACCATAGAGTAAAGGGTAATAGTGATGGCAATTACATCACCTTAAAAAAAATTTCCAAGAAATGCTTGAGAAAGGTGAGCTAACCTTGGATAATTCCAATGCACTTTCCAATCAGAACCTATATATATTCAAGAAACCCTTTCCTAACCATGCCCCTTCTTCTGATCAAACTAGAGAGACTTCAACTCATGATAGCCATACCCGCGAGGTCCATGCTATTTTCAGCGATACACCTGATGTTTCCCAATTACCTCATATTCCCTCCATAGAGAAAATTCTAGCCCGAAGTCCTCCTTCTGCATTGGAACCTACCTCACTTATTTCTCCACACATAGAGGAACTCCATTCACCTCCTTTATCACCCATGGAGGAGCCTTCCATTAATATCAAAACTATTTCATCTTTGGCTTCTCCACCTAGAGATTCATCATCCGCAATACCTCTCCACCCATAGAAGAGAACCCACCATCTCCTCCACCCATAGAGGAACACCCATCATCTACCCCATCTACAGAGGAGCACCCATCAAATATCTAGTAGAGGTGCCTTTACTTTTAGGTGACCATTCCCCATCAGCTACCCAAGATCCTACTAATGCACTTTCGGATCTCTTACCCACAAAATACGAAGCTAGAAAATTCCCCATTTCTAAGACAAAGTTTACGGAATTGCCATTAGGTTTCATCAACGCTCACCTACAGCCATGCCATTCTCATGCTTAGCTGATCGCTTATATTGTGTGGATAGAGCCTTACTTTGAGGGAGCCTTATGCTTCCTCTGTCTCAACGTAAATGTAGATGTCACTTGGCGACACTTCCACTATCTACCCAAAGATATTTCGGCCAATTAAACAAAATAAAACCTCCTCTATCACAAATTCTTCCATGACACCCATCATAGCTCAACACACACCCTTACCCATAACCCAACATACACCTAAATCCAAACCCACACCTACATCATCTTCCTCGACTAAACCTATTACTACCTTAGGGGTCACCCCAACCACCAACCTTATTTATCTACCTATCAAACTAGATATAGCTACATCCTCAAAAGTCAATACCAAACCTACTCTGACACCCAAACAAAAGAGCCAACTCCATAAATCTCATACTCCAACCTCACTGATCACACCTTCTTCACCTTCACCCTCTTCGTCTGTCTTAGGACCTCGTCCTTCTAACACGGGTTAAAAACTCCACCCACCGATAAAACTAAAAATACAACAGCCCATTCCACCATCGCAAACCTCAAACATACCCAAGTACCCACCATGACTTCTACCCACATCTGCAACATCTTTACCACCCATACCTCTAATACCATCGATCACCCCTTCACTACCCATGACACTTCAGTCTCTTTCCCTCACACCTTTGGCACAACCTACACCATCTACCTTCATAGCACCTCCATTATCCCTATGGGTAATATGCCCTCTTCCACCATCTACCTTTCCCTCTAGATCTTGTGTGCCCATATCACCTTTACCCAAGAAGGTACAACCTAAGGACAAAAATTAGCTACCCTCCAATAAGGTAGAAAAACAGCCATACACTCTCTGCCAGGTTCTTACCATACCCCTACCCAAACAAACACGACCAATGCCTAAGATCACACCAACACCTAAAACCATAGCTTGACCTACTCCCCCTCATGCAAAGACCATTCCTCTACAGTCCTCCGTGCCTACACCCAAACCCACCTTCACTTCCCATTGTGATCCACTAGCAGGGTCCTACACCAAAATTTTAACCAACCTCCTTGAAACTTCTGTCATCACATTACCACCCCTCAGACCTTATGACCCTCTCAAGCCCAAACCAAAGGGGTTTGACGAAACCAAAATTTTTGCCTACCATCATGTGCCAGGACACGATGTAGAGAACTATAAGGATTTGAAAAACATTCTTATCTAGTTGTGCCCTCTCAAAGAAAAATTTTATGATGATGACCTTCTTGATGAGGACCCCATTTCACCAACACCCATTCCCAAAACTTTTCCCTCACTTCCTACTCAACGACCCGAACCATTACCCCCACAGCTCCTAGAACCACCTCCGAGATTTGAAATTAACATGGTTTGCATCAACGACTTCACCAAACCTCCACCTAAATGTCTATGTGCCTAGCTCATCTCACAAGGCTCTTTCCTACCATTGGGGTTTTTCCCTTCATGTCGTTATACCTCTCATGGCTCACCTACCTTTCCTACCTCCCTACTTTAGATTAACATGATCCATGTTGCCACCCGTGCTCGTAAGGACAAAGGAAAGGAAAAGGTAATTAACTCACCAACCAATCCTATACCCAACATATCATCACACCCACCCTAAAATCACTATCCGCGGCCCCACATATCCTATTTCTAATTGGGTCACACACAGCACGATACTCAAACAACTACACCAATCCCCCTCAAAATGTCCTTATATGACATCATCCAAACCTCAGAATCCCATCATCAAGATCTCATGGAGGTTCTGCAATCTATTGAGGTTTTACCCACTAACCCTACACCCGTAGCCTCCATTATCACACCCCATCATGTAGCCTATCTCACCAAATTTCCACCTTTATCCACGCCTCAACTTGCTCACCAAGTAGCCTCCATTATCTTCTCAAAGGAAGAGATCACACCACATGAAAAAGATGATCTAGACCTAGCTCTCTTCATCTCTATCTAAATCAATGATATACATGCATGATGTGTCATGATTGATGGGGGCACTAGCATTAATATCATTTCATCCCATGCATTCTCTCAAATGCACATACCCAATAATTACATACATAAACATCTTGTCATGTTGCACTCATTCAATGATGCTATCACCTGCATACATAGGAACTATCATCCTCCACATTTTGTTGGCCCCCACACTATTCCAAAGTTATTTTACATCTTGGACGTAGGATTTTAACATAACTCGTTACTTACTTGGCATACCCTGGATTCATGTCATGGGTTATGTCCCTTCCAATTTGCATCGTTTGTAAAGTTTGAGCATGAAGAACACACCTATACTATTCCCTCTTATCCATCACCTTTTAAAAATGTAACATGCTTTACTGACCCAATGACGTGCTTATACCCATTAAGGCATCTACCTCCATGACCACTACCACTTCCCCTACACCTCCGCTTACCAGTACTACCGCTACCTCAACCACACATGCCTCCTCCATTCCTATAGTTTCCATAACCTCCACGACCGAACCATCAGCCTCCTAATCCGTTAGCTCCACCTCCTCATTGACCTCTGACATATCATCTATTCCACCTACCCACATACCAACCACCAATCCCTTGGAAGGAATTTTTTCAACACCTCACTATGGGGGAGTATCACCTATATAGTGTCAACACATTCCTTACTCCACAACGGTATGGAAGTCTTCACCAACACCCTCATTATGATCACTGTATAGGAGAGTGTCTCCTTTATGGTCCTCCCACCTTTGTACTAGTCTCACCTATCGGGACTTGATACTATAACTTACACACTAAACCACCATAAAAAACCCACCCATTTTCCTCTAACTTTGCCAAATCACTCACCAATCACCGTTTCACCAACACCTTTCTACATTGATGTTTGTGGAAGGGTTTTTTTTTGGCTTTTACGAGCAAGGTCACCATACTATTATTCAATGTACTACTTGTAAACATAATTACTGTAGTGGTATTGGCTTTACTGAACCACCTACCAAGAAGGCTCGCATTGAACTCATCGACGATATCAGCCCTTCTCCACCTTCTTCACCACCTTCACCGAAAGAGTCAATAGACCAAGAATCTATTCCTCCTAACTTTTTTTTTCATAAATACCATCTCCTTGGGGCCTCTACTTATCAACATGCGGGTGAGGCTCCCTCCTCTCTTCCCTTCCTGTATCCTAAAATTATCGATGACGATACACCTTCGATCAACGTCCTTTCAATGTCAAGATGATGAATCTATACTCACCTACCTTGGTGCAGAAGACTCATATATTCATTGGTCATTACCATATGAGACACAAACCATGTTGAATGAATCGACTATCGAAATCAATATTCATACTCAAGATGACCCGCACATCTTAAAGATTGGCCAATGTTTAGATGTTGCTGAATAAGAATCCATCACCTCTTTTATCAAACACCATAACCACAATTTTTCTTGGTCTTACATAGAAATGCCTAGTATTGACCCCATGATAGTGGTCCACAATATCGTAATTGTTCCCGATGCCAAGCATGTTAAACAAAAGCTGAGGAAAATGCACCCTCGCATTTCCCTTCTTGTCAAAGAAGAACTTCATTGCATTCTTTCTATTTCCTTCATATTACGCATTTATTATCCTCATTGGATTTCTAACATTGTCCTTGTCACGAAGGTGATAGGGGACACTACATTTGCATGGATTTTTGTGACCTCAATCTAGGTTTCCCAAAAGACAAATTTCCTCTACCTAGTATTGACCAACCGGGATGACCTTACCTCGGATCACGAGATGCTCTCACTCATGGATGGCTTCTCGGGTTATAACCAAATCTTACTTGCCCCAGAGGATCAACACAAAACCACATTCATCACCCCTTGGGGGACCTTCTACTATCAAGTCATGCCTTTTGGCCTTAAAAACACTAATGCCACATATCAGTGGGCTATGACTTATATCTTTCATGACATCATGCATCGTATATTGGAAGATTACATGGACGATCTCCTAGCCAAATCTAAATGCTGCTCCAAGCACCTCACCATCCTAAAAACCATATTAAACCTCACATACGGAGCAGGTGGTTTTCATCGCCACAAAACTCCACCATTACCTACTCAACTACAAAACCTATGTTGTGACCAACACTTACCCCTTAAACTTCATGTATGCCAAACCTTATCAAAATCAAGTGCAGCGCATGCTAGCTTATGATTTTGGCTGACCTCGACCTCAAATTTATCCATCAAAAGTCCATTAAGGGCCAAGATATCACCGAAAAATTGGCTGATGCAACTATTTCGGGGATCAACCCTCTAATTTTGACTTTCTAGATGAGTCAATTGCTACCCTTTCCTGGATGAACCCACTTACCAAATGACACTCTTCTTCGATGGTTCCAAGTGTCAGCGTGGGGGTGGGGCAGGAGTTATCCTCATTCCCCTTGATGGTGAACCCATGCCTTTGTCTTTCAAACTTGATTTTGATTGTACCAACAATATTGTCGAATACGAAGTGCTCGTACTAGGTCTCCAAGCTGCCTACACCCTAGATGTCAAATCAATCAACATCTTTGGTGATTCTCAATTGGTCATAAACTAGGTCAATGGTATATACCAATGTTGTAATGAGATACTTCAAAAGTATAAACATCATGTAGACATACTTTTGACCACCTTTGACCATTACACCCTTCAAACCGTCCCACGTTCAACCAACAAATTTGCCGATACCATGGCCTGCTTGGCTTCTCAAATACTTGCTTCACCTATTGATTATAAAAATTTTGTCAACATACGATGACACCAATCACCCTTTTATTTACCTCGCGACACTTACTCCATCAGAACCATCACCTTGGACCTGAGTGACCTTTGGTATAAACAATACTCTGACTATCTTTCTCTCTCCATCTTACCTCTTGATCTCACCCATAATGGACAACGCGCATTCCTTAAAAAGGTCTCTGGTTATGTCATCATGGGGTAACTCCTCTATAAGAAAAGTTTTGATGGTATTCTCTTATGGTGCCTCACGAGTTTTGAAACTCCTTATACCATTAAGGAAGTTCATGATCACAGATGTGGAGGTCACTTAAGTGGCCTTGTTGTTACTAAGCGTAATATTTTCCTAGGCTATTACTAGCCGACCCTTAACCATGATTGTTGTGACTACATCAAGCGTTGTGTAAAATTCCAACAACATGCCAACCTTCATCATACACCCAATCATGCCTTACAGGTCACCCATGACCTTTGACCCTTTTCTCAATGGGGTTTGGATCTTGTCGGAGAGATCAATCCCCATTCTTCCCAATGACATCAATGGATCATCACCACTATCAATACTACACAAAATGGGTTGAAGGCATACCACTCATTCCACAAAAGCCAAGAAAATATGTGAGTTCATCAATCATCACATCATTTATCTCTTTGGTGTTCCTCGTCACCTCATCACTGATAATGGAAAACAATTCAAAAATAAAACCTTACAAAAATTTTGATGCCTTTGGCATTTAGCTAAGTTTCTTGTCACCTTATTACCCACAAACCAACGACCAAGAAAATCCACTAACAAAACCTTGAACAAAATTCTCATGAAAGTGGTTAACGATACTGGGAAGGATTGGCATACGCACATTCCTTTTGCCCTATGGTCATACCGCACTAGTATTCGCACTTCCACTACCGCTACACCTTTTCCTCTCGGTCTACACACAGAGGTTGTTCTACATCTCGAAGTCCACATCCCCTCACTCCACATTTCTCTTCATGACATGCTTAATGATGATGAATTTTGTCATGACCATTCAGCACAACTTGAGTTATTAGACGAATGCCATCTTAATGATCTTTATCATCTTCAAGTTTACCAAAAACATATCAAACGTGCCTATGATAAATGTGTCCATAAATGAACCTTTCACGTTGGTGATTTCATCTCAAAAGAAAATCAACATGTAGCTAAAGTAGGAAAAAGTAAACATGGAAAATTTGATCCTAATTCGCTTGGACCATACATCATGACCCATACTTATGGATCAAATTCTTATAGTTTATCTTCACTTGATGGCAAACCCGAACCTGTGCCCCTTAATGCCTTACATATTTGACCATTCTACTATTGAATTTTAGTCCTACCTCACCTTTTTCCTCTTTCCATGCTTGTCCCTTGAGCACTATTCAGTTCTACGCATCACCAACAATTAAATAAGAGTCATGTATGCGTACCCATCACTTGTTATCTTCTCTTGAATATGTGTACCACGAGATGTACATAGCATGATTCTAATAGATACTTTTTGTCTACCTTTAGATGAGATCCCATGGGCATTTCACCCTGATTTCTGAACATGAATCCTACTCTTCACCTTGGTCTTGTCCATGTCTTTGAAGCCCTCACATGGGATCCAACTCCTTGAGTCAAAATTCCAATAAAAGATGACTCCCTCAAAAGGACATCTTCCTCTCTGCAATTGCTACTATAAATAGACTTCTCCCTTGAAGGACAACTATGTAAAGCTCTTGAAAAAAAAAAGTAAGAGAATTTGAAGCTTCCCACATCGATCAGCTTCACGAAGACCTCAAGGAGTTAATTTCCTCATCCCATATAGACTTCTCGCATCGATCAGTCTATCTCAAATATCAGTTCACACGTAAAACCTTTTAGTCATAGGATTGTCCATTGTGACCTTGGATCTCTTTCCCAAAGAGAATGCTACATCATACCATATATAAATTAACCACCTTTTACCCTCTCTCACCATTCACACTCCCATTTCCTATCGCCTCAAGGGACATCTTGAAAACCATGACATTTGGTGATCATGTGACTACTTTTCACCCTTTGAACAATCAATCATTCAATGTATTTTAGGGTCTTACATCCATCACCTCCTCCAAGGTATGACCTACTTGGTATAATACTAACCAATCAGGCAGCTTTCTTACCCCCTCTTATCTTTTAACCTTCTTTATTACATATTGATTACCTTATATAGGACTTGGTCCTCGACGCTTACCTTTGGGATAATCTTCTTCTTCTACCAAAATAAAATCACCTATAACAATTTTCCCACAACTCACCCATACCTAGCAGACCTACACTCAAATCATGCCTACGAATTACCATCTCATTTTCATATCTCCTCATATTCTTCCCTAGCTTATGGGAAAACTACATCGGCCTGAGGTCCTTTTTCACTAAGACTATGTAGGCAACACTCTGAGGGCAAGGGGGCCCTTAGAGGTTAGCTCAGCCACTCTCTACCCTTACCAATTCATCTTTCATTGTCCTAAATCACATTCTACCCTACTTCACTTCCTTTTTATATCAAAAACTTGAAATTAAGCCAAACAAATAACAAATTGCTTCACATTTTTATCATCATAAAAACATACATTTATTTCGATTACTATTTCTTTACAAACCTCATGCAAATATTATAAAACATCTTAAAATTACCCATATCATCATTCATTACAAATATTCATGAATTACAACCAAAACCTAGCTTAATCCATGCCTAAAACCACAACCTCTCTCCATCATGCCTAAAACCAAAACCTAACTTCATTCATGCCTACAACCTCACTCACCATGCCTAAAACCAAAACCTAACTTCATCCATGCCTACAACCTGACTCATCCATGCCTAGACCACAACCTAACTCGATCCATGCCTACAACCTGACTCCACCATGCCTAAAACCTAACTCGATCCATTCCTACAACCTGACTCCATTCCTAAAAGCTGACTCAATATATGCCTGGACCACAACCTAACTTCATCCATGCCTACAACCTGACTCAACCATGCCCAAAACCTAACTCCATCCATTCCTAACACACCTACCATAAGTCCATCTATGCATAATAATAAAATGTTATCAACACAAACACATAATTCCCATAATCATCATCATCTATATAAATACAATATCCATATGCATAACTGTCAAATGTCTTTGGCACGTAAGTCGTTGTATATAATCCAATCTCTCAAAACACTCATATACATCCTCACCATCGTTTCGGTATGCGAGCGGTATATGATAGAAAATATAATAAACTCTTGACACGTAGGGGTGGTATATATCAAAATCAAAACTACATCAAAATCAAGAGCCATATATTAGGCATCATCTCGAAGACATCCTCCATATCTGTCTTGCCTATCCCCTCTGCCTCCTTGGCCTCTGTTTGACAACTTGCTAACATCTCCCCACCCATCATGGGTAGCGGTTGGGTCCCTGCTGGTACATCAACTAGAACTGGCCTTCGTGAACTAGTGGCCTCACCCTAACCATGTCTTGGTGCTCGATAGACCCCCTGTGCCCTCCATGCTATGGGAACATGATCTAGTCCTCTCATTAGAGGCCTATTTTTCCCTGCACTCGACATACGATAGACAATATATCCCTACTACCGTCAGCTGGTCCTGATAATACCTAGCCTCCTCTCTTTCCTCCTGCAACCTAGATATGGGTACTGTCTATGGTGGACCCATCAGCATGTGACCCTGTACATGTCCTACGGGACCCTATCCCATTGCTTCCTATGAACTAGACCCTATCTTAGTGCTCGAGGTGGCCCCATCAGCCTCTACTCCTGCTTCTATAAGGCCCCAATTTGTGCCTGTGCCATGGCTAACTGGCCCTATAACCCTATCACTTGTTCCTGTAGGGTGGCCTCCTGACCACCATCATCATCTCCATCTCAACCCAAGGCCATCTAGGCCTGAAGACTAGCCACCTATGCATGCAACTCGGCCACCTCTACCTTGAAACTAGCTAACTACCCCTACACCATCCCCAACTAGGTAATCATGGTTGTTCTACACCGCCCGTAGGGCATCTCTCTGTACCATGATAGTGGATAAATCTGGCTTCCCTAGCCTAGGTGGTATTGCTCATAAATTAGCTACCCACCACTATTTGTATCTTTCCGTCACTCTGGCATCATCGATCCGCCGGTCTATCACCTGCTCCTCCTTCCCTGTAGGCACTGTCAGCTATGGTAGAGGTAATGGCCTCTCTACGTCATCTCTCTTGTACTGTAGTAAGGGTGGAGGTATGTCCTGTAGCATCCCAAACTTCCATCTAACCCTATCAACTGGGATCATCTTGTGCTCCCTGACATGGCACCCTTATATCCATCTTAGCAGCTGAAGGCCATCTAGCTCATCATAAATCTATCGGTATGAAGGATAACCCACATACGGTCTCCATATGATGTCCACTGGACAATCCCTCCAATAGACGCTTGTAATATGCTACATCATGTGTAGCCATATCTTATTGATGCTCATGAATGATGGGAACCCATCACGTGTACCCCACCGAAACCAATCTCGGTGGAAAGGCATCTACTTGGGGCATACCCACTAGCTACACACAAACTATGTGCTCATAGGCCCAACAATGTAGTAAAAAGGTGCAACATAGGCTAAACTTGTGCAGATGCCCATACACCCATAGCTCTCTGTATATCTACACGAGGAATTTTGGTGCCCAGGAAAAATAGGTCGTATCCATCACCATGTCATGTAAAACTACCATCATGAAGTAGGGAAATCTCCCACCCTCTACATCTGACTGTGTGAAACAACACACTTCCTTTGTCAATAAACAAACTAGCCTCATCTCCTCTTGATAGGCTAGGTACATCCCCCCATAACTCAAGTTGGCACTATGGAATGTCATGTCTTCCAGTCCCTCCCCAAACACTATCAGCATCAACTCCTGTGAGGCCTTAGAGGAGTTCAAGTACACTTGCATTCCCAGCATCGGTAACTACAGGATCCTAAACACGTCCTATAGGGTGACTATTATCTCACCCATCGGTAGATGGAACATGTTGGTCATTAAATCCCATCTATCAATGAGAGTGACCATCAGACTTAGTAGTTGGACTGTATGTTAATAGCACTAGACCCCAATGGGGACCACTTCCTCCATGTGCCGCCACTCCTTAACTATTACCATGCCTTGCAATTTTAAAATTAGGGGTGACACCTTGTCTCTCATCTATAGCAGATCTCTCCCCTGCATCCAATACAAACATCAAATTAATTTACCTTCTTCATACCCACACTCACTCTCGGCACCTCACCTATACCTATTGTCTCACCTCTTTCTTTATTCCCAACCTACCTTCCTATAACATTTTATCTCCCCCACTCCCTCACCCACTATCATTTCCCCATACCCATTTTACCCCCACCTATACTAGGTTTTTCACCAACACACCCTATTCTACCCTTCCCTATCTCACCACTCGACCTAGGGCCCTTTCGGCCCCTTTTTCTCCAAAACCTAATCGAGTTCAAGTTATCTCTTATCAACCCCAATCACCCTTTAACCGACATCGGTCACTTGTTTTATGACCGATAACGGTTTGACCCTACCAACACTAGCTAACCCCCAATCGATGTCGATCACTATCACGGAAAAATCCATGACCCCCAAACCCTCCCCTCTCAAAAAACTCCCTCTCTTGACTCTTCTACCCACCCATTCTCACCTACACTTCCCCTCAACCCCGTCCCTCCCCTATTCACCCACTTACCTCTCTCCCCGCTCCTTCTACCCAATTCACCCTCCCACATTTCAAATTTCATTTCCCCCAAACCCAATTTTTCACCACCTAACCTCTCACCTACTCTATCTCACAAAACATATAAATGGTTTGATGCTTACCTCATCATGTTGTTATCATCATGGTGGCACATCTAGCCTGCTGCACCGTGGCCCGCCCGATCCCTCTCCGGCCTCTACCATCACCAATCTGTGACCTCCCCTCCAACCAATAAAATCAACCAATCTAATCTTGTGGACCAACCTCTCTCTACTACTAATCACCTGCTACGTGGCTCACCAACTCAGTCTCAAGTCACTCTCTCTCACTTTCCACCTTTTCTCTTTTTCTCTTGTCGTTTTCCCAATTCACAAAAAGACAAATGATTTGAAAAAATGTGGATTTTTATTTTTATAACATCCCTGACCTAACCGACGGTGGTTTTACCTTCACCGGCATCGGTCATGTGCTCTACCTTACCGTGTTTGGTTACCCTATACCAGCATCGGTTACCCTTGACAGGCATCGGTTACCCTTGAACGACATTGGTCACCCTCTCTTCCACATTGCCCACACTTTCACCCTATTACCCTGCCCATCACTCCTTTTTCCCTCACCCAATGCTTACCCTGACCATTCACCTCACCCTCCAGACCTCATCATTTACTACCTAACCTTTTCCTAGTTTGGGGACTCATTATTTTACCCATACCTTGGCCCTACTCATCTCATGACATGTATACTTGGACCTAGACACTTAGACCTGGACCATCGCTAGTGACCTTTGACCCCATGTATATGTTATACCTTGCACAACTTTATTACCTATGATTTTTGACCTAATGACCTTACCTTTCCTCTTATCGTGACCATTTATCCTAACCCAACCCTTAGTGTACTGGAACATACCTAAACATTCCACACCTAACCTGCATCGTGTTTCCTAACCATATTCTATACCTTGGATATTGGAATCACCTCAATCTTGTTTGGATACACCTATCGACCTTAGACAATGTAGAGTTTTTGTGCTCTCTAACATGGTACCGTTTTGTGGTTTATATGTGTGCGTGCATTTGATCACTACTACCTTTGACCCTAACCCATTACCCGGATTGCCCAAGTGGACCTTTTTCCCTTTCTTACCCCGTTGCACACCTTCCTCTTCATCACATTCAACTTTTATCAAACCACTCACCGATTTTATGTTCTACTCATCAGTTCCTAGTTTGAATGGGATCACCTTCACCCACACATGGGGCAACCATATCTTATTTTTGTTAGTGTCGCTTACCAATACAAGCTACCCAACAAAAAGGGGCAAAATATAGACACCAAAATTGGGTCACACTCCCCTTGGTCCCTCGACAAATAAACACCTTGAACACATTCACCTAACCATGGCCCCTTTCATCCCACTCTAATATTAATTTAATTAATTTAGTTCATTATCCTCATAATATTTATTATTTAAATATCCTAATTGGGATAATGCCCACATATCCACCTCACCTAGCCACCTCACCCTAAAACCTATTCTTAGTAAGTTTTCATAACTAAATAAGACCTACCCAAACCCTAAAAATCAATACCTACATTCCCTCTAACCACATTCCTACCCATGAGAAGGAAGCTTCCATTTTAATCCGCGAAGAAAATGAGTGAGATCCCAAATAATCAAGGGGATTTGCCTAGTTTAATAAACCTAAGAAATCCTACCCTAACTGACGCTGGTTACACTTAACCACTGGCGGTGTTTAAGCCAAAACCACCGTCAGTTACCATTTAACCCCCAAAACAACCTTATTTCAAGGTTGGCACATTTTGAAGAGATAATCACATCTTTTGAGAACAAGTGACGAAACAAGAGCTGCATGTAAGCAGAACCAATGTTAGTATACACATCAAAGCATCCATAGCCGCATGGGAAGCGCCAAAGACTACATTTTCATTCCATTTAATCACCACCATTACCAACATAAAGCTTGTACAAATAGAAGAATTAATCACACAACCTTCGCCCTTATGGGAGCATCCGGGAACTTCCATCACTACATCAAGTTCATTCCATTTAATCATCCATTTACTCATGGTGAAATGTTTTGAGAAAGGGAAGCTACTTCTCTGTACCTATATCAGGGTTTGTTTAGCTTCTCATTTATTTTTGTTATAATATGTTAGTGTAGGTTTGTTAAGTGCAAAATAAGTGCATGTGTACACTCTACATGTTCCCCTTGGGGCATGTATGATTTTTCATCTAGTTGTAGATATTATTCTCTCCTCCAAGTGTAATTTGCACATGTTGTAGTTGTTTTTTTTTCTTTTGTAGAGAACTCTTTTTGAAATGTTTTCTGGGACTTGGTAACTCTTGGTCAAGATTTTGTGAATGTTTCAATTTTTTTTCCATGGATGAAACAGATGATATTAGAGGGTTATTTTAATTAGTAGGAAATCGCTCTAGCAAATCTGCCAAGGATATTAAACTTTTTGGTCATCATTAGGAAGGGGTTAAAATAGTTTTAGGTTAGTCATTATAACTCAAGGAAAGTTTTAAGACCCCACTAAAACAAATTCATATAAATTCATTGGAAAATCTATGAAAATTGACTTTTGTGCTAATGGAAAATATGAAGATGGTAGCTTATTTGTATATTACGGAAGGTAACATAAAATATGCTACCACCCCATAACATTTTTTAATGCTATTGACCAACACCATTTATTTTTCTTTTTTTTTCTTGGTAGCATATTTTATGTTCTCGGATGATAGCATATAACATCCTATCGATTGGTAGTATAAAAAATGATATTGATTGATAGCTTATTTTATGATACTAGAAGACAAGATATAGTATGTTTTCATTTAGTAGTATAAACAATGCTACCATTTGGTAGCATATTTTATTCTACTAGCCAAAAACATGTATTATGTTGTCGACCAAGATAGCATAAAAAATGGCTACCAACCGTGTTAATGTGTATTTTGGGAATTTCTATTTCACGGGAATGGAAAATTGACCCCTAAAATTTACATATACTTACAAAATTTTTGTGACCGGTCCTAATTCCTACCCTAAAAATTATCCAATTTAAAAATTTAAAAACTGAAATATTCATGAGTTAACGAAATTATCCACTAAAATTTTCCCGCTTTTGAGTGCATAATGGGGAAATGCATGGGAAGTTAACAGCTACAAATTCAGTTCTAGGATACTCATTCATTACATATGAGGCCATTCTAGTTGTTTTCTTCACCAAGACCATGCATCAATAATGAAAGAATGTAGCACTATCATGATGGAAATAGAAAGGGCATCATATATTGGAAATTAAGATGTTGGAACATACATCGGAACAACAAGGTTAATGTTGGACATTTGAATTTTTCAAAGGAAATTACATTTTTTTTAGGTGTTAATTATTTCATTCTTTGTGAAGAAATAAAGGTATAAGTAGTTCATTTTGATTCCTTGTGGTTATATGTAGTTGTATTATTTAATTGAGTTTTCAGATGTTCATTTAGTTGTGTAAATTATAATAAATAAAAAGATAACACCATACAACTCATTTTTAAGAAAAATGTATATTTTGATAAGGAAATTGTACAATCTTTCCCATACAAGCCATGGAATATAGCTAACTAAGTGTGAATGCATATTGTAGTAAAAACTCATGCACTTTAGGCATTATTTATCCCTGGTCTCATACTACTATTGAGAAGGTTCTTGAGTGAACAAAGTACTAATTAACCCCCATATTTTGTCCATCTTGCTTTATTTTATTTCATCATTATCGATATATTTTACCCATATGCGCATCAAACTTCTATCATCCAACATTATTTTAGCCTCGACTAGGGCACCCATGGGCATCTTGGCCCCACTAAGGGCACACTTTGTCCTATTTGTACTTTACCAACATTTTTTGGGCTCTTTCTATTCATTTGAGATATTTATCTTTCTTTTCGTTAGCCTTTTTGGCTTTAATTATGAAATTATACCAAGAAAATCCTATAAATATAAAGTTATGAGACCATAATGAGGTACCTAACATAATTTGCTAGTATCACTCATCTACAGTTGAATCCATCTATTGCATATGAGATCATTTGCATACACATAGATCCGTCATGAAGGAATGAGGCTAAGAAATCTGCATCACGCTTCATAAGGGGAAGGATTTTATTATATTCCATACACATATTCTATTACATTTTCTACAAACAATTATTTCTCACTACTTCACAATATGTGACTAGAACAAGAGAAACCTAGGACATGGTCACACATACTTTCACATGAAGCTTCATCAGTGTCGAGATGTAGTGCAATGCCCAAGTAAGTAAGTCTATCTTAGTGGCGCTTAAGGGACCATCGACCCATTCATATGATTTTTTTATTTAGGGTTTCATGTTTGTTTTGGGGTCTTGTAGGTATTTCTTACATATTGGATTATTGCTAACATCGGCATGGGACAATGAATCGATGTGACACACAATGAAGGTTCTAGTTCATTTATCAACCCTATTAAGATCGGTTTCGAGATATTTTTCATAGAAAAGGGTTCCCAGATTGCAAACCCAGAGCACCTAGAGGCACCCTAGTCCTCCTCCGGTTCTTTAATCCAAATGGATCTTAAAGATCCATCCTTTTGGGAATCCCGCATAGTGGTTTCAACCTTGATATTTTCCAATCATCACTATGACACTATCCTGCAAGTAATTTCCATTTCAACTGAGTTCTTTCCTCTTCCTCCTTGCAAATTAGGGTTAGCATTTATTTTTTCATATTTCTTTACTACATTTAGTTACATTTATTACAACTATTCATATCTTACATTAACTATCCATAGACTACATAGTTTAGTTAAGTTTAGTCAATCATTCTAGTGAACTCGACTATTTTCACGCTTAGGATCCTCATTTTTCCTCCGTCATGGATCCCAAGGTTGTTGAAGTTCCTTTATCTAATTTACTTAAGAGATATCCCAATTACAAGTATGTTTTAAAAAATCCCTAAACACCAAGTATTTTAATGACAATACACCGCCACATGAGCTAAGTCTTATGCTCGCTTGTTGATTTATTGAACCTAGTCATCCTCCATCTAATAAACCTCTATTGGATTCAATTAAATATTTATAGTATTTGTTTCAAGAAAAATTTAAGGATATGGAATAAACCATTACGTCTCTTATATATGAAATCAATACCTTAAGGATGCTTCTCAATCGCATGTTTGTGCTCATTTTACATCCTCTATGCAATCAATGCCCACTATATGTAATCTAGTTTAACCTCAAGACATGCCATTTCCTGAGCCTCTCATATTTGAGCATAATACTACACTACATTACATTATTTTTCATTTCCTTAGTCATCGATTGATCACTCCACCTCCTACTCTTTACTATCCTCCTTATCAATTAGAGAAATATCAATGTCATCTATATTTCAATTATTATCGAATAAATAGACATAATGATATTCATTTCCACACTTTACCGTAAATAATCAAGCATCTTGAGCATTAAGGTATTATTTCATTTATTGCAAAACATCTTGTTGCGTGCTTGTCTCCACCTACTATACCATGTTATGTGAATACTAGTGATCCTACTTCTAATCCTTTTAAGAAAATTCTCTATCATTCTCTTATTCATTACATGCTTGATATTGATAATCCCTCACATGTGCATAATGATTCTTCTCATAGTTAAAAATATACTTCTCATATTTTTGATATTACTTCCTCTCCACTTAATGAGCATCACGTCATTGTATCTCATGCACCTTCTTCGTAATTACTAAGTCAAAGTGCACAACCACCTATAAAAATAAATAGCCCATCTTCTTCGGTAGCATCATCAATACCACTAAGGTTTCCACCATTAAAGATTTCTTGTAATCTTACTCCACTTCCTTTTCCTAATCATTTTGTTAACGCAAGTACCTCTCCACTTAATTTTTTTGTGACATTTCCATCTCAGCTTTCCACCACTTTTGTTAAGGAAACTACTCCCTAACTCCATCCACTTGGTGTCTTTTGAAAAAATTATTCTTACATGTCTAGAATATGGCCCTAATTTCACAAGGTCAAAATATATGAAACCATTGTCATTTCTCAAGGTTGTTCTAAATTATGCACTTTGAGACAATGTTTTGCATAGTGCACAATCCTTATTTATAACCATTACAATTCCCTTACCTTTATTTACCTAAGTTATCTTCTTAATTTATATATTTTAGGTAACTAGGAAAATAATCTTATCTCTAAATTTTAAAAGGAACATCAAGACATTGTGAATAACTTTTGTGTTGTATATATTCTATATATGATAAAACCATTCCATATGAGCAATTGTTTAACCTATTATTATCACCAAAATACATCACCCTTTGAGATTCCATGAACCATGGATTATAAATCAGTGTAATTGGGTAACATCAGATTGTCTTAATGTGTGGGAACCTACAAATGAGACAAACCTCTAGAGAAGGATGGTTTCTCTACCCAATCCTAATGCTAAACTAATCCTAGAAAGGGAAAAAAAACTATCAAAAATTGATCTAATATTCCAAGGGACCAGGGAGAGAGAAATATGCATGAAATTAAATCCTACACTAAGGGAGGTGATAACACCAAGAATAAGGATGAATATATTCATAATGAGTGAAAATATGAAGAAAACGAAGTAGGAGAAGGTAGAAAAAGTGCCACATCAAAAATAACATTCAAATCTCAATTTTTCATGGAGCAAAACCGATTTAAGCCCTACAAGAAGAATCAAAGTATGCATAATATACCTGTAAATATAATGGAAGGAAAGGGATGAAATATAACTCAAGCTAGGGAAGGAAAATCCAAAAAAAAAAAAATTATTCCTCAAAAGGATGCAAAATCTATTACAAAGTTGACATGAGGAAATAGTGTTTTGAAAAATACTCAAATTCAAGGCCTGTGACTCAAAAACTCTCTAGAAAAATTATACAAAGTTCATTTACATTCTAGAATGTATATGTTTTAGGAAAAATGAGGCAAATTTACAATATACATAAAGAGAAAACCTCTATTTTGTTTCACCAATAGACAACTTTGTATTAAATATCTCACAATGGGTATGGGAAGCCATAAAAATTGACTTCCCAATGGAACTTTTCTAGAAGGAAAAGACATGGGCATCATACCTCATTAAACTAGTTTTTGAGATACTTAGTAATCCATTCATCAATGTTCGACCCATCGTTGATATTCTTGTGTTGTCGGATGGTAACATTTTTCATTGATCGGCAGGGGAACAAGTCACCAAGAAAAAGTCAGCCCATGAAGTGTCATTTTTAACATGTGTCACCAAAAATATTTTAATGTCCGTTAACATGTGTTGGCCCAATTTTGTTATCACCCAAGAACATGTATTTGCCCAATTTTTTTGTCGACGATAACATGTGCCGACCCAATTTTATTATCGGTGGTAAAACTTTTCCTTGTTACACGATCAAGAACATTTATACTACCAATGGATTACATTTTGTTCTTGTGCCCAATCCAAACTCAAAAACACACCACATTCTCCAACTTCTTCACCGAGACTCCGATCATGCAACCCAAATATGGATTTTTCAAGTTATCACATTTGTAGGGGATGAAAAATTGGATAACAGTTTGGCGACTCATGGGATGATATAAATTCTAGATTGAAAATATCAGTGGCCTTGAAGTATCCATTGGGCATGGATTAAGCCCGATAATCTCAAAACTGGTCTGAAATTTGAAACATTCGCCCTGGAATTGACTAAATCAAAGAGTGGACTGAATTTGATATGAAGCTACCCGAGTTGGTAACTAATTGTTCCCAACAAAAGGCCCTTCCTAAACACAAAAGTGCAACAAAAAGTCACAACTATGTACAAACATGAAAATCATACATTTCTAATTGAAACATGTAGAGTATACACAATACTCACTACAAAAGTAGACCTAGACTAACAACAAAAACTATGCTACAAGGATTTGGAGGCATTAAAAATATAATATAATATATATAAGGGAGACTCCACCTCAATGACAATGCTTTATATAGATTCCATTGATTGTAATATGGATTTCTTCTCATTCAAACTTTAACATCTGGAAAACATTGATTATATTGTATCCTCGACATCATGTAGGAACCACTCCATATCACATCAAAATTTGAGTGCTTACTCAGTTTATCCTTGTTAGTATCCCACTTCAAGACCAAGTCTCCCTCTTGGAATTTTTTGGCTTTGGATTTCTTATCAAAATAACTCTTGATCAATGCTTGATCCTTTTCCATGGTCTACATTGCTTGATCTCTCAACTCCTCCAACTCCATGAGTTCTACATATATAAATTTCATGGGTCAAAAATCAAATAACTAAAGCTACTTGAGAACCTCCAATGCTATAAATTCAAAAGAAATGGGATTCTTAGCTTCTTTTCCGTAAACTAGCTTGTAAGGAGAGCTACAAGTGGATCTCTTGGGTGTGATTCTATCGACCCACAAAGCTGATCTAAGTTTTGTGTGCCAAGTCCTCTAGTTCTCATCTAGAGTCCTTCTTATAATCCTCAATAGATTCTTATTTGGACTCAACCACCACTACCCCAAGGATAATAATTTGAAGATTTGATTAAGTATATGTCATTCTTAATAACCCAATCATAAATATTTACTCCAAGGAAAGCTAAATCATTATTAAACATGATAGTGGAAGTGACACAAAATTTGGTTACAATTCCATTGTAGAAATCCAATATGATAGACTCATTTACTTCCTTTAGTGCCATTGCTCCTATCCATTTGGCGAAATAGTCGGTTCTATGAGAATTAAATTTTGACCTTGGCTTGTCTTTGGATTGATGACCATGATGAAATACAATCCCTATTGCATGAATAATTGGTCTACTGAAATTGGGTGGAGTTGAAGTGCTACTAACTTTTCTGTTCATGTGAAAAATGCACCTTTCTTGCATTTCTTGATCCATGCATGGAAATCACCAAATATATTAGGTCAATAATAACCAACCTTCATAATCTTGAGGGTTGTTACTCATGGATAAAACTGACCTCCAACTTCTTCTTCATGTAACTCATGTAGAACTTTCCCAATTTGATTAGTTTCCATGTACCTAAGTAAAACAATATTTACATCCTTTCTAACAAAATGCCATCAATAAGGACATATGGAATGGATTAGATCCTGAAATACCTGCTCTTGGCCTTGATTAATTCATGAGTGAATTTACATGTTGGGAGGAAGTTCATAATATCTTGATTCTAATAAGGTGTGGGAATAACATCAACTTGTTTTTATCAATCATCTTGGAGCACTACAACAGCCCCTTTTTCATCCTGTGAGTTTGTGTGTTGATTTGAGGCTAGTTGCTCACACAAGACCCTGTGTCTAACTAGTTTGGTCACTTTTATCTCTATATCACATTCCATGACATCGGTAATCCAACCTTCCCTTTTATTTTTCAAATGCTTGTTTAGGAGAAAATCCTTATGTAGACACCCATAATTGGATCAAGAAATTTCAATACTTAAATTGCACTAACTATCCCCTTTCCCAAAAATTGATGACATTTCATCAATAACGGACCATTTCTCTTCTATCATTATTAATTAATTACATGTAACTAATTAATTAACCCTCTTATCACTTAGGATGTCGATTAACGACCTTTCGTTAATTAATGTCCACTTCTACCTAGGTCAATTAATTATTCTTAATTAATTATGATCTGCTAGCCTAAATCAATAAATTACCATTTATTGACCCATTTTCCTCTATTAAATCCCCTAAATCATAAAACATTTTCTCTAAAGAGCCTAAAAGTTTACTCCTAGCCTATTAATTAATTATATTTTAATAATTAAAATTACCCACTCCCATAAAATGCTAACTAAAGTACTAACTCACAAAATAACTCACCTAGCTTTGGTAAACAAAGCTAAAGTTACTTTTATCTTTATCCCACATTTACTAAATCTATAGCCTTACTCCAATATATATATATATATATATAAGAAACCCCTCTCCTTATCTTTCTTCTTACACTGCATGCATATAGCATAAACTATATGCATTTTTATCTTGAGCATTCCTCCATTAGTTTAATCTAGCATTCCTCATTTTTATCTTTCAAAACATTCCTCTTATCTTGAGCATTCCTCATTTTTATCTTTAGTAGAGCCGCGTATATGCTTTATAGTTCGTGCATATGATGTTATTTCGTGCAAGTGTCATAAGATCCGTGTAGGCACTATCAAGTCCGTGAAGGTGTAATCATTCAAAATTTGGTACACTCTTTTAAAGGTTTTGTAAAATTTGATCAATTTTTTACTAACATCTTCGAGGGTTCCTAAAGCTAATTATTGTTTGCAAGATATAATGATTCATGTGTTTTTATAACTTGATTAAATGAGTTTAATGAATGAATTGTTTTCATTTTCTAGGATAGAGTTATGTATTCTCTTCCCTCATACATTCTCGGTGATCTTGGGAATCAAAAAAACCATAGGCCTTTTCCACACTTTCAAAACACTTCATAAAAATTCTTTATTAAGGGAATGAACGAAAACTAGGTTAAAAAAATTTATTTACACTTTTATTTCACAAGTGTTCTCCATTTGTTTATTATAGTTGGATTTTCGTGTTACCAATGCTCTTCCCTCTCACCTTCTAGGTGATCTTGGTAATAAAAAAACACTTGAATTCTATTTTTAGGATGATTTGTTCACTTTGGAGAAATACTAATCTATCACATGCAAGACATAATTTGTAATTCAAAGAATCATGATCTAAACAAAATACTAATACAATTTGATGTAGGTTGCTAAACGGTGTACAACTAAACCACATTAAGTTCAAAGATAAGAAGAAAAACCACATTCAAAACATTGTATATGTAAGTTTTGGTTAAAAGATACGACTCATCCTTTTTAATCCGGGAGAAGTGGCCTTCGGCATAAGCCTTAATATAATAAGAGTGACACTCTAGGAACCCCAAAGTAGTCCACGCAAGAGGGAACCTTATGGATAAAATGGGAAGCGGTATGCTTACTTACTTGTCTAGTATACACTTGTGAGATTTAGAGCCAAAATTATCTTCACATGACCCCAAAGTGAAAATACATATAAAAACATTTATTTCTCATTGTATCCAAGGGGGTAAAGAAAATTCATGATACTCTAAGGTTTAGTTAGTGCAATTTCCTTTACTAACCACACTCGCAGAGGTAATTTGTGACAACTAGTTCGAGAGAAACAATAGGAAACCATTTTTTCTTGATCCAACTTGACCAATCAAATCCAATCATGTTTCAAAGAGATTTAATGAATAAATAACTCTTTCAGAGTAAAAACCTTGTTAGTCGAATAAGGGTAAAGTCCATTAAAGTTTGAGCCAAGCGTCATATATCATGAAATTTGTGAAGCATTACATTTTCTTATTTTTAGTCATCATAAGATGAGATGGAACTCTACCAAAGTGACACAAAGTATTTTTCACTCCCATTTGATCTACTCCTTTGTTATCTTGTTGATATTTTTGATCACAAGAGGATAAACATACATGTGTTATAAATTTATGGTGTCCACCATGTTGGTGCTCAATTTAATCTCCACCGATGAGGCCAGTATATGTATGATTAATGTATAATATATGATCTCATCATACTCTCCTTTTGATTAAGTTTGATTGTATTGTGTTACTTTTAGTTGATCTGATATGAGTTATGATGCAACTATCTATCTTATAATTAATTGTGATCCTAATGTTAAAAACTCTGAAATTCCTAACATAGTGTGTGTTTAAAGTTAGTTTTGTAATAAAGCAGGTGGCGTTCAATATGTTTTTGATAGCATCTGATCCTACACAGCTTAGTTCTAGAACTTCCAAGCTATTTCCGAACTCCATCACACAGTCATCATTTAGTTCCAAAACTTTCAGACTTAGTTCTAGAACTCTAAAATTTAGTTCCAGAATTTTTGGACTTAGTTCTAGAACTCCTGGTGACAACTTTGAACTCTCACAGGTTTTGGTTCTTAACAATTTCCTATGGTTTTGGAACTTCTCCAAAGTTCTGGAACCAATGGGAGTTATCTATTTTAAACCACATCTAGAAATTTTGCATCTACAATCATGAAGGATGAGAAGATTTTTGAATGCAGATCTAGGAAGAGTTATCCTACAACTATCTGATCAACTACCATCCAACTCAACATCTATTCTAGGAAAGATTTGATTTCATCATAATCATTGAGACAGCTGGATTGTAAAATGTATATAAAAGAAGATATGCATTAGATAGAAATAGAGAATGAGAGATATAGAATAGAAAAAGAAATAGATTAAGTATCTAGATCCAGTACGTTTTGTAATACTGAATGTTTTCATCAATAAAATAGCCATTCGATTTGAGAGAATTTTGAGTTGTTAAAATCTTGATTCGAGGAGCAAGGGCCCACTCCCCTAAGGACCGGGATATTCATTTACTTGGTATTTATATTTCTTCAAAAATAACTTAGATCTATTAATTTTGTATTGCTTTAGTTCTTTTAGTTAAATTATATTGCATACTTGTTCCTGCAGGTGTTTAGATAAATCTTTATATTTCTTGTAATTGTTTTCAAGCATTTTAATCTGAGTGTTTACCTTTGAAAGCAAGTATGTTTATTTTCCAATAGCAAGTGTGTTTCCTTTTTGTACGGTGTGTTTCCTTTCATAAAGCTTTCAATGTGTTTAATTTTCAGCAATTTTTCATAGTTTGATTTGAATAAGGTTTTACAAAGAAGTCCTTAAGACATTAAAGAGATCCCCCAGAAAATATAAAAATAGTTAGAGTCAACTACTAGATTAGTTAAAGTACTCTTGTTGTATATATCTTTGGACCAACCCCTTTTTTTATATGACATCAAGAAGAAGTTGATTAAATGAAGGGAATGATGACACCCATCATTTTTGGCATCATTGTCGGGAACACCAGTTGGAATTTTCTAATTAAGTTTTAGCAAGAGCAACAAAACATACATCTAGTAGTTGAAGAATATTCCCTACTATATCACAAAATATATGAGTAGACCAAGAGACTCACAGGGTAGATTCCTTCCAAAAAAATCTTCACAAGAATTCATAACATCCTCTAGTCAAAGTAAGGAAATTGATCAAGAATTGGAGGAACCACCATCCCCTTTCAGACAAGAAACAAAATTGCCATTTTTGGAATTCTTAGATCAGTCACCTGAAGGGAGTATAACTTTTAGGAGAAGGCTTATTACCCAAGATCAATTGAGGAAAAAAATTTTCTCAATTGAATAGTCAACCTCCTACTCCTGATTTTTCACCTTCCCAAAAGCATACGGCTTACCACATTGATTGGGATGAAACTTCAAAAATATTTTTGAAATGGCACAAAAACTGAGGGAGTATCTAATAGGACCTTTACTTATCCAATCCAATTGGGAGATGATGACACATCAATGAAAAATATCTCACCTACATTTATCTACCTTTAGAGGGATGTCATCTGAAGATCTTGACCAATTTCTATTTGAATTCAAGGTGCTATGTTAGACCTATGATTATAAAATAGATAATAAAAAACTCAAGTTATTTCCATCCACCTTGAAGGATGCAGCAATGAGGTGGTTCATGGGATTAACATCCAACTCTATTAGCACTTGGGCATAAATGGAGACTTCCTTCCTAGATAAATATCAAGATTATTGCAGAGGGAGAAATAAGAAGGAAGAATTCTTAAAAATCAAGCAGGAAGAGGATGAAAACATAGAAGACTATTTAGACAGATTCCTCTTTGTTAGCAAAAGATGTGGATTTGTGCTTACACAGGAATTAAGTAAAACTATTTTTCTCAAAGGTTTGGATGATGAATATAGATAATCCCTTATCTTGATAGGAGGGGATACGTTGATCAAATAAGAACGGATGGAATTAAAGAGATCTATAGAAGCTATTCCGAACAATAGGTGGACCTAGGAAAGGAAAATCAGTAAAGGTCTGAATCCATATATAAACAAAATAATGGATGAGTTAGCAAACTTTAAAATAGACATTTTAGTGTAATTAACCTCTACTATGGATGGATTACAAGCTAAAGAAAATTCCAAAACTGAACCATTGGCTATGTATTGTCCTAGATGTAGGAAGAAGCATGCATTAAGAGATTTTCCTTTGGATAAAATAGAAATGTATCTTATCTGTGAATCTAAAGAACATGAAACTGATGTTTTTTTTTGCTACACTGTCATTAAAAATCAGCTTAAACAAACCAGTGCCACATCTACAACTAAAGAATTGAATTTTGTTTAGAGACAACCTAACCAAGGGTAGTTTATGCCAAGATCAGCTCCTAATCCATGGACAATGCCATGGATGCTTAGGAAGTACCAAAAAATTGGGGACAACCACCTTGGGTACCTCAACCAACTTGAAACCCTCAAGATTGGGTAAATCAAGCCTAGTATGCTCAGGGACATCAACAACCATGGGTTGGTCAAGGAAATCCTTATGCTTGGTCACAACCTAGATGGAACCATAATTATTCCCAAGGAAGAACATATCCAAATCAGAATCAATAGGCCATCATGGGATCCCCTGCATAGAATTCACAAACTGAGAATGTAGCCCAAACACAAATGCCAGCACAGCCAGTAGCAAACCCCAGAAATAAACAAATAACTCTTGTTTATGGAACAAACCTAAAAATCAATTGATTTACATGTTATGGATTGTAAGGATATTCAAACTAGATCTAGGAAAATCATTAATAGTCCACCCCTTATAATCACTGAAATTACAGAAGAAAACGAGAACCCTAGTATTGTTGTTCCAAAAGAGGATATAGAAAGAAATGAAAAGGAGCCAGATAGTGACACTACTGAGACTCCATTTCCTAAAAGATTCAAAGAAGATATAGAAATCAAGGAGTCTGAATTGGTTCTAGAATTAAGGAAATTGAATATTGAAATACCAATGTTACAAGAAATTAGATATATTCTAGAATTGAACAATTTGATCAAAATGTTATGCATGAAAAATCCTAGAGGAAAGAGACAATATCCCAAGACTATCAAAGTAGATTTGAAACTTACTTGATTTATTAGAAAGAAAACTTTTACTTCCCAAATACAAAGATCATCCGAAGTCATGTTATTTTTTTCTCTATAGGAAATAAGGATGTACATAATGTTTTTATAGATTTGGGAGTCATTATCAATGTAATGATAGTGGATACTCTAAAACATTACCATTAACGGGTATACAACCTACTAATTCCATATTATAAATGGAAAATCATCCGTAGTAAAAGTAGAAGGAATTATTGAAGACGTGGCGGTGATGGTAGAGTCGAGGAATATCTACTTGACTTTCTTATATTGCAGCCAAAAGGTAAAACATTGGGTTATCCCATTATTTTGGGCAGACCATGGTTAGTTACAATTACTACTTTGATAGATTATAGGTCAGGTGATATGACAATATCGAATGGTAAGAATTTTTAAAAAATTCCTTATATCCTACCACACAACCTTTTATTGATAGTCATGAACAATTGTGGGTTGATTCTCCTGAAACTAATAAGCAAAATTTGTCTTCTTTGGCTATGATCACATTGCAAGATCATGTAAGAGAAGTAGAAGAGATGATTAATCCACCATTGGATGAGAACATGTTATCTTTAGTGTAATCAGAAATAGTTCTAGAACCCATGAACTTAGTTTTGGAACCCACGAACTTAGTTTTGGAACATACGGCTATAGTTCTGGAACCACTACAGTTAGTTTCGAACCACGACAACAACAGTTCTCTTTGATTGAAAATAATTTCACTCTGAGGAATGAGATTTCTTGTGGGGAGAGGATGAATCGGTAGCTTCAGTTTCAAGTACATCAGGAAGTGGTGAAGAATTTATGGAAAGTAGCAGTGACGAGGAATTTGGCCTATAAAGAGATAAGTATCATAATTCTCATTACTGTCCTTTTTCCATTATTTTGTCTCAAGGAACTTTTGGAGATGTTGCTACATACCATATGTTGTTACCACATGCAATGCCATTAAATACTTTAATGAAACCCTTTCCAAAAATTAGTTCATCACATATTGGAACCAAACATGTTGAAATTCAACCAGGTAAAACTTTAAACATTAACAACTAGGTGAAGGAGGATGAAGAAGCTAAATTTTTTATGTTCTAAAAAATCATACTAAAGCTTTTTCTTGGGATTACAAAGATATGAAAGGGATTCATCCAATTATCTTTACTCATCACATCTATATTGAAAACACTAAACCAATTAGGCAGCCTCAAAGAAGGATTAACCCAGCTTTAAGGGATATCGTCAAACAAGAAATTAAAAAACTATTACAAGTAGGTTTCATCTACCCTATCTTAGATAGCTAGTGGGTATCTCCTCTTGTAATTGTTCCCAAAAAGAATGGAAAATGGAGAATATGTGTTGACTATAGGGAACTAAACAAAGCCACAATGAGAGATTATTTTCCCTTACCATTCATAGATCAAGTCCTAGATAACCTTTCAGGTAAACAATACTTTTCTTTCTTGGATGGCTTTAGTGGGTATAATCATATCAGAGTTGTTTTTGATGATCAAGAAAAAACTACATTTACATGTCCATGGGGAACCTTTGTGTATAGAGTGTTACCATTTGGTTTATGCAATGCTCTGTAACTTTCAGAGTGTTGTACTTGTAATCATTATTGATGTAATAAATGATTGTGTTGAACTATATATGGATTACTTCACTGTACATAGAGATACATTTGAAGATACTTTAAGAAATCTAAACATATTGTTAACAAGATGTGATCAACTCAACCTATCTCTTAGTGATGAAAAATGTTTGATGATGGTGGATGAGGGAATTGTATTAGGACACCATATTTCACAAAAAAGAATTCAGGTGGATAAAAACGAATAGGATCATTTCAGATTTACCTATCCCTCAGACTCCCACAGATATCAAATCATTTCTAGGACATGTTGGGTACTATAAACACTTTATAAAATATTTCAATAAAATTGTTGCCCCCATGTTTAATTTTCTAACCAAGGAATATGAATTTCTTTGGGATGAAAAGTGTCAACATGCTTTTGAAGAAATTAAAAACAAATTAATCAGTGCCCCAATATTGTGAGGTCCTAATTGGGAAAAGCCATTTCATATCAAACAGATGCCTCAAATTATTCCATTGGAGAAGCATTGGGACAAAAATATGAGGAAGGAAAAATGTATGCCATTAACTATCTTAGCAAGAATCTTACTCCCATTGAAAAGAATTACACCACCACTAAAAAGGAATTTCTTGCTATAATTTATGCAATCAATAAATTCAGACATTATATTATAGGGTACAAGATATTTGTACACACAGATCATTCAACAATTAAGTATTTAATGAACAAACCAGTGGTTGGAGGAAGAGTCATTAGATGGTTATTACTTTTGCAAGAATTTGATATTACCATTGTGGACAATCTAGGTAAATCTAATGTGGTAGCTGATTTTCTATCAAGACTAACCACCATAAGGGAACAAGATCGAGTCAAGGATAACTTTCTAGAAGAACAAATATTTGCAATATCAGCAAGAAAACCATGGTTTATTGATATGGAAACTTATCTTGCAATAGGGAAGTTCACTCCTTTTACTAAGAAACAAATAAAGAAGTTAATTAAAACTAGTGCATAATTCAAATGGATAAATGGAATTCTATTTAAGTGTGGTCCTGATTTTGTCTTGCGTAGTTGTGTAAGAGAGGATGAAGTCTTTGACATCCTCACGGGATGTCATGATGAACCAAGTGGAGGAAACTATTAAGTAAAAGAATAGATCATAAGATACTTGACACTAGGTTGTTATTGGCCATCTTTGTAAAGGATGTGAAAAGATATATCAAGAGGTGTGATCCTTGTCAAAGGATGGGATAACCAACTTTCACCAATGAAATGCCTCTTCAGCCTCAAGTTGTGGTTGAACCATTTGAGAGATGGGGATTGGATTTTATTGGTCCCTTTAATCCTCCTTCACAAGGGAAGGAATATATTCTTGTATGTACTGACTATGTGACAAAATGGGCAGAAGTGCAGGCATTGACAAATGCCACTAAGGAAGCAGTTGCTGATTTCCTTTAGAACAAAATTATGATCAAGTTTGGAGCACCAAGGAGCATAGTTTCAGATTAGGGACCATAATTCATGTCCATTATGATCCAAGATTTCACAAAGTATTACCAAATCAATCATAGGAAGTCATCTCCTTACCATCCATAGTCAAATGGACAAGCTGAAGTAACAAATAGAGAATTGGAGAACATCCTTACCAAAATGGTTGAAGTTGGGAGAAAAGATTGGGTAAAGAGACTACCTGAAGTTGTCTAGGTGTATAATACAACTTGGAAAACTACAACAGGGTTTTCACCATATGAATTAGTCTATGGAAAAAAACCCTTGTTGCCTATAGAATTTGAATTTCAGACATTGAGGACAACAGTGAAGGTGGGAATTGAATTAAATATAGGTCAAAAAGAAAGAATCCTTCAACTCAATGAGTTAGATGAATTAAGGTTGGAAGCACTTCAACAAATAGAGATGATGCAAGAGTAAAGGAAGTAGTGGCATGACATACATATCAAGAAAAATCAATTCAAACTAGGAGATTGGGTATGACTGTTTGACTCTAAGTACCAACATTTCACTAGAAAATTGAGAACCAAATGGTTGGGACCTTATCAAATTGATAAATTTTTGATAATGGTTCTATTCAGTTACTTCCCATTGATGGTAGCAGTGAACCCTCTTGGTCAATGGACATAACCTTGAAACTCTATAGGAAGCCTCCCACTAAGAATGAATTTTTGAGGAAGATTGAAGCAGACAAATAATTTGATCATATGGAAGAACTTAGTTCTTCCAAAATGATCAAATAATTAGATGATAGATCAAAATAAAAGGAAGAAAATGAAAACTAGCAAATGGCATCATCTTCCGAAAAACAAATTAAAAAAATCTCTCAAGGTCAATTGAAAACCAGTAAATGGCGGTTGACCTCTTTTTGGCTAGTTCAAATAAAGGAATTCTTTTTAATTCCAGTTGTCTTATCTAATCATGTTTTTTTCCACTTTTAGGAATGAAGAGTCATCATAACAAAAGGCTTACATCATCAAGGATGGTAATTATGTCTTTTAACTTATTTAGGGTTGATTAAATGTTTGCATGTGTGATGTGACTTAATTTAAAAGTAGGTATGATGAGTCATCTATTTATACATTATAATTACAATTGTGTAATCATAATATTGATTTTGATGGAATAAGTGGCGGCATGGTTATCATTAGTGGTCATTATTGCAAACATCAAGTGAGATAAAGATTCAAGAAGTATCTTCAGGAAGGAGTAGTGAATTGTGTTGGTATTCTGATGCAACGAACAAAGAATTTAGACATTCCATAGCTAAGAACTATGGTTCCATAGCTAAAAATAGAGGTTTTGTAGCCAAGCCGTTAGTTCTGAAGCTAAGGAGAAGACCTACAAACTAATTCAAACAAAGTCAAGGAAGACAGAACTCAAGCCGATATGGGGATTAAGAAGAAATTAGAACTAGAGGACAATTCCCATCTACTTGCAGATGAAGAAGTAGCATCCATCTTTGAGCATGCAGGACGGCTTAAATTCCTGAAGAAATTTTCAAGGCATAATGAAGAATTGGTAAGAGAATTCGTCATAAATCTAGAACAGTCTAGGAAAAAAGTAAGAAATGTCTTTATTCCTTTTTCTATAAATATTGTAAGTAATGTGTCTGGAGTACCCATTGTTCATGTCCCACAACCTATAAAGGGGACTTTGAAAGAACTAGTTGAAGTCTTGCTGCAAGAAGAAGAAGTTGAACCCCAGTATATCTATAATACAAAGAAAATTATAAAAGGGGTCAGAAGGGCCAGCTTGCCCAAACCCTTTGACAGGGTTGCATTTTGGATAGTAAAATATTTAACCTATGACAGTCAGTTTGGGTCTGTGGGAAAAGAGGTCTTAAAAATGCTCATATATCTAAAGTATGGAGCCACCAAGCCTGAATACATAATAAACCTCCCAGGGTTTCTTTTTTATTCCATTTAGACCATGGCTCAGAGATATTCTTGTGGTGTTCGAAGAATTAGACATCATGGTCTAATTCACTTGATATGCCAACACCATTTCCTGTCAAAAAGAATGGAGAAGAAATTTGGGATAAGTTTCTTGGCAAGTTCAAGAAAAACCCTAATATTATTAGAAGGAAAATTCCAGCCCCATTCTCTCCTTTAGCTAATATGGAAATTGATTCCCCTGTAAAAGGAAAAGGGAAATGGAAAGAGAAAACATACCAAGGAAAAGAAGGTCGGTGAGGAAGATAAAAACAACAGAGCCTTCTGTACCTATGAAGGAAATTCCTCCTTCCACAATAGCTTTAAAAGAACCAATATCAATCTCTGACTGTGATAGCTAACCCACACAATAACTAGAAAGAACAACAAGAAGAATTTCTAGAGGAAAATTCACTACTGGGCATGTTGAACTTCCCCAGATAAGAAAAATTCATAAGAGGTCAAGGGGAACTCTAGAATTAAGGAGTGAGCAAGAAAGGATGGAAAAGGAAGTTGTTGACATTTTGGGCAGCATGGCCATGACTCCACCTGAGCCAAGTCATGTTGAAATGGACAGAGGAGAAGAAATATTTGATGATCAATATTTTAATGAGTTGGCTGAACCTTCACAGATCCACATGAAGAAGAAGAGTTCGCATCTAGGATAAGAAAAGGAAAATTTCCTTTAATAGAGGAAGAATTCCAAACTCCTCAAATAATTTTAGAAGAAGAGGAAAGACAACAAGTTAAATAGGCTCTGTTCTTGTCTAGAGCAGAGCTTATTATCAGAGAAAAAGATGAGGAATTGGACTTCCTCAAACTTAAATTGGAACAAAGGGAAACACTCATTAATGAGCTAACAACTCAGCTTGCAACCAAAACTGAAGAATTATCAACAACCAAGAAGTAGCTGATAGAGAAAGAGGAAGAGTTCCAGACTTCCAAAAATAGAGTGTTGTGTCCACAACCTTTGCATAGACTGAGTTGACCTATTTTCCACTAAAAACAATGGGATGATATTTGTAGAGAGCTCAGAGAAGACAAAACATAAAATGAGGAATTAAATACCAAGATGGAGGAAGAGATGAAGGAAAGAAAGGAATGGGAAGAAAAGTTTTATAAGGAGGAAGGAAATAAATATAAATGTCTTGCCAAAATTCATATGGTCTGTATTATGAGCGAGAAATTTCTTTCCTACAGGGGAACCTTCTCCCATATATAGTGTGTTGTTGGAAGAGCGGTTCATTCACTTTGGTAGTTGTCAAGAATTGCACATGGGCTCCCACATGAATTACAAGATGAATCGAATTCATGGCAGCTTACTCTCTATCCAACCCTGAACAGAAAAATCTCCTGTGTGAATTTTATCTTTGCAATTATATGCTATAGAAAAACACATGATTTATGATTAACTTATATGTAGGGGAGAGCCAACTCAATGCATTTATCTCTCTTTTGCAAAACCAAATTGCATGGAAGAAAAGAGAATTTGAATTTTTATTGAAAGCTAGCTCAATAGGCCTCTGCAAGAGAGCTCATTATGGTAAACCTTCTACCTTCCTCATAGATTTTAGAACTCTTGCCTTTGATAAGAGATTCAAGACACATCACCCTGCTATTCTGTAAAAGAGTATTGATGCCTTCACCTCCTATGAGGAGAAAAAAATTGAAGATATTTACGAACGATGCTAAAAAAGGTGGGAACTCCTTACTGTTGCTTTGAAAAGAAGGGAAGTAATTTCCCCTACAATTCTGATATGGAGTTTAGAGAGGGCCAAAGCATTATGCATAATAATTCCCCAAGTCAATGAGACCTACAGCCAAATATGGATGGGAATGCGAATGAGGCCACCTCTACTTCTCACCCCCATGACTCCTTGGCAGGACAGAGAACCTCAAGACCTGCTAAATTTGAAAAGTGGGAGAGGAAAATAAAAAATGGAGCTGGGTACAGTACATATGAGCTTAAGCATTGGAAAATTCAGTTTCAGCCATTTGATTTGAGCAATCAAATGGAATGCAGAACATATGATCCTACTTTTTAAGAATGAGTTTGTAAAGGGACTTAAAAACAAGTAAGTCTAGGGGAAATGATGAGGCCATTATATGTCTGATTAATGTATAATATATGATCTCATCATACTCTCCTTTTGATTAAGTTTGATTGCATTTTGTGACTTTTAGTTGATCTGATATGAGTTAGGATGTAACTATTTGTATTTTTATTGATTTTGATCCTAATGTTAAAAACTTTGAAATTACTAATATAGTGTGTGTTTAAATTCGATT
This sequence comes from Taxus wallichiana var. yunnanensis, assembly GCA_018340775.1. Taxonomy (NCBI): domain Eukaryota; kingdom Viridiplantae; phylum Streptophyta; class Pinopsida; order Cupressales; family Taxaceae; genus Taxus; species Taxus wallichiana. Next base: position 640,109,848 of record CM031234.1, read on the forward strand.
TTGTAAAGAGAAGGCCTAATCACCGACGAAATGAAGTAGGTGGAGTTTAGTATATTTTTATAGCATTTGATCCTACATAGCTTAGTTCTTGAACTTCCAAGCTAGTTCCAGAATTCCATCACACAATCATCATTTAGTTTCGAAACTTTCGGACTTAGTTCTTGAACTCCAGAATTTAGTTCTGGAATTTTTGAAATTAGTTCTAGAACTCTTGGTGACAGCTCAAAACTCTCACAAGTTTTGGTTCTTAACAATTTCTTATGGTTTTGGAGCTTCTCCAAAGTTCTGAAACCGATGGGAGTTATCTATTTTAAACCACATCCAGAAATTTTACATCTACAATCATGAAGGATGAGAAGATTTCTGAATGCAGATCTAGGAAGAGTTATCCTACAACTATCTGATCAACCGCCATCCGACTCAACATCTATTCTAGGCAATATTTGATTTCATCAAAATCATTGAGATAGTTGGGATTGTAAAATGTATATAAAAGCATACCTACATTAGATAGAAATAGAGAATGAGAGATATAGAACAGAGAAAATAAATAGATTAAGTATCTAGATCCAATACATTTTGTAATACTGAATGTTTTCATCAATAAAATATCCATTCTGATTTGAGAGAATTCTGAGTTGTTAAAATCCTGATTCAAGGAGGAGCAAGGGCCCACTCCCCCAAGGACCAGGATATTCATTTATTTGGTATTTATATTTCTTCAACAAATAGCTTAGATCTGTTAATTTTGTATTGCTTTAGTTCTTTTAGTTAAATTCTATTACATACTTGTTCCTACAGGTGTTTAGATAAATCTTTATATTTCTTGCAATTGTTTTCAAGCATTTTAATTTGAGTGTTTACCTTCAAAAGCAAGTGTGTTTATTTTCCAACAGAAAGTGTGTTTCCTTTTACATGGTGTGTTTCCTTTCAGGAAGCTTTCAATGTGTTTTATTTTTGGCAAGTTTTCATAGTTTGATTTGAATAAGGTTTTACCAAGAAGTCCTTAAGACATTAAAGAGATCCCCCAGAAAATATAAAAATAGTTATAGTCAACTACTAGATCAGTTAAAGTACTCTTTTTGCATATAGCTTTGGACACAACCCTGGTTTGATATGACATCAACAATAAGTTTATTAAATGAAGGGAATGATGACACCCATCACTCACCCTATTCATCCAAAAACATCTCAGTCCACATGGTTTGAAATTTTTTGTCTCCCTGTATGGATTCATGAAAGATTTTTCTTTCATTTGGTTGCCATGATCAGTCTTTTCCTTTAGTCGAGGATCACATTGAGTCTAGATATTTTTTTCCATTCCTCTGTCCATGAGAAATAATTTGTACTTTTGGCGTGAATTTAGGTTTCTCCCCTTCCTTTTTTTTTTCCACAGTCATGTTTTCCCTTTCAATTTTTGTCCGAACATATGTGGAAACGTGGTTCCTTTTTATTGGATGTGGCTAGGTGGGTCTTTTTGGTGAAATTTTCAACCTTTGTCACATTTTTACGAAATACCAAATTGGCCCCATGGCCCCAATAGGATCTAATTGGATATTTAGCAAAATTGAAGCAATAGGGAAAAAATTTTACTTTGACCCCGAAGATGGACACGTGGCATTTTTTCATGATACAAGCGGGAAGGCAGGTCAGGGGAACATTTTGAAGTTTTTTCCCTCTATGTATGAGGAAGAAAAATTATGAAATAACCTACAACTCCATTGGGGCCAACATTAAAAGTTAGAAGTGGAGAGGTGGGTTTTCGGGGCATTTTGAAACTCTAAGGCCCTCTTCAACGCAAATCTTGTCCACGTGGATGGTCCAAACTCATCTGAGGATCGCTCTCAGTCCTACCTTAGTAATTGCACCAAGGAGACATGTGGAGGCTTCCGTTGGCTTCTCTCTAGACCTAAAATTTTCAAGAAACTTTCTAAGGCATGGGACATGTGGAGGGCCAGTGCGTGTTTAGTGATCGGCCCTTGTACTTTACTTTTGAAAGAACGCCGAAGGAAACTTGGAGGTTTCCACTGGATCCTACCCATAATTAGACTTTTCAACGGTCGAAGAAACTTTCTTGGACCATAGGCACATGGGGCCTTCTGCTGGTCCTTAAGCATTTTCAACAAATTTTCTTGGGCCGAGTCACGTGGTGAGCCCGTGCTTGTTTAGGGTATCTTCTTTTGGGAACCATATCAAACATGCACCAAAGAGACACGTGGAGGATTCTACTAGTTCATTTTTATACTTGAGACTTTTCAAAGGCTAAAAGGTAATTTTATTGGGCCTAGGGCACATGGAGAGCCTCGCAAGTTTGAGGTCCCTCCTCTAAAATTCATCTTTGAAGTTGCGCCGAATGAACATGTGGAATCTTCTGCTAGTTCCTCTTTGCAGTTGGCCTACTTGAACTCATAGTGTAGGTAATGTGGGATAATCTATGCATGAACACTCATTTCGAGAGGCACGAATGTAGGCATCCATGCGAGGGTGATCATTTTTCAAGGTATATTCTCGAGGGTAAAAAGGATTGTTTAACAAATCTAGTTCTAAAGAGCAACCTAAACATGATTGAAAAGGGACTTCTCACATGAAAAAATAAAATTATGATTAGAATAATTGTCAAAAATTTTGAGCATGGCATCCCATTCATTAGTCGAGGGTCTGAGAAACGTGATTCGTTCATGATTTTTCCACTTGATAGCTTTGAGTGTAAATTTGTTAAACATCACTTTCTAAGACAAATTGGTAACAAGTAAAGGATTCCTCGAATATTCTTCTTTTTGGGGAAATTTAGGGATGAGTGAGTGAGTGAATTGTATAAATACAATGAGAATACTCTTACAAAAGGTTGGGGGTTGAATTCTTATGAGAAAATTTGAGAAAGCCCATCTTCCTGAGAGACCATCTAGAAACCTGTTAATCTCTTGTGTTTTAGATTTGATCACATCAAGATGGTTGTGAGTGTACAACCATTGAAAATCTCTAAGACTATTCAAGAAACTTTCCCCTGCTGATAAATCTAATAGATCTCGAATTAATCTGTGTTGATCTTGGGCAAAATTGTGTTTGCTTTTATTTCAGAATGTATTCAAATGGTTTTGATGTTTTTGTTGCAATCTTGTGTTAAAATCCCTCTAAATCACACAAGATCTCATCCTTGTGATAGTTTAGTGGCATTTGCAATTTCATTACGAAGAGTCGTCATCCTCTAATGAGATCAATAATTTAAAATCACTTTACTATCATTTTGTTGATAAAGATTGTTTGTAAGCCTTTGAGTGTATCTTAGGCGTGAGGAACCAGGGGTCTTTAATGTTTAATTGAGTATTTATCTCAAGCCTTCATGTTGAATTCTCAAAGATTGTGTGAAACCGTGAAGATCTGGGGCTCCATTGATGCACACCTTCTGGTTGAAGGAATATTTTGGCTATTCTAAAGCATTTTGTCTGTTAGTCTTCCAATTGTTGTAAAGGTTCTCAAAGATTTGGTGAAATAAACTTCATCCTGCTTAATTCCCACCAAAACTTTCAAATAACCATGAATCCCACTTGAAGTACCCCTGTTTGTGTTGTGTGAATCCACAAATGAACAAATTCTACTTTTGCCAAAATATACGTAAGAAACCAGGTTTTTAGTGTCTTTAGTAACTTTGAACTCCGGTTTAGAAAATATCTCCATTCTTTAGAAGTGAAAACTTGTGAGAATTAAATTGTGGGGAATTGATCATATTTTCTCAAGGTTCCTTTGAAAGTTATGTAAAGAGTGACTTTTCATGTCCTTCACCAACAAAGGTTATAGAATGAGTCTTCTCACCTTGGTCGAAAGGCACGACATAAAGCAAAGTGAGGATAGATCAAATCCTTTTATATGGTGTTATCCATTTCTCCAATGCCCGAGTGAAAAATAGCCGATGAATCTCCTCCCAAGCTACAAAACAACTCATAATATGATCATTTTGTCTCTAAGTGTCTTTCTAATTCTTTAATGTTGCTCGGCCTCCAAGGAGAATCAATTTGGATACCAACACCATTTTGGTGCCATTGTTGGGACTATTTGAGCATGAGACATATTTGTGTGATAAAAACACCATTTTGGCACCATTTATGATGATTATTTGAGCATCAGACTTATTTGTGTGGAAACAACACCATTTTGGCACCATTATTGGGGATTATTTGAGCACTAGGACCTATCTCACTCTGTTCATTCAAAAATGTCTCAGTCCGCATGGTTTGAAGTTTTCTTTGTCTCCCTATATGGATTCGTGAAAGATTTTTCTTTCATTTGGTTTCCATGATCAGTCCTTTCCTTTGGTCGAGGATCACATTGAGTCCAAATATTGTTTTTGTTCCTCTGTCCATGAGAAATAATTTGTAATTTGGGCATAAATTCGGGTTTTTCCCCTTCCTTCTATTTTTCCACAGTCATGTTTTCCCTGTCAATTTTTTCCCAATATCTGTGGAACCGTGGTCCTTTCTAATTGGATGTCACCCAGAGGGTATTTTTGGTGAAATTTTCCACCTTTGTTACATTTGTAAAAACAAATACCAAATTAGTCCCGTGGCCTCGATAACATCTAATTGGTTATTCAACAAAAATGATGTGGCAGGGAAAAAGTCTTACTTTGACCCCAAAGATGGACACTTGGTAGTTTTTCATGCTACAAGATGGAAGGCAGGTCGGTAAAACATTTTGAAGTTTTTTGCCTTTTTGTATGAGGGAGAAAAGTTATGAAATAACCCAAAGCTCCACCAGGGCCGACATCAAAATTTAGATGCAGAGAGGTGGGTCACCGAGGCATTTAGAAATACCGAGGCATTTGAGTCCATGTGGAGGGCCGCACTCATACGAAAATCTACCTCTGGGTCCTACCTTAGTAGTTGTGTGAAGGAGACACGTGGAGCCTTCCGCTAGCTCCTCTCTATACTTAAAATTTTCAAGTAGCTTTCTAAGGCATGGGACACGTGGAGGGCTCATGCCTGTTTGGGGACTTGCCCTTGTACTTTACTTTTGAAAGAGTGCCAAAGGGACACTTGGAGGTTTCCACTGGATCCTACCCATAGTTAGAATTTTCAATGGCCGAAGAAACTTTCTCGACCCTAGGCACATGGCACCTTCCACTATTCCTTAAACTTTTTCAACAAATTTTTCAAGATGAGACACGTGGTGAGCATGCGCTTGTTTTGGGTCTTTGCTTTTGGGCACCATATCAAAAGTATGCCAAAGAGACACGTGGAGGCTTTCGCTAGCTCCTTTTTATACTGAGAATTTTTCAAAGGCCAAAAGGCAATTTTCTTGGGCCTAAGGCACATGGAGAGCTTAAGCTCATTTGAGGTCCCACCTCTAAACTTCATCTTTAAAGTTGCACCAAATGAACACATGGAAGCTTCCGAGGGTTCCTCTTTTCACTTGTCTGACTCAAACTTGTAAAGCAAGTAATGTGGGATAATCTATGTATGGACACTCATTTTTAAGAGGGACAAATGCAGGCATCCATGCGAGGGGACTCATTTCTCAAGGTGTATTCTTGAAGGTGAAAAGGATTGATTCAAAAACTCATCTATACATAGCCACCTAAAAATGATTGAAAATGGGATTTGTGCATGATAGAATAAAAGAATGATTAGAAGAACTGCCAAAAAATTAGGGCATGGAATCCCACTCATTAGTTGAGGGTCGGAGAAATGTGATCAGTTCATGATTTTCCCACATGGTAGCTTCAGGTGTAAATTTTTTAAACGTCAATTTCGAGACAAATTGGTAACAATTAAAGGATCCCTCAAATATTTTTCTCTTTAGGGGGAAATTTTGGGATGAGTGAGTGAGTTAATTGTATAAATGCAATGAGAATACTCTTATAGAAGGTCGGGGGGCTTAATTCTTACTAGAAAATTTGAGAAAGCCCATCTTCCCGAGAGACCATCTCAGAAAAACCGTTAACCTCTTGTGTTTTATATTTGATCACGTCAATATGGTTGCAGTGTACACCCATTGATAATCTCTAAGATTATTCAAGAAACTTTCCCCTACTTATAAATCTAATAGATCTTGAATCAATTTGTGTTGATCTTGGGAAAAACTATCTCTGCTTTTATTTCGAATGTATTCAAATGGTTGTTATGTTTCTATTGCAATCTTGTGCTAAAATCACTCCAAATCACATAGGATCTCATTCCTATGATAGTTAAGTGGTATTTGTAATTTCATTATGAGAAGACCTTCAACCTATAATGAGACAAACAATTTAAAGTTACTTTACTATCATTTTGTTAATAAAGATTGTTTTTAAGCCTTTGAGTGTATCTTAGGCATGAGGAACTAGGGGTATTTAATGTTTAATTGAGTCTTTAGCTCGAGCCTTCATGTTGAATTCTCAAAGATTATGTGAAACCATGCAGATATGGGGCTCCATTGATGCACACCTTCTTGTTGAAGGAATATTTTGGCTATTCTCAAGTATTATGTCTGTTAGTCTTCCAATTGTTATAAAGGTTGTCAAAGATCTGGTGAAATCAACTTCATCTTGCTTAATCCCCACCAAAAAATTCAAATAACCATGAATCCTACCTGAAGTACCCCTGTTTGTGTTGTGTATCCACAAATGAACAAATTATACTACCAAAATATATAGAAGCAAGTAAGTTTTTAAGTGTCTTTAGTAACTGTTATTCATATTTCACCCCCAGGAAAAATATTCGATCAACCACGACCCTGCATTGAAAGAATAACATAGGAAACATTTAAATCTTGCAAACAAGTTGCAGAGGGACTCTACAATGGAATGGTGGGGCTTGCAAACGTTTAAATGACCCTGTGTGAGAATCAAGAGAAGAAATGACTCTTTCATGTGAATCCATGTCTTAAATATATTTAACACACTCAGAAGGCTCTAAAATGAAAAATAAGAGTTGGGGAAGGAGGCCGAGAACTATCATAAGAACCAGAGGCTCGAGGAGAAAAATGATGAAGTTTCAAAGTTTTTCAGGATCGAGACCATTCAGAAAAAGTCCAAAATTGACTAAGTATGGAAGAGCCAATGGAGAGATCCACATGTCCTAACGATGCTTCTCCAAATATGAATCCAAAAAGGGAGGATCAAGCAAGCGTTTCATCTCCAACATGTGTCCTGTGTCCCGAGGTTGGAGCGGAGATAGGGTCAAATGGTCAACAGAGTCAAAAGGTAGCCAAGGTGGGTCTTAAAAATTGGCTAAGTATAAAGGGCAAGCGAGAGGTTGCCAAGTGTCATCTTGGCACATTTCCAAGAGTTAGTCTAAAGGTAGAGATCCAAATGAGTGCAAAATCTCCACATGGTTCAGAGCCCCAAAATTTGTGCCGCCTTCAAAAAGTCTTCACCAAGTAAGAAGAAGGTAGGTGTTGGCTTGGCGCAAATCAAAGATGGGAGCCCAAAGGTGGGGACTCAAATTTGTGCTGTTCACCATGTAGCCCCGGGCTCAAAAGGTTAAAAGGGACCATTGAAAGGTCCACAGATAGACCTAATATGTTGTTCCATCAATCCATCATGACTTTTTACATAGTTGATTATACAACCCATGCTACCAAGTGTCAACTTGGCACTCCTTCAAAGGAAAATTTTGAATCGATATTTCAAGTGAGCGCGGTGCCTCCACGTGTCTAGTCTCAATAGGGGACAAAGTCAATTGAATAGTCAATGCATGGGGCAAGCTAGCAGAGGCTGCCAGGTGTCTAAATGGTGATGATTCAAGGATTGAATAGAGAGAGGGTCTCCAAACGAGTGCCAAACTGTCATTTGTCCTAGGTCAAGAGATGTGACCCTGCCAAGAAAAAGAATTGGCCAAAAGCATATAAATTGGGTATGCAATAGAGGAAACACCACGTCCGCAAGCCTAAAATAGCAGCGCTAAAGTGGGCCATCGGGGAAAGTTTTTTTCACCCCTTTTTTATTCCAAAAGGTGTAAAGTTGCAAATTAGGTCATAACTCTGCTGAAAGGAAAAATTCAGCATTTGAGCCTGAGTCGAGGTCAAAGCGGGAAGTCGGATGAAAAGGTGGAAATTTTCCTTTTGTCAAAAAGGCACGTATGTAAAATTTGAAGTGCATCTCCCCACCAGCCAAAAAAGGGTGCCACGTGTCCAAGCAGAGCATCAGGGCAAAGTGGGAGTTTTACGAGTTTTGCATTTTGCAGAAAAGAGGGAAAAAGATAAATTACGAACCCGCAAACCTGATTTTTCCCTAATTTGGCTGCCACATGCCCCATATTGAAAAGGAGACCTATTTTTCAAACTATTTTCCCACCCATTTATATGGACTTGATACAAACTTTGAAGGGGCATATATTTCGACTCAGGCTCAAAATATTGCAAATATTACACCATTGGAAACGTCTTGATGCCCTCAACCCCATGGAAACATAAAAACCCATTTTCACAGGGGCTTGGTAGGTATAAAATGAAGAAAAGTCTTCCATGCCATTAACACAGAATCTAATCTCTTTATCAACCAGATCTGATTTGATTTGATCCGTTGGGGAACCAAAAGTGACATATTGTGGGAAGATTTGATAAAAGCATTGATATTCAGTGGTTGATCTTTTGAAATAGGATTCAATGTGTATCTCATGGTGGTTGGAGTAGGATTCAAATTTTCCCTCTTCTCTCTCTCTTATTCTTTCTATATAATTTAACACTTCCCTTTTCCATAAGGGAGACATTTTTTGGGCATGGAGAAACTCTGTCAAATTTCTTTTCTCGACGCCATTTTTGAGAAGTGAACCTTATCCTACACCTAGAAAATGAATTTGTTACTCTATTCTAGAAATGTAATGGTCTCATGCACCTTCCAGAGCAATAAAGACATGTTTTTGTGGTGTTTTCAACCCTTTGCATCATCTTGTTTTTATTTGTGCCTCTCCCTTTCAAATTTATTTTTCTCGTGAATGTATTTCACGTTTGTAGGTGTAGGATGTTGTGTTTCATGGAGCTTAATTGTGAATTTGATGATATGGTCCATGTTACTTCGTCCGACCTCCCTTATCTACATTTTCTCCATTTCTTCCTCCCTCAATCCTCAATAGAATGTCTCACTTCCTTATTGGTGTATCACTTTGCTTTAGTGTAGGCTCTATCTTTCCTCTTTCTCTCTTCTTGGTTCCTTGGAATGGTTAGGATAGGTTGGATTTAGTTTTCTTACAATTGAGTAGCTCATGGCGGGTAGTTTAGGAACAAGAACTAGCTTCCTCTAGAGGATCATCTCAGGTTTGCAAGTCCCACACTTGAAAGATGATCTAATGTTATGCAAATCACACAAAATGGCTCTTCTTTAGAAAATAAGATCTATAGAACTCATTTGGGGGTGCTGTGATTTTATAAGAATAATAACCTAAACCTAGTTCAAAAATATCTCTATTCTTGAAGTGACAACTAGTGAGAGTTAAATTATGGGGCATTGATCATATTTTCTCAAGGTTCCCCTTAAAATTATGCAAAGAAGGATCTCTTCATTTCCTTCACCAATAGAGGTTACAAAATGGGTCCTCTCACCCCGGTCAAAAGAATGACTTAAAGCGGTGAGGATAGATCAAATCCTTTTATATGGTGTTATTCATTTCTCCAATGCTTGAGTGATAAAGAGCCACCTAAATCTCCTCCCTAGCAACAAAACGACTCATAATATGATCAATATGTCTCTAAGTGTCTTGCTAAATATGTGATGTTGCTCAACCTCTAAGGGAGAATCAATTTAGATACCAATACACCCATTTTACACCCATTTACATTCATTATTGCTTGAGACTAGATGGTAAATGTTGAATGTGTTAGTACGTCTTCACATCTTGATACCCATGTCAAGATTTCTCTTTTATAGCTAGGATTTCTATTCATCAATCTTCATTTGAGGTGTTACTTCGCTATCATCATCTCGATAAAATTTCAATACTTATATCTTGTTTCTCGAAAACTTGGTTTAAGTTTCAAGATTGTAGTGTTACGCTGCTCGCACACTAGTAACTCCTTGGTATAATTTTTCTTTATCTTCTTTCAAAAATTACCTCAAACTTGAAAAGTGTTGTTTTTTTTAATTTGGTAGTGTTGTATCAATCCTATTTTGATACTAATATATTACTTTTCTTAAAATTTTGAGTAACATATCTAAGTGGAATTGTTGCATTGTTCACACTTGTAACTTCAAATTTTAGGACTTATGACTTGTTTGTATATAAACGAGTTTTAGTATACTTTGATTTGAGGTCACATAAAACACTTGTTAATAATAACACATTTTTTATATTAAATTTGACTTAAGTGTTGAAATTGAGTTGATCATCTTGCGTCGAACTACCTTTGAGACACATTTGCACAAGTAACATTTCCTTGTAGATTGGATTTATGTTTTGAACTTGTGTGATTGTTCCTTGTGATTGTTCATCTTGTATACTTACGTTTCAAGGACAATAATTTTCATCCTTTATTATCCTTTTCACTCACAAATTTTTATCCAAACCTTTTTGGATTATCTAAATTGCGTTATCATGATATATGTTTTCTTTAGAACCCCTTTGGAAAATCACATAAAAATCCTTTATAATTCATGAAATGTATAGTTTGTTGTCTTTGTGTTTCCTGAATCGACATGGAACTTCCTTACATTTAAAGGAATTCAATAATACAATCTAGGTCTAGGCATTTGGACCCAACAATGCCAACAATGACTTATTATTAGATGGTTCCTCATAATTATGACAATAAGGAGTCTAGGTTTAGGCATTCATGTCAAAACATACCTGTCACAACTAAAACTCGATTGGTTATTCATTCTAGAGAACTCAATTAGGTACCTTGTTCCCCAACTTCATTTCATAGTCAGTGGTATTTTTTGGATGCTTCTGGCCCAAATTATTATTCGGGTTCTCCCTATATTCTTTTGATTCTAATCTAAACTATTCTTCTAATTCATCTCGGTCTTCCGAGGATTATAATACAAACCATCTTTTAGATTCCTCTCAGTCCTTTGAGTTTCATTCAACAAAATTTCTTCTAAGGAGTATCAAATCTCTTAAACAATGTTGTCCTCCTCTAGGTTTGTGTCTCCACAAATTATACCCATCATTATTATACTTTGACTCTTAAGTCGTGATCCTACCTTTCTTTATAAGACCCCATCATAATTATAATTTAACACTTGAGTTGTGGTCCTCCCTTTCTTTACAAAGTAACCCCATAATACTTTTAATTAGACTCCCGAGTCATGGTCCTCCATTTCTTCAAAATACCCCCATTGTACTTGTAATTCTTCACTTGAGGTGTGATCCTCCCTTTCTTTGCACTCCGACCCACTTTATTATTCATCTAATGCGACTCATATGTCATAGTCCTCCCTTTCTTTACAGGACCTCTTTTATCAGTCCACCTCAACAATGAATTACTCCATTGAATATCTGTGACTCAAATTTCCTCTAATCAACCATCCAATTCGACTCCTACGTCACAATCTATTAACTAGTTATGTGACCATATTTGTCTACTTGCACTATGTTGTCTTATAGGAAATCTAGTAATGACTTCTTCCAAATCCCAAAAAATCCCATTCGCAAGACATCTCCATCCAAGTCTAATTCATCTCTTAGTCATCTTCTTATATCAATACTCACAAAATAATTTTACATATTACACATGAGTTAGACTAGTTTCTTATAATCCATCTACCATGATCAAAGCACAATAACCCATACTAATAAATTTCTTTCATAATGAAGAAGAGATTAGAGAATTCATGGCGTTACACTATGACATACCTCTAATAGACTATGAGAAGGGGTTATATTTTGACCTCGATACATTCACATATTATGGGGAAGAGGTTGATTCCTTTCGTCAGAATAAAATTGAAGATCCTAAGACCATCAAAATTTATCCTCTTCTTATTATTCCATTTCACCATCCCCATTACATGGAGAAACTCCTAGGTATGTCATATATCCCTACACTATGTTCTTATCACCCAATTATTCATTACATATCACAATTCCTCAATCACAATCTTTCATTGGGTCACCTCTGGGTATCCCTTCATCTTCTTTAGTATGTGGGTCACCTCTAGGTATCCCTTCATCTTCTTCTATATGTGGGCAACCTCCGCAGCCTTCATCTTCTATTGATGGGTCACCTTTGGGTATCCCATTTTATTCCATCTTGGGGCCACATCCTAGTATCCCCTCATCTTTTATCTATGGTACACCTCTTGGTAGCCCATCATCTTCTATGCAAACTGGATCTGGACAACTTTATGATCACTAAGATGTTGTTTGGGTGAGGTGAGAGCATACGGTGGGAAAAATTAGATCACCATGATTTAGTGCAGAGAGAAAGAAAAATTGGCCCTAGAAAGTGATTTGATACTAGAAGTGAGGATCCTGCTACACTAGTTTACTAATCACAACAAAATAACTTGAAATTATATTGTAAATAACTCAAAATGAATTTGAATCATAGGCCTCTTCAAGGGGGTAACCTCCTTTGAGAAAGATCAATACAACATATTTCTGGATGCCTCATTAAGCCTCAACACCTTCTTATATACTAATTCCTATCCAAGAAACTACTACTTCCCGCATATATGGGATTATTCAAATACATTGAAGGGACGACTTGAAAAGCATATCCATCCAAAGTAACTAGTCTACTATAAATAAAATAGAAAGGTAGGAATAAAGGTTCCTAACAATGACAAAGTTGAAATGGTGGCAAGAGGAAATGTTTACATTGATCGAGGAAGGAATTACAAGTGTTGGTTTGGTTGTCATGACAATTTTTTTATAATTTTACATCCTATAAATTGAGCATGACAATAGTTGGTTCTTACTCAAGAACTTATTTTCAATTAGATAAAGGAAAAATGGATAAAACATGAACCTCATTTATCTCATGAGGGATAAGACTAGCTCCTTATATCGGAAAAATAGAGTCGATAACACACAAAAAATACAAGAAATAAACACATTACAAAAATGGAGACACATAAGAAAAGGGAAACAATCCACAAAATAGAGAAAAACAAAATAAATTTCCTATGGTTCATGGGGGGATAAGCCGCTTTCACCGTAGTAATTTTACTCTTTTTGAAGTTACACATAAAAGGGTAGCACTGAATGATTTTTGTTTTGTAAACCCATTAACTAGTAAAATGAGGTAAAACCCCTTCCTCAACCTCTTAGGAAAGATAGGTATTACGAGAGGCCTTCAAGTACCAAATATGGATAGATCATTTTGCTCTATTCCTTGAAATTCCATTTCAGATTTCCAATCTATTGTTACATTCATATGTCCTTGTAATTTCTTATTTTTGGTTTTTTCACTATCAAAAGATTGATTTATGACCATTATAGGATCACCATGTTCGCATTTTTCCTCATGCTCTCCATTAGGATAAATATCCTAATTACTCATTTTCACCATGGTTGTTAATTCGTGAGATTATTATTTATATATGTTTTTGAATTTTCAACATCATCATATACCTCTTGAACAAATTCAAAAAATGTTTCTTTTTCCCACACACAAAATCATTATTAGCCTTCATATCACTTTACATGGAGGTACTATCCTCATGAAAAAAGACATCCATAGGATATTTAATGATTTCTTTTTATTTATATTCATCATGAAAGCAATATTCTCCGTAAAAATGTTAAAGAGGACCCATTTTTACGTTCACACTCATTAACCAATGTTTCAAGAGGAACATTGAGATCTTCTCGTTTGTTCCATATCATTATTGAGAATTTTTACGTAAAATGTATAATCAAAACTAGAATCAAACTTATATTTCATATTCATAGCATAGGTCAAGATTTCATGACTTAGTTGAGGGTCTTCAGTTTTTTCAACAACCTTTAAAATCTCTTGCACATATTCCTTATTTAAATATATCTCATACTCACCTTCATATTAATTTTAAAAACTTCATATGGGGTCTCAGGGAGATGATTGGAAACATGGAAATCACATGACCATAACTCATTTTAAAAATCCTCTATCTCATGATCCACATTTCTTATCATTGTGCGGTTACCATATAACAAGTCAAGACATACTAGATATTCATAATTTTCAAACAGAAAAATAATATCCATGCTGAATTAAAAAGGTAACCTTGCAATTTTCTGATACATCAAATCATCCTCATGTTCTTGATTGGCTCTTTCACCTTCGAGATCTCTTCCATGAAGATAGAAGTCTAATTTTTTTCTAAAGTCATGAAATAGTCACAACCTCTTGAATCTTGATACAAAATTTCTGCCTCTCGTGTCATATTCCTTTTAAACAATATAATTCATATTTCTTATCGATTAAACTTATTCAAGGTAACTTTGACTAGTATTGTGTTATAAGACTAGTCTAGATTTATATCTCCACAAATTTATCCATAGAATATTTGACTAAATAACATTTCATATTCACTTGGAATGTATACCGCTAGTATTTTGTCATTGACCTTATCAGAAAGTCTAAAAGTTGTACTTGAGAATTGTTAACTAAACCAATGAGAGGTAATTATTTTATCTCTATAGAATATCTGTGAGCAACCACTAGGAAGAGTGTGAGACCACTAGCATGTAAAAAAATTGGATGCATGATATTAGTTGAGGCACGAAATTAAATAACATAGTTATTCAATTTGTATCCATTGGCCAACAAGTAGAGGTCAAAGGGGTTAATTTTCAAGAATAGGAAGATGTGGAGGCAAAAATATTCTAAGGTAAAAAATTAATCATATTTGGAATTAACTCTTTTCTATTGAGGTTTTTAAAACATTACTTTTAATTGATTCCTTTGATAAATTGGACAAGGTTATCAAATTTCTTAGGATGTGTCCTTAAATACTCAAATTCAAAAATTCAAGTTTGGAAATCTTTACATATTCAACTATGAAAAATTTATACTTAGAGGAGGTTAAAGGTGTAGATGTAGTTACGAGAGGATGAATACTTCTTGGAATGGAATCGATACTATTTTTATTCATATCATTAAATTTGAATGTATAATGGGGTAAAACTTAGAAAAGGAGAGGTAGAATTACTCATGTTGGAAGAGGTGTGGAATTTTCATATAATTTAGGATTCTTCTTCATTTATTACATGTGAGAGGGTAGTGGTGATCCTCTTTTTGTTGTTGTTTTCCTACATTTATCACTTGAGGATATTTGAATTTACAACAATTATCTTTCACTTGAGCCTTTGAACAGTGAACACCGCATAAAATTACTATTCATATGATCAATAGTTTCATCATATTTATCAACCTAAGAATGGGTATATTCACAAAAACCAATTTTTCCAGGATGACCTGAATCTTATCAATGGTTGAAATTCCATCATCATTTTCATATTCAATTTCATCTTTATCATATTATTCTTCATGCCTTTCTTCACATCTGATATTAGTAGGAGGTGATTCAAGAGATAATATTATTTCTCCTCCAACTATTATATTTAAATTCATATTTAGATTTGAATTTCAATAACCTCCTCTCGAAAGGTGGATTTTCCAGGTTCCTTCTTAATGAAATCACATCATTAGCCAATTGTTAAATAAGAGAATTAGTCAAACATTCTTTAGAGGTTTGACCTTTTTTCTTCTTGTTTGATTCTTAAATTTCCCATACAAAATAAGATAATCTTCTACTTTGATGGAATTTTCTTGGGAATTTTTAGGATTCTAAGATTAATCTCTCTAGAGGAGAAATACGACATCATAAAATTTTGAATTTATAAAGAATCACCTTTTGTTATCATCGAGATGATGAAGCTTCCACATGTATCAAATGTAAAACAATATATTATATCCGACCACAAATTCTCTCATTATTTGGTTCAATTATTTATTAAATGGGAATAATTGAACACTAATTCATTTATATTATTTAGCTTATTTAAAGCTCTCTTTAAATTTAGTTCTAATATTATTCTAATTTGTGATGGATATAGAGGGAAAGAGGTATAACTAATCATCTTCTTTCTCTTTTAGTGATTCCACAAAAAAACTTATAGAAACATATTCATGTTCAACTCCATAAACTCCACATGAGGTGATGAAATTTGCATGATGTTCTTCATGATGTTGAGTGACATCACCTTTGAATTTGGGAAAATTTGTTTAGAATCCCTTTGGTAATTCATGGAGAGGTGGTGTAAGAGAATTAGATGAGTATTACTTCATCGCATAATAGGTGGTTGAGGTTATTCCATTTCTTATTCAGTTTATTCTTCAACTTCTTCTTTTTGGTGAAGAATACATAATGGTGGTGCATCCAGAGATTTAAGTGGAATCTCAATTGTTATTTCTTGTTGTATCACTCAGTGTATTGGATTTAGATGATGCCCGAGAGAAGTAATATCGATTGTTTCGGATATGATATTATTTTCTTTGAAGATATTAAAAATTTGGATGAAAATAACCTCTCAATTTATCCAATTTTCCGTATCTTGTTTTATCCACTTGTGAGAAACCCCATAACAAGAATGTGAAAGGACATAACTTTTAAAAATAGTAGATTTTAAGCGTCAATTTTCAAGGTTTTTAAAACTTTTTTTGGTGGATTTTTAATTTTTATGGATTTTTAGTAATGCAAGATAACTCAAGACAATTGTCTAATTATATATCTTTCGTCATTTCCTTTCAATCTTGTTAAGACTTTCCTCAATCCTAGTATCCCTTTAAAGATACAAGTCCTATATAGTATACAAAGAACAATAATGGGATATGAAAAATAATGGTCATGATAGATACCATTTATGTATTTCCTACTTTGACAAAAAAATCAAGTCCATAACCTAGAAAAAATCCTCAAATTTACTAACACAATATTAAGAATTAGGCCTTCCTTTCACAGCATTACAAAGCTACAAGTAATATATTGATAACTATCTCCTATCAGGACTAAATCAAGTAATGAAATCCTAATAATATTTTAAAGGGAAGGACTTAGATGGATCCCATAGAGTTTCACTACTTGAAACCAAGTATAATGCCTTCTAACTTTATTGTACTTTAAATCCTAGTAGGGCTTCTATGACATCCCGAAAGAATAAAAATCCTATAAAATACAAATACCTTAATCTTAAACCATATATTTTATTTAGTATGTTTCAATCCACAAGCTTCTTGAGTACGAAATATTAAAGAAAAATTCATAATACTTCATATTCAAACTAATTACTCTCCTACTTGAGTGAGAAAATTAAAGTTCTTAGTATCCTCAAGTGAAAATTTTATAGAAGAAAGGATATTAACCATTAATCATGCATATTATCCTCCAAACACTGTTATTTTCATCCTACACATGTAATTAAACCATGCATTTATCTTGTTATGTAGAAAAGAAGATGTAACAACTTGATTTTCTTGAAGAAAGAAGTCAAGAACAACACTTTGAGTGGTTTCCAATAAAATAAAGTAAAAAGCTGCATTTCAAATCCAATCCACTCTTAAAAAATTATTTAAGTAATGATAAAATAAAATATCTCGATTTCTTAAAAAGAGATCATTCTTATTAAAAAGATACATGATATTGTTCGTTACATGGATATATCAATACTATAAAGTCCTATTTTTGTAAGAACAAAACAACTTCTATCCTTCCTCAATTTTTACTTCAAACACTTGTTATTCGTAGAGTTTCTTCATGATAATGATATCCCCCTAAATAAATTTCTTTATTTCTCCTTCCCATTTAAACATATTTCTTAAAACCTAAGTAAGTACTTTTGGTTATTTTTATGTTGTGCACTAACATAACAAGAAAGTATCTCTTCATATTTTAATAAATTTTTACTACTTTGCACCATATGAGTTATTTTAACATGGCTAGAAACCTAATACACTCGTAACCATCTATACCTTCATCATTCACTTGAAAATAAAAAAAAATTCCAATACAAGTTTAAAAATTAAAATTTCAATCTTGGGTGGGAAAGTGAGCAACCTTACAAAATTCAAATTCTAGAATGTCTAAATACCTATCAGAGCTTCCTAATCCCTATAACTACATTCCTAAGGTGGTCCAAACTAAAATCTTCATTATCCTAGCTTATTCACGTTGATTCTCCTACATCATTTGGTATATCTAATTATTAGGATTTTTTGGATCATTCTAGGGTACAAGATAACAAATTCTGACCCGTGGTGAGTGCTAAAAATATTTGGTGAAATAATTTCTCACAAAGGGAAAATTAGGGGTTTTCCCTAATACTTGAGGAATAATTCCATCTGCTTAGGAATGGGAACCTCCATTTATTGAAAATAAGAAATATTTACACTACTTTAACCATTGTGAATGGTCATAAAACTAGGAATCACACATGAATATTGCACTAATCACACGTGGAAAAGGAGGATGAGGAAAGGTGTATGTATTGATAGAGGGGATTAAGTGATAAGGGGTTTTACTGAATAAATAGAAAGATGATTTTATTGACATAAATACACAATAGTTCCAAGTTATCAATGAGAAGACACCATGTCAAGGAAAGAGGAAGAAAACACAAAATAAATCCAAGTTCATTTGCATAATATTGGAAATGTAATCATGGTAAAGGAGTAAAGTTGAGATGGAGAGGAAAACATAAAACAATGTGACAGATGAATTGTAGTTTCTTACTTGAAGTAAGACAATCAGATCTATCAACCAAGTAAATATAACGGTTTGAAATGGATAATCTATTCCAATTTATAGCCTTACAATTTGTCTCTTCATCTACCCCCATGAGACCTTTCATAGTCCTACCACTTTTGAACTTTAACATTCCTTTACGAAAAAATAAGACCCTTTCTTATTAATGATATGGGGAATTTTACAATGAAAATTACAATTGTCACTTACGTGAATAGGATGAAAGAGTCATAGAGTAAAATTTAAAATGGAGAATTAAAAATTAGAGAGAGGTAACGGAAAGAGGAGGGAATGGAGATAAGTGGAAATTTACAAATGAGAAATCTCATGCTAATGGAGACTTTATCTTCTAATGGATCTTAAAATATATTCATAACTCTTGACCATGTGTTGAACCATAACACTTAGATTACAAACACTAGCATTTGTGAGATATGGACACAATTAAAACCATGGAATAAGTGTAAAATAAAATAATGATATATTCATTTTTGTGAACTTGAGATGAAAGTAAAAATCACTCATGATGATCTTCTCATGTCATGTTCATGATGACCATTTCCTTCAGCTTGATACACCTTGTATGCAAAATGAGATAATTACCTTGGATGGGGTGATCTTGGTGATCCTGTCACCAAATGACCATGGTGATCTATGATCTGTCATGCATGACCTTAGTGTTCATGTTTAAAGATTGCTAGAATTTTAGAAGGTAACACTAATTCACCAAGAATGTCATTAGTCACTATAACATTTCAACGAAACAAGAAAGTTGGTTTCAAGAAGGATAATGTTGATTTTTAAAACTTCATGGAAGATCAAAATGAAGAAGTAGATGATGACACCATTGTTAAACAAGTCATCATGGAAGAGATAGATTATTTTAAAGAAGCTGATCAGATTTCATATCAAATTCCAAACATGATAAAAAATAAAGGAAATCTTCCTATCAGTTCCATTCGTGGGATCAAATGCAAAGAAAAAGGGTAAATTATAAGGATCATGCATTGTCTAATCAGATACATAACTGGTTTGGAATCAAGTTCATTTTTTCCAGCAATTGTGCTTCACTAAAAGAAATGAATGATCTCTAGGTTGTGAAAATTTGTTCCCAATACCTCTAAAATAAAATTACAAATCCAATAGACGTAGTTATCATTTTTTGGAATAATATTATGAGAAAATCAAAGGTGAAAACCACACTTTCATTTTTTCCATGTGATCTAGTTTTCAAGTTGAACTCGTGATGAAATGTTACTCGAGAAAGGGAAGCTACTTCTCTGTACCTATCTCATGTTTTGTTTAGCTTCTCATTTATTTTTGTTATAATATGTTAGTGTAGGTTTGTTAAGTGAAAAATAAGTGCATGTGTACACTCCACATGTTCCCCTTGGGGCATGTATGATTTATGATCTAGTTGTAGATATTATTATTTCCTCTAAGTGCACTTTGCACATGTTGTAGTTATTTTTTCAGTCTTCGTAGAGAACTCTAAATCTTTGAAAAGTTTTCTGGGACTCGGAAACTCTTGGTCAATCTTTTGTGAATGTTTTAAAAAAATTTTCCACAGATGAAATTGATGATATTAGAGGGTTATTTCTAATTAGTAGGAAATCGCTCTAAGAATCTTCCAAGAATGTTAACCTTTTTGGTCATCATTAGGAAGGGATAAAAATACTTTTAGGTTACTCATTATAAATCAAGGAAAGTTTTAAGACCCCACTAAAATAAATTCATAAAATTAATTGGAAAATCTATGAAAATTGACTTTTCCGCTAATGGAAAATATGAAGATTGTAGCTTATTTGTATACTACGGAAAGGTAACATAAAATATGCTACCGCCCCATAAATTTTTTTAATTCTATTGACCAAAACCATTTATTTATGCTATTGAATGGTAGCATATTTTATGTTGTCAAATGATAACATATAGTATCCTGTCGACCGGTAGTATAAAAAATGTTATCAGCTAATAGCTTATTTTATGATACTAGATGACAAGATATAGTATGTTGTCATCTAGTAGTATAAAACCTGCTACCATCTGGTAGCATATTTTATTCTAATAGCCGAAAAACATATATTATGTTGTCACTAGTAGCTTAAAATTGGCTACCATCCGATCGTGTTAGTGTGTATTTTGGGAATTTCTTTTTCATGGGAATGGAAAATTGACCCCTAAAATTTACATGTACCTAGAAAATTTTTGTGACCCGGTCCTAATTCCTACCCTAAAAATTATCCAATTTAAAAATTTAAAACCTAAAATATTAGTGAATTAACGAAGATTATCCACTAAAATTTTCCTACTTTTGAGTGCATAATGGGGCAATGCATGGGAAATTAATAGATAGGAACTCATTTCTAGGATACTCATTCATTACATATGAGGCCATTCTAGTTGTTGTCTTCACCAATACCATGCATTAATAGTGAAATAATGTAGCACTATCGTGATGAAGAGAGAAAGGGAATCATATATTGGAAATTAAGATGTTGGAACATATTGGAACAACAAGGTTAATGTTGTACATTTGAAATTTTCAAAGGAAATTACGTTTGTTTTAGGTGTTAATTATTTCATTTTTTGTGATCAAATAAAGTTGTAAGTAGTTCATTTTGATTCCTTGTGGTTATATGCTGTTGTTTTATTTAATTGAGTTTTCAGATGTTCATTTAGTTGTGTAAATTATAATAAATGAAAGGAAAACACCATAAAAATCATTTTTAAGACAAATGTATAGTTTGATAAGGAAATTGTAAAATATTTCCCATAGAAGCCATGGAATATAGCTAACTAAGTATGAATGCATATTATAGTAAAAAAATCATGCACTTCAGGCATTATTTATCCTGGTCTCATACTACTATTTAGAAAGTTCTTGAGTGAACAAAGTAGTAATTAAACCCCATCTTTTGGTCATTTTGTTTTATTTTATTTCATCATTATCAATATATTACACCCATATGCGCAGTCATCTTCTGTCATCTAACATTATTTTAGCCTCAATGGGGCACTGTGGGCATCCTAGACCCACTAGGAGCACGCTGGTCTTGTTTGTACTTTACCACTATTTTTGGGCTCTTTCTATCCATTTGAGATCTTTATCTCTCTTTTGGTTGGTGTTTTCGGGGTTAAATAAGAAATTATACCAAGAAAATCCTTGAAATATAAAGTTATGAGACCATAATGAGGGACCTAACATCATCTACTAGTATCACTCATCTATAGTTGCATCTATCTATTGCATATGAGATCATTTGCATCCACATAGCTCCATCATGAAGGAATGAGGCTAGGAAATCTACATCACGTTTCATACGGGGAAGGATTCTATTATATTCTATACACACATTCTATTACATTTTCTACAAAAGTTATTTCTCGCTGCCTCACAATCTGTGATTGGAACAAGAGAAACCTAGGACATGGTCACACACACTTTCACATAAAGCTTCATCAGGTTTGATATGTAGTTCAGTGCCTAGTTAGTAAGTCTGTCATAGTGGCAGCTGAGGTCAATCTAACCCATTCATATGGATTTTTATTATTTAGGGTTTCATGTTTGTTTTGGGGTCTTGTAGGTATTTATTTTATAAAGGATTATTGCTAACATTTGGCATGGGACAATGAATCTGATTTGACACACAACGAAGGTTCTAGATCATCTGTCATCCTTGTTAATATTAGTTTTAGATATTTTTCATCAACAAGGGTGCCCATATTGTAGACCAAAGCACCTACAGGCACCCTATTCATCCTTTAGGTTCTTTAATCCAACTGGATCTTAAAGATCCATCCTTTTCAGAATCCTACACAAAGTGGTTTCCACCTTAATATTTTCCAATCATCACTGTGACACTATCCTCGTGAGTAACTTCCATTACAGATGAGTTCTTTCCTCTTCCTCCTTGCACATTATGGTTTCCATTTATGTTTTCATATTTCTTTACTGCATTTAGTTACATTTATTATAAATCATTCATATCTTACATTAACTATCCATATACTACATAGTTTAGTTAACTTTAGTCAATCATTCTAGTGAACCCGAATGTTTTCACGCTTAGGATACTCATTTTTCCTCTATCATGGATCCTAAGGTTTTTGAAGTTCCTTTATCTAATTTACTTAAGAGATATCACAATTACAAGTATCTTTTAAAAAAATCCTAAACACCAAGTATTTTAATGACAATACACCGCCACATGAGCTAAATCTTATGTTGGCTTGTTGATTTACTTGAACCTAGTCATCCTCCATCTAATAAACCTCTATTGGAGTCAATTCAATATTTATAATATTTGTTTCAAGAAAAATTAAGGCAATGGAATAAACCATTACGTCCCTTATATATGAAATCAATACCTTAAGGATGCTTCTCAATCGCATGTTTGTGCTCATTCTACATCCTCTATGCAATCAAAACCCACTACATGTAATCTAGTTTAACCTCAAGACATGCCATTTCCCGAGCCTCTCATATGTGAGCATAATACTACACTACATTACATTATTATTCAGCTCCTTAGCAAATTGATTGATCACTCCACCTCCTACTCTTTACCATCCTCCCTATCGGTTACTGAAATATCAATGTCGCCTATATTTCAATTATCATCAAATAAATAGATGAAATGATATTGATTGCCACACTTTGCCAGAAATAATCAAGCATCTTGAGTGTCAAGGTATTATTTCATTTGTTGCAAAACATCTTGTTGCATGCTTGTCTCCACCTACTATACCATGTTATGCGACTACTAGTGAGCCTACTTCTATTCCTTCTAAGAAAGCTATCAATCATTTTGTTATTCATTACATGTTTGATATTGATAATCCCTCACATGTGCATAATGATTCTTCTCTTAGTTAAGAAATATACTTCTCATATTTTTGATATTACTTCCTCTCTTCTTAATGAACATCATGTAATTGTTTCTCATGCTCCTTCTTCATAATTACTAAGTCAAAGTGCACAACCACCTATAAAAATAAATAGCCCATATTATTCAAGAGCATCATCAATACCACCAAGGTTGCCACCATTAAAGATTTCTTGTCATCTTACTCCACTTCCTTTTCCTAATAATTTTTTAACACAAGTAATTCTCCAAGTAAATTTTTATGTGACATTTCCATCTCAACTTTCCACCACTTTTGTTAAGGAAACTACTCCCTAACTCCATCCACTTAGTGTCTTTTGAATATGACCTCCATTGTTCATATACTTGGGGGGCATACCACCCCCCCATCAGATCATCATAGGCACATTTCTCATTATTGCATATATGCATTCACCATCTCCATATTATCATCCATAAATATCCTACCATATGTATACTCATTTGTATTCTAGCGTCGTCATTACCTGATGACAAACTCTTTTGCTTTGGTTCAAACTTGATTGTTGAGGGATTACTTAAATGAAACCCAAGCAGTGCACTTTAGGTATTCCACATTTCATTTCATCACATATTATGCATCATAAACCATCCATTCTAAATTTATTCTATGAAAGTTTGACATTTATACATCATACATCATAATAGTCACCATTATATATACACCATTTGTTTTGCACCTTACATCCTATACTACTTATCTTACATACTACATTATTCATTTATCTACATACCTTACATACCATTCATTTTACACCGTGCACTTTCACACATATTCTACATACTATACTAGTCTTTGTCCTATATGAGTCTAACATAGCATCATTCTTACATACTACATTACTAGTCCATCTACATACATACCATTTTACACATTCTACACCTCTGAATTCATATTTTACATATCATGTATTCACACATTCTATTCACCTTGAATATTGTATTTTCATTCTAAAAATAGCATATTTTCACATTCTACTCATCACATGGACATCACGTATACTATATCATATTCCACGCACCACACTCACTACTGGATGATGCAATTTAGTTCCTTTGTCCATACTCATTGTCGATGGTTTACTAATCAAATGAACATTACATCCAACAAGTGTTTATCATTCAAAATTTCCTCATGTGAAAATCATAGGTTAGTGACATATGCTTTAGGCTAAATCTTCACCTATTCTATCATTTGTAGTAGTATACACCTTAGGTTACATCACCACTTCCTCTTTCCATCTTGTAGTGATATACGCTTAGGGATAAATTATCACTCATCCTTTCATCTCATAGTGATTTACACATAGGCTAAATCATCACTTATACGTTCATCTATTCATTATATATGCTTCAACTATAAGGTTAAAACACACATCATTTTAGGTCGCATCTCATCATCAAACCTACACATTCACCACAATGTTAGACACAACATACATTACTCAAGAATTTCCCGATGACACATTCTCGTTTATGATTCATTTTTGAATGTTGAGGGGAAAAAGTGATCCTCATTAAATAAATTTCCATCTACTCAAAGGTCACGAGGATCCTATCATTCCAACTTTAATTCCATTCCATCTATCCATAACATAGTGCATAGATATCATTCCAACTTGCATTGAACTCGATACTCTTGCTTACTTGTGTTTGTTCATGGTCACCTTATTAGACATGATAATTAGCTTAATTGTATGTCATTTATCTATTTCATCCACACATTCCCATTTACATATTTTTCTAGTTGTGATCATAGATATATGTCTCTTACACAAACCAAGAATGCTTAACTTATACCCTTCCTACATTGGTTACTAGAGGCATCCACATTCGTCTCTCACGGGTTTTATTCTTTCATTTTGTAATTAGCACTTTACATTACATTCTTATACATTCTTTTGACATACTATTTATATTTCTAACATTCTTTCGGGTGCTTCATCTGAACCACTTTTTACAAAGAGATATTTGTTTCCATACTTTTTGCTATATTATTTGTTGTTGTTTTCTATTGTATGTGGGCCTTTCCCTTTGATTGGTGTGCACACTTGTTTTCTTTTTGCAGCCATGATGGCCTTGCGTGTCTTATGACATCATGATTGATGTCCCATGTTTATAGCCTACTTTGTGTGGATTAATTTGTCTTCTTATGTGTTTAAATTAATGCTTTTCTTACAATGTTTTAGCTTACACATCATTTTATATATATGTGCATGTTTGTTTACACTTATTATGTGTTAGCCTTTTTGTTTATGCATGCCTTGGTTTTAAGTAAGTGTGATGCCAAAGTATAACAACACACTTGAGACCCGATAAACCTCCTCACGAGTTTTGAAACTCCTTATACCATTAAGGAAGTTCATGATCACATATGTGGAGGTCACTTAAGTGGCCTTGATGTTACTAAGCGTATTCTTTTCCCAGCTATTCTTGTCGACCCTTAACCATGATTGTTGTGACTACATCATTTTTGTGTAAAATTCCAACAACATGCCAACCTTCATCATACACCCAGTCACACCTTACAGGTCACCCATGACCTTTGGCCCTTTTCTCAATGGGGTTTGGATCTTGTTGGAGAGATCAATCCCCATTCTTCCCAATGACATCAATGGATCATCACCGCTACTGAATACTACACAAAATGGGTTGAAGCCATACCACTCATCTCCACAAAAGCCAATAAAATATGTGAGTTCATCAATCATCACATCATTTGTCACTTTGGTGTTCCTCATCACTAATAATGGAAAACAATTCAAAAATAATACCTTGCAAAAACTTTGTGACACCTTTCGCATTCAGCTAAGTTTCTTGTCACCTTATTACCCATAAACCAACAGCCAAGAAAATCCACTAACAAAACCTTGAACAAAATTCTCATGAAAGTGGTTAACAATACTAGGAAGGACTGGCATATGCACATTCCTTTTGCCCTATGGTCATACCACACTAGTATTCACACTTCCACTACCGCTACACCTTTTTCTATGGTCTACGGTACAGAGGTTGTTATAATTCTCGAAGTCCACATCCACTCACTCCAAATTTCTCTTCATGACATGCTTAATGATGATGAATTTCATCAGGATCATTTAGCACAACTTGAGTTATTAGACGAATGCCATCTTAATGATCTTGATCATCTTCAAGTTTACCAAAAATGTATCAAACGTGCCTATGATAAATGTGTCCATGAATGAACCTTTCCGTTGGTGATTTCCTCCGAAAGAAAATCAACATGTAACTAAAGTAGGAAAAAGTAAACAGGCAAATTTTCTCCTAATTGGCTTGGATCATACATCGTGACCCATACTTATGGATCAGATTCTTATCGTTTATCTTCACTCGATGGTAAACCCGAACCTGTGCCCCTTAATGCTTTACATCTTTGACCATTCTACTATTGAATTTTAGTCCTACCTCACCTTCTTCCTCTTTCCATGCTTGTCCCTTGAGCTATCCACTTACTACGTAATCACCAACAATTAAATAAGAGTCATGTGCGTACTGTCACTTGTTATCTTCTCTTGAATATGTGTATCACGAGATGTACATAGCATGATTCTCATAGATACTTTTGTCTACCTTTAGATGAGATCCCATGGTTATTTCACCCTGATTTCTAAATAGGAATCCTATTCTTCACCTTGGTCTTGTTCATGACTTGAAGCCCTCACACGGGATCCAACTCCTTGAGTCCTAATTCCAATAAAAAGATGACTCCCTCAAAAGGACATCTTCCTCTCTGCAATCATTGCTATAAATAGACTTCTCCCTCGAAGGACAGCTATGTAAAGCTCTTGAAAAAAAAGAAGCAAGAGAATCTAAAGATTCCCGCATCGATCAACTTTTTGAAGACCTCAAGGAGTTAATTTCCTCATCCCATATAGACTTCCCACATCGATCAGTCTATCTCAAATATCAGTTCACATAGAAAGCCTTTTAGTCATGGGCTTATCCATTGTGACCTTGGATCTCTTGCCCAAAGAGCATGCTACCTCATACCATATATAAATTAACCACCTTTTACCCCTCTCACCATTCACACTCCCATTTCCTATCGCCTCAAGGGACCTCTTGAAAACCATGACATTTGGTGATCATGTGACTACTTTTCACCCTTCGAACAATCAATCATGCAATGTCTTTTAGGGTCTTACATCCATCACCTCCTCCAAGGTATGACATACTCGGTATGATCCTAACCAATCAGGTGGCTTTCTTGGTCCCTCTTATCTTTTAACCTTCTTTATTACGTATTGATTACCTTATACAGGACTTGGTCCTCGATGCTTACCTTTGGGATAGTATTCTTCTTCTACCAAAATCAAAATCACCTATACCAATTTTCTCACAACTCACCCATACCTAGCAGACCTACACTCAAATCATGCCTACGACTTACCATCTCATTTTCATATCTCCTCATATTCTTCCCTAACTTATGGGAAAACTACATCGACTGATGTCTTTTTCACCGAGACTATGTAGGCAACACTCTAAGGGCATGATGCCCTTAGAGTTTAGCTCGACCACTCTCTACCCTAACTAATTCATCTTTCATTTTCCTAAATCACATTCTACCCTACTTCACTTCCTTTTTATATCAAAAACTTGAAATTAAGCCAAACAAACGACAAATTGCTTCACATTTTTATCATCATAAAAAACATACATTTATTTCGATTACTATTTCTTTACCAACATCATGCAAGTATTATAAAACATATTAAAAATGACCCATATCATCATTCATTACAAATATTAATGAATTACAACCAAAACCTAACTCAATCCATGCCTAAAACCATGACCTGACTCCATCATGCCTAAAACCAAAACCTAACTTCATCCATGCCTACAACCTGAATCACCATGCCTAAAACCAAAACCTAACTTCATCCATGCCTACAACCTAACTCATCCATGCCTAGACCATAACCTAACTCGATCCATGCCTACAACTTGACTCCACCATGCTTAAAACCTAACTCGATCCATGCCTACAACCTAACTCAACCATGCCCAAAACCTAACTCCATCCATGCCTAACAAACCTACCATAAGTCCATCTATGCATAATAATAAAATGTTATCAACACAAACACATAATTCCCATAATCATCATCATCTATATAAATACAATATCCATATACATAACTATCAAATGTCTTGGCACGTAAGCCGGTGTATATAATCCAGTCTCTCAAAACTCTCATATACATCCTCACCATCTTCGGCATGTAGGCTAGTATATGATAAAAAATATAATAAACTCTTGACATGCATGGTGGTATATATCAAAAATAAAAACTACATCAAAATCAAGAGCCCTATATTAGGCATCATCTCAAAAGACATCCTCCACATCTGTCTTTCCTGTCCCCCTTGCCTCTTCGGCCTTTTTCGCTCGACAACCTGCTAACATCTCCCCACCCATCATGGGTAGTGGTTGGGTCCCTGCTGGTACATCAACTAGAACTGGCCTTCGTGAACTGGTGGCCTCACTCTGACCATGTCTTGGGGCTCGATGGCCCCCTATGCTCTCTACGCTATGGGTGCATGATCTAGTCCTCTCGCTAGAGGCCTGTTATGCCCTATACTTGACATACGATAGACAATATATCCCTACTACTCATCGCCTTATCCCGATAATACATGGCCTCCTCTCTTGCCTCCTGCAACCTACATACAGGTACTATCTATGGTGGCCCCATCAACCTCTGACCCTGTACCTATCCTACGGGACCCTGTCCAATTGTTGCCTATGAACTAGGACCCTATCTCGGTGCTGTGGTGGCCCCATCAGCCTCTACTCATGTTCCTATAAGGCCCAATCTATGCTCGTGCCATGGATAACTAGCTCTATAACCCTATCACTTGTGCCTATAGGGTGGCCACCTGACCACCATCATCATCTCCATCTCCACCCAAGGCCATCTAGGCCTGAAGACTAGCCACTTGTGCATGCAACTCAGCCACCTCTACCTCAAAATCAAGCTAATTTGCCCTACACCATCCCCAATTGGGTAATCGTGGTCGCTACCTCGCCCCTATAGGGTGTCTCTCTCGCACCATGAAAGTGGATAAATCTGCTACCCCGACTGGTGGTACTTCTCATAAATTAGCTACCCACCACTATTTGTATCTTTCCATCACTCGGCAACATCGATCCGTCAGTCCTATCACTTGCTCCTCCTACCCTTTGTAGGCACTGTCGGCGATGGTAGATGTAATGGCTTCTCTAAGTCGTCTCTCTCTGTCTTGGGGAAGGGTGGAGGTATGTCTTGTAGCAGCCCAAACTACCATCTAACCCTATCAACTAGGATCATCTTGTGCTCCCTGACATGGCACCCCTCTATCCATCTCAACAGTTGAAGGCCATCTATCTCATCATAAATCAGCCAGTATGAAGGATAACCCACATACGGTCTCTATATGATGTCCACTCTAGACAATCCCTCCAATAGATGCTTGTAATATGCTACATCATGTGTAGCCATCTCTTCGATGCTCACGAATGATGGGCACCCATCGCCTATACCCCACCTAAACCAATCTCGGTGGAAAGGCATCTACTGGGCATACCCACTAGCCGCACACAAACTATGTGCTCATAGGCCCAACAGTGTAGTAAAAATGTGCAACATAGGCTAAACTTGTGCGAGATGCCCATACACTCATAGCTCTTTGTATAACTAGATGAGGAATGTTGGTACCTGGAAAAATAGGTTGTATCCATCACCATGTCATGTAAAACGC
This sequence comes from Taxus wallichiana var. yunnanensis, assembly GCA_018340775.1. Classification (NCBI taxonomy): domain Eukaryota; kingdom Viridiplantae; phylum Streptophyta; class Pinopsida; order Cupressales; family Taxaceae; genus Taxus; species Taxus wallichiana. The sequence goes on from CM031234.1 coordinate 640,140,163, forward strand.
CATCGTGAGTAGGGAAATCTCCCACCCTCTACATCCGATAAAGCAGTGAAACAACACATTTCCTTTGTCAATAAAACAACTAGCCTTGTTTCCTCTTGACGGGCTAGGTACATCCCCCATAACTCAAGTTGGCACTGAGGAATGTCATGTCTTCCAAGTGCCTCCCAAACACTATTAGCGTCAACTCCTCGAGGCCTCAAACATTTTCGAGTACACTGCATTTCCAGCATCGCTAACTATAGGATCCTAAACACATTCTACAGGGTGACTGTCATCTCACCTGTCGGAAGGTGGAATGTGTTGGTCATTTAATCCCATCTATTGATGATAATGACCATCGACTCAAAGCAATTGGACTGCATGCTTGATAGCACCATACCCCAATAAGGCCCACCTCCTCCACATGTCACCACTCCTTAACTATCACCATGCGTCACAATTTCAAAAGCAGGGGTGGCACTTGTCTCTCATCCATAGCTGATCTCTCCCCGTATCCAATACAAACATCAAATTAATTTACCTTCTTCATACCCACACTCACTCTCGGGAACCTCACCTATACCCACTATCTCACCTCTTTCTTTATTCCCAACCTACCTTCCTATAACATTTCTATCTCCCCCACTCCCTCACCCACTATCATTTCCCCATACCCATTTTACCCCCACCTACACTAGGTTTTTCACCAACACACCCTATTCTACCCTTCCCTATCTCACCCACTCAACCTAGGGCCCTTTTAACCCCTTTTTCTCCAAAACTTGACCAGTTCAACTTATCTCTTATCAACCCCAGTCACCCCTTAACTGACATCAGTCACCTGTTTCATGACCGATACCGGTTTGACCCTACCAACATTGGCTAACCCCAATCGACACCGGTCACTATCGCGTAAAATACCATGACCCCTAAACCCTCCCCTCTCAAATAACTCCCTCCCGACTCTTCCACCCACCCATTCTCACCTACAATTCCCTCAACCCTGTCCCACCCCTATTCACCCACCTACCTCTATCCCTACTCCTTCTACCCAATTTACTCGTCCCACATTTCAAATTTCATTTCCCCCAAACCTAGTTTTCACCACCTGACCTCTCACCTACTCTATCTCACAAAACACATAAATGGTTTGACGTTTACCTCATCATGTTATCATCATCATGGTGGCACGTCTAGTTGCTGCACCAGTGGCCCACCGAGATCCCTCTCCGCCTCTTCCATCACCATTCCGTGACCTCCTCAAACCAATAAAATCAACCAATCTAATCTCGTGGACCAGCCTCTCTGCTACCAATCACCTGTTACGTGGCTCACTAACTCAGTCTCAAGTCACTCTCTCTCACTTCCTACCTTTTCTCTTTTTCTCTTGTCGTTTTCCCAATTCACAAAAAGACAAATGATTTGAAAAAATGTGGATTTTTCTTTTTTATAACATCCCTGACCTAACCGATACTGGTTTTACCTTCACCGGCATTAGTCACATGCCCTACCTTACCATGGTCGGTTACCCTATACCAGCATCGCTTACCCTTGACTAGCATCGGTTACCCTTGAATGGCATTGGTCACCCTCTCTTCCACATTGCCCACACTTTCACCCTATTACCCTACCCATCACTCTTTTTTCCCTCACCCAATGCTTACCCTGACCATTCACCTCACCCTCCAGGACCTCATCATTTACTACCTAACCTTGTCCTAATTTGGGCACTCATTATTTTACCCATACCTTGCCCTACTCATGTCGTGACCTGTATACTTGGACCTGGACCATCGCTAGTGACCTTTGACCCCATGTATTTGTTATACCTTGTGATACTATTACCTATGATTGTTGACCTAATGACCTTACCTTGCCTCTTGTCATGACCATTTAGCGTGACCCAACCCTCAAAGTGTACCGAACATACCTAAACATTCCTGCACCTATCTTATCGTGTTTCCTGACCATATCCTATACCTTGGATACTGGAATCACCTCAACCTTGTTTGGATACACCTATCGACCTTAGAACAATGTAGAGTTTTCTACTCTCTAACATGGTACCATTTTGTGGTTTATATGTGTGCGTGCATTTGACTATCACTACCTTTGACCCTAACCCATTACCTGGATTACCCAAGTGGACCTTTTTCCCTTTTAAACCCTTGTTGCACACCTTCCTCTTCATCACATTCACCTTTTATCAAACCACTCACCGATTTTTCGTTTCTACCTCATCGCCTTGGTTTGAAGGGGATCACCTTGACCCACACATGGGGTAACCACATCTTATTTTTGTTAGTGTCGCTTACCAATACAAGCTACCCAACAAAAAGGGGAAAAATATAGACACCAAAATTTGGTGACACTCCCCTTGGTCCCTTGATAAATAAACACCTTGAACACATTCACATAACCATAGCCCCTTTCATCCCACTATAATATTAATTTAATTAATTTAATTAAATTAGTTCATTATCCTCACAATATTTATTATTTAAATATCCTAATTGGGATAATGCCCACATATCCACCTCACCCTAAAACCTATTCTTAGTAAGTTGCCATAACTAAATAAGACCTACCCAAACCCTAAAAATCAATGCCTATATTCCCTCTAACCACTTTCCTTCCCATTAGAATAAATCTTACATTCTAATCCGTGGAGAAAATGAGCGAGATCCCAAATAATCAAGGGGATTTTCCTAGTTTAATAAACCTAGGAAATCCTACCCAAACCAACGCCGGTTACCCTTAACCACTACTGGTTAAACTAAACCACCATCGGTTACCATTTAACCCCCAAAACATCCTTATTTCAAGGTTGGAACATTTTGGAGAGATAATCACATATTTTGAGAACAAGTGACGAAACCAAAGCTACATGTAAGTAGAACCAATGTTAGTATACACATCAAAGCATCCATAGCCAGTACCTGAAGTAATCACACAGCCTTCTACCCTTATGGGAGCATCCGAGGAAGTACCAAGACTACATCAAGTTCATTCCATTTAATCACCCACCATTAGCAAACAGGCATAAAGCTCGTACAAATAGTAAGTTTTGTTGACCAGTACTTATCCATTTCTCATTTGGTAGATCCTTTTCCATCTATTACTAGTTTCTTCTCTCATTTCCATCCCCCCATCATTTACCTCCATGAAAACTTGACCATCATTTTATCCACACCCTTACATTTCCCATACCTAGACCTTAATCATTCTTGTGCATACCTCAGATCCATACGAATATTTCCATTTCCTTCCATCTTCATCTAACCTCGGATCTATCACCCAACTAAGGTTTATTGAGTTTCTGTACCACTGACCATACCGATTAGTTAGCCATAACCGTCGCTTGGTTAGCCTAAATCGATACCGGTCATATAAGATGACATCGTTCTCGTGTCTTTTACAAAAACTGAGAATAAAGCTCCTAAACTTCCACCAAATACCCAAAACTACCCAGAATCTCACCATGACCAGTACTAGTACCCTGATCAAGACATTGACCTTCAGATTCAGTCATAGCTTAGCCTGTTGTGAACTAATTTTCTTATTGTAGGTGAATGAGATACTTAAATCATTTTAATTATAATAGGATTTCCTTTATCAACATTAAATTGTTTTAAATAGTGGACTGACAGTCATCTAGGAAGTATCACACTTCCTAGATCTAGCACATGCTAGGTAGTCCACTGCATATATTGTATAACTTTTATTTGGTGGTCTTGTGTTCCATTTCATGTAGTTACACTAAGTGAAAAGGAAGCTCTCACGATCAACTGTGTATTCGAAATTCATACGCATGCAACATCCTAAAACTAGCATTTAACATGTATTCCTCCTAACCCATTACTCTTATTTATTTCATCAACATTCAAAGAAACTCTATAGAATCAGGTGAACTTGAGATGATGGTAAAAATCATGATTTATTCATTGTTTGTCAACTTGAGATGAAAATAAAAATCACTCATGATGATCTTCTCATGTCATGTTCTTGATGACCATTTCATTCAGCTTGATACACCTGGTATACAAAATGAGATAATTATCTTGAATGGGGTGGTCTTGGTGATCCTGTCACCAAATGACCATGGTGATCTGTGATCTCTCATGGATTACCTTAGTGTTCATGTTTAGAGATTGCTAGAATTCTAGAAGGTAACAATGATTCACAAAGAATGTCATTAGTCTCTATAACATTTCAAGGAAATAAGAAAGCTTGTTTCATGAAGGATAATGTTGATTTTTAAAATTTCATGGAAGATCAAAATGAAGAAGGAGATGATGACACCATTGTTAAACCAATCATCATGGAAGATATAGAGTATTTTAAAGAAGCAAATAAGATTTCCTATCAAATTCCAAACATGATAAAAAATAAAGGAAATCTTCCTATCAATTCCATTAGTGGGATCAAATGCAAAGAAAAGGGAAAATTATAAGGATCGTGCATTGTCTAATCGGATACATAACTAGTTTGGAATCAAGTTCATTTTTTCCTGCAATTGTGCTTAACTCAAAGCACAAGAATGATCTCTAGGTTCTGAAAATTCATTTCTAATACCTCTAAAATAAAATTACAAATATAATAGACGTATTTATAATTTTTTGGAATAATATTTTGAGAAAATCAAAGGTGCAAATCATGCTTTCTTTTTTCCATGTGATCTAGTTTTCAAGTTGAACTCATGGTGAAATGTTTTGAGAAAGGGAAGCTACTTCTTTGTACCTATATAAGGCTTTGTTAAGCTTCTCATTTATTTTTGTTATATTATGTTAGTGTAGGTTTGTTAAGTGCAAAATAAGTGCATGTGTACACTCTACATGTTCCCCTTGGGGCATGTATGATTTTTCATCTAGTTGTAGATATTATTCTCTCCTCCAAGTTCACTTTGCACATGTTGTAGTTGTTTTTTTTAATTTCTTTGTAGAGAACTCTCATTCTTTGAAAGGTTTTCTAGGACTTGGTAAGTCTTGGTCAATCTTTTGTGAATGTTTCAAATTTTTTTCCATGGATGAAACATATGATATTAGAGGGTTATTTCTAATTAGTAGGAAATCACTCTAGCAAATCTACCAAGGATATTAACCTTTTTGGTCATCATTAGGAAGGGGTTAAAATACTTTTAGGTTACTCATTATAACTCAAGGAAAGTTTTAAGACCCCACTAAAACAAATTCATAGAAATTCATTGGAAAATCTATGAAAATCAACTTTTGTGCTAATGGAAAATATGAAGATGGTAGCTTATTTGTATATTACGATAAGGTAACATAAAATATACTACCACCCCATAACATTTTTTAATGCTATTGACCAACACCATTTATTTTTCTTTTTTACTGGTAGCATAATTTATGTTGACAGATGATAGCATATAGCATCCTATCGACCGGTAGTATAAAAAATGATATCGATTGATAGATTATTTTATGATACTAGAAGATGGGATATAGTATGTTTTCATCTAGTAGTATAAACAATGCTACCGTCTGGTAGCATATTTTATTCTACTAGCCAAAAACATATATTATGTTGTCGACAAGAGCATAAAAAATGGCTACCAATCATCATTGTGTTAATGTGTATTTTGGGAATTTCTATTTCACGGAATGGAAAATTGACCACTAAAATTTACATGTACTTAGAAAATTTTGTGACCGGTCCTAATTCCTACACTAAAAATTATCCATATTAAAAATTTAAAAACTGAAATATTCGTGAATTAATGAAGTTATCCACTAAAATTTTCCTAGTTTTGAGTGCAATGGGGAAATGCATGGGAAATTAATAGCTAGGAATTCAGTTCTAGGATAATCATTCATTACATATGAGGCCATTCTAGTTGTCTTCACCAAGCCCATACATCAATAATGAAAGAATGTAGCACTATCATGATGGAGATAGAAAGGGAATCATATATTGGAAATTAAGATGTTGGAACATACTAGAACAATAAGGTTAATGTTTTACATTTGAATTTTTCAAAGGAAATTAAATTTTTTTAGGTGTTAATTATTTCATTCTTTGTAAACAAATAAAGGTATAGGCAGTTCATTTTGATTCCTTGTGGTTATATGCGGTTGTATTATCTAATTGAGTTTTCATATGTTCATTTAGTTGTGTAAATTATAATAAATAAAAAGAAAACACCATACAACTCATTTTGTATGACAAATGTATATTTTGATAAGGAAATTGTACAATCTTTCCCATACAAGCCATGGAATATAGCTAAGTAAGTGTGAATGCATATTGTAGTCAAAAAATCATGCACTTTACGCATTATTTATCCTAGGTCTCATACTACTGTTGAGAAGGTTCTTGAGTGAAAAAATTAGTAATTAACCACCATATTTTGTGCATCTTGTTTTATTTTATTTCATCATTATCAATATATTTTACCCATATGCATAGTCAGCTTCTGTCATCCAACATTATTTTAGCCTCGACTAGGGCACCCATGGGCATCCTGGGCCCACTAGGGGCACCCTGGTCCTGTTTGTACTTTACCAACATTTTTTGGGCTCTTTCTATAAATTTGAGATATTTATCTTTCTTTTGGTCGACCTTTTCAGGGTTAATTATGAAATTATACCAAGAAAATCCTATAAATATAAAGTTATGAGACCATAATGAGGGACCTAACATCATCTACTAGTATCACTCATCTACGTAGAATCCATCTATTGCATATGAGATCATTTGCATACACATAGATCCGTCATGAAGGAATGAGGCTAGGAAATCTACATCATGCTTCATAACGGGAAGGATTTTATTCTATTCCATACACACATTCTATTACATTTTCTACAAATAGTTATTTCTCGCTATTTCACAATCTATGACTGGAACAAGAGAAACCTAGGACATGGTCATACATACTTTCACATAAATCTTCATTAGGTCTAGATGTAGTGTAGTGCCTAGTTAGTAAGTCTGTCATAGTAGCAACTGAGGTCGGTATGACCCATTCATATGGATTTTTTTTATTTAGGGTTTCATGTTTGTTTTGGGGTCTTGTAGGTATTTCTTTCATATTATATTATTGCTAACATTTGGCATGGGACAATGAATCTAATGTGACACACAACGAAGGTTGTAGATCATCTATCAACCCCGTTAAGATCGAGTTTCAGATATTTTTCATAGACAAGGGTGCCTAGATTGCAAACCAGAGCACCTAGAGGCACCCTAGTCCTCCTCCAGGTTCTTTAATCCAAATGGATCTTAAAGATCCATCCTTTTTGGGAATCCTGCATAGTGGTTTCAACCTTGATATTTTCCAATCATCACTGTGACACTATCCTGCAAGTAATTTCCATTTCAGCTGAGTTCTTTCCTCTTCCTCCTTGCACATTAGGGTTAGCATTTATTTTTTCATATTTCTTTACTACATTTAGTTACATTTATTACAACTATTCATATCTTACATTAACTATCCATAGACTACATAGTTTAGTTAAGTTTAGTCAATCATTCTAGTGAACTCGACTATTTTCACGCTTAGGATCCTCATTTTCCTCTGTCATGGATCCCAAGGTTGTTGAAGTTCCTTTATCTAATTTACTTAAGAGATATCCCAATTACAAGTATCTTTTAAAAAATCCCTAAACACCAAGTATTTTAATGACAATACACCAGCCACATGAGCTAAGTCTTATGCTCACTTGTTGATTTATTGAACCTAGTCATCCTCCATCTAATAAACCTCTATTGGAGTCAATTCAATATTTATAGTATTTGTTTTAAGAAAAATTTAAGGATATGGAATAAACCATTACGTCTCTTATCTATGAAATCAATACCTTAAGGATGCTTCTCAATCACATGTTTGTGCTCATTTTACATCCTCTATGCAATCAATGTCCACTACATGTAATCTAGTTTAACCTCAAGACATGCCATTTCCTGAGCCTCTCATATTTGAGAATAATACTACACTACATTACATTATTTTTCATTTCCTTAGTCATCGATTGATCACTCCACCTCCTACTCTTTACTATCCTCCTTATCGATTAGAGAAATATCAATGTCATCTATATTTCAATTATCATCGAATAAATAGACATAATGATATTCATTTCCACACTTTTTCAGAAATAATCAAGCATCTTGAGCGTCAAGGTATTATTTCATTTGTTGCAAAACATCTTGTTGCATGCTTGTCTCCACCTACTATACCATGTTATGCGAATACTAGTGATCCTAATTATAATCCTTCTAAGAAAATTCTCTATCATTCTCTTATTCATTACATGCTTGATATTGATAATCCCTCACATGTGCATAATGATTCTTCTCATAGTTAAAAATATACTTCTCATATTTTTATATTACTTCCTCTCCACTTAATGAGCATCATGTCATTGTATCTCATGCACCTTCTTCGTAATTACTAAGTCAAAGTGCACAACAACCTATAAAATAAATAGCCCATCTTTTCAAGTAGCATCATCAATACCACCAAGGTTGCCACCATTAAAGATTTCTTGTAATCTTACTCCACTTCCTTTTCCTAATCATTTTTTTAATGCAAGCACCTCTCCACTTAAGTTTTTGTGACATTTCGATCTCATCTTTCCACCACTTTTGTTAAGGAAACTACTCCCTAACTCCATCCATTTAGTGTCTTTTGAAAAAAATTATTCTTACATTTCCAGAATATGGCCCTAATTTCACAAGGTCAAAATATATGAAACCATTGTCATTTCTCAAGGTTGTTCTGAATTATGCATTGAGACAATGCTTTGCATAGTGCACAATCCTTATTTACTAACCATTACAATTCCCTTACCTATATTTACTTAAGTTATCTTCTTAATTTATATATTTTAGGTAACTAGGAAAATATTCTTATCTCTAAATTTTAAAAGGACCATCAAGACATTATGAATAACTTTTGTGTTGTATATATTCTATATATGATAAAACCATTCCATATGAGCAATTGTTTGAACCTATTATCATCAAAAAGATACATCACCCTTTGAGATTCCATGAACCATGGATTATAAATTAGTGTAGTTGGGTAACATCGGATTGTCTCAATGTGTTGGAACCTGAAAATGAGATAAACCTCTAGAGAAGGATGGTTTCTCTACCTAATCCTAATGCTAAACTAATCCTAGAAAGGAAAAAACAACTATCAAACATTGATCTAATATTCCAAGGTACCAGGGAGAGAGAAAGATGCATGAAATTAAATCCTACACTACGGGAGGTGATAAAACCAAGAATAAGGGTGAATATATTCATAATGAGTGAAAATATGAAGAAAACGAAGTAGGAGAAGGCAGAAAAAGTGCCACAGTAAAAATAACATTCAAATCTCAATTTTTCATGGAGCAAAACTGATTTAAGTCCTGCAAGAAGAATCAAAGTATGCATAATATACCTACAAATACAATGGAAGGAAAGCATGGAATATAACTCAAGCTAGGGAATGAAAATCCAAAAAAATAAAACTATTTCTCAAAAGGATGCAAAATCTATTACAAAATTGACATGAGGAAAGAGTGTTTTAAAAAATACTCAAATTTAAGGCTGTGACTGAAAAACTCTCTAGAAAAATTATACAGAGTTCCTTTACATTCTAGAATGTATATGTTTTAGGAAAAATGAGGCAAATTTACAATATACATAAAGAGAAAACCTCTATTTTGTTTCACCAATAGAAAACCTATATTAAATATCTGAAAATGGGTATGGGAAGCCCTAAAAATTGACTTCCCAATGGAACTTATCTAGCAAGAAAAGACATGGGCACCATACCTCATTAAACTGGTTGTTGAGCTACTTAGTAATCCATTCATCAATGTTCGACCCATCGTTGATATTCTTGTGTTGTCAGATGGTAACATTTTTCATGTATCGGCTAGGGAACAAGTCGGCCAAGAAAAAGTCAGCCCATGAAGTGTCAGTTTTCTACGTGTCGGCCAAAAATAGTTTAATGTCCGGTAACATGTGTTGGCCCAATTTTGTTGTCACCCAATAACATGTATATGCCCAATATTTTTTTCAGACGGTAACATGTGTCGACCCAATTTTATTATCGACTAGTAAAACTTTTCCTTGTTACCAGTCAGTAACATTTGTACTACCAACCAACGGATTACATTTTGTTCTTGTGCCCAATCCAAACTCAAAAACACACCACGTTCTCCAACTTCTTCATTGAGACTTGATCATGCAACCCAAATATGGATTTTTCAAGTCATCACATTTGTAGGGGATGAAAAATTAGATAACCATTTGGTGAATCATGGGATGATATAACTTCTAGATTAAAAAGATCAGTGGCCTTGAAGTATCCATTGGGCATGGATTAAGCCTGATAATCTGAAAACTGGTCTAAAATTTGAAACATTCACCCCTGAATTGACTAAAGCAAAGCGTGGACCTAAATTTGATATGAAGCTACCTGAGTTGGTAACTAATTGTTCCCAACAGAAGGCCCTTCCTGAAACACGAAAGTGCAACAAAAAAGGAAAAACTATGTACAAACATGAAAATCATACATTTCTAATTGAAACATGCAGAGTATACACAATACTTACTACAAAAGTAGACCTAGACTAATAACAAAAAACTATGCTACAAGCATTTGGAGGCATTAACAATATAATATAATATCTATAAGGGAGACTCCACCTCAGTGACAATGCTTTAGATAGATTCCATTAATTGTAATATGGAGTTCTTCTCATTCAAACTTTGACATCTAGAAAGCATTGTTTATATTGTATCCTAACATCATGTAGGAACCACTCCATATCGCATCAAAATTTGAGTTCTTACTCAGTTTAGCCTTATCGAGTATCCCACTTCAGGACCAAGTCTCCCTCTTGGAATTTTTTGGCTTTGTATTTCTTATCAAAATAACTCTTGATCAAAGCTTGATCCTTTTCCATGGTTTGCATTGCTTGATCTCTCATTTCCTCCAACTCCATGAGTTCTACATATATAATTTCATGGGTCCAAAATCAGATATCTAAAGGTACTTGAGAACCTCCAATGCTATAAATTCAAAAGAAATGGGATTCTTAGCTTCTTTTCCATAAACTAGCTTGTAAGGAGAGCTACAAGTGGATCTCTTGGGTGTGATTATATCAAACCACAAGGCTGATCTAAGTTTTGTGTGCAAAGTCCTCTAGTTATAATCTAGAGTCCTTCTTATAATCCTCAACAGATTCTTAATTGTGGACTCAGCCTGGCCACTACCCCAAGCATAATAATTTGAAGATTTGATTAAGTATATGTTATTCTTAACAACCCAATCAGAAATATTTACTCCGAGGAAAGCTAAATCATTATTAGAGATGATAGTTGAAGGGACACAAAATTTGGTTACAATTCCCTTGTAGAAATCCAATATGATAGACTCATTTACTTCCTTCAGTGCCACTACTTATATCCATTTGGTGAAATAGTCAGTTGTTATGAGAATTAAATTTTGGCCTTGGCTTGTCTTTGGATTGATAACCACGATGAAATATAATCCCTACTGCATGAATAATTGGTCTACTGAAATTGGGTGGAGTTGAAGTGCTACTAACTTTTCTTTTCATGTGAAAAATGCACTTTTCTTGCATTTCTTAATCCATGCATGGAAATCACAAAATATATTAGGCCAATAGTAACCAACCTTCATCATCTTGAGGGTTGTTACTTGTGGATAAAACTGACCTCCAACTTCTTCTTCATGTAACTCATGTAGAACTTTCCCAATTTGATTAGTTTCCATGTACCTAAGTAAAACAATATTTACATCCTTTCTGAACAAAATGCCATCAATAAGAACATATGGAATGGATTGGATCCTGAAATACCTTCTCTTGGCCTTGATTAATTCATGAGGGAATTTACATGTTCGGAGGAAGTTCATAATATCTTGATTCCAATAAGGTGTGGGTATAACATCAAATTGTTGTTATCAATCATCTTGGAGCACTACAACAGCCCCTTTTTCATCCTTTGAGTTTGTGTGTTGATTTAAGGCTAGTTGCTCACACAAGACCCTATGTCTAACCAATTTGGTCACTTTTATCTCTATATCACACTCCATGACATGGGTAATCCAACCTTCCTTTTATTTTTCAAATTCTTGTTTAGGAGAAAATCTTTATGTAGACACCCATAATTGGATCAAGAAATTTCAATACTTAAATTGCACTAACTATCCCCTTCCCAAAAATTGATGACATTTCATCAATAACGGACCATTTGTCTTCTATCATTATTAATTAATTACATGTAACTAATTAATTGACCCTCTTATCACTTAGGATGTCGATTAAGGACTTTTATTTAATTAATGTCCACTTCTACCTAGGTCAATTAATTATTCTTAATTAATTATGACTGCTAGTCAAAATCAATAAATTACCATTTATTGACCCATTTTCCACTATTAAATCCCCTAAATCATACAAAATTTTCTCTAAAGAGCCTAAAAAGCTTACTCCTAGCCTATTAATTAATTATCTTTTAATAATTAAAATTACCCCAGCTCCCATAAAATGCTAACTAAAGTACTAACTCACAAAATAACTCACCTAGCTTTGGTAAACAAAGCTAAAGTTACTTTTCTCTTTATCCCACATTTACTAAATCTATAGCCTTACTCCAACTGGTAATATATATATAAGAAACCCCTCTCCTTATCTTTCTTCTTACACCTTGTGTGCATATAGCATAAACTATATGCATTTTTATCTTGAGCATTTCTTCATTAGTTTAATCTAGCTTCTTCATCTTACATACACACTCTCAAAATTGAGTAATATGAGAAGATCCAAAATGGCATTTTAACCATCCTTTTTAGATTCCATTCTCAATCCTTGAGATCAAATAACAATCCACTTTGAATGATAAATGGTCTAATTAGGTTCCTTTTTTCATAGAAATCTAGAGTGTAGAGATTATCTTAGTATGTTAGTTTGATGTTGTTCAAAGTTGCATGCATTATAAGGAATTATCCTCCATAAGCTCTTATCTTGATGGTTCATTGTTAGATTAATATTACTTTTGAAGCTATGTAGATGCTTAGTTTCAATTTGAAATAGCTTAATTAATAAAACATGAGCACATTTGGCACACCCGGTGGGATGGGTCCATAGTCCCTTAGCATTTAATGTCAAGTTTTATTAGTTTATCTCAAGTTTTTACTAACCCTAATCATGCACATGTTAAATATTTTGAATTCATTAGGGTATTTTTTCAAATTTAAATGTGTTGAGTCCTTTTTATAGGTTTAATTGTGATGGGTTGTCATTAATTTGAGCTAAACTAGGAAATATTTGACCGTTTTGAAGTTGTTTGTGTCATTCTTCCATATTTTTGACATCATTCCATGTACACATGCAAGTGTTAGAATGGGTTTCACATGCACAATTAGGGCCGCATGTATGTTTAATAGGGCATGTTATTTATCTTGGAGTCTGTGCACATGATTTATGTGTCACGTAGGTGCTTCTCTTGCCACACATACATTGCATGTTTGTTTTACCCTTTGTGTTTCTATGTCATAGCCTATGCATATGTTTATAACTACGCACAAGTTCTTCTCATGCTGCACATGTGTTGTTTTGTGTCTTTACAACTGATTCTTGTCGACCCGCACATACGTAGTTATGTCCACATCCTCGTCTCTATAGCCATGTGTATGTTCTATTGTTTGTGTTTCTTTAGTAGTGCGCGTATATGCTTTATGGTTCGTGCATATGATGTTATTGTGTGACAAGTGTCATAAGATCCGCGTAGGCACTATCGTGTCCACGAAGGTGTGATCATTCAAAGTTTGGTACACTCTTTTAAAGGTTTTGTAAAATTTGATCATTTTTTTACTAACATCTTCGAGGGTTCCTAAAGCTAATTATTGTTTGCAAGATATAATGATTCATGTGTTTTTATAACTTGATTAAATGAGTTTAATTAATGAAATTATTTTCATTTTCTAGGATAGAGTTATGTATTCTCTTCCCTCACACATTCTTGGTGATCTTGGGAATCAGAAAAAACCCTAGGCTTTTTCCACACTTTCAAAACACTTCATAAAATTTCTTTATTAAGGGAATGAACGAAAACTAGGTTAAAACAAATTTATTTACACTTTTATTTCACAAGTGCTCTACATTTTTTTACACTTTTATTTCACCAGTTGGAATTTTCTAATTGATTTTTAGCAAGAGCAACAAAACATATATCTATTAGTCATATAATCTTCCCTACTATATCAAAAAATATATGAGTAGACCAAGAGACTCAAAGGGTAGATTCCTTCCAAAAAAATCTTCACAAGAATTCATAACATCCTCTAGTCAAAGTAAGGAAATTGATCAAGAATTGGAGGAACCACCATCCCCTTTCAGACAAGAAACAAAATTGCCATTTTGGAATTCTTAGATCAGATTACACGAAGGGAGTATAAATTTTAGGAGAAGGCTTATTACCCAAGATCCATTGAGGGAAATTTTTTTTCTCAATTGAATAGTCAACCTCCTACTCTTGATTTTTCACCTTCCCAAAAGCATACGACTTACCACATTGATTGGGATGAAACTTCAGAAAATATTTTTGAAATGGCACGAACAGCTAAGGGAGTATCTAATAGGACCTTTACTTATCCAATCCAATTGGGAGATGATGACACATCAATGAAAAATATCTCACCTACACATTTATTTACCTTCAGAGGGATGTCACCTAAAGATCTTGACCAATTTCTATTTGAATTCAAGGTGCTATGTCAGACCTATGATTATAAAATAGATATAAAAAGTCAAGTTATTTCCACCCACCTTGAAGGATGCAGCAAATGAGGTGGTTCATGGGATTAACATCCAACTCTATTAGCACTTGGGCATAAATGGAGACTTCCTTCCTAGATAAATACCAAGATTATTGCAGAGGGAGAAATAGGAAGGAAGAATTCTTAAAAATCAAGAAAGAAGAGGACAAAAATATAGAAGACTATTGAGATAGATTCCTCTTTGTTAGCAAAAGATGTGATTTTTGCTTACAGAGGAATTAAGTAAAACCATTTTTCTCAAAGGTTTAGATGACGAATCTAGAGAATCCCTTATCTTGATAGGAGGGGGAGACATTGATCAAATAAGAATGGATAGAATTAAAGAGATCTATAGAAGTTATTCCAGAACAAGAGGTGGACATAGGAAAGGAAAATTAGTAAAAATTTGAATCCATATATGAAAAAATAATGGATGAGTTAGCATACTTTAAAACAGACATTTTAGTGTAATTAACCTCTACTATGGATGGATTACAAGCTAATGTAAATTCCAAAACCGAACCATTGGCTATGTATTGTCATAGATGTAGGAAGAAGCATGTATTAAGAGATTGTCCTTTAGATAAAATAGAAATGTGTCTTATACGTTAATCTAAAGAATATGGCATTGATTTTTGTTCTTTGCTATCTATCATTAAAAATCAGCTTAAACAAACCAGTGCCACATCTACAACTAAAGAATTGAATTTTGTTTAGAGACAACCTAACCAAGGGTAGTTTATGCCAAGATCAACTCCTAATCCATGGACAATGCCATGGGCTACTCATGTAATACCAAAAATTGGGGACAACCACCTTGGGTACCTCAACCAACTTGGAATCCTCAAGATTGGGTAAATCAAGCCTAGTATGCTCGGGGACATCAACAACCATGGGCTGGTAATGGAAATCCTTATGCTTTGTCACAACCTATATGGAACCCTAATTATTCCTAAGGAAGAACATATCCAAATCAGAATCAATAGGCCATCATGGGATCCCCTACATATAATTCACAAACTGAGAATGTAGCCCAAACACAAATGCCAAAGACACCAAAGAAAAACCCCAAAAATAAACAAATAACTCCTGTTTATGGAACAGAAACTGAAAAATCAGTTGATTTACATGTTATGGATTGTAAGGATATTCAAACTAGATCTAGGAAAATCATTAATAGTCCACCCCTTATAATCACTGAAATGACAAAAGAAAATTAGAACCCTAGTATTGTTGTACCAAAAGAGGATATAAAAAGAAATGAAAAGGAGCCAGATAGCAACACTACTAAGACTCCATTTCCTGAAAGATTCAAAGAAGATATAGAAATAAAGGAGTCTTAATTGGTTCTGGGATTAAGGAAACTAAATATTGAAATACCAATGTTACAAGAAATTAAAGATATTCTAGAATTGAACAAATTGATCAAAATGTTATGCATGAAAAATCCTAGAAGAAAGAGACAGTATCCCAAGACTATCAAAGTAGATGGGAAACTTGCTTATTTATTAGCAATACAACTATTAATTCCAAAATACGGAGATCCTGGAAGTCATGTTATTTCTATCTCTATAGGAAATAAGGATGTACATAATGTTTTGATAGATTTGGGAGCTGCTATCAATGTAATGACAGTGGATACTCTGAAAACATTACCATTAACGGGTATACAACCTACTAATACCATATTGCAAATGGAAGATCAGTCTGTAGCAAAACCAGAAGGAATTATTGAAGATGTGGTGGTGATGGTAGAGTCATGGGAATATCTATTTGAATTTCTTATATTGCAGCCAAAAGGTAAAACATTGGGTTATCCCATTATTTTGGGCAGACCATGGTTAGCTACAATTAATGTTTATTACAGATTACAGGTCAGGTGATATGACAATATCGAATGGTAAGAACTCTAAACAAAGTTCCTTATATCCTACCGCATAACCTTTTACTGACAGTCATGAACAATTATGGGTTGATTCTCCTAAAACTAATAAGAAAAAATTTTCTTCTTTAGCTATGATCACATTACAAGATCATGTAAGAGAAGTAGAAGAGATGATTAATCCACCATTGGATGAGAACTTGTTATCTTCGGTGTAATCACAAATAGTTCCAAAACTCATGTACTTATTTTCAGAAACCGCAAAATTAGTTCCGGAACATACGGCTATAGTTTTGGAACCACTACAGTTAGTTTTGGAACCACGACAACAATAGTTCTCTTTGATTGAAAATAATTTCACTCTAGAGGAATGAGATTTCTCATGGGGAGAGGATGAATTAGTAGCTTCAGTTTCAAGTACATCAGGAAGTGGTGAAGAATTTCTGGAAAGTAGCAGTGACGAGGAATTTGGCTTGCAAAGAGATAAGTATCATAATTCTCATTACTATCCTTTTTCCAGTATTTTGTCTCAAGGAAATTTTAGAGATGTTGCTACATACCATATGTTGTTACCACATGCATGTCCATTAAATAATTTAATGAAACCCTTTCCACAAATTATTTCATCACATATTGGAACCAAACATGTTGAAATTCAACCAGGTAAAACTTTAAACATTAATAGCTGGTTGAAGGATGATGAAGAAGCTAAATTGTTTGATGTTCTAAAAAATCATACTAAAGATTTTTCTTGGGATTACAAAGATATGAAGGGGATTCATCCAAGTATCTGTACTCATCACATCTATATTGAAAACACTAAACCAATTAGATAGCCTCAAAGAAGGATTAACCCAGCTTTAAGGGATATAGTCAAACAAGAAATTGAAAAACTATTACAAGTAGGTTTCATCTACCCTATCTCAGATAGCCAGTGGGTATCTCCTCTTGTAATTGTTCCCAAAAATAATGGAAAATGGAGAATATGTGTTGACTATAGGGAACTAAACAAAGCCACAATGAGAGATTATTTTCCCTTACCATTCATAGATCAAGTCCTAGATAACCTTTCAGGTAAACAATACTTTTCTTTCTTGGATGGCTTTAGTGGGTATAATCAGATCAGAGTTGTTGATGATCGGGACAAAACTACATTTACATGTCCATAGGGAACCTTTGCGTATAGAGTGTTACCATTTGGTTTATGCAATGCTCCTGCAACTTTCCAGGGTGTTGTACTTGTAATCTTTACTAATGTAATAAATGATTGTGTTGAACTATATATGGATGAATTGACTGTACATGGGGATAAATTTGAAGATACTTTAAGAAATCTAGACATATTTTTAACAAGATGTGAACAACACAACCTATCTCTTAGTGATGAAAAATGTTTGATGATGGTGGATGAGGGAATTGTATTAGGACACCATATTTCACAAAAAGGAATTTAGGTGGATAAAAAAGAATAGGATGATTTCAGATTTACCTATCCCTCAGACTCCCAAAGATATCAAATCATTTCTAGGACATGCTGGGTACTATAGACGCTTTATAAAATATTTCAGTAAAATTGTTGCCCCCATGTTTAATTTTCTAACCAAGGACTATGAATTTCTTTGGGATGAAAAGTGCCAACATGCTTTTGAAGAAATTAAAAACAAATTAATCATTGCCCCAATATTAAGAGGTCCTAATTGGGAAAAGCCATTTCATATCCAAAAAGATGCCTCAAATTATTCCATTGGTGCGGTATTGGGATAAAAAGATGAGGAAGGAAAAATGTATGCCATTTACTATCTTAGCAAGAATATTACTCCCACTGAAAAGAATTACACCACTACTAAAAGGAATTTCTTGCTATAATTTATGCAATCAATAAATTCAGAAATTATATTATAGGGTACAAGATATTTGTACACACAAATCATTCAACAATTAAGTATTTAATGAACAAACCAATGGTTGGAGGAAGAGTTATAGATGCTTATTACTTTTTCAATAATTTGATATTACCATTTTGGACAATCTAGGTAAATATAATGTGGTAATTGATTTTCTATCAAGACTAACCACCACAGGGGAACAAGATCGAGTCAAGGATAACTTTCCAGATGAACAACTATTCTTGCTGTTGATATGCAAACTTATCTTGCAATAGGGAAGTTCCCTCCTTCTTTCACTAAGAAACAAATAAAAAGTTAATTAAAACTAGTGCATAATTCAAATGGATAAATAGAATTCTATTTAAGTGTGGTCCTGATTTTGTCTTGTGCAAGTGTGTAAGAGAGGATGAAGTCTTTGACATCCTCACGGGATGTCATGATGAATTAAGTGGAGGACACTATTAAGTAAAAGAATAGATCATAAGATACTTGCACTGGTTATTATTGGCCATCTCGCACAAGGATGTGAAAAGATATATCAAGAGGTGTGATCCTTGTCAAAGGATGGGACAACCAACTTTCGCCAATGAAATGCCTCTTGACCTCAAGTTGTGGTTGAACTATTTGAGAGATGGGGATTGGATTTTTTATGTCCCTTTAATCCTCCTTAACAAGGGAAGGAATATATTCTTGTTTGTAATGACTATGTGACAAAATGGGTAGAAGTGCAGGCATTGACAAAGGCCACTAAGGAAGCAGTTGTTGATTTCCTTAGGAACAAAATTATGATCAAGTTTGGAGCACCAAGGAGCATAGTTTCAGATCAAGGACCACAATTCATGTCTAATATGATCCAAGATTTCACAAAGTATTACCAAATCAATCATAGGAAGTCATCTCCTTACCATCCATAGTCAAATAGAAAAGCTGAAGTAACAAATAGAGAATTGCAGAACATCCTTACCAAAATGGTTAAATCTGGGAGAAAAGATTGGGTAAAGATACTACCTGAAGTTGTCTAGGTGTATAATACAACTTGGAAAACTACAATAGGGCTTTCACCACATGAATTAGTCTATGGGAAAAATTCCTTGTTGCCTATAAAATTTGAACTTGGACATTGAGGACAACGGTGAAGGTGGGCATTGAATTAAATACAGGTCAAAAAGAAAGAATCCTTCAACTCAATGACTTAGATGAATTAAGGTTGGAAGCACTTAAATAGATAGAGATGACTCAAGAGCAAAGTAAGCAGTGGCATGACATACCTATCAAGAAAAATCAATTCAAACTAGGAGATTGGACATTCCTGTTTGACTCTAAGTACCAACAGTTTAATGGAAAATTGAGAACCGATGGTTGGGACCTTATCAAATTGATAAAATTTTTGACAATGGTTATTTTTAGTTACTTCCCATTGATGGCAGTAGTAGAACCCTCTTGTTAAATGGACATAAGCTGAAACTCTAGAGGAAGCCTCCCACTAAGAATGAATTTTTTGAGGAAGATTGAAGCAGACAAAGAATTTGATCATATGGAAGAACTTAGTTCTTCCAAAATGATCAAATAATTAGATGATAGATCAAGAATAAAGGGAAGAAGATGAAAACCAAAAATGGCATCTTCTTCCCAAAAAAAAAAATTAAAAAAATCTCTCAAGGTCAATTGAAACCCAGCAAATGGCGGTTGACCTCTTTTTGGCTAGTTCAACTAAAGGAATTCTTTTGAATTCCATCTGTCTTATCTAATCATGTTTTGTTCCACTTTTAGGAATGACGAGTCATCATAGCAAAAGGCTTACATCATCAAGGACGGTAATTATGTCTTTTAACCTATTTACGGTTGATTAAATGTTTGCATGTGTGATGTGACTTAATTTAAAACTAGGTATGATGAGTCATCTATTTATACATTATGATTACAAGTGTGTAATCATAATATTGATTTTGATGGAATAAGTGGTGGCACGGTTATCATTAGTAGTCATTATTGCAAACATCAAGTGAGATAAAGATTCAAGAAGTATTTTCAGGAAGGAGCAAAGTGAATTGTGAATGTATTCTAATGCAAAGAACAAAGAATTTAGACATTCCATAGCTAAGAAGTATTGTTCCGTAGCTAAAAATAGAGGTTCTGTAGCCAAGCCATTAGTTCCAAAGCTAAGGAGAAGGCCTACAACTAATTCAGATGAAGTCAAGGAAGACATAACTCAAGCCGATATGGGGATTAAGAAGAAATTAGAACTAGAGGATGATTCCCAGCTACTTATAGATGAAGAAGTAGCATCCATCTTTGAGCATGCAGGATGGCTTGAATTCCTGAAGAAATTTTGAAGGCATAATGAAGAATTGGTAAGAGAATTCGTCATAAATCTAGAATAGTCTAGGACAAAATTAAGAAATGTCTTTATTCCTTTTTCTATAAATACTGTAAGTAATGTGTCTAGAGTACCCATTGTTCATGTCCCACAACCTATAAAGGGGACTTTGAAAGAACTAGTTGAAGTCTTGCTGCAAGAAGAAGAAGATGAACCCCAATATATCTATAATAAAAAGAAAATTATAAAAGGGGTCAGAAGGGCTAGCTTGCCCAAACCCTTTGACAGGGTTGCATTTTGGATAGTAAAATATTTAACCTGTGATGGTCAATTTGAGTCTATGGGAAAAGAGGTCTTAAAAATGCTCATATATCTGAAGTATGGAGCCACCAAGCCTAAATACATAATAAACCTCCCAGGGTTTTTTTTTATTCCATTTAGACCATGGCTCAGAGATATTCTTGGGGTGTTGGAAAAATTAGACATCATGGTCTAATTCACTTGATATGCCAGCACCATTTCTTGTCAAAAAGAATGGAGAAGAAATTTGGGATAAGTTTCTTGGCAAGTTCAAGAAAAACCCTAATATTATCAAAAGGAAAATTCTAGCCCCATTCTCTCCTTCAGCTAATATGGAAATTGATTCCCTTGTAAAAGGACAAAGGGAAATGGAAAGAGAAAACATACCAAGGAAAAGAAGGTTGGTGAGGAAGATAAAAACAACAGAGCCTTCTGTACCTATGAAGGAAATTCCTCCTTCCATAGTAGCTTCAAAAGAACCAATATCTGTCTCTGACGGTGATAGCTCACCCACACAAGAACTAGAAAGAACAAAGAAGAAGAATTTCTAGAGGGAAATTCACTACTAGGCATGTTGAACTTCCCCAGATAAGAAAAAGTCATAAGAGGTCAAGGGGAACTCCAGAAGTAAGGAGTGAGCAGGAAAGGATGGAAGAGGAAGTTGCTGACATTTTGGGCAGCATGGCCATGACTCCACCTGAGCCAAGTCATGTTGAAATGGATAGAGGAGAAGAAATATTTGATGATCAAGATTTTCAGGAGTTGGCTGAACCTTCAATAGAGCCACATGAAGAAGAAGAGTTCACATCTAGGATAACAAAAGGAAAAATTCCTTTAATAGAGGAAGAACTCCAAACTCCTCAAATAATTTCACAAGAAGAGGAAAGACAACAACTTAAACAGGCTCTGTTCTTTTTAGAGAAGAGCTTATTATTAGAGAAAAATATGAGGAATTGGACTCCCTCAAACGTAAATTGGAACAAAGGGAAACACTCATTAATGAGCTAACAACTCAGCTTGTAACCAAAATTGAAGAATTATCAGCAACCAAGAAGTAGCTGATAGAGAAAGAGGAAGAGTTCCAGACTTCCAAAAAATAGAGTGTTGTGTCCATAGCCTTTGCATAGACTGAGTTGACCTATTTTCCACTGAAAAAACAATGGGATGATATTTGCAGAGAGCTTAGAGAAGCCAAAACATAAAATGAGGAATTAAAGACCAAGATGGAGGAAGAGATAAAGGCAAGAAAGGAAAGGGAAGAAAAATTTTATAAGGAGGAAGGAAATAAATATAAATGTCTTGCCAAAATTCATATGGTCTGTATTATGAGTGAGAAATTTCTTGCCTGCAGGAGACCTTCTCCTGCATATAGTGTGTTTTTGGAAGAGCAGTTCATTCACTGGTAGTTGTCAAGAATTACATGTGGGCTTCCACATGAATTACAAGATGAATCTGAATTCATGGCAGCTTACTCTCTATCCAACCCTAAATAGAAAAATCTCCTGTGTGAATTTTATCTTTGCAATTATATGCTATAGAAAAACACAGGATTTATGATTAACTTATATGTAGGGGAGAGCCAACTCAATGCATTTGTCTCTCTTTTGCAAAACCAAATTACATGGAAGAAAAGAGAATTTGAATTTTTATTAAAAGCTAGCTCAACATTCTTCTACATGAGAGCTCATTATGGTAAACCTTCTGCCTTCCTCACACATTTTAGAACTCTTGCCTTTGATAAGAGATTCAAGACACATTACCGTTGCTATTCTGTAAAAGAGTATTGATGCCTTCACCTCCTATGAGGAGAAAAAAATTGAAGATATTTATGAAGGATGCTAAAAAAGGTGGGAACTCCTTACTTGTTGCTTTGAAAAGAAGGGAAGTAATTTCCCCTACAAATCTGATATGGAGTTTAGAGAGGGCCAAAGCATTATGCACAATAATTCCCCAAGTCAATGAAACCTATAGCCAAATATGGATGGGAATGCGAACAGGCCACCTCTACTTCTCACCCCCATGTCTCCTTGGTAGAACAAGAGAACCTCAAGACCCTATTGAATTTGAAAAGTGGGAGAGGAAAATAAAAAAGGAGTTGGGTACAGTACATTTGAGCTTAAGCATTGGAAAATTCAGTTTCAGCCATTTGATCTAAGCAATCAAATGGAATGCAGAACATATGATCCTACTTTTTAAGAATGAGTTTGTAAAGGGACTTAAAAACAAGTAAGTCTAGGGGAAATGATGAGGCCAATATATGTCTGATTAATGTATAATATATGATCTCATCATACTCTCCTTTTGATTAAGTTTGATTGCATTGTGTGACTTTTAGTTGATCTAATATGAGTTAGGATGTAACTATCTGTCTTTTTATTAATTGTGATCCTAATGTTAAAAACTCTGAAATTCCTAACATAGTGTGTGTTTAAATTTAGTTTTGTAATAAAGAAGGTCTAATCAGTTGAGGAAATGAAGTAGGTGGCGTTTAGTATGTTTTTGATAGCGTCTGATCCTACACAACTTAGTTCCGGAACTTCTAAGCTAGTTCCAACTCCATCACACAGTCATCATTTAGTTCCGAAACTTTCGGACTTAGTTCGGAACTCCAGAATTTAGTTCCGAAATTTTTGGAATTAGTTCCGAACTCTTGGTAAGAGCTCAAGACTCTCACAAATATTGGTTCTTAATAATTTCTTATGGTTCTGGAACTTCTCCAAAGTTCTAAACTGATGGGAGTTATCTATTTTAAACCACATCCGGAAATTTTGCATCTACAATCATGAAGGATGAGAAGATTTATGAATGCAGATCTAGGAAGAGTTATCCTACAACTATCTGATCAACTACCATCCGACTTAGCATCTATTCTGGGTAAGATTTGATTTCATCAGAATCATTGAGATAGTTGGTATTGTAAAATGTATATAAAATCATACCTACATTAGATAGAAATAGAGAATGAGAGATATAGAACAAAGAAAAGAAATAGATTAAGTATCCAGATCCAGTACATTTTTTAATACTGAATGTTTTCATCAATAAAATATCCATTCTGATTTGAGAGAATTCTAAGTTGTTAAAATCTTGATTCAAGGAGGAGAAAGGGCCCACTCCCCCAAGGACCAAGATATTCATTTATTTGGTATTTATATTTCTTCAGCAAATAGCTTAGATCTATTAATTTTGTATTGCTTTAGTTCTTTTAGTTAAATTCTATTGCATCATTGTTCCTGCAGGTTATTTAGATAAATTTTTATATTTCTTGAAATTTTTTCAAGCATTTTAATCTGAGTGTTTACCTTCAAAAGGAAGTGTGTTTATTTTCCAACAGCAAGTGTGTTTCCTTTTTGCACGGTGTGTTTACTTTCAAGAAGCTTTCAGTGTATTTTATTTTTGGCAAGTTTTCATAGTTTGATTTGAATAAGGTTTTACCAAGAAGACCTCAAGACATTAAAGAGATCCCCTAGAAAATATAAAAATAGTTACAGTCAACTACTAGATCAGTTAAAGTACTCTTATTGCATATAGATTTGGACACAACCCTAGTTTGATATGACATCAACAATAATTTGATTAAATGAAGGGAATGATGACACCCATCACTTGCCCCTGTTCATCCAAAACGTCTCGATCCGCATGGTTTGAATTTCTTTGTCTCCCTGTATGGATTCATGAAAGATTTTTCTTTCATTTGGTTGCCATGATCAGTCCTTTCCTTTACTCAAGGATCACATTGAGTCTAGATATTGTTTTCCATTCCTCTGTCCATGAGAAATAATTTGTAATTTGGGTGTAAATTCGGGTTTCTCCCCTTCCTTTTGTTTTTCCATAGTCATGTTTTCCTATCAATTTTTGTCCCAACATATGTGGAAACGTGGTCCTTTTTTATTGGATGTGACCCGGTGGGTCTTTTTGGTGAAATTTTCCACTTTTGTCACATTTGTAAAAAATACCAAATTGGCCCCACGGCCCCGATAGCATCTAATTGGTTATTCAGCAACTATGAAGCGGTAGGGAAAAATTCTTACTTTGACCCCAAGATGGAAACGTGGCGCTTTTCATGTTACAAGTGGGAAGGCAGGTCGGCGGAACATTTTGAAGTTTTTTCCCTCTATGTATGAGGAAGAAAATTTATGAAATAACCTACAGCTCCATTGGGGCCCACATTAAAATTTAGAAGTGGAGAGGCGAGTTGTCAGGGCATTTTGAAACTCTAAGGCCTGCTTCAATGCAAATCTTGTCCACGTGGATGGCCGACACTCATCTGAGGGTCTGCCTCTTGGTCCTACCTTAGTAGTTACACCAAGGAGACATGTGGAGGCTTCCTCTGGCTCCTCTCTAGACCTAAAATTTTGAATAAACTTTCTAAGGCATGGGACATGTGGAGGGCCCGTACCTGTTTAGGGACCTGCCCCTGTACTTTACTTTTGAAAGAGCGCCGAAGGGAAAATTAGAGGTTTCCATTGGATCCTACCCATAATTAGACTTTTCAACGGTGAAGAAACTTTCTCAGACCATAGGCACGTGGGACCTTCTACTGGTCCTTAAACATTTTCAACAAATTTTCTGGCTAAGTCACGTGGTGAGCCCTCGATTGTTTAGGGTCTCTACTTTTGGGAACCATATCAAACATGCACTAAAGAGACACGTGGAGGCTTATGCTAGTTCCTTTTTATACTGAGACTTTTTCAAGGGCTAAAAGTAATTTTCTTGGGCCCAGGGCACGTGGAGAGCCTGCGCTCGTTTGAGGTCCTCCTCTAAAATTCATCTTTTAAGTTGTGCCGAATGAACATGTGGAATCTTCTACTACTTTCTCTTTTCACTTGGCCTACTCAAACTCATAGTGTAGGTAATGTGGGATAATCTTTATATGGAAAGTCATTTCTGAGAGGCATGAATGTAGGCATCCATGCAAGGGTCATCATTTTTCAAGTTGTATTCTCGAGGGTGAAAAGGATTGCTTGACAAATCTAGTTGTGACAGAGAGCAACTCTGAAAATGATTGAAAAGGGGACTTTTCACATGACAGAATAAAATTATGGTTAGAAGAATTGTCAAAAATTTGGAGCATGGCATCCCATTCATTAGTCGAGGGTCTGAGAAACGTGATCCATTCATGATTTTTCCGCTTCGATAGCCTTCAAGTGTAAATTTGTTAAACATCACTTTTATGAGACAAATTGGTAACAAGTAAAGGATCCCTTGAATATTCTTCTTTTTGGGGAAATTTTGGGATGAGTGAGTGAGTGAATTGTATAAATGCAATGAAAATAATCTTACAAAAGGTTGGGGTTTAATTATTATGAGAAAATTTGAGAAACCCCATCTTCACGAGAGACCATCTAGAAACTTCATTAATCTCTTGTTTTTAGATTTGATCACATCAAGATGGTTGTGAGTGTACAACCATTGACAAGCTCTAAGACTATTCAAGAAACTTTCCCCTACTGATAAATCTAATAGATCTCGAATTAATCTATGTTGATCTTGGGAAAATTTGTGTCTTCTTTTATTTCAGAATGTATTCAAATGGTTTTTATGTTTTTGTTGTAATATTTTGTTAAAATCCCTCAAAATCACACAAGTATATCATCCTTGTGATAGTTTAGTGGCATTTGCAATTTCATTATTAGAAGAGACATCATCCTCTAATGAGATAAATAATTTAAAATCACTTTCTGTCATTTTGTTGATAAAGATTGTTTGTAAGCCTTTAAGTGTATCTTAGTCACGAGGAACAAGGGGTCTTTAATTTTTAATTGAGTATTTATCTCAAGCCTTCATCTTGAATTCTCAAATATTTTTGAAACCGTGAAGATCTGGGGCTCAATTGGTGCACAAATTCTGGTTGAAGGAATATTTTGGCTATTCTATAGCATTTTGTCTCATTAGTCTTCCAATTGTTTTAAAGGTTCTCAAAAATTTGGTGAAATAAACTTCATCTTGCTTAATTCCCACCAAAACTTTCAAATAACCATGAATCCCACTTGAAGTACCCTTGTTTGTGCTATGTATCCACAAATGAAAAAACTCTACTACCAAAATATACACAAGAAAGTAGGTTTTTTAGTGTCTTTAGTAACCTGAACCTGGTTTAGAAGATATCTCCATTCTTTAGAAGTGAAAACTTGTGAGAATTAAATTTTGGGGAATTGATCATATTTTCTCAAGCTTCCCTTGAAAATTATGTAAAGAATGACTCTTCATGTCCTTCACCAACAAATGTTACAAAATGGGTCTTCTCACCTTGGTCGAAAGGCACGACATAAAGCAGTGAGGATAGATCAAATCCTTTTATATGGTGTTATCCATTTCTCTAATGCCCGAGTGACAAATAGCCAGTTGAATCTCCTCCCTAGCTACAAAACAACTCATAATATGATTAGTTTGTCTCTAAGTGTCTTTCTAATTCTTTGATGTTGCTTGGCCTCCAAGGGAGAATCAATTTGGATACCAACACCATTTTGGCACCGTTGTCGGGGACTATTTGAGCATGAGACCTATTTGTGTGATAAAAACACCATTTTGGCACCATTTAAGTGATTATTTGTGTGGAAATAACACCATTTTGGCACCATTATCGGAGATTATTTGAGCACCGGGACCTATCTCACCTGTTCATTCAAAAATGTCTCATCCACATGGTTTGAAGTTTTCTCTATCTCCTGTATGGATTCATGAAATATTTTTACTTTTATTTGGTTGCCATGATCAGTCCATTCCTTTGGTCAAGGATCACATTAAGTTCAAATATTATTTTCTATTCCTCTTGTCCATGAGAAAGAATTTGTAATTTGGGCATAAATTTAGGTTTTTCCCTTCTTCTATTTTTACACATGTTTTCCTGTTAATTTTTTTTCCCAATATCTATGGAACCGTGGTCCTTTCTAATTGGATGTGACCCAAAGGGTCTTTTTGATGAAATTTTCCACCTTTCTTACATTTCTAAAAACACCAAATTGGCCTCCGTGGCCTCAATAACATCTAATTGGTTATTCAAAAAATGATGTGGTAGGGAAAAAGTCTTACTTTGACCCTGAAGATGGACACTTGGTAGTTTTTCATACTACAAGATGGAAGGCAGGTCGGTAAAACATTTTGAAGTTTTTTGCCTCTTTGTATGAGTGAGAAAAGTTATGAAATAACCCACAGCTCTGCCAGGGCCCACATCAAAAGTTAGATGCGAAGAGGTGGGTCACCGAGGAATTTTAAACTCTAAGGCCCACTTCAAATCAAATTTGGTCCATGTGGAGGTCCAACGCTCATCTGAGAATCTACCTCTAGGTCCTACCTTAGTAGTTGCACGAAGGAGACACGTGGAGGCTTCCGTTGGCTCCTCTCTATACTTAAACTTTTCAAGCAACTTTCTAAGGCATGGGACACGTCGAGGGCCCGTGCCTGTTTGGGGACCTACCCCAGTACTTTACTTTTGAAAGAGTGCCGAAGGGACACTTGGAGGTTTCCACTGGATCCTGCCACTAGTCCTTAAAATTTGTCAACAAATTTTTAGGGATGAGACACGTGGTGAGCATGTGCTTCTTCTGGGAACCATATCAAAAGTATGCCAAAGAGACACATGGAGGCTTTCGTTAGTTACTTTTTATACTTAGAATTTTCAAAGGCCAAAAGGCAATTTTCTTGGGCCTAATCGTCATGGAGAGCTTGCGCTCATTTGAGGTCCCACCTCTAAGCTCCATCTTTGAAGTTGCACCAAATGAACACATGGAAGCTTCCGAGGGTTCCTCTTTTCACTTTTCTTACTCAGACTTGTAGCATAAGTAATGTGGGATAATCAGTGTATGGACACTCATTTCTGAGAGGCACAAATGTAGGCATCTATGTGAGGGGACTCATTTCTCAAGGTGTATTCTTGAAGGTGAAAAGGATTGATTCATAGACTCAGCTATACATAGCCACCTGAAAATGATTGAAAATGGGATTTTGTGCATGATATAATAAAAGAATGATTAGAAGAACTGTCAAAAATTTGGGGCATGGAATACCAGTCATTAGTTGAGGGTCTTAGAAATGTGATCAGTTCATGATTTGTCCACCTGGTAGCTTCGGGTGTAAATTTGTTAAACGTCACTTTCTGAGACAAATTGGTAACAACTAAAGGATCCCTCGAATATTTTTCTCTTTAGGGGGAAAATTTGGGATGAGTGAGTGAGTGAATTGTATAAATGCAATGAGAATACTCTTATAGAAGGTCGGGGTTTAATTCTTACTAGAAAATTTGAGAAAGCCCATCTTCCTGAGAGACCATCCGAGAAACCTGTTAACCTCTTGTGTTTTAGATTTGATCGCGTCAATATGGTTGCGTGTGTACACCCATTAACAAGCTCTAAGATTATTCAAGAAACTTTCCCTACTTGATAAATCTAATAGATCTCGAATCAATCTGTGTTGATCTTGGGAAAAATGTCTCTACTTTTATTTCGAATGTATTCAAATGGTTGTGATGTTTCTATTGCAATATTGTGTTAAAATCCCTCCAAATCACATAGGATCTCGTTCTATAATAGTTAAGTGGCATTTGCAATATCATTATGAGAAGACCTTTAACCTATAATGAGACAAACAATTTAAAGTTACTTTACTTGTCATTTTGTTGATAAAGATTGTCTATAAGTCTTTGAGTGTATCTTAGGCATGAGGAACTAGGGGTCTTTAATGTTTAATTGAGTCTTTAGCTCAAGCCTTCGTGTTGAATTCTCAAAGATTGTGTGAAACCATGCAGATATGGGGCTCCATTGATGCACACCTTTTGGTTGAAGGAATATTTTTGCTATTCTGAAGCATTATGTCATTAGTCTTCCAATTGTTGTAAAGGTTCTCAAAGATCTAGTGAAATCAACTTCATCTTTCTTAATCCCCACCAAAACATTCAAATAACCATGAATCCTACCTGAAGTACCCCTGTTTGTGTTATGTATCCACAAATGAACAAATTCTACTACCAAAATATATAGAAGCAAGAAAGTTTTTAAGTGTCTTTAGTAATCGTTATCCATATTTCACCCCGGGAAAAATATTCATCAACCATGACCACCGCCTTGAAAGAATAAGAGAGGAAACATTTAAATCTTGCAAACAAGTTGCGAGAGGGACTCTACAATGGAATGGTGGGGCCTATAAAGGTTTAAATTACCTGTGCGAGAAGCAAGAGGAGAAACGGATCTGTCATGTGAATCCATGTCTTAAATATATTTGAAAGACTCAGGAAGGCTCTAAAATGAAAAATATGAGTCGGGGAAGGAGGCCGAGCAGCACTATCATAAGAACCAGTGGCTCGAGGAGAAAAAAAATGATGAAGTTTCAAAGTTTTTCAGGCTCGAGACCATTCAGGAAAGAGTCCAAAATTGACTATGTATGGAAGAGCCAATGGAGAGAGCCAAATTTCCTAACAACACTTCTCCAAATATGAATCCAAAAAGGGAGGATCAAACAAGTGTTGCATCTCCATGTGTCCCAAGTTGGAGCGGAGGTAGGTCAAATGGTCAATAGAGTCAAAAGGCGGCAAAGGTGGGTCTAAAAAATTGGCTAAGTATAAAGTGCAAGCAGAGGTCACCAAGTGTCATCTTGGCACATCTCCAAGATTTATTCCAAAGGAAGAGATCCAAATGAGTGCAAACTCTCCACATGGTTCGAGAACCCCAAAATTTGCGGCCATTGAAAAATTCTTCGGCCAAGTAAGAAGAAGGTAGGTGTTTGGCTTGGCGCAAATCAAAGATGGGAGCCCAAAGGCGGGGACTAAAATTTGTGCCGATTCACCATGTAGCCACAGGCTCAAAAAGGTTAAAAGGGACCGTTGAAAGGTCCACAGACTGCAGTGGCTACCAAGTGTCAACTTGGATCTCCTTTAAAGGAAAATTTTTAATCGATCTTTCAAGTGAGCGCGGTGCCTCCACGTGTCTAGTCTCAATAGGGGACAAAGTCACTTGAATAGTCAATGCATGGGGTAGGCCAGCATAGGCTACCAAGTGTCTAAATGGTGATGATTTAAGGATTGAATAGAGAGAGGGTCTCCAAACAAGTGCCAAACTATCATTTTTCCTAGGTCAAGAGATGTGACCCCGCTAAGCAAAAGAATTGGCCAAAAGCATATAAATTGGGTATGAAATAGAGGAAACACCACGTGGCAAGCCTAAACTAGCAGCACTAAAGTGGGGCATTGGGGGGAAAGATGGTTTTTGCCCCTTTTTTATTCCAAAAGGTGTAAAAGTTGTAAATTAGGGCACAACTCTGCCGAAAGGAAAAAGTCAGCATTTGAGCTTGAGTCAAGGTCAAAGCAGGGAGTCGGATGAAAAGGTGGAAATTTTCCTTTTGTCAAAAAGGCACAGAGGTAAAATTTGAAGTGCATCTCCCACCAACCAACGGGTTCCACGTGTCCAAGTAGAGTGTCATGGCCGCGGGAATTTTACGAGTTTTGCATTTTACGAAAAGAGGGAAAAAGATAAATTATGGACTGTGAAACCTGATTTTTCCCTAATTTGGCTGCCACGTGCCCCATATTGAAAAGGAGACCTATTTTTCAAACCATTTTCCCACCCATTTATATAGACCTGATACAAACTTCGAAGGGGCATATATTTCGACTCCATGCTTGAAATATTGCAAATATTACACCATTGAAATGTCTCGATGCCCTCAACCCCATGGAAACATAAAAACCCATTTTCACAAGGCTTGGTAGGTATAAAATGAAGAAAAGTCTTCCAGGCCATTAACATAGAATCTAATCTCTTTATCTACCAGATCTTATTTGATTTGATCCATTGGGAACCAAAAGTGACATATTGTGGGAAGATTTGCAAAATGCATTGATATTCAATGGTTGATCTTTCAAAATGGGATTCAATGTGTATCTAATGGTGGTTGGAGAAGGATTCAAATTTTCTCTCTTCTCTCTCTCTTATTATTTCTATATAATGTAACACTTCCTTTTCCATAAGGGGACATTTTTTGGGCATAGAGAAAATTTTCAAATTTCTTTTCTCGATGCCATTTTTGAGAAGTGAACCTTCTCCTACACTTAGAAAATGCATTTGTTCCTCTATTCTAGAAATGTAATGGTCTCAGCACCTTCCAGAGAAATAAAGACATTTTTTGTGGTGTTCTTCAAGCCTTTGCATCATCTTGTTGTTTATTCATGCCTCTCCCTTTCAGATTTATTTTTATGTGCATGTATTTCACATTTTTAGGTGTAGGATGTTGTGTTTCATGGAGCTTGATTGCGAATTTGATGATCTAGTTTGTGTTACTTCTATCGACCTCCCTTATCTACATTTTCTCCATTTCTTCCTCCCTCAATAGAATGTCTTGCTTCCTTGCTGGTGTATCACTACTTTAGTGTAGGCTCTATTTTCCCTCTTTCTCTCTTCTTGGTTCCTTAGAATGGTTAGGATAGGTTAGATTTAGTTTTCTTGCACTTGAGTAGCTCATGGCAGGTAGTTTAGGAACAAGAACTAGCTTCCTCCAAAGGATAATCTCAGGTTTACAAGTCCCACAACTTGAAAGATGATCTAATGTTATGAAAATCACACCAAATGGCTCTTCCTTAGAAAATAAGATCTATAAAACTCGTTTGGGGTTGCTGTGATTTTACAAAGAATAGTAATTGGAACCTAGTTCAAAAATATCTCCAGTCTTTAGAAGTGACAACTTGTGAGAGTTAAATTATGGGGCATTGATCATATTTTCTCAAGGTTCCCCTAAAATTATGCAAAGAAGGATCTCTTCATTTCCTTCACCAATAGATGTTACAAAATAGGTCCTCTCACCTTGGTTGAAAAGCATGACTTAAAGCAGTGAGGATAGAACAAATCCTTTTATATGGTGTTATCCATTTCTCCAATGCTCGAGTGATAAAGAGCCAGCTGAATCTCCTCCCTAGCTATAAAAAAACTCATAATATGATCAATCTGTCTCTAAGTGTCTTGCTAAATATGTGATGTTGCTCGACCTCCAAGGGAGAATCAATTTGGATACCAACACACCACTTTTACACCCATTTACATTCATCATTGCTTGAGACTAGATGGTAAACATTGCATGTGTTAGTACATCTTCACATCTTGATACCCACGTAAATATGTCTCATTTATAGCTAGGATTTTTCATCATCAATCTTCATTTTAGGTGTTACTTTGCTATCATCATCTCAATAAAATTTCAATACATATATCTTGTTTCTAAAACTTGGTTTAAGTTTCAAGATTGTAGTGTTACGCTTGCTCGCACACTACTAGCAACTCGGTATATTTTTTT
Organism: Taxus wallichiana var. yunnanensis; assembly: GCA_018340775.1. Classification (NCBI taxonomy): domain Eukaryota; kingdom Viridiplantae; phylum Streptophyta; class Pinopsida; order Cupressales; family Taxaceae; genus Taxus; species Taxus wallichiana. The sequence goes on from CM031234.1 coordinate 640,173,609, forward strand.
TTATCTTCTTTCAAAAATTACCTCAAACTTGAAAAGTGTTGTTTTTAATTTGGTAGTGTTGTATCAATCCTATTTTGATGCTAATATATTACTTTTCTTAAAATTTTGAGTAACATATCTAAGTGGAATTGTTGCATTGTTCACACTTGTAACTTCAAATTTTTGGGACTTATGACTTGTTTGTATATAAACAAGTTTTAGTATACTTTGATTGGAGGTCACATAAAATTCTTGTTAATAATAACCCATTTTTTATCTTAAATTTGACTTAAGTGTTGAAATTGAGTTGATCATCTTGCGTCGAACTACCTTTGAGACACATTTGCACAAGTAACATTTCCTGTAGATTGGATTTATGTTTCAAACTTGTGTGATTGTTCCTTGTGATTGTTCATCGTGTATACTTATGTTTCAAGGACAATAATTTTCATCCTTTATTATCCTTTTCACTCACAACTTTTTATCCAAACCTTTTTGGATTATCTAAATTGTGTTATCATGATATATGTTTTCTTTAGAAACCCTTTGGAAAATCACACAAACATCCTTTATAATTCATGAAAAGTATAGTTTGTTGTTCTTGTGTTTCTTGAATCGACATGGAACTTCCTTACATTTAAAGGAATTCAATCATACAATCTAGGTCTAGGCATTTGGACCCAACAATGCCAACAATGACTTATTATTGCAGGGTTCCTCATAATTATGACAATAAGGTGCCTAGGTTTAGGCATTCATGTCAAAACATGCCTTTCACAACTAAAACTTGATTGGTTATTCATTCTAGAGAACTCAATTAGGTACCTTGTTCCCCAAATTCATCTCATAGTCGGTGGTATTTTTGGATGCTTCTGCCCAAATTATTATTTGGTTCTCCCTATATATTCTTTTGATTCTAATCCAAACTATTCTTCTAATTCATCTCAATCTCTTGAGGATTATAATACAAACCATCTTTCAGATTCCTCTCAGTCCTTTGAGTTTCATTCAAAAAAATTTATTCTAAGGAGTATCCAATCTCTTAAACAATGTTGTCCTCCTCTAAGGGTTTGTGTCACCACAAATTCTACCCATCATTCTTATACTTTGCTCTTGGGTCATGATCCTACCTTTCTTTATAAGACCCCCAACATAATTATAATTTAACTCTTGAGTTGTGGTCCTCCCTTTCTTTACAAAGAACCCCATAATACTTTTAATTAGACTCTAGAGTTGTGGTCCTCCATTTCTTTGGAAGACCCCATTGTACTTGTAATTCTTCACTGAGGCGTGATCCTCCCTTTCTTTGCACCTGACCCACTTTATTATTCATCTAATGTGACTCATATGTCATAGTCCTCCCTTTCTTTGTAGGACCTCTTTTATCAGTCACCTCAACAATGAATTACTCCATTGAATATCTGTGTGACTCAAATTTCCTCTAATCAACCATCCAAGTCTACTCCTATATCACAATCTACTAACTGGTTATGTGACCATATTTCTTTACCTGCATTATGTTGTCTTATAGGAAATCTAGTAATGACTTCTTCCAAATCCCAATAAAATCCCATTCGTAAGACATCTCCATCCAAGTATAATTCATCTCTTGAGTCATCTTCTTCTATCAATAATCAAAAAATAATTTTACATATTACACATGAGTTAGACTAGTTTCTTATAATCCATCTACCACGATCGAAGCACGATAACCCATACCAATCAATTTCTTTCATAATGAAGAATAAATTAGAGAATTCATGGGGTTACACTATGACATACCTCTAAAATACTATGAGAAGGTATTATCTTTTGACCTCGATACATTCACATATTATGGGGAAGACGTTGATTCCTTTCGTCGAATAAAATTGAAGATCCTAAGACCATAAAAATTTATCCTCTTCTTATTATTCCATTTTCACCATCCCCATTACATGGAGAAACTCCTTAGGTATGTCATATATCCCTACCCTATGTTCTTATCACCCAATTATTCTTTACATATCACAATTCCTCAATCACAATATTTCATTGGGTCACCTCTAGGTATCCCTTCATCTTCTTCTATATGTGTGCCACCTCCTAGTATCCCTTCATATTATATTTATGGGTCACCTCTGGGTATCCTATTTTATTCCATCTTGGGGCCACATCCTAGTATCCCTCATCTTTTATCTATGGTACACCTCTTGGTAGCCCATCATCTTCTATGCAAATTGGATCTAGACAACTTTCTGATCACTAAGATGTTGTTTGGGTGAGGTGAGAGCATACGGTGGGAAGAATTAGATCACCATGATTTAGTGCAAAGAGAAAGAAAAATTGGCCCTAGAAAGTGCTCGATACTAGTAAGTGAGGATCCTACTACACTAGTTTACTAATCACAACAATTTTATCTAGAAATGGAAACAACTTGCAACAAGTAACTCAAACAAAATAACTTGAAATGATATTGCAAATAACTCATAATGAAATTGAATCATAGGCCTCTTCGAGGGGTATCCTCCTTTGAGAAATATCAATACAATATATTTCTAGATGCCTCATTGAGCCTCAACACCTTCTTATATACTAATTCCTATCCAAGAAACTACTACTTCCCACATATATGGGATTATTCAAATACATTGAAGGGATGACTTAAAAAGCATATGTGTCCAAAGTAACGAGTCTACTATAAATAAAATAGAAAGGTAGGAACAAAGGTTCCTAACAATGGAAAAGTTGAAATGGTGGCAAGAGGAAATGTTTACATTGATCGAGGAAGGAATTATAAGTGTTGGTTTGGTTGCCATGACATTTTTTTTATAATTTTACATCCTATAAATTTAGCATGACAATAGTTGGTTCTTACTCAAGAACTTATTTTCAATTAGATAAAGGAAAAATGGATAAAACATGAACCTCATTTATCTCATGAGGGATAAGACTAGCTCCTTATATTGGGAAAATAGAGTCAGCTAACACACACAAAATACAAGAAATAAACACAATAAAGAATAATATAAACAAACACATTACAAAAATAGAGCCACACAAGAAAGGGAAACAATCCACAAAATAGAGAAAAACAAAATAAATTTCCTATGGTACATGGGGTGATAAGCCACTTTCACCGTAGTACTTTTACTCTTTTTGAAGTTACACATAAAAGGGTAGCATTGAATGATTTTTGTTTTATAAACCCATTAACTAGTAAAATGAGGTAAAACCCCTTCCTCAACCTCTTAGGAAAGATAGGTATTACGAGAGGTCTTCAAGTACCTAATATGGATAGATCGTTTTACTCTATTCCCTGAAATTCCATTTCAGATTTCCAATCTATTGTTACATTCATTTGTCCTTTTAATTTCTTATTTTTGGTTTTTTCACTATCAAAAGATTGATTTCTACCATTATAGGATCACCATGTTCACATTTTTCCTCATGCTCTCCATTAGGATAAATATCATAATTAGTAGTGTTCTCCATGGTTGTTAATTCTGTGAGATTATTATTTATATATATTTTTGAATTTTCAACATCATCATATACCTCTTGAAAAAATTCAAAAAGACATCCATATGATATTTAATGATTTCTTTTTATTTATATTCATCATGAATGCAATATTCTCCAGAAAAATGTGAAAGAGGACCCATTTTACGTTCACACTCATTAACCAATGTTTCAAGAGGAACATTGAGATCTTCTATTTGTTCCATATTATTATTGAGAATTTTTACGTAAAATGTATAATCAAAACTAGACTCATACTTATATTTCATATTCATAGCATAGGTCAAGATTTCATGGCTTAGTTGAGGGTCTTCAGTTTTTTCAACAACCTTTAAAATCTCTTGCACATATTGCTTATTTAAATATATCTCATACTCACCTTCATATTAATTTTAAAAAACTTCATATGGGGTCTCGAGGAGATGATTGGAAACATGGAAATTACATGGCCATAACTCATTTTAAAAATCTTCTATCTCATGATCCATATTTCTTATCATTGTGTGGTTATTGTATAACAAGTCAAGACATACCAGATATTCATAATTTCCAATCAGAGAAATAATATCCATGCTGAATTAAAAAGGTAACCTTGCAATTTTGGATACATCAAATCATCCTCATGTTCCTTGATTGGCTATTTCACCGTCAGGATCTCTTCCATGATGATAGGAAGTCTAATTTTTTTTTTGAAGTCATGAAATAGTCACAACCTCTTGAATCTTGATACAAAATTTCTTCCTTTGTGTCATATCCCTTCTAAACAATATATTTCATCTTTCTTATCAGATTAAACTTATCCAGGGTAACTTTGACTAGTATTGTCTTATATGACTAGTCCATATTTATATCTCCACAAATTTATCTATAGAATATTCGACTAAATAACATTTCATATGCACTTGGAATGTATACCGCTAGTATTTTGTCATTGACCTTATTAGGAAAGTCTAAAAGTTCTACTTGAGCATTGTTAACTAAACCAATGAGAGGTAATTATTTTATCTCTATAGATTATCTGTGAGAAACCACTATTAAGAGGGTGAGACCACTAGCATGTGAATAATTTGGATGCATGATATTATTTGAGGCACCAAATTAAATAACATAGTTATTAAATTTGTATCCATTGGTTAGCAAGTAGAGGCCGAAGGGGTTAATTTTCAAGAATAGGAAGATGTGGAGGAAAAAATATTCTAAGGTAAAAATTAATCATATTTGGAATTAACTCTTTTCTATTGAGGTTTTTAAAACATTACTTCTAATTGATTCCTTTGATAAATTGGACAAGGTTATCAAATTTCTTAGGATGTGTCCCTAAATACTCAAATTTAGAAATTTGGAGCTTGGAAATATTTACATATTCAACTATGAAAAAATTGTACTTAGAGGAGGCTGAAGGTGTAGATGTAGTTACAAGAGGATGACTACTTCTTGGAATGGAATTGATACTATTTTTATTCATATCATTAAATTTGAATGTATAATGGGGGTAAAACTTAGAAAAGGACAGTAGAATTACTCATGTTAGAAGAGGTGTGGAATTTTCATATAATTTAGGATTCTTCTTCATTTATTTCATGTGAGAGGGTAGTGGTGATCTCTTTTTGTTGTTGTTTTCCTACATTTATCACTTGAGGATATTTGAATTTACAACAATTATCCTTCACTTGAGCCTTTGAACAGGTGAACACCACATAAGAATTAATATTCATATGATCAATAGTTTCATCATATTTATCAACCAAAGAATGGGTATATTCACAAAACCAATTTTTCCGATGATTGAATCTTATCAATGGTTGAAATTCCCTCATCATTTTCATATTCAATTTCATCTTTATCATATTATTCTTCGTGCCTTTCTTCACATCTAATATTAGTAGGAGGTGATTCAAGAGATAATATTATTTCTCCTCCAACTATTATATTTAAATTCATATTTAGATTTGGATTTCAATAACCTCCTCTCAAAAAGGTGGATTTTCCAGTTCCTTCTTAATTAAATCACATCATTAGCCAATTGTTAAATAAGAGAATTAGTCGACATTATTTGGAGGTTTGACCTTTTTTTATTACTGTTTGGATTCTTAAATTTCCCATACAAAATAAGATAATCTTCTACTTTGATGGCATTTTCTTGGGAATTTCTATGATTTTAAGATTAATCTCTCCAGAGGAGAAATACGACATCGAATTTTTTTGAATTTATAAAGAATCACCTATTGTTATCATCAGATGATGAAGCTTCCACATGTATCAAATGTAAAACAATATATTATATCATACCACAAATTCTCTCATTATTTGGTTCGATTATTTATTAAATGGGAATAATTGAACACTAATTTATTGATATTATTTAGCTTATTTAAAGCTCTCTTCAAATTTAGTTCTAATATTATTCTAATTTGTGATGGATTGAGAGGGAAAGAGGTAGAACTAATCATCTTCTTTATCTTGTAGTGATTCCACAAAAAAAATTATAGAAACATATTCATGTTCAACTCCATAAACTCCACATGAGGTGATGAAAGTTGCGTGATGTTCTTCATGATGTTAAGTGACATCACCTTTGAATTTGGGAAAATTTGTTTAGAATCCCTTCGGTAATTCATGGAGAGGTGGTGTAAGAGAAATTAGATGAGTATTACTTCGTCGCAGAATAGGTGGTTGAGGTTATTCCATTTCTTATTCAGTTTATTCTTCAACTTCTTCTTTTTGGTGAAGAATACGTAATGGTGGTGCATCTAGAGATTTAAGTGGAATCTCAATTTTATTTCTTGTTTTATCACTCAATGTATCGGATTTAGATGATGCCTGAGAGAAGTAATATCGATTGTTTCAGATATGATATTATTTTCTTTGAAGATACTAAAAATTTGGATGAAAATAACCTCTCAATTTATCCAATTTTCCGTATCTTGTTTTATCCACTTGTGAGAAACCCCATAACAAGAATGTGAAAGGACATAAATTTTAAAAATAGTAGATTTTAAGTGTCAATTTTCAAGGTTTTTTTACTTTTTTGGTGGATTTTTAATTTTTATGGATTTTTAGTAATGCAAGATAACTCAAGAAAATTGTCTAATTATATATCTTTCTTCATTTCCTTTCAATCTTGCTAAGACTTTCCTCAATCCTAGTATCCCTTTAAAGATACAAGTCCTATATAGTATACAAAGAACAACAATGGGTTATGAAAAATAATGGCCATGATAATACCACTTATGTATTTCCTACTTTGAGAAAAAAATCAATTCCATAACCTATAAAAATCCTCAAATTTACTAACACAATATTTGGAATTAGGCCTTCCTTGCATAGCTACAAAGCTACAAGTAATATATCGATAACTATCTCCTATCGTGACTAAACCAAGTAATGAAATCCTAATAATATTTTAAAGGGAAGGACTTAGATGGATCCCATAGAGTTTCACTACTTGAAACCAAGTATAATGCCTTCTAACTGAATTGTACTTTAAATCCTAGTAGGGCTTCTATGACATCCTAGAAAGAATAAAAATCCTATAAATATAAATACCTTAATCTTAAACCATATATTTTATTTAGTATGTTTCAATCCACAAGCTTCTTGAGTAAGAAATATTCCAAAAAAGTCATAATACTTCATATTCAAACTAATTACTCTCCTACTTGAGTGAGAAAATTACGTTCTTAGTATCCTCAAGTGAAAATTTTATAGAAGAAAATATATTAACCTTAATCATGCATATTATCCTCCAAACACTGTTATTTTCACCCAACACATGTAATTAAACCATGCATTTATCTTGTTATATAGAAAAGAAGATGTAACAACCTGATTTTCTTGAAGAAAGAAGTCAAGAACAACACTTTGAGTGGTTTCCAATAAAATAAAGTAAAAAGCTGCATTTCAACTCCAATCCACTCTTAAAAATTATTTTAAGTAATGATAAAATAAAATATCTCGATTTCTTAAAAAGAGATCATTCTTATCAAAAAAGATACATGATATTGTTCTTTACATGGAGATATCAATACTATAAAGTCCTATTTTTGTAAGAACAAAACAACTTCTATCGCTCCTCAATTTTTACTTCAAACACTCATTATTCGTAGAGTTTTCCTCATGATAATGATATCCCCCTAACTAAATTTCTTTATTTCTCCTTCGCATTTAAACATCTTTCTTAAAACCTAACTACTTTTGGTTATTTTTATGTTGTGCACTAACATAACAAGAAAGTATCTCTTAATATTTTAATAAATGTTTTACTACTTTGCACCATATGAGTTATTTTAACATGGATAGAAACCTAATACACTCGTAACCATCTATACCTTCATCATTCACTTGAAAATTAAAAAAATTCCAATACAAGTTTAAAAATTAAAATTTCACTCTTGGGTGGGAAAGTGAGCAACCTTAAAAATTCAAATTCTTGAATGTCTAAATACCTATCGAGCTTCCTAATCCCTATAACTACATTCCTAAGGTGGTCCAAACTAAAATCTTCATTATCCTAGCTTATTCATGTTGATTCTCCTACATCATTTGGTATATCTAATTATTAAGATTTTTGGATCATTCTAGGGTACAAGATAACAAAGTCGACCCATGGTGAGTGCTAAAAATATTTGGTGAAATAATTTCTCACAAAGGGAAAATTAGGGGTTTTCCTAATACTTGAGGAATAATTCCATCTGCTTAGGAACGGGAACCTCCATTTATTGAAAATAAGAAATATTTACACTACTTTAACCATTGTGAATGGTCATAAAACTAGGAATCACACATGAATACTACACTAATCACACGTGGAAAAGGAGGATAAGGAAAGGTGTATGTATTGATAGAGGGGATTAAGTGATAAGGGGTTTTATGAATAAATAGAAAGATGATTTTATTGAAATAAATACACAATAGTTCCAAGTTATCAATGAGAAGACACCATGTCAAGGAAAGAGGAAGAAAACACAAAATAAATCCAAGTTCATTTGCATAATATTGGAAAAGTAAACATGGTAAAGGAGTAAAGTTGAGATGGAGAGGAAAACATAAAATAATGTGACATTTAATTGTAGTTTCTTACTTGCAGTAAGACAATCAGATCTATCAACCAAGTAAATATAATGGTTTGAAATGGATAATCCATTCCAATTTATAGCCTTATAATTTGTCTCTTCATCTACCCACATGTGACCTTTCATAGTCCCACCACTTTTGAACTTTAACATTTCTTTACGAAAAAAATAAGACCCTTTCTTATTAATGATACGGGAATTTTACAATGAAAAATTACAATTGTCACTTACGTGAATAGGATGAAAGAGTCATAAAGTAAAATTTAAAATGGAGAATTAAAAATTAGAGAGAGGTAATGGAAAGAGGAGGGAAGGGAGATAAGTGGAAATTTACAAATGAGAAATCTCATGCTAATGAAGACTTTAGCTTCGATGGATCTTAAAATATTTTCATTACTCTTCACCATGTGTTGAACCATAAGACTTAGATTGCAAACACTATCATTTGTGAGATATGGACACAATTAAAACCATGGAATAAGTGTAAAATAAAATAATGATATATTCATTTTTTGTGAACTTGAGATGACAAAGTAAAAATCACTCATGATGATCTTCTCATATCATGTTCATGATGACCATTTCCTTCAACTTGATACACCCGGTATGCAAAATGAGATAATTATCTTGAATGGGGTTATCTTGGTGATCCTATAACCAAATGACCATGGTGATCTGTGATCTCTCATCCATGACCTTAGTGTTCATGTTTAAAGATTGTTGGAATTCTAGAAGGTAACATGATTCACCAAGAATGTCATTAGTCACTATAACATTTCAACAAAACATGAAAGTCGGTTTCACGAAGGAAACTTCATGGAAGATCAAAATGAAGAAGTAGATGATGACACCATTGTTAAACCAGTCATCATGGAAGAGATAGAGTATTTTAAAGAAGCAGATCAGATTTCATATCAAATTCCAAACATGATAAAAAATAAAGGAAATCTTCCTATCGGTTCCATTTGTGGGATCAAATGCAAAGAAAAAGGGAAAATTATAAGGATCATGCATTGTCTAATCGGAGATACATAACTGGTTTGGAATCAAGTTCCTTTTTTCCAGCAATTGTGTTTCACTAAAAGCACAAAAATGATCTCCATGTTGTGAAAATTTGTTCCCAATACCTCTAAAATAAAATTACAAATCCAACAGATATATTTATCATTTTTTGAATAATATTATGAGAAAATCAAAGGTGAAAATCACGCTTTCATTTTTTTCCGTGTGATCTAGTTTTCAAGTTGAACTCATGGCGAAATGTTCTGAGAAAGGGAAGCTACTTCTCTATACCTATATCATGTTTTGTTTATCTTCTCATTTATTTTTTTATAATATGTTAGTGTAGGTTTGTTAAGTGAAAAATAAGTGCATGTGTACACTCTACATGTTCCCCTTAGGGCATGTATGATTTTGGTCTAGTTGTAGATATTATTCTTTCCTATAAGTGCAATTTGCACATGTTGTAGTTATTTTTTCAGTCTTTGTAGAGAACTCTCAATCTTTGAAAAGTTTTCTGGGACTTGGCAACTCTTGGTCAAGCTTTTGTGAATGTTTTAAATTTTTTTCCACAGATGAAATAGATGATATTAGAGGGTTATTTCTAATTAGTAGGAAATCGCTCTAACAAATCTGCCAAGGATGTTAACCTTTTTGGTCATCATTAGGAAGGGATAAAAATACTTTTAGGTTACTTATTATAACTCAAGGAAAGTTTTAAGACCCCACTAAAACAAATTCATAGAAATTAATTGGCAAATCTATGAAAATTGACTTTTGCGGTAATGGAAAATATGAAGATGGTAGCTTATTTGTATACTACGGAAAGTTAACATAAAATATGCTACCACCCCATGACATTTTTTAATGCTATTGACCAACACCATTTATTTATGCTTTTGAATGGTAGCATATTTTATGTTTCAAATGATAGCATATAGTATCCTGTCGATAGTAGTATAAAACGATATCACCGATAACTTATTTTATGATACTAGATGACAAGATATAGTATGTTGTCACCTAATAATATAAAAATTCTACCGTCTGTTGGTAGCATATTTTATTCTACTAGCCGAAAACATATATTATGTTGTCCACTAGTAGCTTAAAATTGGCTACTAGCCAAATGTGTTAGTGTGTATTTTGGGAATTTCTTTTTCACGGGAATGGAAAATTGACCACTCAAATTTACATGTACCTAGAAAAATTTTGTGACCTGGTCCTAATTCCTACCCTAAAAATTATCCAATTTAAAAATTTAAAAACTAAAATATTTGTGAATTAACGAAGATTATCCACTAAAATTTTCCTAGTTTTGAGTGCGTAATGGGGCAATGCATGTGAAATTAACAGATAGGAACTCAGTTCTAGGATACTCATTCATTACATATGAGGCCATTCTAGTTGTTGTCTTCACCAAGACCGTGCATCAATAATAAAATAATGTAGCACTATCATGATGAAGAGAGAAAGGGAATCATATATTGGAAATTAAGATGTTGGAACATACTGGAACAACAAGGTTAGTGTTGTACATTTGAATTTTTCAAAGGAAATTACATTTGTTTTACGTGTTAATTATTTCATTCTTTGTGATCAAATAAATTTATAAGCGGTTCATTTTTATTCCTTGTGGTTATATGCGGTTGTATTATTTAATTGTGTAAATTATAATAAATGAAAGGAAAACACCATAGAAATCATTTTTAAGACAAATGTATATTTTTATAAGGAAATTGTATAATCTTTCCCATACAAGCCATGGATTATAGCTAACTAAGTATGAATGCATATTGTAGTAAAAAACTCATGCACTTTAGGCATTATTTATCTTGGTCTCATACTACTATTTAGAAGGTTCTTGAGTGAACAAATTAGTAATTAACCCCCATATTTTGGTCATTTTATTTTATTTTATTTCGTCATTATCAATATATTACACCCATATGCGCATCATCTTTTGTCATCTTAGAACGTTATTTTAGCCTCGATCGGGGCACCCGTGGGCATCCTGGACCCATTAGGGGCACAATTGGTCTTATTTATACTTTACCACTATTTTTGGACTCTTTCTATCCATTTGAGATCTTTATCTCTCTTTTGGTTGGCGTTTGCGGGGTTAAATAGGAAATTATACCAAGAAAATCCTTGACATATAAAGTTATGAGACCATAATGAGGGACCTAACATCATCTACTAGTATCACTCATCTACAGTTTCATCCATCTATTGCATATGAGATCATTTACATCCACATAGCTCCATCATGAAGGAATGAGGCTAGGAAATCTACATCACGTTTCATACGGGGAAGGATTCTATTCTATTCTATACACATTCTATTACATTTTCTACAAAAAGTTATTTCTCGCTTCCTCACAATCTGATTGGAATAAGAGAAACCTAGGACATGGTCACACACACTTTCACATAAAGCTTCATCAAGTTTGATATGTAGTGAAGTGCCTAGTTAGTAAGTCTTTCATAGTGGCAACTAAGGTCAGATCTGATCCATTCATATGGATTTTTATTGTTTAGGGTTTCATGTTTGTTTTAGGGTCTTGTAGGTATTTCTTTCATAAAGGATTATTGCTAACATTTGGCATGGGACAATGAATCTGATGTGACACACAACAAAGGTTCTAGATCATCTATCAGCCCTTGTTAAGATTAGTTTCGAGATATTTTTCATGAAAGGGTGCCCAGATTGTAGACCAAAGCACCTACAGGCACCATAGTCCTCCTTCAGGTTCTTTAATCCAACTAGACTTAAATATCCATACTTTTTCAGAATCCTGCATAGTGGTTTCCCCTTAATATTTTCCAATCATCACTGCGACACTATCATGTGAGTAACTTCAATTTTAGATGAGTTCTTTCCTCTTCCTCCTTGCACATTAGGGTTACCATTTATGTTTTCATATTTCTTTACTTGCATTTAGTTACATTTATTATAAATCATTCATATCTTACATTAACTATCCATATACTGCATAGTTTAGTTAAGTTTAGTCAATCAATCTAGTGAACCCGACCATTTTCACACTTAGGATACACATTTTTCCTCTATCATGGATCCCAAGGTTTCTGAAGTTCCTTTACCTAATTTACTTAAGAGATATCCCAATTACAAGTATCTTTTAAAAAATCCCTAAACACCAAGTATTTTAATAACAATACACAACCACATGAGCTAAGTCTTATGTTGGCTTGTTGATTTATGAACCTAGTCATCCTCCATCTAATAAACCTCTATTGGAGTCAATTCAATATTTTTAATATTTGTTTCAAGAAAAATTTAAGGCTATGGAATAAACCATTACATTCCTTATATATGAAATCAATACCTTAAGGATTCTTCTCAATCGCATGTTTGTGCTCATTCTACATCCTCTATGCAATCAATGCCTATTACATGTAATCTAGTTTAACCTCGAGACATGCCATTTCCCGAGGCTCTCATATTTGAGCATAATACTACACTACATTACATTATTTTTCAGCTCCTTAGTCATCGATTGATCACTCCTTCTCTACTTTTTACCATCCTCCTTATCGGTTAGAGAAATATCAATGTCATCTATATTTCATTATCATCGAATAAATAGACAAAATGATATTGATTGCCACACTTTTCAAGAAATAATCAAGCATCTTAAGCGTCAAGGTATTATTTCATTTGTTGAAAAACATCTTGTTGCATGCTTGGCTCCACCTACTATACCATGTTATGCACTACTAGTGAGCCTACTTCTTTTCCTTCTAAGAAAATTATCAATCATTTTGTTATTCATTACATGCTTGATATTGATAATCCGTCACATGTGCATAATGATTCTTATCCTAGTTAAAAATATACTTCTCATGTTTTTGATATTACTTCCTCTCTACTTAATGAACATCACATAATTGTTTCTCATACACCTTCTTCATAATTACTAAGTGAAAGTGCGCAACCACCTATAAAAATAAATAGCCCATATTATTTAGTAACATCATCAATACTACCAAGTTGCCACCAATAAAGCTTTCTTGTCATCTTACTCCACTTCCTTTTCCTAATAATTTTGTTAACGCAAGTACTTCTCCACTAAATTTGTCTGTGACATTTCCATCTCAACTTTCCACCACTTTTGTTAAGGAAACTACTCCCTAACTCCATCCACTTAGTGTCTTTTGAATAATACCTCCATTGTTCATATACTTGGGTCACATACCACCCCCCATCGATCATCATAGGCACATTTCTCATTATTGCATATATGCATTCACCATCTCTATATTATCGTCCATAAATATCCTACCATATGTATACTCATTTTATTCTAGTATCGTCATTACCCGATGACAAACTCTTGTGCTTTGGTTCAAACTTGAGTGTTGAGGGATTACTTAAATGAAACCCGAACACTACGCACTTTATTTATTCCACATTTCATTTCATCACATATTATGCATCATAAACCATCCATTCTAAATTTTATCTACGAAATTTTGAAATTTATACATCATACATCATAATAGTCACCATTATATATACACCATTTGTTGTGCACCTTACATCGTATGCTACCTAGCTTACATACTACATTATTCTTTTATCTATATAACTTACATACCATTCAATGTACACCATGCACTTTCACACATATTCTCGATACTATAATAGTCTTTATCCTATATGATTCCCCCATAGCATCATTTTTATATAATACATTACTAGTGCATCTACATACATACCATTTTACACATTCTACACCTCTGGAATTCATATTTTACATATCTTGTATTCACACATTCTATTCACCTTGAATATTGTATTTGCATTCTAAAATAGCATATTTTCACATTCTACTCATCACATGGACACCACGTATACTATATCATATTCCACGCACCACACTCACTACCGGATGATGCAATTTAGTTCCTTGGTCCATACTCGACTGTCGATGGTTTACTAATCAAATGAACATTACATCCAACAAGTGTTTATCATTCAAAATTTCCTCATGTGAAAATCATAGGTTAGTGACATATGCTTTAGGCTAAATCTTCACCTATTCTATCATTTGTAGTAGTATACACCTTAGGTTACATCACCACTTCCTCTTTCCATCTTGTAGTGATATACGCTTAGGGATAAATTATCACTCATCCTTTCATCTCATAGTGATTTACACATAGGCTAAATCATCACTTATACGTTCATCTATTCATTATATATGCTTCAACTATAAGGTTAAAACACACATCATTGTTAGGTCGCATCTCATCATCAAACCTACACATTCACCACAATGCGTTAGACACAACATACATTACTCAAGAATTTCCCGATGACACATTCTCGTTTATGATTCATTCTTGAATGTTGAGGGAAAAAAGTGATCCTCATTAAATAAATTTCCATCTACTCAAAGGTCACAAGGATCCTATCATTTCCACTTTAATTCCATTCCATCTATCCATAACATAGTGCATAGATATCATTCCAACTTGCATTGAACTCGATACTCTTGCTTACTTGTGTTTGTTCATGGTCACATTATTAGACATGATAATTAGCTTAATTGTATGTCATTTATCTATTTCATCCACACATTCCCATTTACATATTTTTCTAGTTGTGATCATAGATATATGTCTCTTACACAAACCAAGAATGCTTAACTTATACCCTTCCTACATTGGTCGCTAGAGGCATCCACATTCGTCTCTCACAAGTTTTACTCTTTCATTTTGTAATTAGCACTTTACATTACATTCTTATACATTCTTTTGACATACTATTTATATTTCTAACATGCTTTGGTGCTTCATCTGAACCACTTTTTACACAAAGATATTTGTTTCCATACTTTTTGCTATATTATTTGTTGTTGTTTTCTATTGTATGTGGACCTTGCCCTTTGTTTAGTGTGCACACTTGTTTTCTTTTTGCAGCCATGATGGCCTTGCGTGTCTTACGACATCGTGATTGATGTCCCATGTTTATAGCCTAATTTGTGTGGATTACTTTGTCTTCTTGTGTGTTTAAATTAATGCTTTTCTTACAATGTTTTAGCTTACACATCATTTTATATATGTGTGCATGTTTGTTTACACTTATCATGTGTTAGCCTTTTTGTTTATGCATGCCTTAGTTTTAAGTAAGTGTGATGCCCAAGTATAAGAACACACTTGAGACCCAAGAAACAACCTAGGGTTAATTAGAAAATTATGGAATAATTTTTTTATTAGAAGTGTCCACAACTAAGTTACAAGACAACAGTTGATCCTATTACGTTCCAGAACAAATCTAAATTAGTAGAACATAATTTTTATTCATTAACAATTTTCAAGTTCACATGGTTCAAATTTTAGGGTTAGAATTTTCAGTTAGGTTCAGGGAGTAATTTTACCCCCATACCCACTCTCTAACAGGCTCCTAGTTTCAACTTGAATTTTATCATACTTAGCTTATTCAAAATTTCTCTAAATCATTTCCATTAGATAGGAAATTTTCTCACCTTTCGGTGATATAAAGAAGTCCTCCTAACTCCTTGTAGAACTCAAGTTATGAGCAAGCGGACTTTAGGGGTCAAATTTTCCCTAAAGGGACACGTGTCAAGCAAGGGTGAGAGGCAAATTTTGGGATGGCGGGTTGCAGGGTGGCGTTTGGAATTTTTTCCTTGTGTGGGAAAAGTTTCCCATTTATGCTCACACCTCCATGGGTCCTACAAGGACACATGGCGGCCTCAGAGTCATTGTTGGGAAAAAGGAAGGGGAGAGCGGAAAAAGAGTATGGTGTAATTAGCCCAAGAGGGAGAGAAAACAAAACAACACCCACGTGCCTGTAGGTCCACTAGGGACATGTGGTGCTCCATGGTCCATCACGGGGGTGAAGGAGAAGGAAAGATAGGTGGCGGTGATTATTGGTGAATTTCACCAAAGGAGGAGATAAGGGGAAAGTTAGGTGGACGGGTCCGCGCGTCCGTGGAAGGAAGTCCTCCCAAGGCGGGCGGGGAGCGTGGGGCCACGAGGCCTTTTTCAAAAAATTTCCAAAGATAAAATTTAAAGAAAAAAACTGATGGAGTTCTACCTCCTCCGCTATCACCCCAAGGTGCCACGTGGAACCATTAGGCGAGGTTGCAGGTTGGCAGGGAAAAGGATGAAAATGTTCCAATTTTTTAAAAAGGTCTAAGGGCAAAAATGATTTCACGCCTTTGCCGCTACCCCATGAGGACACGTGGCAGCCTCTGATTGGCTTAGGGCCAACGGAGGAAACTTCAAAATTTTCCCCAAGCAAATTTTTCAAAAAAATTCTAAGGGTAATTTCGATGAGAAATTTTCAGGCCGCGGGCCCGCTAGGGAAAATTTTCCCAAATTTCCCTGCCAAGGCATGAAAACATAAGAGGGTCATAACTTGAGCTACAAAGCTCAGTTTTGGGAAAATGAGCACTTTACGGGATGCTCTCAATGTCGTCTTTGCTCAAGAAACATAAATTTTACATTTTCATAAAGTTTAAGGGGTCAATTTTACAAAAATGATCTGTAGGATTTTAAAAAGCCAACTAGTAATTTCCAACTTTCAAATTTGATTAAATTGTATCTCCTCCTTCACTCAACATGCCAAACAGACATGGAGAATTTATCTAGGGAGGGTTTAAAGTGTTTTAGGGAAGTAAATTTTCTCAATTTATTCAAATTTGAATTTTTCCAACAATTGACAGAAAATGGCTGAGGAAAGGATTGGCTCGATTTTGCAATGTTCTAAATAGTTTTCTTAAGGTTTTTTTGTCAATATGAGTTTATTTATGATACAACATACTAAATTTTAACATCTCCAAGTTTATTAATGTGTGCAGGTTTGAAGTGAGAATTTTATGTAAATTCATTTTCAGCTTTAAGTTTGTTACTGAAATTCCATTTCTAGCAATTTGTTTCTCAAGTTCATCATTCAAATGTGGTTTTTATTTCTAAACTAACCCAATACATTTAGTTTTTTATAATAAGATCATTTCAAAGATAAATTACAAATTCTGATTTCCAATTTTAATATATTTCCAAGGATACAAAACAATATACTTCCTCCATACATATCTTCTTTCCTTTGCAATTAAACAGAGATTCCAATCAAAAATTTGATAATCCAACTCAACCCAACAATGTAAAAGAGTTTTTTTTTATTATGGGAAAATATTTTATTGAAAGGGACTATACCCTTGAACAAAAGTGCTCAACAGCAAGATTTTATCCCAGAAAATCCCAACAAGAGAAAAAATCTGTCGAGGATAGAACCAGCAAAAGCAAACCAGCTGCTACAAAAATAGCTAATAAACAACAACAAAACAGAAACACGCTTTCTATCAACTTTCATATTATACCATATGCCTAAATGTATCAATGAAAGCACCCAAAAGAAAAGAATCAAACCTTGTCCGATATGGTGGGGATTTAGATTTGGCATTCCCCTTCTTTTTCCTATCCACCGAGTCCATTCTCGATTTCCCACATCCACTACAGTCGGAGGAACTGCAATGGGTTTGATGGGGATGTGACCCATAGGAAGGGGGGTCAAATATCCTTAATCCCCGAGTCAATAACCTATAAAGAATATCTTTCTCTGTATTGTTCATGAATCAACCATGATGGGTGAGTTAACTTGCAAAGGAGCACTAGATTCCTTAGCCGGATCTGAGTCAATTGTAAGATGTTCAGGTAGAGAATCCTTCCACCAGGTTGTTTTGGTCTTACGTTTGGAGTGTTCACAATCATCTGTAACATGACCAGTTTGGAAGCAACGCCTACATCTGAAGGCAAGTCTCTCATAGTCTATCCTCTGCACCCAAAGCCTGTCACCAATCTGTAGATTGATTTCTCTTGTAAGAGTTTGGAGGTATCGAGATTAACTAGGATTCGAGCATAAGTAGTATGTGCTTGAATGGAGGTCTTATCATCAACTGCCACACTTGAGCCTAGAGTATCGCTTATAGCAGTGAGACAAGATCTGTTCCAATCTGCGGTGGGAGTCTGGTAAATGAACCCAAATCGGGTAGGTATCAAAAGACTCCTTTAACGGGTTTTACCATGGTTTGGACATAAGCCCGTGTTCCCCCCAAACCCAATGTTGGCTAAAAATTAAATCCCTATCCTCAGGGGTTTCAAAGACAGCAGTGAAGTAAGCTTTAGCACAAGGGTAAAGCTCAATCTTACCTTGTATTTTTTCTCTCCATCTCTGGGTTATCCAGTCATGAAGCTGAGAAAGCTTAGGCCAAAATTTGTGAAATCTGCATATGAGACCTAGGTGGGAGAGATTTTCCTCCTCCTTAAGAACCTTTAGAAGTAGATCCTCCTCGATTTTCAGCGTCGGGACCTCTTGGGAGGGTTTCAAGAGCTCATTTCTGGTATTCTCCTTCTGTTTGGAGACCGCTGAAGCATATGATCTGGACCTATTATCACTATTTTGTTTGTCCTGGTTCTGGCTGACCCCTGTTTCTCTCCCTCCATCACTGCAGAGCCACACATAGTCCCTTACTGCAACCTGCAGAAAGTGTTGAGTTTTGAAGGAGATGATGATTCTTTGTCAACCATCTTTACACCTCGCCCCATAAGAGAGCACCCCTGTTTTGTGACCAAACAGAGAAATTCCATGTCGGTTTAGCTAAAAAGGGGAGTCTTGGTTATCATTGAAAGCCATGCCAATCCATGAGATTGGTGCTTTATTTTCCTCATCATTTTTACATCCACCACCCTCGAAACCCTTGGTTTCCCAAAGCCGCCGCTAATGATAGGGACCTCAACATGAAAGGGTGAATCCTTATCGGTCTTCATGCCTCCTCCTTCCCTATTTGTAGATCGGCATGGATTAGCAAACCCGAGGTGCGCAAACTCCGTGGAAAGTCCACGTAGAAACCATGGAGGGCACGTGGGCGCGGGCGCGGCGCATTGAGACGCTGAGATACAATTTAACCAACAACAATGTAAAAGATTTATTAACTTGCCATTATTTATTAATTCCAAAAGAGAAACATCTTTACATTCTTTCATTCCTTGATTGCAATTAGCATAAATTCTATTTCTTTCTTTTCCATGTACGAGCATAATGTAAATATCTTTCATACTTTAAATAAATAATTTTACTCAAATTACAACATCTTTTCATCACAATATAAATGTTATAATTTCATCCACTACAAGCGGGAAAGGTTATAAATGAATGTGTTTTCACAAGGGACTGTCAAACTATATTTTTTTTTCCTTTGCTCTAGGACAACAACATGCACATTTTCTTTTCTCCAAGTTGATCACAAAAACATGGGGAAAGGCAAACGCTTCTCCACCCATAAAGACATCCAATGAAAGGAGAAGCCTTCCTTCATCATTGGCCCTTGAGCCCCAACCAAAATACAATAAGAGATGTAATTCGACCCATGGCAACAACTAGCTTCCACAACACACAACATTTTTTCAACATACACATTTCAATTTTAAAACACAATTCAACACAAAACAACAGTTCACAACTACATTTGAAAACATTCCAATCAAAACTCAGGCTTGATCATGCAAGCCAAAGGAGCAAGGTCTATGGGGGAAGCTACTTATGCCTCCCAATTGGGAATTGGGCATCCACCAGTAACAAAACGCCAATAAATTTCACCACACATATCCTTATACCATCCACAAATCCTTCCTTATGCCCCCCAAAAGTAAGAAATGCAAGCTATTTCTTTTCCATGGTGGATCCCAAACCCAAAATCCCTCCACAAAAATCTGATGCCAATGGCATTCCTTATGCCCCCCCACATGGATTCCCATAGCCTTCTCCTACACCATTCCTAAGGCAGTCTACCCAACCAACCAAAAATAAATCACAACATGCACCATTCACACAACACAACAAGAAAATGATAGCATAAAAAGGAGAGTTAAATTCCTACCTCTCCATGGTTACTTTTGTTTCCAAAAAAAGCTTCAAATGCCAAGAACACAGTTCAAAACAACAATGCCAAGTATGAAGTTATCTCCAAATTCCTCCACAATCCATAAGAGCTCCAAACAGCACAAAAAAATGTGCACCCAAGGAAGAATGCAAAAAGGTTCAACAACCCCAAAACAAGAAGAGAGTTTTAATTATATAGAAGAGGGAGAGAAGAGGATGATGTGGATCCATGTAGGATGCCACATCACACATCCTCCAATTCAAACACAAAAGACAAAATCCATTCTCCAAAGCACAATAAAGAGGTGGGTGAAAATATGACAAGTTACTTACACACTCAAAAATCCCACACGTCAAGGGACAGATAAATTAAATAAAATGTAAGAGAATGCAATTAAAAACATGCAACATGATTAATAAAATTCATTATAAAAGTCACAAATCACTTCTCCAACCATAAGTATGGTTGGTAAATTAAATTTAGAGGCATGGGACAAGTTTTACTTGTCCCACAAGCCTCCAAAAATAGCCCCCAAGGACAAATTCAAATTTTTCATGGAGGTGGAGTATTTCATACTCCAAAATGACTTACACAAGCTCTTACACAACTTACACATTCCTTACAAATTTAATACAAACAACCAACAACTCTTATAATTACTTTCCCATATCCCAATTTAATTTATTTAAATTTTAATCATATGATTTCTCACATTAATCTATCACAATTTAATTAATTACAAGAAAAGGGAACACATTACTAATAAAATACATACAAAAATAATAAAAATAACCACATCAATAAAATACATAATACCCATGGTCACATGTAAAGGTAATTCCCCCCATGGGAATCCCTAACAAAACAACACACAACACAATAAAATGAGTTGCCATGGTGACCTTGTCGAATTCACCTAGAATTCCATTGTGGTTGGTCTCCAATCCCCTCGATGTTTGTTGTGATGTTTTTAATCTACAAAATACAAATACCTCCTTCGGCCTCATGGCCATATCAGAACATCCAATATGATACAAATAAAATCACAAAATCATCTAAGTGAATCACAAAAACATCAATGTAACAACTACATCAATTGAATTTTTAATCAACAACTATATCATCATCTTAAAATATAAAAAATCACATGTTTGAACAACATCCATAAACATCCATGTCAAATAGTATATCATCATCCATATATGAGTGTCTCTAATGCCCATCATGCATCATAATCAAATCAAGATCAACAATAATCCATGATCAAATATCTAACAACATAGTAAATCAAAAACATAATAGTGTCCATAATGTGATCTATCAGTATCGTACTAGTATCAAGCAGGTGTCAAAGGGAAGTGAGCACTACATCCCCCTCCCCTTAGACTCAACTTCCTCTTGGAAGTCATTAGAACAAATGTGGAAACTAAACTCGTAATGAAGTAGCATCCTTCCATGTAGCTGTAGTCTCATCATATATGTCCCACTACACCCAAACATAGTCAACCTCTCTTCCTAGAAGTTCCAAGGTCTTGCGATCTATAATGCGAATGGGATCCACCATTATCTGCCCCTGATCCTACACCTTAATGATGTCCAATCTAACACATGAGAAGGATATACAATATATCTCCTGAGAACTGAAACATGAAAAACATCATGTATGCGAGACAAGATGGGTGACAATGCTAGATGGTAGGCCAAAGGGCTGATACACTCCAAGATCTCAAAAGGACCAATGAATCTAGGAGCCATCTTAGAAACTTTTCCATAACGGACAAGGCTCTTGTGTGGCCTAACACAAAGGAACACCTTCATGCCTACATCAAAACTATGGTCGATACTATGTCTTTGCTTTGCATACTTTTGTTTCCTTTCCTATGCCTCCTACTATCTTTGCATGATCAACACCACCTACTACTCGATGTATTGTAGAAGAGCTGGTATAAGAGATACTTTATCCTCTAACCTGTCTTAGTTAAGGGGTGTCTGCACTCTCTACCATACAAAGCCCGAAAAGGAGCCATGCCTATAGAACTCGAAAACTGTTATTATAGGAAAAATCCACTAATTATAGCTACTCCTCCCACTTAGACTGCATTGATCCATCACATACATCTTGAGCATGTCCTCTAAAATCTTATTTACCCACTCAATCTATTCATCTATCCCAGGGTGATATTATGTGCTAAAGTTGATCCCTGTCCCAAGGACATACTGCATGGTAGTCCAGAAATGTGAAGTGTACAAGGGATCGTGGTCACAAATGATCTTCTACGGAATCCCATGTAACTTGACAATCTCATCTAAGTATACCCATGCCACTGCTCTAGCTGTATAAGTGGTCTTCACCAAAGAAAAGTGAGCCACTTTTTTCAATTTATCAACCATGACCATGATGGCGTCGTGGTGATATCTTGACATTGGTAGCCCAATAATGAAATCCATGGAAATGGTGTCCCACTTCCATTCCGGTATAGCATGAGGATAAAGAAGTCTTGTTGGATGTTGATGCTTGACCTTAACTTGTTGTCACTCTAAACATCGTGACACAAATTGGGCCACATCTCAACAAAGTCCTCTCTAATGATACAACTATTGCAAGGTAGTCTACATCTTTTTCACCCTTGGGTGGGCTGAATAGGGTTCACGATGTGCCTCTACCAAGATGTCTTGCCTCAAGACTCCATCTCAGGGAACATATATCTAGCATCTCTACCTGAGAAAACCATTTGCCTCTAAGGAAAAACCATCAAACATCCCCTCAAGGGGTATTTGTGACTCAAGGAAGCTATCAAGAGGAAGCATGAAGGATCCTGCTCCACAAATATATGCTCACTGATGAGGCCATAACGACCTGTCTTCGTCTAATTAGACTAACCGCTACCACATTCTCCTTCCCCTTCACATGCTCGATCTCCATGTCATACTCACAAAGTAACTCCATCCAACTCTAATGATGAGCATTGAGATTGGGCTGTGTGAAGAGGTGGCGAATACTCAAATGATCTTTCCTAAGTGTGAATCTCTTACCAAGAAGAAAATGTCTCCATCTAAGAAAGCATGCACAACTTCCACAAGCTCAAGGTCATGGGTCAGATAATTAAGCTCGTAATATTTGAGTTTGCGAGACTCAAAATCTACTACTTTGCCTTTACCGCATGAAAACACTTCCAAGCCCTACTAATGAAGCATCTATAGAAACAAAGAACTCACCCTATGGATCTGGAACTACAAGAATAGGTGTTGTAGTGAGGCACTCCTTTAGTGTCCTAAAGGCCTGCTCACATATGTCTGACCAAACAAACTTATTCCCTTTTATCTGAAGGGAAGTGATAGGGTGCACAATCTGAGAGAAGTTCTGAACAAATCTCCTGTAATAACCTACTAATCCCATGAAGGTATGCACCTCTATCACTATAGTAGGTGTTGGCCAATCCATAATAGCCCTAATCTTGGAAGGATCGATTGTGATACCTTCCCCAGAAATGATATGACCCAAATATTGCACCTCTGTCTAAAATAATGCAAACTTCTCCAAGTTCCCGTAAATATGTTGCTCCCGAAGACACTTAAGAACCTAGAAAAGGTGCCCCTTGTGCTCCTTATGCGTACGTGAGTATATAAAAATGCCATCTAGGAAGATGAGCATGAAGAGATCTAAAAGGTCCATGAACCCCATTCATCAAACTCATGAATATTGTAGGCACATTAGTCAAAAGCAAAAGGCACCACTATGAACTCATAGTGCCCATATCTCGTATGGAAGGTTGTCTTATGAATGTCTACCTCCAAATCCTTAGTTGATGATAGCCTAACTTGAGATGAATCTTAGACAAAATTGTGGCTCCCTTCATCTATCACACAAGTCATCAATACGAGGAAGAGGATAACGATTATTGATCATTACCTTGTGCAAAATGTCGGTAATCAATACACAATCACAAGGATCCATCCTTCTTCTTCACAAAGATCACCGGTGCAACCCAAGAGGATACACTAGGATGGATAATGCCTTTCTCCAAAATACCCTCAAGCTCAACTCAAGCTCACAAAGCCTTGGGGTGGTCATCGATAAGGTGCTCGTGAGATAGGCTCTACTCCAGGAAATAAATCTATATGAAAATCAATCTCACCCGGGGTGGTAACCCCAGATAGATCTCCTAGAAAGACATCTGCAAACTCTCTCAAAATGGGATGATCATCTAGTAATGGTACACTAGACCCATCCTCCGATCTCACACTAATCAACAACATACATCGACAAACCCCATCAAACACACCTCTTAAGCTGCATAACGGAGATGGTGTGAATAGAAATGGGTATCTTGACCCCGAAATCACCGACTTAAGTCCCAAATCATCTGCACAAAATATAGTCTTGTGGTAACAATCCATCATGTCCCTATGTGTAGATAACCAATCCATACCCAAAATGACTCCATATGAGCCCAAAGGTAAGATACGGAGATATGAGGTAGTGGTGAAAGGTCCCAGATCCACTACACACTCCTTAACTAAGGAGTCTACAGAGATCTTGGCTCTAGAATCCATCTCGACATCCCATCTATGACCCTACCTAACTGCCACCAGCCTGCATCGCTCTACTAAAGATGGTGCAATGAAAGAATCAAAAGAACCAGAATCAAACAATATAGAGGTAGGGATACCACCAATGCTACTTGTGGTCTCAATGATTGTGCTTTGGTGCTCTACCTGTGGTTCTCAACTACTACATAAATCTTGTGGCTACGTCCCATGTCACCAATAGTCGACTCTAAAATTTGTGCCTTACCCTTATTGTTAGGGTTTTGTGGGTAATCTCTCCAAAAGTGTCTAGTAACTCCACAACCAAAACATCCTCCTGATCCTCCCCAATGAGTAGCACATCTAGTAGGTGCCTTAGAAGCCTGTGGTGTGGACCCTAATGATCCAGCTGTGGTCTCCTGAGGTCTCTGATGGCGAGATCCTACTGACTGAGCTCTAGGTAAACCCTGTGTCCTAATGGGACCCCTGAGAGGAGGCCCCATACTCCGACCTCTCTGTGCATGTCTATGAGGTGGGCAGGACTACTAATGCTACTTTTGCCTAAAGGATGACTATGTTGTACCCTAGCTATTATGAGGAAGGGGTATTGACCCCCTCAATCTACCATCCAACATCTGCTGTATGCGGCTTCAGACTCGGTCTCTATCCAGTTGGGTCTTTCCCTGAGTCTCCTCTGTAATATAGGCCTTCTCAATGGCCTCTGCTAATGTCTTTAGGTAGTGGATCCGCACTTCACATCTAATATCTAAATTTAGTCTAGGGATGAACCCGTGAATCTACACTGCTCATCTTGCATATACTCTATGTAATGGAGTAGATCTAAAAATCTACTCTCATACTCTGCTATATAAAGAGATGCCTGTCAGAGGTCATGGAACTTGTCGATCCTCTGCTATATGAACCTTTATGATAAGTACCTACTCTTGAATCTCTCCTCAAATAGCTCATAGGTCACGTATCTAAATCTACATGGAGCTTCGCTTTCCTTAGTCCTCCACCACACAGTCATGCTCCATCCTCGGTAGATGGATCAAACATGAGCTTTCATGTTTTCTAGTACAAGGAAAAGTGTGAAGCAACCACTCAAGCTCACTAGCCAGGCCTCTGCCTGAATTCCACCCATGTCACCCGAGTAATATGATGACTAAGCTTTAGAATCTCCCTGATGTGATCCGGGGTTGTGGTATGATGGCCTCTAGGTCTCTCTGCATGCTTATCCCTAAGCCTAGGGCTCCGAGGCCTCTCTTTATGCTCTGAAACTCTATCACCCTATCTCCTAGGTGGTGACTCTGCTCTGGTTCAATCCACATGGGATTTCTCTCCTCTATGCTCCTCACTAGGTCAAGGAGATGTCCTCGATCCTCGATAAAAGAGCTCTATCATGATCGGCTACATATCCTCCTCCTAACCCTCCACATAGAGTGGCATTAACATCCTAAAGGGTTTGTAGAATCTGAGGTAGGATGGTTGTTACTCCCTGATCTAGTGGTGGTGGTGGTGGTGGTGATTTTTGAGTCTCTGTGAAGGTTCCTCTCGCTCCATCTGAGCCTCCTGCACATACCAAAGCGAGAGTTAGTTTATTTTGCTAAGTTTTACACAACTTCCATGTCGACTAAAATACAAAAATTCTAGCTAAGTTATTTTCTAGGTTTAAAAGTGTGATAGGTTTAAGTTTCATGTCTCAATTTTTCTAGTGTTCCCAATGATCCAAGCTTTTGAACCTCACTTTGATACCAAGTGTGATGACCTTTAAAACAACCCACTTGAGACCCAAGAAACAACCTAGGGTTAGTTAGAAAATTATGGAATAATTTTTTTATTAGAAGTGTCCACAACTAAGTTGTAAGACAACAGTTGACCCTATTAGGTTCTAGAACAAATATAAATTACTAGAACATACTTTTTCTTCATTAACAATTTTGAAGTTCACATGGTTCAAATTTTAGGGTTAGAAGTTTCAGTTAGGTTCAGGGAGTAATTTTACCCCATACCCACTCTCTAATAGGCTCAGAGTTTTAACTTGATTTTTCTCATACTTAACGTATTAAAAATTTCCCTAAATCATTCCCATTGGATAGGAAATTTTCTCACCTTTATGGTGATATAAAGAAGTCCTCCTAACTCCTTATAGAACTCAAGTTATGAGCAAGCGGACTTCAGGGGTTAAATTTTCCCCAAAGGGACATGTGTCAAGCAGCTGTGAGAGGCAAATTTTTGGATGGTGGTCGTCGTGGGGCGGTGTTTGGAATTGTTCTCTTGCATGGAAGAAATTTCCCATTTGTGCTTGCACCTCCATGGGTCCTCCAAGGACACGTGGTGGCCTCAGAGTCATCATCGGGGAAAAAGGGAAGGGCGGAGCGGTGGAAGAGTTTGGGGCATTTCACCCAAGAGGGAGAGAAAAAAAAATAATGCCCATGTGCCTATGGGTTTACTAGGGACACATGGTTCTTCATGGGCCATCGCGGGGTGAAGGAGAAGGAAATTCAGGCAGGAGATTATTGGTGAATTTCACCGAAGGGGGAGATAAGGGAAAGTTTGGTGCACATGGTCTACACGTCCGTGGAAGGAAGTCCTCCTAAGGCAGGGTGGGAGCATGGGGCCGTGGGTATTTTTCAAAAAAAATTGAAATACAAAATTTTCAAACAAAAATGATGTGGTTCTCCCTCCTCCGCTGTCACCCGAAGGTGCCACGTGGCACCCTTAGGTAGGCTGCGGTTCGACACGGAAAAGGATGAAAATTTTCTAAATTTTTAAAAAGGTCTAAGGGCAAAAATGATGTCGTACCTCTACTACTTCCCTATGAGGACACATGGTAGCCTCTAGTTGGCTATGTGTAGGCGGTGAGAGGAAAATTCAAAATTTTTCCCAAGAAATGTTTTCAATTTTTTTTTAAGGGTAATTTCGACGGGAAATTTTCGGGTCGCGGGCCCACAAGGGAAAATTTTCTCGCCAGGGCATGAAAACTTCAGAGGGTCATAACTTCAGATAAAAAACTCAATTTTTGGAAAATGAGGACTTTCTAAAAATATCTCGATGTGTTCTTCACATAAGAAACATAAATTTTACATTTTGATAAAGTTTAAGGGGTCACCTTTACAAAAATGATCTGCATACTTTTAAAAAGCCAACTGGTAATTTCTAACTTTCAAATTTGATTAAATTATATCTCCTCCTTCACTCAACATGTAAAACAAACATGGATAATTGATCTAGGGAGGGTTTAAACTGTATTACGGAAGTAAATTTTCTCAAATTTTTCCAATTCTAATTTTGTCCAACAATTGACAAAAAATGACTGAGGAAAGGATTGGCTCAATTTTAGAATGTTCTAAATAGTTTTCTTAAGTTTTTCATTGTCAATTTGAGTTCATTTATGATACAACATACTAAATTTTAACATCACCAATTTGATTAATGTGTGTAGGTCTGAACTGTGCATTTTAATTAAATTCATTTGTAAATTTTAAGTTTATAACTGAAAATCCATTTCTAGCAATTTGTTTATCAAGTTCATCATTCAAGTGTGGTTTTAATTTCTAAACTAACCCAATACATTTAGTTTTTTATAATCAAATCATTTCAAAGATAAATTACAAATTATGATTTCTAATTTTAATATATTTCCAAGGATACAAAAAAATATACTTCCTCCATATATATCTTCTTTCCTTTGTAATTAAACAGCGATTCCAATCTCAAATTTGATATTCCAACTCAACCCAACAATGTAAAAGATATATGAACTTACAATTCTTTATTAATTCCAAAAAGAGAAACATCTTTACATTCTTTCATTCCTTGATTGCAATTAACAGAAATTCTATTTCTTTCTTTTCCATGTCCAGAGAAGAATGTAAATATCTATCACATTTAAATAAACTCTTTCAATCCAATTACATCATATTTTCATCACAATAAAAATGTTACAATTTCATCCACTACAAGTGGGAAAGGTTACAAATGAATATGTTTTCACAAAGGACTATCAAACTATATTTTTTTCCTTTGCTCTATGACAAAGAACATGCACATTTTCTCTTTCTCCAAGTTGATCACAATGAAAGAGGGGAAAGGGAACACTCTCCACCCAATCAAGACATCCAATGAAAGGAGAATCCTTCCTTAATCATTGGCCCCGAGCCCCAACCAAAATACAATTAGAGGTGTAATTCCACCCATGGAAACAACTAGCTTCCACAACGCACAACATTCTTTCGACATACATTCTTTCAATATACACATTTCAAATTTAAAAGGGATTACAATTCAACACAAAATATATTAATATGCGTAGAATCCGAATCTACAAAATACTAATTTTTGCATTTAGAAAACATTCCAATGACTTGGTATATTTTTTTAAAAATCAAAACTTAGGCTTGCCCATCATGACAAGCCAAGGAGCAAGGTCTATGGGGAAGATACTTATGCCTCCCAATTGGGAATTGGGCATCCACCAATAAACTGCCAATAAATTTCACCATAGATATCCTTATGCCCCCACAAATCCCTCATTATGCCCATCATGCATTTCCTTATGCCCCCACAAAGTAAGAAATGCAAGCTAATTATTTTCCATGGTGGATCCCAAACCCAAAATCCCTCCAAAAAAGTCTGATGCCAATGGCATTCCCTTATTCCCCCACATGGATTCCCCATAGCCTTCTCCTACAATTCCTAAGGACAATCTACCCAACCAAGACTAAATGTTTTGTTGTTTTTAATGTAATAAATTACATTGCATTGCACCATTCACACAACACAACAAGAAAAAGACAACATAAAAAGGAGAGTTAAATTTCTACCTCTCCATGGTTACTTTTAAATTTCCCAACATATCAAGCTTCAAATGCCAAGAACACAGTTTAAAATATAAATGCCAAGTATGAAGTTATCTCCAAATTCCTCCACAATCCACAAGAGCTCCAAACAACACAAAACAAAAAAACCTCCAAGGAAGAATGGAAATAGGTTCAACAACCCCAAAACAAGAAGAGAGTTTGAATTATATAGAAGAGGGAGAGAAGAGTATGATGTGGATCCATGTAGGATGCTACATCACACATCCTCCAATTCAAACACAAACTTGACAAAATCCATTCTCGCAAGCACAATAAAGAGGTGCGTGAAAATATGACAAGTTACTTGGACACTCCAAAATCCCACACCTCAAGGGATAGAAAAATTAAATAAAATGTAAGAGAGTGCAATTACAAACATGTAACATGATTAATATAATTCATTATAAAAGTCACAAATCACTTCTCCAACCATAAGTATAGTTGGTAGATTAAATTTAGAGGCATGGGACAAGTTTTACTTGTCCCACAATCCTCCAAAAATAGTTCCCAAGGAAAATTCCAATTTGTCATGGAGGTGGAGTACTTCATCCTCCAAAACTGAATTGCACAAGCTCTTACACAACTTACACATTCCTTACAAATTTAATATGAATAACCAACAAATATTATAATTACTTTCTCATATCCCAATTTAATGTATTTAAATTTTAATCATATGATTTCTCACATTAATCTATCACAATTTAATTAATTACAAGAAAAGGGAACACAATACTAATAAAATACATACAACAATAATAAAAATTAACCACATCAATAAAATACATAATACCCATGGTCACATGTAAAGGTAATTCTCCCCATGGGAATCCCTAACAAAATAACACACAACACAATAAAACCGATTTTCCATGGTTACCTTATCGAATTCACCTAGAATTACATTGTGGTTGGTCTCGATCACCCGATGTTTGTTGTGATGTTTGTAACCTATAAAATACAAATACCTCATTCGACCATGTGGCCATATCAGAACCTCCAATATGATACAAATAAAATCACAAAATCATCTAAGTAAGTGAATCACAACAACATCGAAGTAACAACTACATCAATTACATTTTTAATCAACAACTATATCATCATCATAAAATATCTAAAATCACATGTCCGAACAACATCCATAAACATCCATGTCAAATAGTATATCATCATCCACATATGAGTGTCTCTAATGCCCATCATGCATCATAATCAAATCAAGATCAACAATAATCCATGATCAAATATCTAACAACATACTAAAAGAAAACGTAATAATGTCCATAATGTGATCAACTGTAATGTAGACTAGTATCAACAGTGTGAAAGGGAAGTGAGCACTACAAGTAAAAACTTTCAAGGTTATAACTTACATGTGGTTGGTCCTTTTTGGGGCCGTATTTCTCCTATCAATGATGATGCATGTCTCTCTAAAGTGGGGGGCCTAATTTGGGGATTTTACATACCAACACAAATATTCTACACTAGTTCGGTTTAGTTATATATAGCGAGTTGTTTAGGCTAGTCTAAATCAACCCTACATAACAAATTTTATAGGAAATGGTTTCCTTAACATTCTAGGAAGTAGTTACAGTCATGGCGGTTATAGTGGGGTTTCCTCTCTACACTACTAGGACCAGTGACGTCGGATGGCCTAAAAACCTAGGACAATATAGAGATATCTTCACAAAAATTAAAAGAAGCAATTAGATCTTGGAGGACATGGTGAATTACCTCAGTACACTTCTTCAACATCTAGCATGAGATGAACCGAAAAACTCACAAGTCTGAAGATATCCTTCTACACTCTCTTTCTCGACATGGATCGGGTGCACGTGTTCCATTTAAATTTACATATTTTACATTTATATTATTTCATATACATGCATACTTTACATTACATGTTTACACATACATACATGCATATTTAACTACTTGATCATTTTAACCTTACATGTTTGGTTATATGAGAAACAAGCGATTAAATTGGGGCAACAATAACATCGGTATCAAAAACAACACTTCATGAAAGCACACACTTTACTAACCATGTAGGTATATCACCCATTGTAAACTAGCTACATACGCATTCCACCCTAAGTTCACTCTCATTAATTTTTCTTTTCACATTTTCCATCTTAAGTTTCTACACTCCTCCATCTTTTTTTCATTCCATGCTTTATCTAGTCCTTTGGTGCATTTCTACTACACTCTTCATGAACATCAAGAAAGATATCTATCTACATTATGTTACCGAGTTTTCTACTTATCAACAGAAAGTGGGGAAAAATGTAGTCACAAAATAATGTACTATAGACATTATTTATCCTAGTCTCATACTACTATTATAAGGTTCATGAGTGAAGAAAGTATTAATCAACCCCTATCTTTTGGCCATCTTATTTTATTTTATTTTGACATTACTGACCTAATGCACCCTATGCCCGATGACAACATTTGTCATCCCGTGGCATTTTAGACTTGACTAGGGTGCCCAGATTAGTAATGGGACACTCTTGGGCACCCTTGTCCCATCAAGGGTGCCTTGGTCCTTTTTTACTCTCTCGCCATTTTTTTGGATCTTTCTAGCCTTTTGAGATCTTTATCTTTCTTTTGGTTGGCATTTTTAAGGTTAATTATGAAATTAGACCAAGAGAACCCTATAAATATAAATTTATAAGACCATACTGAGGGACCTAGCATCATCTACTACTATCACTAATCTAGAGTTAAATCCATTTATTGCATTGGAGATCATTAGCATCCACATAGCTCCATCATTAAGGCACAAGGCTGGGAAATCTACATCACACTTCTTAGGAGAAGGGATTTTATTTTATTCCATTCAGACATTCTATTATGTTTTTTACACAATTATTGCTCGCTACTTCACAAAGTATAAATTACACAAGAGCAACCGAGGGCATGTTCAGACACACTTGCAAATAGAACTACGTCAAGTTTGATATGTAGTGCAATGCTCAGTTAGTACATCCACCATAGTGGCAGCTAAGGTCAGTCTTACCCCTTCCTATGCATTATTCTTTTTTAGGGTTTGATGCTTCTTTTAAGGTCTTACATGTTGTTATTTCATATTGGATTATTTGTGACATCTGGCACGAGACAACGAATCTAATTTCACACACAATGAAGGTTTTAGATCATTCCCCGAGTGATGTGAAGATCAGCTTTAGAGCTTTTAAACAAACCAGGGTGCCCATATTGTAGACCGTAGAGCACCCGCAGTGCCCCAATCCTCCTCCAGTGCTTCAATCCAACTATATTATATAACTCCATCCTTTCTCGGGACTCCTACATAGTCATTTCCACCTTAATATTTTCCATTCAACACTATGACACTATCTTGTGAGCATCTTCCATTTACACCAAGTTCTTTGCTCTTCCTTCTTGCACATTAGGGTTAATTTTTTTTTGGCATAGTTACTTAGATCATTTACATACTGCATTTAGTTACATTTATTACAGTTGTTCATAACATAGATTAATTATCCCTATACTACATATTTTAGTTAATTATAGTTAACTTTTGTTTTCAGATGTTCATTTAGTTGTGCAAATTGAAAAGTAATGAAAGGAAAAAATATACAACTCATTTTATAAGACACCTACATATTTTGATAAGAAAATTGTATAGTATTTCCCATACATGCCATGGGATATGGCTATCTAATTATGAATGCATATAAATTTTAAGATGGAATAGTAAAGAGGGAAAGAGACCCGTCATTTCCTGTTACATGAGATCCCTTCCTTCAATTTTTTTGCTCCATTGGTCCTACTTTTTCTTCATTGTACCATAAATAAGAAAACATATTGGTGTTTAGAGATTGGGGTTAATTTTCCATGTTATGTTTTAAAATTTGGATGTATGTGCATCTAGTATGGTAGATTGGAAAAGAATCACATACGAAACTAAACATGAAAAGGGTTTCAAGTAAAGAGCACAATGATTATACTGCATAGTTTATTTCAAAAATAAGAACAATAATGTACAAAGTCTCAGATTTCCATACACTTGACAAAACACAAAATTCAAGGTTTTGGAGATTCAATAGAGAATACAGATTTGAAGTTCCATCAATTTTTCATAAAAATTATCATATCAAATATGCATCTTAGAATGATCTTCAAGTATCAACAAAGTAGAGATTAGATAAAAAGAAACAGGTTCAGGAGAAATCTAATGTCAAAACATTTCCAACCATTATCCTTGTTCTCATCAAGTGAAAGAAGACAAGTTCTATGAAGAATCAAAATAGGCCCATCAAAGAAAACCATACTTTTGGATAATGTATATTCTACAAGAGTAGATTTCTAGTAACAGATTATGAAAAGTACAAATTTTGAAATCGAGGAATGGTTGGCTTATAGTTTACAAAAGATACAAAATTTCCATCAATAGTTCATGATGTATGTTGCAATATGTATAATCAAACAAAAGGTTGCAACCATCATTTTAAAAATTGGATTTTCCAAAGTTTTTTTCATCACATTTTAATGAAAAATAATTTTCCTCCAAGTATGTTGTATAGATTGTGTTTATAGAAAAAATAATAGCCACCCAAAAAATACATAGAGTGTTAGAATAAAATAGTCCTAATCTAATAAAGTGGATACGTTTGCATGGAATGGACAGAATAACAATCAAACAATGAAAATATTGATACGTTCTACTCCAAAAATTCATCATTTTAGATCTCATAATAAGTACTTTGGCACAAAAATACAAGTTACATTCAATATTCAAGTAAATTTGGACATGATTCTTAGAAAACCACAAGTCATTCTTTAGTATTAAAAAAGAACAAAACTAGAAATGCAAATCATTGCTTACCTTCTTAGGCATGGTGAAATAAATTTATAGGCCAGCTAGGCCAATACACGAGCAAGTAACCAATGAGAAATCAAGATAACATGGTAAAACACATATTCAATGCAGTGAAAACAATATTCGAGTGAGTTGAGATCAAATGAAGATATATTAATACAAATAAAAAAATAGATCTCTAGGTACAATCTCAACATGGATAAGTGAGTCAAGTAGAATCATGTCGATATGATAGCCCAAGCTAAGACATAAATCAAGATAAGTGAGTACGATTCTGATCCATGAGCCACGAGCTACATAAGAGCTCAAATGAATGTAACCATGACAAGAATGGTTGAAACTCAACAAAATAAAAAGTATTGTTAGGAATTCTATGGTTTAGTTTTTATCATGTGGTTTTCTATTTATGCATCGTGATATTTAAATGTTTATGGTGAAAGTAAATAGGGTAAAAAGTGGGTGGTTAGTAAGTTAGAATAATTAAAAATTAGTAATGTTTTATTACGAATTTTTTTATTGTTGAAACCATTGAGGAGAATTGGTTTAAGAGGAACATAATTTTTTAAGACATTTATTTTTTGTCTACTCCTATATAATGGATTCATTTTTAATAGAGAATATTGAGCAGTTCTATCATGAAGTAATAATAATTTTTTTTATGGTTTGGGTTTGTTAAATATCTGTTATTCCTATGTATATTATCTAAGTTTATAGATCAATTAATGGTGTTTTGGTCACACAATATAGTGCCTATATTTCATTTGGTATCATAGATACCATTTGAGGCGATACTAAACAATTTTAATGCACAAGAATAACCAAAGTTCTCTTCAATTCTTCACACAAGAATCATCAACAATTCTAGACCTACAACGCAATTGCCATCGATTAGGGAAAATTTCCATCAAATTTTCTGAATCACCAATGATTCCTTAGAAATATCTAGTGATTCACTACACCACTAGAAAGACCTTAAAACCAGTTTTTTGACACATTATTTGGTTTGTAAAATGGAGCTATGGTTCTCAAGTTATAAGCAAAATAGTGAGTTCCTATTGTTTTATTGATTTTTGATATCTCTATTGATCAATGGAAACGTCAGTTGCATCTATAGATAAATTTGATGGAATAAAATTTTACACTTGAAAAGTAAATATTCAAATGTAATTGATGAATAATAATTTGTGGGGAATTATTAATCATAAGGAAAGAGAATCCGTTGATGCTAGCAAGTTCTTAGAATGGAAAACTATAAATGATAAAGCCTTGTATATTAATTAAAAGCATAAAAATAACTCCAAAAGTGAAGGAGAGATTGACTATTATTATTTTAATAAAAGGTACATAATTCTACATACAAGTAGAATCCAAGCCAAAGATTTACTTAGTGGAAAGATCAAAGATGAATTCAGCCTAATTGTAGAAGAGGACTCATTGAAGAGGAAGAAACCATATAGGAAGAATGTGGGGTATATTTTCGAATGATTTATTGTTCTAATAATTCTTACACTAGAGGTCAGTAGGAAATGGAGGTTGGAGGAAAACATTTTTGTCTCATTAGTCACCTACGACAGGCCACATCACTAGTTTGCTAACATGTGTCATGTGTGTGCATTTATTTTTTC
Source organism: Taxus wallichiana var. yunnanensis (assembly GCA_018340775.1). Taxonomy (NCBI): domain Eukaryota; kingdom Viridiplantae; phylum Streptophyta; class Pinopsida; order Cupressales; family Taxaceae; genus Taxus; species Taxus wallichiana. The sequence goes on from CM031234.1 coordinate 640,209,957, forward strand.
TTTGAGCATGGTGTGTTGATTTCATATTTTATTTGTGTTGTGGAAACTTTACATTGTTTCCATTTTTTAATGGGGTAATAATATCACTATCATGGATTCTGATATGTAATCTCCTGAAGATTAATAATGATAAGATCCAAGTAATATACTACAACATCATGATATTGTGGTTGTTGGATCCATTAGAAAACCATCTATAGTTGTGGTTGTTAGTAATCCACTAGAAAAAATATCTATAGTTGTGGTTGTTAGTAATCCAATGGGAAAACTATATTTGGTGTGGTTGTTGGTGAACCATGGAAAACCATCCGAGTTTTAGGTATTGTCCTAGAAACCATTAGGGTCGTGAGCAACATGGAAGAGAAATTTGCGTACACATGTTTTCTCCATGAAGGCACTAAGGGGGGAATGTTAGGAATTATATGGTTTAGTGCTTATCATATGGTTTTATATTTATGCATTGTAATATGTAAATGTTAATGGTGAAAGTAAATAGGGTGAAAAGTGGGTGGTTAGTAAGTTAGAATAATAAAACAATTAGTATTGTTTATTATGGAATTTTTTTATTGTTGAAACCATTTGGGAGAATTGGTTTCATGAGGAACATAATTTTTGAGATATATGATATGTTAGGTTGTGGAGCCTATTTTCATGTGTGAAAGTGTTGAATATTGTACACTAAGAGTATTGTACACTTTTCATGTATCCTCGTTGGGGTTCGGGGTGTAGCCCTTGAAAAAAAAATTAGCCTTAAAACGTGCCCAATATATCGGGAAACGTGATTTTCTCATATGGGTGGGATTTTGACCTATAGGTTTATGGGATGGTTTTTACCCATGGTTTTGATACCCACGGTTTTGTAAAACTACTTAATCATTTGTCTATTTATATGGTTTTATGCATATCATAGATGTATGAAAAACATTGCAGATGTATTTTTAATTTGGGTGTGAATTCTGGAGAGTTTGTTGAGCATAGCTCCAAATGGATCTGGGTATTGTATTGAGAGAGTGGTGGCTTGTAATAAAATCTGAGAAAGTGATTCTTTGTGGACGTAGCCCAAATTGGGTGAACCACGTTAAATCTTTTGTCTCTTTGTCTTTGTGTTATTTTATTCTACACTTTTATGTGAGATCTATAATAATTTTTCTGCATATTAGTTTCTCTTTTGCGATTTTGTGAGGGATTATCTACATATTTTATCCTTTATTTCCTAACATGATATTCCTCCACTCGTATATAATGGAGTAATTTATAACAAAGAATATTGAGCATTTGAATTGTGCGGTACTAATAATATTTTTATGTGGGGTTTGAGTTTATTAAATCTCTACAATTCTTGTGTATGTTATCTGATTTATTAGATCAATTAATCATGTTTTTGCATACAATATAGTTCTTATATTTTAAATAAATGAATAAAACCCTTGTACAAGCACACCAAACAACTTGTGCGGTCTATGAAACATGAGCCACACCAAAAAAATATCTAGCTCAAGTTGATAAATGTGAGCCACATAAGCTAACTCATGCCCACAAATGCATTAAGCCAAGCTAGTGAAGTGAGCTTGAACCCAAAAAAATCTTCCATAGCTCTAAGGAAGAGACCTCCAATGCGAGCTACGAGACACAAAAAAACTCACCCAAGTAATGATGCATGGCCGAGTTGCTAATATCAAATAATTTTCTTAAAATAAGAATACGATAACAGATATTTGAACCCAATGTCAAGCAACAAGGGATTACGATAAAAATTTAAAACCCTCAATCTCAAGTCAAAAACACAAATAACTCACATTAGAGCTCGATTTCGGTGAGGAAAACTGAGTAAATAGAGAAATGACGAGCTATGACCTTAAATAATAGGGCCACGTTATTGAAACCTCTACTAAAATATAGACCTCGACCTAGATCTAGAAAACCATGCAAAAATCATGAGTAGTGTGACCAAGACTCAAAATAGCCATGCTTGAGCTAACACTAGCCGATTTAAATAGATTTCAAGAGGACTAGACAACCCTTAGAAAGTAAACAAATACAAAGAAAAATACCAGAGCTCAATACCCTAGAAAAGAAAGCCATAGCTTAAAAGCATAATACAAGATTACATGATGATGAAGGCCAGAACCCAAAAAGTGAAAAACAAACCTCAAAATTAGAACCAATGACGTCCATGGCTTACAAAAGATCAATCCATACTTAAAACAATAATCAAGGAAATCATAAAAGGTGACCATGGTTGATATTTTATGATACTTTCCCCTCTCTCTATGAGTTTCAAAATGCAAAATGATGTTTAAGGTATCCAACCCTAATGAGCGAGTGTAGACCATGGTAGTTTTATTGTGGTTAAATTAACTGTGATTAAAAACACTCGATTAAAAAACCCCGAATAATGTTTTCTTTGATGTCTATACAGGTGTGATATTTTGTATATTTTTAAATAATTATACCTTTTTCATGTGGGGAGGAGGTCAAAGTGACATTTCTTAGATAAAAAATGGAACCAATGGATATAATCATGCTACTTAAAAGTCAAAAAAACCATGATCTCAATACATATGCCAAGTCAAACAAAAATATCCTTTTTAACTTAAATATTGGAAAGGAAAAGAAAATTTACCTTATTTCCTCAAGAGGACCATACATATACCTTATTGGTTGCAAAAAAGGAAGCTTGACAAGGTCAAATTATCCAAGCCTCTCTTTTTCCTTTATAGCCATACAAACTATTTTTTAGTAAACAATGACTTAGTTGTTATTAGGTATTCTTTTTGTAATCAAATGTGGTTGAATTTTCCATGTAAGTCTATTTATGCTAGCATTGGATTTATCTCCAACTAGCTATTTTTAGCAAAATGAGTCTAAAATTAAGTTAGGAGTGTTATTATTTGAGAGTGGGGGAGTTAAATCTTCTTGCATTTTTGTATATGTACCCTTTCTTCGCAAGGAAAAGAACGGGAATTATTTTTATATCATTCCTATGCTATCGATTAAGATAAATATGGAAATATTTGTGTAATATAATTGCTATTGCATAAGTAAATGAATAAATAATTAAGTACATAAATCAATCCAAGCAAACTAAGCCAAAATATATGAAACACTAAGTATAAAGAAGAGGTAAGATGACTTAGATGTTTTGTAATTATTCCTAGGTTCTGCTAAAGAACTTACTAGATGAACAGAGATAGGTAAGTGTCACACATATCCTCTGAAAAGTGTACGAGCTAATGATCTTCCTAGATTGGGGCACCAGAAGAGTGATAAAGGCATTTGCGGATGACCTAGACACATTTCTAGGAACCTATGTATAACAAAATGCTCAAAATACCTCCTCCGAGTTGTCTCTAGGTATTCATTTTTGTTCTCCTTTGGTGGTTATGGGGTCACACAATGATTGCCAAAGTTGCTGGAAACATGAAATGAATAAATGACCTACAAAACCATCAAAGAGATAATAATAAAGAAAGATACATAATGAGATGATATACATTCATTAACTATCACAATGGTGATCTTATAAGTGAGCTTTGCACTACATCTCGGACCCAATGTAGTTCTATGTGTGTATGTATAGAATTTTGCCTTAGGTGGCTCTTCTACATGTCTCACTTGATAGAGAGAAGGTAGCTAGATGTATAGAAATGTAATAGATGTGTGCATGCAATAGAATGAACTTCCATTCTATGAAGTGTATGCAAAATAACCAACCCTTGTATCCCTTAAATGTTGTTAGATGTATGCAACCATAGGTGGTGATAGTTAATTCTTAGTGCTTTGGTCTTTTATTATGATCACATAACTTTTTATTTATATGATTCCTTTAATTTAATTTCATAATTAACCCCGTAAAGGAAAACCAACAAGATAGGATGCTCAAATGGATAGAAAGGACTTGAAAAGTGTGACCAAAGTATACTAAGGTGAGAGAAACTCAAAGGGGACAAGGGTGCCTAACGCCGACATCTTGGTGGGCACTGGTATTTATGATTATATATTTTGAGGGATAAAAAGGTAGACTAAGAAAGTAATGGTGTAAGGAAACAGAAACAAAATAAAGGTGGCCAAAGAAATGGGTTAATTAGTACTTTTCTTACATAGGAATCATATGAATAGTAGTATGTGGTCATGACTAAATAAATACCCAACGTGCGTGATTTTTGTCTACATTTTCCCCACTTTATGTTGTTGAGAAATTTCTCGATAACATAATTTAGATAAGATATGCATACCTGATAACCATGTAGATCGATATTGAGAGCATGCCGAGGGACAAGATAAAAAGTGGAGTGATAAAATGTGAGTGCGGATGATAAGGAGGAGAAAGTGCAAAACGTGATGATGAAAATGAGCCTAGGATGGAAAAACATGTGTAGATGTTGCAATCATTCATTTTTTGAATGTAAATGTGATTGGTGTTGTTGATGTTGTGATGTGACTATCACTTCCCATAAGGACAGAGCTAGAAAAGAGAAGAACGAACAAGTAGTCAAATATCCATGTATTTTATCATAATGTGTAAAAGTATTTAAGGAAAGTATGTAAAATATGAAAATTAAAATGGAACATTTCTACCTGATCCATGATGTCAAAAAGGGGGTAGAAAGGATCATGGATATGTTATAGACGAAACGAGTATTTCAGGAAATCTCACACTAGTTGCATTGATCTGCGAGTTTTTGGGAGATATCACACCAAGTAATCGAAGAAGTGTTTAGAGGAAATAATGGTGTCAACCTTCAACCTTTTAAATTCTTCTCATAATTTAGAACACCATTACATATAGTGTGTTAAAATTTGAACAATTCAAACAATTCGATTCAGCTAAAAACTAAAAAGTATTGTGTAGTACATGTCTAGCGAGTGAAAAGGAATGTGTTCCCTCTAAAATCCATTGTGTCAAATTTTGTAGACTATGTTAAACTTAAAAATGTTATGTATATGCCCCTAGTCATAGACGTTTAGGAAGTGTCAGGAGCGCCCTCATGCTACTGCTTGTCTTGTCTCGAGAGTTAGTGTCTATGTTATGCTAAAGAACAAAGTATTAATCTTGAGCCATGTTTGATACAGACTATTTTTTTGCACCGATATTGTGATTTATTGAACTGTGACTATATGACATTGTATAACATGAGTGATTCACCCAAATGATGCCCCCTCAATTTGGGTGCATGCAAAAATCGTTAAAGGAGTATACATCACAAAGAAGGACCATTGTGTTGTGCTAAAATTCTACCCTACATGGGGAAGGGAATGTGCTTGGTAGAAACCAAGGCACATGTAAACAATGTGGCTAGTGGGAAAGTGTTAGTACAAGAAAAGATAAACACATATTTAGAAGAAAAAAAAGTAAGGTCAGCATAAAATGTTTAAGCTAAGATGCAAAAAGACAATGTAAAGGACTAAGAGGACAATATAGACTATGAAAAGGGGGTTGTAAATGTGGGACACCACTCATGATGTCGCAATAAAATCAAGGTTGATGAAGCTAAAAATAGACAGTGTGCATATGAGACAAAGTGAAAATCCCACAAACAATGTCATACAAAGAAAAAGAATGAAAATCAAGGTAACAGATAACCATGGAAGAAAATAGACCTACAAGACAAATGTTGCACATTAAGAACCCATTAGCATGTTATAAAGATAAAAATTGTGTCAAACATGTCTAATCTGATAAGGTAATGTGACATGAAAATTTAAACAATAACACTTGTAGTTTACAAAAGTGGATGCCCTTGGGAGTCATTGTGAGACTGATAAAAGATATTGCACCAAAATCCATGCTCTATGCAATAGATCTATTTAATTTGTGATCAAAAATAGAAATCAAGAGAACATGCATGTGTGTATGCTAAATATAATGACATACAATATATATATCTGACATGTGTAAAAAATTTACATGTAACAAGTAAATGTAAGCAAGACTAAATGTGACCAAGATATGCGGTATGCTATGGAGTGTAAATGGAATGAAATGCAATGTTAGTGCGATAGGATCTATGTGTCCCCAAGTGAGTATGGATGTGTATGTATTTGATGAGCTTCATTTATATATGCCCCATTAGTAGTCAAGAATGAACTATAAATGAGCGTGTGAAATTGGGAAATGGGTCGTATGTGTGTATGAAAAATATTTGATCGTCAAATAGAAATGTGTAGAGTGTAATCACGTGAGTGAGTGATTGAATGAATGAGTGTAGAGAGGTCCATTTATGATATAGACCATCAAAATTTTAGTATGGACTGTGAATCTAGAGTGCATCATAGGGTAAAGATTGAAATGCTTAATAGTGGAGAAGACAACTGCGATAAGAGGATGTAAAATGTGTATAACACGTGTTGTGTGAAGTTTTTAATGTTTTTTTTTGTGCATTAGAGAAGGATGACATGAATATGTCGATATTTATGAAATTATGTTGAATATTGTTGATAGAAATTAATTATGGGCATATTGAGTGTGTAATATTGTGTGTTGAGAAAGATGTGATGTGGATATGTAGAGTGTGTAAGTTGTGTGTGTCAATTACGCATAAGAAAGATGTGATGTGGATATATAGAGTGTGTAAGTTGTGTGAGTCAATTGTGCATATGAAAGATGTGTCATGTGATTTAAGATGGGTATGTTGTGAAAGCATTGATCATGTAGTAAGCATATAATTTGTGTTGAATCTGCAAAAGAGTATGCATTTCTTATGGTGTTGAGATTGCATTGTAAGTGTGAATGTATCACAAGTGTGTTGGTTGTATAGTATGTGTGAAAAATCTCTATTGTGAAGTGTAGTTTTGATGTTATATACGAGATGAATCCACACAATCTAGAATGTGTAGTATGTAATGTATAGTATGTAAGGTGTAATGTGTAGGATAACGTGTAGTGTGTGGTGAGTGAGGTTCATGTATATAGTATGACCTCAATAGTCAAGTGTGATATGAAGAAAAAGAGTGCATAATCGGAAGTGATATGATAATGTACACTCAATAAACATATTGATATAATGTGTTGCATGGAGATATAGAGAGGTTTTTATTGTAACACCTCCCACAAAAATCATGTAAGAAATGTAAGAACATGAGTGCGTCATCAAAAAGTAACGATGGGAAATGAATTATGATTTGTAAAATGTGTGTGAAAGAATAAAGATAATATGCATGAGATGTAAGAGGGTTATTAATTTTATAATATTGGGTTGAATAAGGTAATGGCCCCCAAAGTGTGTAATAATAAGAGTGATCAAGTAACGTCACCTATGTGGTAGTCATTGTCATGATCAAAACTGAAAGGTAAAACATCTAATACGTTATAAGAAATATTGTTTTGTTGATTACATAGTAAGCCATTATATTGAAGGTTGCATATTCCCATTGTGTATTATTCATCATTGAAATGAGGTAGTTGAAATCCATGTGCATACTAATATGTAAGATTTTGAGAATATATAAGAAAGGAATAATTACAAATGAAGATATGGATGGAAGGCATAGGAAATGAAATGTCAAGATGATTAGGATATAAGGTGCCCCCAATATAGTCAAGTCGGATTGTCTAATTGTAAGCGGGAAGCACAGGGAGATCATACAAGAAAAATGTGAGACTAAATACGCAAATCCCATAAGCAACAATTTTGTCAATGAATCCATGATAACAATGAGGAGCATCGGGTGGAGGAAATATGTCATCAAATATAAATACTATCAGATCTAATCCATCATGTGTGCATATAGTGTCATCACAAGTAGGATCAAATGTAATATTCCCCCAATAAGAATCATTTATGAATAATTTACATGTGTAATGAGGTTGTGCGAACGATGGTTTCTCACGATATGATATAGTAGGTGACATCGATGTGGGGATAGGACCTCGATAAATTACCACAGCATTTGTATTAGTAGGAGGGTCGATGATGTGGATGGAACAAAATCCAGCATACAAATAGTAGATTCTAAGTTAGGCGAAGGATCCAAAGGATTTGGTTCATTAGTAGTAACATATTATGGAGTAGGGATCGTAGTTGTGGGATCATGTTACTAATATTTGAATGGTTCAAAATCAATATAAATGGTGTATTTAGTACCCTTGTGTAAGCATTTGACACATTGATGTATTGTTGAAGGTGCAACTTGCATGGCATGAAGCCATGTTCTACCAAGTAAGAAATTATACGAAACTCAAATTTTGTTACAAAGAAAATTGTATTAAGGGTTTTTGGCCCAATAGTAATGGGTAAAGTAATACAACCAATGCATGGACAAATGGAACTAGCGTATGTGCAAGGAGAAAGAGATGAAGGATTGAAATTAGCAGTTGAGAGACCTAAATCCTTAAGGAAGGTTATATTGCACAAGTAAAGTTTAGATTTGTTATCAACTATAACTTACTCGACTACAATATTATGGATGCACATCATGATGTATGATGGAGGATCATTTTCAAAGCTAAAATATCATCACTAGGATTAGCTCGAAAATCAATGTGTTGAGAAAATGCATCTGCAAATGTATTATAGACCAAGTCTAGATGAATGTCAGAAGGAACGTTAGTGGTAGGTAATCATGAATGGAAATATTCATGATCAAAGGATCTTAGAAAGATGTAAGAAGAAAAAAAACAAAAATCCTAAGTTTGTTCAAGAGGTTGGGTTCACCAAAATGATTAAGCTAAATATGAAGATATATGCCTAATTTGATTGTTATTGAAGTAGTAAATGAATACATATTATAGTACAAAAATTAACCCAAGAAAAATAAGCAAGAATATATGAAACCCTAAGTTCAAAGAAGATGTAAGATCGACTTAGTTCTTTCATAATTATTCATAGGTTGTGAAAAAGTGCTGATTGGATGAATAGAGAGGGAGAAGCATTGCACATTGCCTTAGAAAAGCATGTGACATGATGATCTTCCCGAGTTAGGGAACCTAGAGAGAGATAGAGATTCCTATAGATTCCATAGACTTTTTATAGGCATCCATGTCTACGTAAATGCTCAGAAAACCTCCTTTGAGTGGTTGTTAGGTATTTGGTATTGTTCTCCTTTGGTCATTATGAGGTCGCACAATGATCCCCACAAGTCGTAGAAACCTGCAATGAACTAATGACCCGCAAAACCATCAAATAGACATCAAATCTTGAAAAATAAATATGCAAAATGAGGGGTCATATTGTCCTCATTTGTCACAATGGTGATATTACAACTGAATGTTACACTACATCTCTAACCCAATGTTATTTAATGTGTGTGTTTTGTAATTGTGTGCTAGGTGGCTCTTTTATGTCTCATAATTGATAGAGAGAAAGTAGATATATGTCAAGAAATGTAATAGATGTGTACATGGAATAGAATGAAATTCCTTCCATTGAAGTGGATGCAGAATAACTAACCCTTGTGTCCCTTAGATCATGTTAGTTGTATGCAATGTTCGGTGGTGATAGCTAATACTTAGTGATTGGTCCCTCATTATGATCGCATAACTTTATATTTATATGATTCCTTTTTGAATTTCATAATTAACCCCGAAAAGGCCAACCACCAAAAAGATAAGAGTATAAAATGGCTAGAAAGGACCCAAAGAATGTGAGAAAATTATACTTGAGGTGAGGAGCATCTAGAGGCGATGAGGGCACTGACCCTAGCATCTGGTAGGGCACTTGGTTTCGAGGATGATAAATGATGGTGTATAAAAGGTAGATTGGTCAAGTAAGGGTCCAAGGAAACAAAAAGAAAAGAAAGGTGGCCAAATACATCGCTTAGTTACTACTTTTCTTACTTAGGAATCATATGAATAGTACTATGTAATCAAGACTAAATAGATACCCAAATGGCATGATTTTATGTCTACAACTATGTCAGTGTGGTAGTACAACACCTAATTGATGAAATAAAGACTAATTTCCTACATTTGTAGATAAATAAAAGTGTGTTATAGAAGATTTATTATTTGTGTCATTGAATTGTTTATTTCCTTTACATGCTAATGTACTATTATAACACCTCGATTAAGTTATTGTGAAGCTTTTATAGATCATTTAAGTGCAGATTTAGTTTTTCAATCAGTCTCGAAGAGAAACACTCAAATATGCCCCCCATGCTAGATTAAAAACTTGTGCATGCCTTTTTTGAAGTGTTAAAGCTAATCAAACAAAAATCAAATCGACCTTATAGGTTTTTAAATGTCAAATAATGTGTGTTTTTCAGCCTTATGTCTCCAAAACATTAGTGTATCACCTATTTTACATGCTTTCATTAATTTTGTGTTTTTTTATCTCTCCCTCAACCACTGCTAGAGAACTAGTATAGGTGATTGTTCTAGGGAACCATCCCACTCTGTAGGTTCTACTCAACCCTAGTCACTCACAACTCAGTGGAGTTCTCATTGTATAAACCAAAGTGAAGATTGATTTTCACTTCTTCATCTAGGATACACTTTAGAGTAATAATAGTTATCAAGAAGGAAATTTTGGAGGAGGTATAAGGAAAGATAGATTAATATGTTTCATCATCAATTGTTGAGGAAAAATTTGAGAGGTTACAAAAAAATTAGGTGGATTTAGTTAGTGGTGAATCATCTAAAGGTTTAATTCCTCCTTGTAGGGTTATTACTCTATTAAATATAGGGGTTGGTTTTCCTTGTGTGGTTACTTCCTTACTAAATCTAGGAGTTGGTTCTCATTTTTGGGTTTTTGTTTAACCAATTTTGAATCATTTATCTAATAAAGATTTGTTTGATTTTATTTTATTCCCTATAATGGTTTCCTACATAAATATTGTGTACATGTGCTCTTTTTTCTCACATTGCATGCTCATTTGTTTGATTAATCATCTCTTAATCTATATGTTGATGAATGTTTGGTGAATTCATTGAATTCTTGAATGATGTTAATTCTTAATTGAATGAAAATTTTTAATGGCTCACTGATTCATACCTCCCTCTCGGTGATTTTTCCTCCAATAATTGGTATTAGATAAGGTCATTTGAGGCATACTTAAAAATCTTGAGGAGATCATTTGAAGCACATATATGGTGAGTTAGCACAATGGTTCCTCTACTACCAAACCTCCTGCATCTTTCGAGACAAATTATTCTTTTTGTAGCATCAAGATAAGAACTCACATTATATTCTTAGGATTATGTGATATTTGGTGATCAGTTATAGATGGGTATACTATTATTCAAACCCCTCTAACATATGCACAAGGTAATAAGTTTTGTAAGGATAAATATAAAGATATTATTTATATATTTTTGTGGATTGTAAGAATCTAATTTTTTCAAGGTAATGCAATGTGCTAAAACTAAGGATAAGCTAGAAGTAATTTATGAAGATTAATCTAAGGTAAAGTTGGAAAAGAAAAAAACCTATAGGAATCAATTTGAAAGATTTAAGATGAAGAAAGTCAAACCATTTTTTCATATGTTCTCAAAGTAGATCAAGTTTTCAATACCATTAGAGGACTAGGATATTAAGTGAAAGAATAATTTTTGTTGCAGAAGGTGATGAGATCTATCACTCCTAATTTTTTTCCAGAATCCTCAACTATAGAAGAAATTAAGGATATGATTACTCTGGATGGATGAACTCCATGGTATCTTGACAGACTTATGAAATGAGGAAATGTGTTGATAAACCTTCCAAGAAGGAAGCAATTTTCAAAGCTGAAAAAAGTCAAAAGGTAAGAATATATTTTATGATGATACTTCTAGTATCGATGATGTTTAACTAATTTCTATGGTTGCTAAGAAGTAGAAGAAAAGTTCGGATAAGTATAAGTGTGAGTTTCCCTATAAGTGCTTCAACTATGGTGAGATTGAACATTTTAGAAATAATTATCCTCACAAGCATAAGGACAAAGATCATGATGATGATTCGTAGTCACATATATTTAATAAGAGTAAGAATAAATTCAAAGAGTTTGAATACAAGAAGAAGTCAAAGATAAGCCTTTATTAAAATGAGGATTGTATCTTATCGAGATAAATAGTCAAGTTAGTGATTTTGATTCGATAATGATGATGTTTGAAATTAAGTCCTATTCATGGACAAAAGAGATGGGATATGTAAAAATCAAGATTCCATATATGGATTATCATGTGAGGATTCAAATGAAGAAGAGTTAGGAGCTGATATATAAATTGAGTTGATGTGTGTCCAAGAAGAGTTTAATAATGCACAAAAGAAGAACACTTAACTTAAGACATAGGTAAAGGATTATGAAGAAATTATTCATCTTCTTGAAAAGAGACATTGTAATGCCAACAATTTTGACATTCCAAAACCACATTAATCCTTAAACAACTATCTGGAAGGTTACAACAATATATTTTTGTTTTAAATAGGTTGCACGGGTGTTAAGAGCTAAAATATGTTTAATTATCTCCTATGAACAATGTTACATTTCATATGATAGATCTAGTTTAGATTATTAATTAATTATTCTTAATCCAGTCCTAATGTCAATTTAATTATCATCACTAGATAAGTGTCCATTAATTTCTCTTACTAGGTTAATAGTTTCCCTCTTGGGAACTAACATTCAACCCATATTTAATAAACCCTTATCCTTAGTTACCTTAGTTCTCTTAAATTATTTTCTTTAATGTCCATTGAATTAATCACTAAAATCTACTAGAAGGGTTACATTTTTAACTTAACACACTAGAGCCCTAAGTGGCCCCATTCACCCATTTACACATACCTTTGATTTATTTAAAATTTTACAACCATGATATGGATATTATCACCTAACAATTATAGGTTTCATTCTTAACACTTGGATTAAATCAATAGGTACCACAAGATTAGATCTACCCTAGAGAAAAATTAATCATCCTCAATGGAGTATTATTAGAATTTTGTACCCTAAGTTAATTCATTTGTTTCTCTTTGGTTTGTAGGGTTAAGGAGTGGATGCCATGGAACTAGGGAAAAATAATGGAAGAGTCTGAAAGAGGGATTTGCAAGAACCGATGTCAAAACAATGCACCACAATGAAGTTGCACTCTAATGGTAGCGTCATAGCTCAGCCACAAGAAGAAAGATTCAAACAATGGAAATTATATGGAAATAAGAAACCAGGTCTACTTATCCTCATAGATCGAAAATAGGAAGTACATATAGGGGTGTTGTGTAACCCCCATGCCTAAACAAGGAAAGTAACTCTTATGACACCACTGACACATATGACACCACTAAAGGAGGAGTTACAATTCCAAATAAGGAATGTAACTCCTATGACACACTAACACAAATGACAATGACATATTCTATGATAGAATCTGACACTTGTCATTTGACTCCCTAAGACCTATGACTCTTGCAAGGTGAGATGACTCACCAGGTGATGTGGATGATGACTAAGCATGTCACACACACAAAAACCCACCTTTTTCAAAGTCAAGGAAGAGGTCATGGTAATCCAGAACAGAAAATAAGACTCCCTAGACAACTAAGAAAGATGTGCCAATGGGGCCCGGTAACTAAAGGCCTGATAAGGTGCCCATATACAAACAAAATATTTCTAGAAAGAAGAAGAAGAGAAGGAGGACTTTATAGCCTAAAGAAGATGGGCAGATGTAGTAGACATCACCCCACAGAAGATACCACAAGTTAATAAATTTCACCTCAACGAAGGGCTTAGTGAATATATCTCGAACCTAATTAGTTATCTCGAACATACCGTATGTCGATGATGTTTTCATGTATCAGCTCCCATATGAAGTGCCTGTGAATCTTAATGTGCTTTTCTTTTGATGCTAAACTAGATTTCTACAAATCGAGATAGTGCTCATGTTGTCACAGTAGATAATGGTAGGCCGCCGAAAGTGGATGTCAAACTCTATGAAGATACCCTATAACCAAACAGCTTCGTGGGCAATGTTAATTTCTCCTCTATACTCATATTTTGTCGATGATATGGAAATGGCATTCCTTCTTGTTGGACCAGTGACGGAACTAAACCAAGAGTGAAACTGTAGCTTGAGGTAGACTTCCGATGATCTAGATCATTGGCCCAATCTGAGTCTGTAAATCCAACCAAGTCAATCTCAATCCCTCCTAAGTAATGAATACCATTTGTGTGAGTTTCACGAACATAGTTAAGGATCCACTTTGGTACTTTTAAATGCAGCTCATGAGGATCTGGCATAAATCTGGACATAATCTCGACAGGATACAATAGATTAGGCCAAGTGTGAGTAAGGTAGATCAAGCTCCTCACCAACTACCGATAAAGGGTAATGTCAACCAAGGGGGAAGAGAAATCAAAACAAACTTGACCCCATAAATAAAAGGAGTAGGTGAGGACTTGTAATCGAACATGTGAAATCGAGAAAGAAAATCAAGAGAGTACTTAGGCTACGAGATCATAATTCCAAAGTCAGATTGTGAAATCTAGATCCCAAAAATGTAATGGTGTAATCCTAAGTTAGACACGGAGAATTTTTTGGCCAAGAATAACTTCACGAATCAATGATAGAGGAAGAGCTACCTATGATCAACAAGTCATCAACATAGAGAAAAAGAATAAGCATGGAGTCATCCTACCACAGAATATACACATTTAGGTCAGAGTGACACCGAGTGAACCCTGATGTAAGTAAAAAGGAATCCATCTTGGCATACCAATCCTGAGGTGCTTGTTTAAGGCTATAGAGAGACTTCTGTTAATTACAAATGAGAAATGGATCGTGGAAATAACCTGAGCTTGTTCCATATAGATCTCTTCCTCTAGGTTCCCATGAAGGAAGGCACTCTTAACATTCATCTGGTGGACTTCCGATCTATTAGTAGAAGCAATGGCAAGGGTCATTTGAATGGAAGTCATCTTTGCAACCAAAGAAAAGGTTTCTGAGTAATCAACCCCAGCTACCTAGGAGAAACCCTTAGCTATAAGTCGCACTTTATACTTCTCGACTTCTCCATTGGCACCATACTTTGTCCGATATATCCACCTACACCGAATTATTTTTCTTCCTTCCGGAAGAGGGGTAAGATCCCAAGTTTCATTCTTTATGAGTGAGGAATACTTCTCATCCATAGAATAATCCCACTCAGGAATCCCAGAAGCTTCCTGGAAAGACAGTGGATCAGAAGAAGAGGCGTAGAAGGAGTGGGGTCCAATGAAACTCGAGTGAGTATGTCTCTCATCTGAAGGATCTCTAACTAAATCTCTAGCACACTGTAAAGTTTTCCTTGCCCAAAGAGGTGTCGAAGGTTCAAGCTCAGAGTTGGAAGATTCTTCACTTGAGTGAGAAGGGACATATTCCTCATCATCACTACTTTGTAAGAATCATAAGAATCAGAAGTTTGAGGATCGGGAGGAGCAGGGAGAGGAGGAAATTACTCAACAAAATAATCATCTGATGAGTCAGAATCTTAATCAGTGGGCAAAAGAACCTCAATGGAAGTAAAATTCAAGGATGACTCATCAAACTTCACACTCCTCTCAATATAGAGCTCATGGGTTATAGGTTTAAAAAACAATATCCGTTCATGCCATCGGGATACCCGACAAAGATATAAGGTTTGGATTGTGGATCTAATTCCTTGCATTTCTTCTTGGGAATCCGAGCCATAGCCTTGGATCCAAAGACTCAAAAGTGATCAACATCAAGCTTGTGTCCAAACCAAGCTTCAAAGGGTGTCATCCCTCTTACTTCCTTGTGTGGATCACAATTTTGAATGTAACAAGCACAATTCACTACTTCACCTAATACTATGGAGGAAGGGACTTCAAGTGAACCATAAACATAGCCATCTCCTTTAGATTTCAATTTTTTATTTTTGTAACTCCATTTTGGGAAGGGTTGTAGGAAATTATACGTTGCAAAGCAATCCCCTCAGAAGTGTAGAAATTCTCAAACCTATTACTCACATACTCACCTCCATTTTCGGTTCAAAGAACCTTGATAGACCGTTCCGCTTGTTTCTCAGCAAGAGCCTTAAAGTTTTGAAAATGCTCAAAGAATTCAGAATCAAGCTTAAGAAAATATACCCAAGTATAACGTGAAAATTCATCAATGAAGGTTAGTATATATAGAGCTCTAGTGAAAGAAGGAGATGGAAAGGGGCCAGAAACATCACTATGAAAAATATCCAAGGGATGAGTAGCTCTCCAAGATTTTCCCTTATCAAAGTTTTTTCTAGGGTTCTTTCTAAGGGTGCAACCCTCACAAAGACCTTTAGAAAACTTAACTCGGGGTAACCCATTGACCATTTTTTTGGCTCAATTGTTCAAGGTAATGATAATTTAGATGCCCAAAACACTCATGCCATAGCTTGTTAACCTCATTTTCATGAGTGAGCAAGGCATTGGGTGTTGAATCAAAAGAGAAGTGGGAAAAGGTATACAACCATGAATGGTGATCTTCCTTTCCCTCGAGCCATTGTGCGATCAAAGTTATGCTCATGAATGATTACAAAGTTAGGACAAAATTCCACTTGGTATGCCTTCACCAAGGTGGGTGATTTGGTAAACCAATAGGATATTGGTAGAGAGATTGGGAACATTCAACACTTGGTTAAATGTTCCACCTTCTATCTCTACCAATCCACGACTGAAATTGACACATGAGTGTCATCACCCAACGTGATTTTGGACATGCCACATGGTTCAATGCTATAGAGTTCAACCTCTAAAAAGCCATGGTGCAAGGTACTAGGAATCAATAATCCAGGTTGATGATGGAGTTAATTTAGCTACGAGGGCCTTACCTTTCTTCTTTTCATTTTTAGACTCTGTTCTTTAGAAGACTCACCCATCTGAGAATTTTGTTTGACAGATTCAGGAACACTTATTTTATTCTTCTCAAGCAACTTTGTTAAGTGATCAATTTTTTCTGAAAACAATGATGCTTGTCATGGCTAGGATACTTAGAATAGGAGCATTTACACTTTTCCTTCTTCACTTTAGGCTCAAAAGTCAAAGTGTTAGTGTTGGGATTAGTTAGGGGTTGTTGGTCTTGGTTTTTTCTTAGGTTGGTCCTTTGTTTATTTCTTCTTTTCATTTTTCTTACCCTTATTCACCACAAGGGCATGTGACTTGGATTTTAGAGTCAACATTTGAATGATTATATCATGTTCTCGAATGAGTTGGGACAAAAAACTATCAAATGAGGGAATTTTCCAGGAACTACCCAAGGTGGCTTTCATGGTGCGGAAATTTGAAACAAAGATAGATTATTTAGGACCTAACTTAGAAATAATTGACAAGATCAATTGAGATTCGTTCTTCTCCACTTTACATTCCTTTAAATGTAGTCTAGTCTGGACAAACTTTGAGAAGAAGGCCTGCAGGTTTTCAAATTCACTAGGATTTAACCTTAGTAGTTAGTTCTCCAACTCATGTGCTCTCATGTAATCTTACTTCCCAAACATCTCGTTGAGTGTTTTCCATACTCCATCGAGTGTCAAGGAAGTTTCGATGTGGAAGAGCAAGTCGTAATAGACTGACATAAAAACAAGACCTAAGGCTTCATCACGGTGGTTGAACCATTTAGATCTTTAGGTTTCATCATCGAGTTCAATCTCTAACCCCATGGTGACATGGTATAACCCTTTACTTCACAAAACCAATATAATTTTAGATCTCCGTTCGAAGAAATTAAAAGTTGTGAGCACTGGTACTTTAGAGATATCCATAATGAAGAGATATAACCAATGAAGGAAGAAGGAAGGAGAGAGAAATGAAATAACCACCCCGAAGAATATCACGCCCCCGAGTTTGGCACTTTATAATTTAGTGCATTGATTACAATCAGATGTGATTGTGTATCGAGAACCAGTCTATCACTCACCTTGCAATCAGCGTAATAACACGTAAGAGTGGAGACAACAATCAAGGTTTGTTGGGTGCAATATTTTGACACTGTAAGAAAGCACAAGAATGAGTGAAAACAAAAAGGGGAAGAGAAGGCCTTGTGAGAAATAGTGTCTCACGTTGCACGAAATAATCCCTTTGTTGTAAGACTGTGGCAGACGCGCTCACAAGTCCACAAGAAATAAAAGGGATAGAACAATGCTCAAGATGATTTGAAATGAGCCGATACAAGCAATATAATGACACCCCCCAGAATGTGGTGCTTTATAAAATAGTGTGTTTACAAAAATGATAATCCCATCATCTAGAGTGTGAAAAAATATGCAACTTTGACTAAAGAAGTGCTCAAAACCAAGCAACGAGTCAAAAGTTATAGCAAAAAAATATTCCTATAATCGATGGAAAACACCAATAAGCCACAGTAAACATATTTAAAAATCACCCTAAACGCATGAAAGGGGTGTCGTATGTATGATCGTTGGAAATGGAATTGAATTTTAGACAAGGTTTGTTTTAATTGTGAGGGGGGATTAGCCTCTTGCCAACCCTGGACCTCACCCTCCGTCTTCGACACTCTAAGGAGGATTATAAAAATAGAAAAATATACCCCCAAAAAAATTACAATTCCCAGAATCAAATGATTTTCACCTTAAACATTTTAAAAGGTGATTTGATTTATCAATAATCAATCCTTAAAAAAAGAAAGATAGAGGCCCACGTTGACCGAAATTTGTTTGAGAGAATGGAAAACCGTTGTGTGAATATTGACCAATCTAGGGGTATGGACCACGTGTCGTGTAATCTGGTATAGGAAAATGAAACACGAGGCATATTTAACACATACTCTCCAAGATTTGTGTCATTTGAACAATTGAAGCCATGTACGAAGGGTTACAAAGTTTACGGTGAGCTAAGTACAAGGTGTAACCGTCAACTGCAGGATGATAAGCGCGAGTAGAGCTAAATGTATAGAATGAGGTGGTGGAGGTGTTGAGTTAGGGTTGAGTTGGAGTGGTGGATGTTGGGTTCAAGAGCCAAGCCAGGTCCATGAGCCAACAAGGAACCACAAGCCAAGAGTCTGCACGCAGGTGGAAAAAGCTTCCCAAACCAGGCACAAGCTGCATAGACCAATGAAGCTAATGCAAGAGCGGAAAAACCAAACACAAGGGAGTAGAACTCGAGCCAAACAATACAGGTGGAGACACAAGCCATGAGTCTAGGTTGTAACCAAGGCATGAGAAATGAACTAATTTGAGATGCCCGACAAATGAAGCCAATACAAGGATCGGTTAGATCACCACAAGGAGAACTTAAGCCAAGATACCACAAGTTAATAAATGTAGGCCATGAGCATTCAACATAAGCCCATTCAATCAATGAACAAGTAGAGATGGTGAATTCCTGTGCAAACCATGAACAACACCACAAGAAAAACATGGGAATGGGATGTTTGTGTAATAGATGGTTTCAGGAGTAACTGTCGAGCATAAATAATGGACATAGGTAGATTTGTTACAAAACTCAACATAGATACAACCATGCAAATGAAACCTAGAGAAAATAATGAACCACAGGTCCACACCAGAGTAAAAACGAGCCCACGAGAATATAAGAAATCACAAATGAACACAACAACCGATAATGTAAACGGACCAACATACCTAAAAATTGAAACTACGAAACCTCAACGTGAGGTGAGAAATACAATTCCAAATTAATAATAATAATAAATTTCTTGAGGAAATAAGAAGAAACCAAGTAATAATAAGCAACTTGATAAACGAAGAGTGCACATTTTATCGAAAATACCTCGATACCATGAAAGAGGGATTCACAAGAACTGATGTGGAAACAATGCACCACAAAAATTTACACTCCGATGGTAATGTCGTAGCTCTAATGCAATAAGAAAACATGTCTTCTCATCCTCATAGATGAAAAAAGGAAATCTTGTTATCACCGAATCATAGCACCCTTATGTTTGTACAAGTGCATATACTTGAACTCACGGTGTGATTGGGTAACATGGGTACTATCTCCAAGTTGTGGGACTTGCTACTTGAGATAGACCTCCAGAGAAAGCTGGTTCTTGCTCCTAAACTACCTGCCACAATCTACTCTAATGCAGGATAAGCTAATTGTTCTAATCTAAATTTCCAAGGGACCAGGGAGAGAGAATGCATAAAATGAAAGCCTACACTAAAGCGGTGATACACCAGAAAAGGAGGGTGTGAGAGTAGTCTCCAAATGTGTGAAATACAGAGGGAAAGTGCACACTAGAAGAGGTGATGATAGTTCACCATAATCTAGAAAAATGCATTCACAACAATATTCCAAGCATACAAAATGATAATGAATCCTGAGAACATAATAAATAGACACAATATTCTTATAGAAAGATCAAAGGGGCAAGAAGAATGCAAGAAAACACAGCAGGGAAAGATACATCCACAAACTGGTATTTTATTGCTTCATGATATGCACAGTTCAATCTATTACAAGATAAGGGCCTGGATCACCATGCAAGGAGTCCACTACAAGGGCCTGCAACACATTGGCTTCACAAAGCAATTTTGGCAGAGCTTTGCTACCCAAAAACTCTCTTCTTTACAATGAGCCCAACACTCCAATTTATAGAAAAAATGAGAAGGGGAAGAGAAGGGAAAATGGAAATCCCGAAATCTAACCTTCAACCACCTATAAGAGGCATTAAATTGAGTGAAATGGTTATACATTACTTGTAAAAGGCTCCCATCTTGTCCCATGTGTTGCAGCGAGAGAAAGAATGATGGCCATGCCTCTTAATTACACTCTCAAATACCAAATAAAACACTTGTTACAACCCGCCACGTTTTGTTAAAAATATCAATCAATATCTCATAAAATATGGAATTTCTTGATTTTTGTGCGTCGGGCTCCCGATCCATGATTCCAACGGTACTAACTTTTGTGATTTCATTGAGAAATGCAAAAGTTATGGCCTTCTGAGTGCGGGCGCTATTTTGGGTCCAGCAGGCGTTTTATCATTTGACGGGAATGAGCATTGGTAGATGGAGCCGAGTATGTTTCTTTTATTTCAATATATCTACCCTCATTAAAATTAATAAATCTAGTTTTTGTGGTGTAGAGGACGTTGTGCTCATTCCAGAAAGTCCAATTTTGTGAAAATCGGAGCTCGGAGTCAAAAGTTATGGCCGTTTGAAGTTTCACGGGCCAAACGTTGACTTTTCTTCTCTGCCTTCGGCCGCTGGATTTTTGGGTCCCACGCATCCCTCGTCCCCACTTGGCACAGTGCTGAAATTTCCCATTTCGGCCGAACCGGCCGGTTCGCGTACTCTTGTCCCGCATGTCCCGGACTGTTTGGGACAAATTTTCCCGATTCACCCGGTTCGGCCGGTTCGCGCCCTTTTGTCCCAACTGTCCCTAATGAAAGTTCTCATTTCGGCCGATCCGGCCAGTTCACGTACTTCGCGTACCTTCGGCCCAACTATTTCGGGCTGCCTTAAGTCTTTTTAGCCAACTTGCATCCTCTGCGTACTAACTGTCCAGATGTCCCAGACTACCTGTTTCAACAGTTAGTCAAATTTTTCCATTTTTCGGCCAGTTCGGATTTCCGCATCCCGCGCGTCCCTTTGTTCCAAATGTCCCAAATGCTGCGCAGACCACCTGGTGGCATTTCGGCCGGTTCGCGCCCTTTTGTCCCAACTATCCCGACTGTTGCGAGGACTAGGACTTAGCCATTTTTCATGATTTTTTCTGGCCCGAGCTTGTTTTTGCAATTTTTCTTACCTTTCCTCAGAACTTGCTCTCTTCTACTTGGACAGGGGAGTTAGAAAAATATGAGGGGACCCTAGAAACATGAAATTTTTGCCCTGACTCAATCTATTTGCCTGGGACTTGAGAATTTGATGCATGTTATCAAATTTACCTTGAGGGGTGAATTTTGGATAACAAGTACATATAGGGGTGTTGTGTAACCCCCATGCCTAAACAAGGAAAGTAACTCCTATGTCGACACTGATGCATATGATGCCACTAAAGGATGAGTTATAATTCCAAATAAGGAATGTAACTCTTATGACACACTGACGCAAATGACAATGACATATTCTATGATAGAATATGACACTTTTCATTTGACTCCTTAAGACCTATGACTCTCGCAAGGTGAGTTAACTCACCAGTGATGTTGACGATGACTAGGCATTTCACACACACCATCGAGTCTTCTTCGAATCAATGTTCAAGAAGAAAGGATTCTATCCATTTGTCTCCTCCTTTAAAATAGTTAAAACTTAGATTTAATCAAGCATCCTAGTTATTTAATTTTAATGCAAGCATATATCCTAGATTTGGTTTGAGATCTATTGTTGATTACTTATCTATTTTATTGTGTTTTCATTAATGGGGAAAAAACCAATTTTTTAGATAAAGATTTTAATTTATTTAAATTCCTTTATGCAGGTTAGAATATGGGTCCAAACAAGCATACACAACCCACATAGGCTAGATCTACATTTAGGTGAAGTTTAGATCCATAAGAGCCAATGGTTTTTCCCGAAACATAGTTTTTGAAAAACAACATTCCACGCACAGGTGACCAATGATGGTCTCTTGACTGATCGTGATAACATTTATGCTACCAACGTTGGTTCCAAAGACCGGTGTTGGTTTTTGAGGAATCCGTATATTTTATATTATTAATATTGATACAAAGGATATTGGATTTGTACTAGGAGTAACTTATCATTCAATTTCATGATAGTATAACAGTCTCCAAGGTAACTAGTTTAACAAAATAATCACAAGTTTCCTACAAGGTCAAAAATTACAATTTAGGCGGTATATAATGAGTGATGTCGGTCACATGAATAGTGATAGCGGTTCATTCGCCGATGTCATTACTATTAATTGAGACTATTTTTATAAATTTTAACATATCTTCTACATTTTGTGATCAAGACTTTTATAAATGACATTTCAAATAATCATACATTAAATTTGTATTTTTTGAGCAAGTCACAATACCATTTAAGTTTAAATCTAAGCTAGGAGTTAAAATTTCAAAACCGTAACATGAAACATTGACAAATTTCGATACTGTGTACACCAACACCGGTTTAGACTTACCGATGTCGGTCACTATGTAGGCCAGAGAGCTCTAAAAATGAATGTTTGAAGGAAAATAGATATCAAGAGATAACTTTAACTTTACATATATCAAAACTAGAGAGTTTTTAACTGTTTCAAACCAAAACAGAGCTATTACCACATTTCCAATTCATTTTGTGATCAAACATTAAAATTTTCACCTTTCTTTTCTTTCAACACAAGGTACAATTTAAACATGATATTAATTCTAATTGATTCCTTTACATACAAAAATTTATAGAGAAATAAAAATACACATTCTTTAATGATCTTTCATCAAATATGATATTCCAACTCAATAAAAATATACAATACAACTTTTCTTTCTATAAAATCTACTAGTTGTCCACCTTAAGTGGGAATAAGAATAAAATTTCTACAATGAAGGATTTATTTTGATTTCAAAAATACTCCAAGTCCTAAGTCTCCAACAAGACATCCACCATGTCTTCACTTCAATCAAAAATCAAAAATGGGGGAGAGGAAACACTCTCCAGCCAACCAATAATCCAATGAGGAGAAGAAGTTATCCTCTTCATTGGCCCCCGAGCCCCAACCACAATGTAATAAAGGATGGATCCAACTCATAGAAACTAATCAATTCTTAAACAACAAAATGAAAAATTTCACAACCATTTAACACACATTTAACTCAAGAAAACAATCACAAGAATGAAACTAATAAAATACACAAGGCTTGAAAAAACAAATCCAATGGAGCAAGGATCTATGGGGAGATCACCTATGGCTCCTAATGGGATTAGGTGCCCACCTTAAATTCCTTTAAAACAAAACTCAAAACCCCTACACAACTCTTATGCATCCCTAAAAGTCCTCTTATGCCTCCCACATTCTCTTATGCCTCCCTGCAATCTCTTATGTCCAGCTCTCAAAGAACCAAGTAAGAAATGCAAGAATTTTATTATCCAAGGTTGGGCACCCAACCTAACTCCCTCCCAAAACATGAAATAAAATCTTATGCCTCCCTACATATAAAATCCCCATAGCCTTCTCCTACACCATACTTAGGAATTCTACCAAAGAACCCAACAAGCATACCAAAACATTCACATACATACAATACACACATAATAAACCAAACAAGTAAAAAGAGTGTAGCTCCTACCTTTCCATGGTAATAACTTGATCAAGGAATCACAATCCAAGATCCTTCAATCTAAATCCAACTCCAACAAGCTCTAAAATTCAACAAGCACTCTAAACAATCCTTAACTCCAAAATACAAGAGCATAAATGAAATGAAGTAACCCCAAAAAAAACAAACAAACTTGCATAAATAGAAAAAGGAAAGAGGAGGGTGATGTGGCTCCATGTAGGATGCCACATCATTAATCTTAAACTCCACATCACAAGTCAAACCTCAACCCCAATGCACAATAAATTGGTGGTTGAGAAGAAAGACAAGTCTCTTACACACACAATCAAAACCCACACCCCCTAAGGAAATGTTTTAAAACCCATGTAAGAACAGTACAATAAATGTCATTTTTTGTCTTACAAAACACATAATGGGGTCTCTTTTTCACCCCCTAATCCATATGTAGGGTTGGTATAAGAAACTAAAAGGTGTGGGAAAAACTTATCTTATCCCACAAGCCTCCAAAAATGGGCCTTAACCCCAAATCCAAAATTCCAAGGTAAGGTAGAGTGTATAATACTCAAAGTCACTTACACTCAATAAAATCACAAGAATCCAAAAGACCAATAACTATAATAAATAAATCCATTTGTCACATCCCCAAATAACTTAATAACATGATTAAATTACTTAATAAAGGCACATTAATCAACAATGATTAAATAAATTACATCACAAATAAATCACATACTTTACAATAAATAAAATAAAAGAAAAGGAAAGAATTACACACATGCCCGTGGTAAAAATTAGAGGTCATCCCACCCATGGGACCACCTAATAAATAAAACAAAACAACAACATTACATAAGTTACCATGGTGACCATCGTAGTATCCATCCAGTATTCTATTGTGGTTGGTCTCCATCCCCCTTTTGATTATTGTGATATAATTACTTGCAAAATCACACAATACCTCCTTCGGCCTCGTGGCCGAATAAAAACATCAAGGATAAAATATACGCATATCAATCAATAAAAATCCTCATATAACTAAGTCATCATTTCAACTAAACAATGCTATCATTTGTCTAAAATTTCAACATCTCAATTCTATCCTTTATCAATATTAAAAAGATCACAAGATTATTTCAAATGTTAAATCCTACTCAATACCATGAGAATTCTGAATTTCAATAATATGAATTCCACTAACACATCATCATCATCAATATAAAATTCCTCTCTATGTATATAAGAATCCACATAATCATATTATGAATCACAATCCATCAATAATAAAAATATCTCTATCATCTAACATCATGCTAAACCAAAATGATACAATAACATCCATGTCTATAGTCAATAGTAATCAAAATCAAAATATAATAAGTTTTGAAGAGGAGTGGGCACTACATCCCCCTCCCCTTAGACTTAAATTCCTCCTAGAAGTCACTAAAATAGGTGTGGAATTTGATTTTGTAGCAATGTAGCATCCTCCCATGTAGCAACAGTCTCATCATACCTATCCCACTTGACTCGCACTTGATCAATATCTTGTCCTCAAAGGCCCAGGGTCCTGCACTCTAAAATACACACAGGCTCCACCATCATCTACCCATTCTCCTGCACCTATAATATGGTACAATCAAGTACATAAGATGGATCTGGGATATATATCCTAGTAACATAGTACGTGAAACAAATATTGAATGTGATACAAGCTAGGTGGAAAGGTTAGATGATAAGCTAAGGGACCGATCCACTCCAGGATCTCGAATGGACCCATGAATATAGGAGATAACTTAGAGCCTTTTTCGTAATGGATAGGACTCTTATGAGGTCTGACACGAAGAAACACCTTCGTGCCCACCTCATAACTATGGTCGAATCTCCTTTGATATGCATACTTCTTCTTCTTGTCCTATGCCTCCTGTAACCTCTAAAAAATAAAAATAATTTACCGATCCATATCCTATAACATAGTTGGTCTAAGAGATACTCTATCCTCTAATCTGTCCCAATTCAATGGTGTCATGCACTCTTTTCCATATAATTCTTGTAAAGGTGTCATTCCAATAGAACTCTAGAAGCGGTTTTTGTATGCAAAATCCATCAAATACAAGTACTCCTCCAACTTAGATTGGTTATCCATGACATACATCTGAAGCATGTACTCTAAAATATGATTCACCCACTCCATCTAACCATTTATCTCTAGATGGTATGTAGTACTAAAGTTAATACTCGTCGCAAAGGCCTACTGCATGTTAGTCTATAAGTGTGATGTGTACAAAGGATCACCATCTCAAATGATCTTCCATTATATCCCATGTAGTCTAACAATCTCATCGAGGTACAATCTCATTACTTCACTAGTTTTATAGGTGGTATTCATCAAAGAAAAATGAGCCTGTTTTGACAATATATCCACCGTGACCATGAGGGCATCATGATGGTGTCTCAACATCAGTAGCCCTACTATGAAATCCATGGAAATGATGTCCCTTTTTCACTTTAGGATAACATGTGGGTAAATAAGGCCAGCTAGATGTTGATGCTTGGCCTTTACCCTCTGACACTCTAGACAATGTGACACGAACAAAGCTACATCTCTCGAAAGGCCTCTCTAATTGTAAATTTTTCTCAAGGTGGTGTGCATCTTCTTCACCCCTTGATGGGATGAATAAGGTACACAATGATCCTCTACCAAGATATCCTGTCTCAAACCTCCATCCCTAGGTACATAGATCCGACCTCTATGTTCTAGATGATCATCTAACTCTACTATAAATCCATCAAACTTCCCCTCAAGGGTCTCTGAGACTCAATCTCTAATCTCACTACAATGTAGAAACTATCATGAGGAAGTTGTCACAAAATCCTTCTCTATAAATATGTACCCATTGAAGTAGCCAAAACCAAATGTCTCTGTCTACTCAGAGCGTGTACAAAACCATTATATTTCCCCTTCACATGTTCTATCTCCATGTCATACTCACTAAGAAAATTTGTCCAATGCCATAGAAAATCATTGAGATTGGGTTGCATGAAGAGGTGATGTAAGCTCAAGTGGTATGTCCTAAGAATGATTATCCTGCTAAGAAGTAAATGTCTCCATCGAACCAAAGCATACACATCTGCTGCAATATTTAGGTCATGAGTTGGATAATTAATCTCATGATCCTTTATTTTTTGAGACTCAAAGGTGACCACATGACACTCCTACATCAATACCCCACCTAAACTTTCTAAGGAAGCATCCATACACATGAAGAACTCTTCATACGGATCTTATCTTTGCAAGAATCAATGCTGACATAAGGCATCCCTTCAATGTACTGAAGGCATGCTCACACTTGATCGAACCAGACACGCTTCTTTCCTTTACATTAAAGGGAAGTGATGGGATGTATAACCCAATAAAATTCTAGAACAAATCTCCTGTAGTAACTATTAGTGCAAAATCGAGCACCCCCAAACAAGCGCAACCGGATGGGTTGAGACTTTTAGTGTGATTTCACAACATGGAGCATTTATCAAAGTGTGGGACCTTGTGGTTTGAGAGAGCTCTCCAGTTTGAGGCCATTTCCTATTCCTCTATTAAGGTACATAAAAATAAATTGTAGAGAATCTATTCTAAGTCTATTCTATCTACTAAGGAGACAGGGTTGAGAGATTCAAGAAAAAAACCTAGGATAATGAGGTGATGCACCAAAGGAATTTTAGATGCTCATTTTACAATTTAACATAAACCATGAAATGCAATAAAAACACTATGCATAGATGAGAAAATCACACCAAGAGATAAGAGAGACAATAACGAATACATGAGAGGATCGAGAAACATCCAAAGACATATATATTATTACTCGGAATAGATACATTATATTGTAGTAGCCAACAAGAAAACCTTTCATTACAACCCTAAGGAGAGGTTAAAAAGCTCATAAAATCCTTGATGAGAACAAAAAGAAGAAGGAGAGTGCAAAAAAAAACATCCAACCTTTTATAATGAGTCCCGACCCTAGTTTTATAGATTTAGCATAGAGAGAATAAGGAGAGAGAGGCGGGAAAATTAATTTGAGGATTAGCTACTATCATCAATTCCTCTTGAAAATATGCCCCAAATCTATCTTGACTGCATCAATTACTATTTCGGTGCCTCAAAGGAGGAGGAAACAATGGTTCAGATCGATCCGATCTGGTTGTTGGGACAAATAAATCTTGTATTAATGGCCCAAACACCTTCCTTCATTTTTTCCCAAAATAACTTCTCCAAAATAAAAGTTTCAGATCTTCATGGCGTAGAAAAGGCTGAGATATTTCCAACAGTGTCAGATTTGCTGGATTTTGAGCCCCGAGTAAAAAGATATGCCCATTTGAAATTTGAAACAAGTTTGTAAAAAATAGTAGGAACCAATAACCAAAATGGGCCCCCTTTTGAAACCAGACACATGGAGGGTTGGCGCATGTATGAGGGAAGCCTTTGTATTTTTCTTTTGGGGGTGCACGGGGCTGACATGTGGTTTCTTCACAGCTTGTTCAATTATTTCATGTTTTTTGGCTAAGTCTTTTGCTCGGAGGGGTTATATATTTGACAGAGGATATGCGGAGGCCTCGGTGCTTGTCTCGAAAACCTTCCCTTAATTTTGTTGTTGAATCAGCACCGTGTTGACACTTGGCACTCTCCACTCACCTGTCTCAATGCTTTAACTATTCAACCCAATGTTGTCCCTTTACGAAACCAGACATGTGGAGGCTCCACGTTCATTTAGAACCTGCTTATGATTTTGCCTTTGAAGGAGCGTCGGGTTGACACATGGAGGCCTTCGTAGATTCTTGGACTTTTCAATGGCTTCTCTTACCTTTTAGGGCCACGATCACATGGTTATCTGGCACTTGTTCTCCATACTTAGTCGATTTTGGGCCCTCTCTATCCCATTTTAAAACTTGGACTACAAGGTGAGCCCGCGATCTTTTGGGCCTCTACTTTTGGATTCTCCTTTAGAGATGCACCAACCTGATGCATGGTGGCTTCATTAGCACTTCTATACTTAGTCTTTTTTTAGGCCCACCCCATCCACCTTCGACTTTTATCTCGCCGACTCTTCCTCCTTTTTGGGCCTAGGACATGTGGGGCCTCACCACTTGTTCGAGTCTTCCTTTTGGGTTCAATCTTTGGAAGTGTGCTCCTTCGACACTTGGAAGAGTCCGATGTCTCCTCCATAGTCATTTTGAGGCTCATTCTCAACCGTTTTAGATCCTGAAGACTTCAACCTTTTCCATTCCTTATCTTTGAGCCTCTGGCTTCTTTTAACATTGTTTTCTCCTTCCCTGACACTATTATTCAATTTCTGAGCCCACCTATAATCTATTTAATGGATTTGGAGCATCAATTCGCTTGAGGGAGATTTTTCCTAAATTTATTCTTACATGGGGTCGTTTGATATTTTGTAGGCCCCGCCACTCCATTGTAGAGTCCCTTTGCAACCTGTTTACAGGATTTGAATGTGATTTCTCTGGTTCCTTCTATGTGGGGTTGTGGTTGATCCAATTTTTCCAAGGGACAAAATATGGATAATAATTTGGTGACTCGCAAAGGCATCTTCCTACTAGATAAAGGGACCAATAGCCTTGAAGCATCCATTGGGCATGGAGTCAAGAATGATGGCTTGATACTGATCATGTCTCTTATTTGTGAGCTCGACCATTTGCAATCTTAATTTTCATAAGAAATATTGAAACAAGGTTTCTGAGAGTAGAAAATTGTCTTGATCCAAGGCTTTCGTATATCACTTAATGGATTGTTTCAAGACAAGCAACTGTTTAGTTTCTCTGCATTTTTTTATCTTCAAGATAGTAGCTATTACAAGTAACTATGAGTTTTCCTGTCATTAATACTGAAAGGGATAGCACGTCCACTTGGAGGCACATTGGGTTGTGTAATGATGTAACCTAGACCAACAAAAGAACTCGTCGGCCGCAACACTTAGGGAAACAAAAATTAAACTACAACAAAACAACGTGTAGAAGCACTTAGGGAAATAAAAATCCTATGCTAATATTTACATGGGTGGAAACTTCCCATTCAGTAGCAATGTTTGAGATGGATCCCGTTCACTGGGATTTACATTTCTTTGCCATCCAATTTAGCCAGCTGGAAGGCATTGTTACTCTTGCACTCTTTGATCATGTAAGGGCCACTCTAGATGGCATCAAATTTGGAGTGTTTTCTGGCTTTGCCTAATATTCATCCAACTTTAGGACTAAGTCCCCTTCTTGAAATTTTCTCATCATTTCCATCTTGTCAAAACTCTTTTTTATCAATGCATGATCCCTTGCCTCCCCTACCTCAATCAACTCTACATATTTGACTTGCCATGGGTTCAAACTCAGCTAGATCTAACTGTTTCATGAGTTCCAAAGTGGGTAACTGTAAGGTGAGCTACCTGTGGACCTCTTTGATGTGATCCTATCAGCCCATAGAGCTGATTTGAGCCTTGTATGCCAAGTCCTTTGATATTCATAAAGATTCCTTCTGATAATCCTTAATAGGTTCTTATTTGTGGACTCTACTTGGCCATTACCATGAGGGTAATAATTTGATGACGTGTTGAGATACACACCATTCTTAACTACCCATTCAATGATCCTTGTACCAAGGAATGCCAATGCATTATCTAATATAATAGTGGCAAAGAATCCAAACCTGGTGACTATTCCTTCATAAAAATCCAAGATGCTAGATTCATTTTCTTCTTTTATTGCCACTACTTCTGGTGCACTTGGTGAAATAATTTGTTGCTGTAAGTATCCACTTGTGGCCTTGGCTTGAATTTGGGTTAATCACCCCAATGAAGTCAAGCCCCCGTTGCATGAATGGATGATTCACTGAAATTGGATGAAGGGGAAGGGCTGGTATATTATCCTTTCCTGTGAAGAATGCACATTTTTTACACTTCTTGACCCATGAGTAGCAGTCGCTGAACACTCTAGGATAATAATAACTATCTCTGATGATATTGAGAGTTGTTTCTTGAGGGAAAAGTTACCTCCTGCTTCTCCATCATGGAATTCAAGCAAGACACTCTCAATTTGTCCTGTCTCAATGCACCTCAATAGAATACAATTGATATCCTTCTTAAACAAGACACCACCAATAAGAACATATGGGATAGCTTGTAGTCCTAAGTATATTATCTTTTCCTTGTTCCATTCTAGAGGGAACAAACCTATTTGAAGGTAATGCACCAAATATTGGGTCCAACATGGAGAAGGTGCATCATTAGCTAATTGTTCTTGATCATTCTATAGAAATAGGAAAACCTCCTTTTCACCCATTGACTTAGCCTATTTTTATAGGCGAGCTATTTACACAGTCCCTTGCCTCTAACCAGTTTGGTCACCTTGATATCAATGTGATATTCCATTACCCAGGTGATCCAACCTACCCACTTCTCATTCAAATCCTTATTTAAAAGGAAGTCCTTAACACCAACATGAGATACTAGTAATTGAATCTTATTACTTGAGACCAAGTGTTTCAACTTCTTTAAGCTCCTAATAATAACAAGGACTTATTTTTCAATGAAAGAGTATTTTACCTTGTAGGCATCCAAGCTTTGACTTAAGAAATCTATGGGTTTCTCTAAACCTTCATTGTTGGGCTAGACCAAGATAGTTGAGAAGGTATTTGACCCTTTAAAAGCATATAGCATGAAGTATTTGGAAAATTCTTGGGTTAATGAGAGTTGGAGCCTATGATATTGTGAGCTTGATGGCCTAAAAACTCTCTTTACCTTCTACTGTCCATTTAAAAGCAAGACTCTTCTTTAACATAATTCTTAAAGGATTCAAAAGAGTAGCAAAGTTAGGTATAAACCTGCGAACAAAGTTTATCCTCCCCAAGAAGCTTTGGAGAGACCTTTTTGTTGCGGCAATGGAAGTGTCCGGATGGCCTAAACCTTATCAAGATCAATTGTTAATCCCTTTATTGAGATAATGTGGCCCATAAGTTCCCTTCATGAGCTAGGAACACACATTTTTTTGGGTTTAGTGACACCCCGAACCTCCTACATCTCTGGAATACATGTCTAAGGTGAAAGAGATGATCTATAGTATTCTTGGAGAAAACAGTGATATCATCAAGATATATTAGGACTCTGTTGTTAATTAAGCCTTTGAATGTCATGTCCATAGCTCTCTAAAATGTTGCTCCAGCATTTGAAAGTCCAAATGACATCTTATAAGCATAGGTTCCCCATTTGGTAGTGAAGGTTGTCTTGAATTGATCTTCCTCTTTCACCATTATATGGTTATAACCTAAGTATCCATCTAATAATGAAAACCTCTTAGAACCAGCTATAACTTGTAGGATCTGTTTCATTGATGGGAGTGGGTAGTGATCCTTAAGTGATGCTCTATTCAGATCACGAAAGTCCACACACAACCTGATTTCTCCATTTTTCTTCCTTACAGGCACCAAGTTAGTAACCCAACTCAAATGAGTGCTCGGAAAGATGATAATGGCCTCAATTAGTTTGTCCAATTCTTTTCTCATGAGAGGCTCGATTTGGGGATGTATTGGCCTTTGCTCATGTTTGAAAGGCTTAGATCCTGGATCTAATTTGATGGTGTGATGTGCCAGCTTTGGGTTGAAACCTGTTAATTATTTATAGGTCCAGGAAAAGACATCTAGGAACTCTTGAAAGAGTTGAAAAAATTAAGATTTTTCTTGTTGAGTGCTTACCCTGCCAATCTACACTATTTTACCTTCCTCTATAAAAATGGGTTCGAATCTTCACCGTTTACCTGTATATTTGCTTTTTCTTTTCGGAATTGGTCTTTTGGGTTGAAGATTGATTCCAAAGTGACAAGACCCTTGGGTAGTTTGTTGGTCCTTAGCTATACCACGTGATCACCATACTGCTGCTCCAATCTGTCTTGATTCCTGGAGGAGAACTCAACTTCCTCTTGTAGAAAGTTGACAATTTTTTAGTCATTTTAAAAGACTTGCAAACTTGTGTTGTTATCTAGGATAGTTGGTCTTACAACCAAATTGATATAGGGTTGATGCTTATCATTCTTGATACTCTCCACAACATCAAATGCTGCCCCAACTTCTACCAATCTCTCCACTGCTTCATTTTCCTTCCTCTGGATGGAGTTGATGTTGAATGCCTCAAAATCCTCAATGAGGTCCCATACCCAGTTCTTCTAACTTTTAACAGGTCGTTATTGACAACATTTTGTCCTTGGACTTGATTAACAACTATCTCTTTGTCACCAAATAATTACAAGTTCTTGATTCCTCGTTTCCTTGCCCAATGCAATCCATGAACCAAAGCCTCATATTCTGCTATCTTGTTTGAATAGGAAAATTGGAAATAGAAAGATGAGTAATATTTCATACCTTGGGGTGACACAATCATAGCTCCTCCTCTGGCTCCTTACCTACTTCTCGAGCCATCAAAGAACAATTGTCATACTTCATTGTCATACTTGTGTGCTAGCTTAATGGTGTAAGGAAGAGGATGATTCTCCTCATGCAGACTATAGAATTCTAGCTCAGATTCTTCCATCTCCTTATAGGGTTCAAAAGCATGTTGTTTGTTCACCCATTCATCAAGAGTCAAGTCTGGAATGTAATCAACATTGGTATCTACTTCACAGGTACTTAGGATGTCGTCTGATTAAAGGCTAAACAATTGGCATTGATCAAGCTGGGTACATAAGACTCAATATGATAATCTGTTATGGGCTCAGATCTGATTGTGCCTTAGCTCCATACGTTTTTCTAAAAATCATATGCGACTAATTAGCAGACAAATAGCCTCTAATTTTGGTAGTGAAGTCCCTGGAAAAACACAATGCAAAATGTGGTGACAAGTCTATGACGATACGTTACGTAATAAAGTCACATTGGGGTAGGCATGTAGAGTGAGGATCAAATATTTGATGAATCCAACAAGTATTCACTATTGTCCCATACAATTGCACTACCCTCTTGTGAGATGAATTCGTATTGAAGACCTAGTTGATCATCAATGTGTTTAGGCATCATAGAACTACTTGCCCCCAAATCAATCAGAAATCATGTACCAATTTGTCCCCATAATCAATGAAACATAGAATGAAGGAGGAGTCATATTTTTACCTTTTTTTTCTCCATGGTTTCACTCAGTTGAGCTAGATTGGAAAACACTTTCTCTTGGTGGCTAGGGGGATTATTTAGGCTTTACCAATTGGCCATGAAAGTCTACAATAGATCCCTATGTCCTAGAATGGCCAGTGACTCCCGAAGGGAAATGTTCATATTTTTATTCTTCATTTTCTCAATGATATTAAATGACATATCATTTTTCTACCCCTTCCCGGCACATGTTTCTCTTACACATGGGTTGCTACAACCGGTGCTTGAGTGGATTTGGAAGATGGCTTGGACTGAATCTGCATATTAGGTGTTGCATTTTTAAGTGCCAATACCTTGTGGAGTAATGGAGGATTGAGGATTACCCGAGTTTGGTGATTATCATTCTCCAACATTTCTCTTCTTGGACCGTGTTTTGGTAGCTATACTTTGAGAAGGATCTTGCTTCATTCCATATAAGTCTTCAACTTCCCAATCGACAATCATAGTTTCACTTGGATATGCCTCTTACTTGAGATCCTTGCTACTAATTTTCTAATTGGCTAGATGCTTATGACACTCCAATGGTTTGTACCATCAAGGCCTAG
Organism: Taxus wallichiana var. yunnanensis; assembly: GCA_018340775.1. NCBI lineage: Eukaryota > Viridiplantae > Streptophyta > Pinopsida > Cupressales > Taxaceae > Taxus > Taxus wallichiana. Next base: position 640,244,773 of record CM031234.1, read on the forward strand.
TTTAATGCACCATTAAAGAACATTGTTTGGTTGTGAGGCTGATTGCATGGGAAACACCACCATATTCTTGGGGCATGTTGTTTTGTGCTTTGAACCAATGCACTTGATGTTAAATCTATATTAGGATCAATATACCTAAAGATTCTATCAGATTGAGGTTGTCCAATGGTTTTGACTCTAATTTACAGCCTGAGTTGGTGGTCTATTTTGCTGATAAAGGTATCTAGCCTGATACTAAGGTTGAGGCTGATATGGCCTAGAACTCTGAGTTTGTTACCTCTTGATAGTTACTAACTCATTCCCTAGGTTTTGAAGCTATTTCATAAATTATTGAAGCTCTTTTGAGGTGCTAGAGGATGAGGTGCTAGAGGATGAGGTGGAGGCTTCAAATGAACTCTTCTTACTAGGAGTAGGTATAGGAGCTAATGTGGGTGTCTGGATAATACTTATGGTTTCCTAATTCTGGGTATAGAGGCATAGGTGGCCTAGAAGCAAGTTGGCTGGCCTGAATTTAACAATTTTCACCTTCTATGGAAAGTTTATAAGTTGTAGGTAAGGATGTGCCTCCCATTGACTGAGTCATTAAAGAAATGTAAGAATTTAGAGATCTAAGAAAGTATAAGAAAGCACCTACATCAGTGGGCCTTACAACCAATTGAACTCTGTCCTAGGTCCTTTGAAATCTGAGGTTGAAATCTATCAACTGCTCATTAGGAGATCTTTTTATCATTGTTAGTTGCTCCAACAAGGACAAGTTATCTTGTTTTTCTCCAAACTAGTCATAAATAGCTCTGCACAGATGGTCCCAATTTTGAATAGACCATGCTTCTAGGCTCCTAAACCATTGTGAAGATTTTCCCTTGAGTGAAGAGGCTAGCAACATAACTACAATTTCCATCTTAGTGATCTCATGGATTGCACAAACATTTGCAATGTCTTGAATGTGGTCACTAGGAGAAGTTTGGTTCTCTCTAATGAAATATGGGATGATCTTTAATGCTGCCACTGGGACTAGATTTTGTGCATTAAGAGTGAGTGGGATGCTACCAATGAAATTGACATAAGGATTTGGTTGTGCCATCCTGATCAGCCTAAGCACCCTTATTTATTGAAAGAATGACCTACTAGGAGGAGGTGTTGACAGGGCTTCGTTTGGTGGAGATGAAGATCTCTAGGCTCTTCTCCCCTTCTCCTTTTGTCTAGAGACAAGTGTAGGTGGAAAAAATGTCCCTCTTCTCTAGTTCTTGACCTTGTTTGTATTCTTCTCATGAACTTGGCAAGCTTGGACTATTGAAACTAGTGGATTCTATCCCTTTTGGAGTCACCAGATGTGTAGTTTTAAAGCTTCTTAAAACCTAGAATCACAGCAAGTGCACATCAATATTATTAATAAGGATGGATACTTATTTGTCCCACCGGCATGCTAAAACCAAATATTTATCCATATTTTATCCCTTGGTAAAATTGGATCAGCCACAACCCCTCACGAAGGAACTAGAGAAAATCAAGTTCAAATCCTATAAACAAAGTTACGAGACAGACTCTACAATGGAGTGGCATGGCGTCTAAAAGATCAAATAACCCCATGTAATAATAAATTAAAGAAACGGCTCCTTCGAGCTGAATCCATGGTCTAAATCCAACAAACAGATTACAGGTGGGCTCAGAAATGGAAATTGAAGGAGTAAACAGTGTCAAAAGAAGCCAGAGGATCAAAGAGAAGGAATGACAAAGGTTCAAAGTATTTGGGCTATTAAACGGTTTAGAATAAGCCTAAAAAATGACTAAGTTTAGAGGAGATAATGGACGCTACCAAGTGTCCAAGTAGTACACCTCCAAAGATTGAACCTAGGCATACTGGAACAAGTGCGAGGCCCCCACGTGTCCCAGGCCCAAACAGGAGGTATAGTCAATAGCTAAAATTCAAAAGGCGGATGAGGCAGGCCTAAAAAAATACTAAGTATAGAAGTGCTAGTGAAAGCCACCACACGTCAACTCGGCACATCTCCAAAGGTGAATCCAAAAGTGGAGGCCGAAATGAGCATGGGCTCACCACGTAGTCTAAGTTGAAAAATGAGACAGAGCAGGCCAAAAATTGACTATAGAGAATGAGTGCCAGCTCACCATGTGTTTAGGGCCCAAAAAGGTAAGAGAAGCCATTGAAAAGTCCAAGAGTTTGCAGAGGCCTCTACGTGTTAACCTGATTCTCCTTCAAACACAAAATCCTAAGCGGGTTCTAAGTGAGCACGGAGCGTCCACGCATCTAGTTTCATAAAGTGACAAGGTCAAGTTGAATAGTCGAGCATTGAGATAGGATAACGAAGGGTGCCAAGTGTCAACACAACGATGATTTAAAATAAGAATTAAGGGAAGGTTTCTAGACAAGCGCCAGCCCTCCACATGTCCCAGTCGGATATATGACCCCGTTGAGCAAAAGACTTAACCAAATAAATGAAAGAATTGAGAAAGTTACGAAGAAACCATATGTTAGCCCCGCATAACTCAAAAAAAAAATACAAAGGCTTCCCTCGGATATGTGCCACCCTCCACTTTTGTAGTTGGTTCCTACCATTTTGTACAGACCTATTTCAAATTCCAAATGTGCATATCTTTTGACTCGAGCTCAAAATCCAAAAAATCCGATACCGTTGGAAAGATCTCAGCCTCGTCTATGCCATGGAGATATGGAACTTTAAGTTTGGAGAGATCAGGTGGAAAAAAATGAAGGAATGTATTTGGGACATTAATACAGGATCTATTTGCCCCAACAACCACATCGAAATCGATCTGAATTGTCATTTCCTCCTCCTTTGAGGCACCGAACTATTAATTGATGCGCTTAAGAAATATTTGGGGTGGATTTTGTGAGAGGAATTGATGATAGTAGCTAAGCCTTGAATTAAGTTTTCCCACTTCTATCTCCTTCTTCTCTTTGTGATGAATCTATAAAAGAAGGGTCGGGACTCATTCTAAAAGGTTGGACGTTTCTGTTTTGCACTCTCCCTTTTTCTTTTTTCACAGAAATATTTGTAGATATTTTCTAACCTCTCCTTTGGGTTGTAATAAATTTTTTTCTTCTTGTCTATTGTAGTATACTTTGTATCGATTCCCGATCAATATTATATATGTCTATATATGTTTCTCGACCCTCTCATGTATTTGTTATTTTCTCTCTAATCTCTTGTTGTGATTTGGTCATTTATGCATAGTGTTTGTATTGCATTTTGTGGTATGTGATAAACTATAAAACGAGCGTATAACATTCCTTTGGTTCATCAACTTATTATCTTAGGTTTATTTTCTTCCATCTCTCAACCCTGTCTCCTTGGTACATAGAATAGACTTATAATCGATCCTCTGCAATTTGTTTGTATGCACCGAACAGAGGAATAGAACTAACCTCAATCCGAGAGAGATCTCTTAACTTGCAAGGCCCCACACTTTGAGATATGCTCCATGTTGTACAATCACACTAAAAGTCTCAATCCATCCGGTTGTAGACATTCGGGGTGTTGTGATTCTACACTAACAAGTAACCTATAAACCACATGAAACCGTGCACTTCGGTCACACTAGTTGGCACGAGCAAATCCATAATATCTCTAATCTTGGATGGATAGATGGGAACACCTTCCTCAAAAAGGATGTGACCTAAGTACTGAACCTCTAACTGAAAAAATGCACACTTCTCTAGGTTCTCGTAAAGTTATTTCTCGTGAAGAAACTACGAAACTCAGCCGAATGTGATCCTCATGCTTACGTGAGTAAATAAAAATATCATCAAGGAATATGAGAATTAAGTGATCCAAAAATGTCCACAATACCCCATTCATCAAATTCATGAATATCATGGGGAATTGATCGGACAAAAGGCATTATCGTTAACTAGTAGTGGTCATATCTCGTATAGAATTCTATATTATGAATACCGCCTCCATGATCCTCATGATGACATCTAGAAATAAGATCTATCTTGGAAAATTTTGTGGCCCCTTTCATTTGATAAATCAATTCATCAATACATGCAAGGGGGTAACGATTCTTGATTATTAATTTCTTTAGTTGAAGATAATCAATACATAATCACATAGATCCATCTTTCTTCTTGAAAAAAATTACCGTGCACCCCAAGGGGATACACTAGGAATGATTAGGAATTTCTTTAGAAGGCCCTCCAGCTATAACTTGAGCTCACAGAGCTCAAGGGTAGTTATCCTATAAGGCGCTCGTGAGAAAGGCTATGCTCCTGGAACCAAATCAATGTGAAAATCTATCTCACTTGGGGGAGGTAACCTATGAAGATCCCTTGCAAAGATATCCAAGAACTCCCTCAAGATATGATGATTGTCAAGTGACGGCCCACTAGAATCTTCCTCATATCTATTTCTAATCATGATAGCATACAACTAGACAACCACGTAGTGCACACTGCTAAAGTTACATAGCTGATATGGTGTGAATAGAGGTGGGTCTCTTGATCCCAATTATCACTCACTCAACTCCCACATAACTTTCACATAGTATTACGTTACTATAATAATCAACCCTAGCCTTGTGTGTAGATAACCAATCCATGCCTAGAATAATCCCATAGGAACCCAAAGGAAGGATACGAAGATCCAAGGTCGTGGAAAAGGGTCCTAGGTCAACTATGAGCTTGGCTCTAGAAGCCATCTCCACATCCCAACTATGACTCTGTCTGACTACCTCCATCCTGTGTCACCCTACTACAAATGGGGAAATAAAAGAATTTGAGGAACTGAATCAAATAAAATAGGAATATAAATTCCATCAATGCTACTTATCGTCTTAATCATCGTGCTCTAGTGCTCTTCCTGTGGTTCTCAACCACTACATATATCATGTGGCTCCTAGCCATGTCACCTATTATAGGCTCTGAAACTAGGTGCCTTACCCTTGTTATTAGGGTTCTAAGGGCACTCTCTCCAATGATGCCCAAGTACTCCACACCCATAGCAACTACCAAGTCCCCTCCAATGAGAAGTGGCTCCTGCAGGTACTCTAGTGGTCTGTGTCATGGATCCTGATGATCTTGTTATGGACTCTGAGGTCATTTCTGATGGTATCCTACTAATCGAGCTTAATACGATGCCTAAGTCCTACCTAGTCCCTGTGGGAGGAGGCCCCATACTTGTATCCCCTCTGAGAATCAAATCTTTGTGGATGCCTAAATGGAGTGCAAGTCTCCTACCGCTACTTTGTTGAGGTGGCTTTTGTGGTGGTATGAATGAAGATTGTGCAAAACCATGTCTACGATGATGAGGAGGATTTGATCCTCTCGATCTGCTATCCTGAATATACTCTAAAAAACTCCACATTGTATCTATGGCCTATCGCATCTTCCTTGGTATCCTTTGTGATGTAGGACTCTCAATGGCCTCCGATAGAGTTTGCGAGACAATGAATGCATACTTCCCTCCAATGTCAAGGTTTAGGGCCCTAATGAACCTATGGATCCTCACCTTCTCGTCTTGCATGTATTCCACGTACTGAAGTAGGTCTGGAAAATTACTCTCATATTCTACCAATGTCATATATTCCTGATGAAAGTCATGGAACTCATCTATCCTCTATTGAATGAACCTCCTGGATAAGTATCTACTTCTAAAATGCTCCTTGAAGAGCTCCCAAGTGACTATCTAGGAATCTTCATGGAGATTCTACTCGTCAGTCCTCCCCAAACCCCATAACCGTCTCTCGAATGTGGATGGCAACATGAGATTTTGTGTTGCTAGTATATGGAGATAACTTCAAGCATCCGATCAAGATGACCAACCATGCCTCTTCCTGGAATCCTTCAGTTTCCCAAGAGAAATGAGATGGATGGAGTTTTAGGATCTCCCTGATGTGATCTATCATTGTAGACTGTCTTCCTCTAGGTCTCTCCACATGATCATCATGATGCCTAGGGATCCTAGATTTGTCCTTGTGTCCTATAGCTCTATCTCCAAGACCTCTCGGTGGTGAATGTTGTCTAACCAAATCCACATGGGATTTCTCTACCCTATGTGAATCACTATGTCGGGAAAGGTACACAAGCCTCTAGTGATGGATCTCTATCTTGTCTGCTATTTATCTTTCCCAAGGATCCTCTCGTACAAAGTGGAATTAACATTCTGTAGTGTCTAAAGTATCTAAGGTAGTATGGTTTCTACTACCTTGTCTATGGGTGGTAATTCTAGGTCTACGTGTAATAACCTCTCATTTGATCCTTTCCTCCTACATAGAACAAGTAAAGAGTTACTTTTTACTCTATCTTTTGTTTCAGATTTTCTAGGTTTTGTTCATTTCAAATATCCTTAAAGTTGTGTGATCTAGGTTTAGAGTTGTGTTATGTTCTCTTGTTATGCCTTATGTTTCCAAGTGTGCCCAGGGTCCAAGAGTTGAACCCATGGCCCCGATACCAAGTGTAACACCCATAACTTCGACATTTGAAAACCACACTAATCCTTAAAAATTATTTGGCAGGTTGTGAAAATAAAATCGTGTATTTTAAATAGGTTACAAGGGTGTTAAGCCCTAAAATATGTTTAATTATCCCCTACGAAAATGTTACATTTCATATGATAGATCCAATTTATAGGATTAATTAATTATTCTTAATCCAGGTTCTAATTTAAATGTAATTATCATCAATAGATAAGTGTCTATTAATTTCTCTTACTAGGTTAAATAGTTACCATGTTGGGAACTAACATCTATCCCATATTTAATAAACCCTTATCCTTAGTTACCTTAGTCCTCTTAAATTATTTTCTTTAATTTCCATTTAATTGATAACTAAAATCTATGAGAAGGGTTTTATTATTAACTTAACACACTAGATCCTTAAGTGGCCTCATTCACCCATTTACACATACATTTGATTTATTTAAAATTGACAACCATGATATGGATATTCTCACCTAATAATTATAGGGTTTATTCTTAACCATTGGAATAAATCAATAGGGACCACAAGTTTAGATCTACCCTAAATAAACCCTAATCATCCTTAAGGGAGTCTTCTAAGCATTTCTTACTCTAAGTTCATTCATTTGTTTCTCTTTGGTTTGCACGTTGAAGGAGTGGATGTCATGGATCTGGGGAAAAATCATGGAAGATTATTATTAGAATCAATTCATTTCTCTTTGATTTAGCTCGCCCTTTAGAATAGTTAAAATTTCAAATTTGTAACATGAAATAGTGACCGATGTTGATACTGTGTACACCGACGCTAGTTTAGACTGACCGGTGTTGGTCAATGTGTAGGCCAGAGAGCTCTAAAAGTTAATGTTTGAAGGAACATAGATATCAAGAGATAAATTTAACTTTACATATATAAAAAATAGAGAGTGTTTAACATGTTTCAAACCAAAATAAAGCTATGACAACATTTCTAATTCATTTTGTGATCAAATATTAAAATTTACAAATTTCTTTTCTTTCAACACAAGGTAAAATTTAAACATGATATTCATTCTAATTCATTCCTTTACATAGAAAAATTTTAAGACAAAGGAAAGTAAAAATTGTTTAATGAGCTTTCTTTAAAGATGATATTATAACTCAATAAAAATATACAATACAATTTTTTTCAATACAATCTACTAGTCTTCCACCTTAAGTGGGAGTTAAAATAAAATTTCTACAATGAAGGATTTCAACAAATACTCCAAGTCCTAAGTCTCCAACAAGAGCTCCACCATGTATTCACTTCAATTACAATAAAAAAAAATGGGGGAGAGGCAACACTCTCCACCCAACCAATAATCCAATAAGGAGAAAAAGTTATCCTCGTCATTGGCTGCGAGCCCAAACCACAATGCAATAAAGGATGGATCCAACTCATGGAAACTAAAAATGTTTCAACATCATTATAAAAATTTCACAACCATTTAACACACATTCACCTTGAGAAAACAATCTTAATAATGAAGGTAATAAAATACACAAGGCATGAAAATGTAAAGCCAATGGAGCAAGAATATATGCGGAGATAACTTATGACTCCCAATTATATTAGGTGCCCACCTTAAATCCTTCCAAAACACACTAAAAATCCTACACAACTCTTATGCTTACCTCAAAATCTTGTTATGCATCGCACATTCTCTTATGCCTCCCTACAATCTCTTATGTCTCCCTCAAAAGAAGCAAGTAAGAAATGCAAGCATTTTCTTATCCAAGGTGGGGCACCCAACCCAACTCCCTCCCAAAACATGAAATAAAATCTTATTCCTCTGTACATATAAAATACCCATAGATTTCTCCTACACCATACTTAGGCATTCTACTCAAGAACCTTACAAGCATACCAACACACTCACATACATGCAATAAACACATAATAAAACAAAAAAGTAAAAAGAGTCTAGCTCCTACCTTTCCATGGTAAGAACTTGATCAAGGAATCACACTCCCAGATCTTCCAAGCTCAATCCAAATCCAAAAAGCTCCAATAATTCAACAAGCACTCCAAAAACTCTCTGAATCCAACATACAAGAGCACAAATGAAATGAAGTAACCCTTAACAAATAAAAAAACTTGCATAAATAGAAAAAGGAAAGAGGAGGGTGAGGTTGCCTCATGTAGGATTCCACATCACTTATCCTCAAATCCACATCACCAGTCAGAAATCAACCTCAATGAATAATAAATTGGTGGCTAAGATGAATGAAAAGCCTCTTACACACAAAATCCAAACCCATACCCCCTAAGGATAAAAATTAAAACCTATGTAATAAAAGTGTAATAAATTTCACTTTTTTTCTTACAAAAAACATAATGGGATATATTTTTACCCCCCGAATACATAGGTAGGGTTGGTATAAGAAATTAAGAGGTGTGGGACAAGCTTAGCTTATCCCATAAGCCTCTAAAAATGGCCCTTAAGCCAAAATCCTAAATTTCAAGGTAAGGTAGAGTGTACAACACTCAAAGTCACTTACACTCAATCAAATCACAAGAACCCAAAAGATAAACAACTCTGATAAATGAATCCACTTTTCACATCTTGAATTAACTTAATAACATGATTAAAGTACTTAATAAACACACATTAATCAACAATGGTTAAATAAATTACTTCACAAACAAATCACATACTCTACAATAAATAAAATAAAATAAAAGGGAAGAATTGCACACATGCCAATGGTAACAATTAGAGGGCATCCCCCCATGGGACCCCTAATAAAATACAAAAAAACAACAACATTACACATGTTTGCATGGTGACCATCATACTATCCATCCAATATTCCATTTTGGTTGGTCTCCAATCCCCATTTTTATTGTTATGATATAATTACCTGAAAAATCACACAATACCTCCTTCAGCCTCGTGGCCAAATAAAAACATCAAGGATTAAATATACACATAAATCAATCAATAAACATCCTCATATAACTAGGTCATCATTTTAACTAAACAATGCTATTACTTGTCTAAAATTTCAACAACATCTCAATTCTATCTTTTATCAATATCGACATGATAATGAGATTAGCTCAAATGCTAAATCCTACTCAATACAATGAGAATTCTGAATGTCATTAATATAAATTCCAATAACACATCATTGCCATCGACATTAAATGTCTCTTTATGTATCTAAGAATTGACACAATCATATTATGAATCACAATCAATCAATAAGCAATATATTTGTATCATCTAACATCATGTTTAACCAAAATGATACAATAACATCCATGTCTATAGTCAAAACTAATCAAAATCAAAATATAATAAGTTTTGAAGAGGAATGGGAACTACAAACATTGGATTTACATCAATGAGTTATAAAATAAATTGGAAAATGTAACTACAAACCTAAAGTCTAAAGAGGAATATTGTATCATGTATGAGAGAGATGTTGAGTCCCTAAAGGAAGACGTAACTTAAATAAAAAGAAAGGTAAGATTAACTTAGAATTTTTAGAAGACTTCAAAGGAATTAGATGATCTCTTGGATAGTCAAAAATACAGGTGATATACCTGGTCTAAGATTAAAGTAAAATGAAAACTATGGAAAAAAAATCAAGAAGATGTTTTTAAGAGCAAGGAGAATGGTGAAAATGTTGGTTCAAGTTCCAATGAAGAACATAATAAAAATATTTCTAGGATATCTAATCCTATAAGGAAACCCAATGCAATGAGGTATGAAGGATCCTCTAATGGTTATTGATATGCTTGTAATGAGTTTGGACATAGGGAACAAGAGTGTAGATGGTCCTATAAGCATGAGGATTCAGGGAAAGGTGGAAGAATAATTTCAATTCACATGATCCTAGAGGGGATGCATACGGAAGTGAAGTTATTTGATATAACTATCATCATGTTGGTTATATTGTAAAATTTTGTTTTCATGGTCCCTCAAGAGTAAACAAGGTATGACATGGGAACCAAGGATTAATTAGGGAAGTCCATCAAGGCATAGGAATGATGATGGAGAAATTAAGGGATCCTTACATGTTTTTAATCGAGGAAGGTTTAATAAGACAAGTCATAGGTAATAATGAGGTTCTTGGAATCTCCTTAAACTTTTATTTTAGATCCCTATGATTTGGTATGTATCTAGTATAACTTCATAGAGAAATTCCTCAATCGAAATGAGCATATAGCTAGGGGGAGATGGAATGGATGTAATGAATATGTGTCATAAGTTATGTATATATGTGTTATTTTGTAGCTACAATCATGATGACCATCTAAAAGTTTTATGAAGGCCTTGTAGGGAAATATATTGTTTGAAGAAGAATCATGTGTTGTTAGATGGCAATTGACTATTTGAAGAATGTGATGAGAAATTTTTGAGATTATATCTATGGGTGGTGATCTAATATAGGTATTATATTCTTTAAAAATTCATTTCCATGTTGAGGTGAATGTTATATATGCTTTAAAAAGAATGAGCCACAGGTGGACAACTTGAAAGGAAAAGGTATGATTTTTATACTTAAGTCTATGTTTTGAGGCAATGAGTGTGTATTAACCCTTGAAGATATGATTATTGGTAGGTAAATATCAATATATTCTTATGGTTTTAGCCTATAATGTTATATAAGATATTATAGAACCAAATGGATCCATTGAAGTACTTGTGAGGTCATAATCAAGATATGTTGAACTAGTTTACATGAGTTTTGTTGTATCAAAAGGTATATTCATCTCAGTCATAAGGATATGTTACTTTTTGTTGTGTATTGAATTCTAAATTGTCATATGTAGCATTTCCTTTAAGGTTTGATTGTTCCATGAACTTCAAATAATAATATTGAAGATAGAATAGGTAGTAAAACAAGGTGAAAATATGATCATACATAGAAGTTGCATGAATGAGTTGTGTGAAGATGATTTCAAGGTATGTTGTTGTGATTAAAGAATGCTTGAAGTATTGATAGATAGTTAAACACCATGGAGAGATGTTGAGTCATAAATGAAGAATAAATTATATCTCTAAAAGTGTTTTACTGGTATGACTCTACTTGGTTTTGGTGAATTTTGCATGTGATGGCCTAGGTTACGAGAATAGTGCAAGGAATTTAAAAATTTGGTTGATAGAGATTGATGTAAATGATGATATCATGATATTGCAATAAATGTTATCTAAGATGGTTTGAATCTTCTGAGAAGTAGGTTGTATATATTAAGATAGTGAAATAGACATAATTAAAATTAAAATATTCAAATACAATTTTGTCAAGGGAAAGTTACATAGTTTAATTTTCTTGAAGAATAAGAGATGGTTGTTTAAGCTTGGAGTGGTGTTGTGTGACCATATTTATCTTTGTTAAAATCTTGATAAAGCAAGATGAAAGGGTCAAATATGGGTAGAATGCTTCAAGTAGGTATATTTTTGTTTTCAATGTGCTCAATGTTTTGGTGGGACCTTATTTCAGTCTATAATGAATATATATGTCTACTTGAAGTTCTTGTTTACATAAATACGAAAAACATTCTATGTTTTGTGAAGTGGGAGATTGAAAAAATGAACTATTAATTTTTACATAGGATTGTGTTTTGGACCTCATATAGGTCTTTGTTTCTTGAGATGGATATTGTTCTAGTCTTATAAACCTATATGAGTGATATGAAGACCTAGATGACAAGATATTGAGATGAAATATATAAAAAAGAGCAAGATCAAGAAGTGATGCATGTCTCAAGGGCAGTTATTGATTTTAGAGAGTTTTGTTTTATTCCACGAAGGAGATCTTGGTATTGTTATTAGTATGTTATCTTGTTGAATATATGAAATTTGAGTTCCTATATTTAAAGTTTTGTATGTGTGGTTGGTCTAATGGTGTTTTTTTACCTATGATCTTGTTCAGGCTATGATTTTCATTTTAGTGCTTCTTATTAATAAATAAGATTGAGTTTGAATAGTTGATGAAGTTCTTGAATTCAAAGATGGATTTCACTAGAAACGTTTTGAGAAGATTGGTATCAGCTTCATCAAGGGAAAGTTTTTTTAATCATTTTATTTATTATTGAGATGTCTAGAATTGAGGGGGAGCTGAGTTGTTATTTTATTATCTCCATATGAAGGTTGTAGTTCCATGATGGTACATATAAATATATAAGACATGTGGTAAAAAAAGATAGTGTTTTTGGTATGTTTTCTTGAAGTTCTAGTCATGAAGAAGCATATGATTCAGGGAGCTTGGTTAGTCTAATACTTTCTACATCAAGCCATGTTAGTGGTGTCAAGAAATTAGGGAGAGAATCAATTCAATTTAGATCAAAATATAGTACGCAAGTCATATTATTTCTTTAAGAAGGTACACATTTGTTAAGGGGGATGTGTTGCTCTAAGAGTCAAATTAGAGTTGAAGATCTCAAATGGACCTTAGTTTGTTTAGTTGATGGTTCTAACCAAATTATGTTCCTAATACGATGTAATAAGAAGAATTTCTTGGTACATTTATTTGAAATTAATGTCAAAGGGGGAGAATGATTTGATGGTATATGTGAAGTACCTTTGGGGGAGAATGAGCTTGTGGTATATACGAAGTACCTTTGGGGGAGAATGAGCTATTTGTGTTTTCTATTAATAGGTTTTTCATCAATGACAAAAAGAGATATTGTTGGAATTTTTGTCATTGATGTCAATGTTTGATTGGTGTTTTCATTGATGTATAAGGTATTAATCATTTCAAAAGGAGAGAAGGAACATGAAGGTTTATTGGTAGTGTCCTTCATTTCGTTATGTCATGGTGAAATATCTTTGTTTAAGTCTTATTGAGGAGATGACATGGTATCTTGAGTGACTGTGTTGGCTTGAAGTAAAATTGTAATGATTTGATGATGATTTCATGAAGCATGTTGATGGTCCTCAAGGTGTTCCAGAGTGTCAAATTCATGAGTTGGTGATAGAACCATGGTCAAGTGGCCTAATACAGAGGTCTAGTCGGAGGATCAGGTTAGTATTTATGAAGTATATGTTTGTATGATTTGGCTATGCATTTCTAGAGCATAGAGTCCATCACTATGAGGTGTTGAGACACTCACAAGTGTCTTAGACTGCAGGTATGTGTTTTGAACATGTTATCTAGGCCTACCCTAGACCTATTCCCAAGTCCTTAGTGTCCAAATGAGATTGGTTGATAATATTTGAGCATTGTGATAAAAATGTGATGATTGGAGAAGGTTTAGTAGGTTATTATAGAGGTGTGATCTAGGTTTCAAGTCCTATTTTGCATATTTAAGAAAGATATATCACATTTTAGCTTATTGAGTTCTTAGAAGTGATAAATCAATCTCGAGGTGGTCTCAGTTGATGCTTGTTGGCATGTGTGAAGCATGAATATGAGGATAATATCTTCATGATTTTTTGGGAAGGGTCCTATCTCAATTTTCATGACGTTATTTTTGTCTTTGAGTGGCAAAGGTTTATGAACAATCGTTAAGAAGTTAATGTGGTCTAAAACCCTTCCAAAAAGCTAGTTCAAATGAGATGTAGAATAACTTGATCATACTAGCCTAGAATGGATTGTTAGACCGTGGTAAGTGATTTCATGTTTTAATGCACTCCTCCATATTTCTCCAAGTGTTATTTAGGTGTCTTGATAGTATGTGTACCCTATAGTAATGTACATGTTTCAGGAAATGTTCTATTTTATACAATTTTTTGTATTGGAATTTTTGACTAAATTGGTGTTTTAGGAATTTGGTAAGCCCTAATTCATGTCCATGATGTTTTAGAGAATTTTTTATCCAGTAAGAGGTATTCAAAGTCCATTTCGCAATACTAGATTTTATGGTAAAAATGGCAGTTTTGGTTTTCACGATTCTGAGGTGATTCAATGGTGCTTCACTCTATGTGGTAGTGTCTTTATGCATTTGGTGATGACATTGAGATCATAATATTTCCATTAATTTATCAAAATTGTATGGTTGAGGTAATTGGTTGTTGGTTTTGCTTCAATCTTTGAAGACTAGTTTTGGGGCATCTTGGTTGTCCTTCTTCTCAGGTGGCTTCATGATGTGATATTGTGGTGTAGAGTTGTGGATGGTTATAGAAGGTTTATAGAAGGATTAAAAAACATGTATAAGTGGATTCTGAAGTTTTTTCATGGTCACTATTGCTAAATTAACTTGTCTTTGGTGAGAGGAAAAATTTGCCACTTTAGGGCTTCTTGAGTCCTAATAGAGAAATGATGGTTCTAGATGTTATTTCCAACCTAAGCGGTACTTTATATGATATGGTAATTGTTTTTTTATTTTTTTAAGTGAATATTCCTTATTATGGCCTACTAAGGTGTGTTATAATAATGAGTCATGTATATAATCATATGTAAGGTTTATTTATGTGTTAGAGAGAGCAAGGAAAAATGTGAGTAAGATAATATTTTCTATAGGTGTAGAAGGTATGTGTGACCATCATGATAGGAAAGAGATGATGTATTATGTTATAGAGAGTGTGTTCTTGTTTGGGATATAGGTAATGTTGGGATACATTTTTATCCTCATTTTCAAGCTGAGAAGCATCATTGATTCGACATGGAGCTTAGAGATAGATAGATCATAATGTGTGTAGTTTTGTAGCTAGGGATGAGATCTAACTAGCCCTTTATCACTCAGATTGTGGAGAGATGGATAACACCTTCAAGAGGATTTGACCTATCCTCACTACTTTAGGTCGTGCCTTTTGACCAGGTGAGATGACCTGTAGTGTAACCTTTGTTTGATGAAGGAGATGGAGATATCATTCTTTTCCACAAATTTTATGAAGAAAACCTTGGGAAAGTATGATCAATACTCCATAATTTAACTCTCAAGAGTTTTCACTTCTAAAAGATGGAGATACTTTCAAAACAAGGCTAAGATTACTGAAGACATTATGGGATGTTGATTTCTTTGCATATTTTAGTAAAGAGATTTTGTTCCTTTGTGGACACACAGGGAAAAAAGGGGTAGTTTAGGATGGATTCATGGTTTTTAAATAAATTTGATGGGAGATTAAGAAAGATAAAGTTGATTATAGCATATCTTTGAGAGACTCACAACAATTGGAAAGTTAAAAGATAAAAAGCTTCAGAATAGCTAAGATATTCCTTCAACCAGAAGGTGTGTGTCAATGGAGGCCTGAGATCAAGACGGTTTCACACAATATTTGAGAATATAACATGAAGGATCGAGCTAAAGACTCAATAAAACATCAAATACCCCTAGTTCCTCATGCCTAAGATACACTCAAAGGCTTACAGACAATCTTTATAAAAAAATGACAATGAAGTGATTTTAAATTATTTATCTCATCCTAGGATGAAGGCTCTTCTTGAAATGAAATTGCAAATGCCACTAAAATATCACAGGGATGAGATCATGTGTGATTCGAAGGAGTTTAACACAAGATTGTAATAGGAATAAGAAAAACTACTTGTAAACACTCTAAAAAAAGGCAAACACAAATTTCTCCAAGATTGACACAAATTAACTTGAAATTGATTAGATTCATTAGCAGGGGAAAGCTTCCAGAGAAATCTTAGAGCTTTTCAATGGCTATACATTTGTAACCAATTTGACATGATAGAAAATATAACATAGAAGAAATTAACCAGGTATCTCAGATTGTTCTCTCAGGAAGATGAGCTCTCTCAAATTTTCTCTTAAGAATTCAACCCCCGACCCTTTTCAATAGTATTTCTCATTGCATTTATAAATTTCACTTGCTCACTCATCCCAAATTTTCCCCTCAAAAAGAATAATATTCGAGGGACCTTTTCTTGTTACCAATTTTCCTCAGAAAGTGACGTTTAACAAATTCACATCCGAAAGTTGCTAGGTGGACCAATTATGAACTAATCACATTTCTCATATCGTCAACTAATGACTAAATTTTTTTTGCATTCCTAATCATTTTGATTCAGTAATGTGAGAAATCCCCATTTTAATCATTCTCCTGAGGCTTTGTACAAATGGATCTAAAATGTAATCCTTTTCGCTCTCGAGGAAACACCTTTTTCATCTTTTCCATCTACAACTCTACCCCGCATCCATTTTCTCTCGTAACTCACATTTTTACAAGTGCCCGAGCAATTCCAATTTCAAAATATCAATCTTAACAATCCTTGGACTCAAAAATTAAGTTCTAAATCCATTCAATAGAACTTTACAGATAAAAACGAAAGGAATTTCATCAAAAATGATGAAAAATAGTGTGTATTCGCATCTCCAGGATTCTTAGAGCAAAAATGGTGGAAAAATAGACGCAATAAACAACAACCATTGATTCTTCCCCTTTTCTACTTTATATTATAGTCATCCACATGTTTCCTTGGTGTAACTGAGAAGGAGAAGTATAGGGGCAAGTTTCCAAACAAGTGCGAGCCTTCCATGTGCCTTGGGCCCAAGAAAAATGCCTTTTGTGCTTTGAAAAAGTCTTAGTAAAAAAGGAGCCAGTGAAAGCCTCCATGTTTCGAATGGTGCACTTTGAGATGGTCCCAAAAAATAAAGAACCCAAACAAGTGTGGGCTCACTGGGTGTCTTATTCTCGGGGTTGTTAAAAAATTTTAAGGATCAGTGGAAGGTGCCATGTGTCTAGGGTCCGAGACAGTTTTCCTTAGCCATTGAAAAGTCCAAGCAAGGGCAGAGTGAGTGGAAGCCTCAAAGTTTCGACGCTTCTTCAAAATAAAATTTAAGGGTTGGTCCCCAAATAGGCGTGGTCCCTCCACGTGTCTCAAGCCTTATAAAATTGAATTAAAAAGTTGAAGTATAGAGCAGAGCTAGCGGAAGCATCCACGCGTCTCCCGATGCAACTGTTAAGGTGGGACCCTGAGGTAGATCCTAAAATGATCGTTGACCCTCCACGTGTCCATGGTCTACCAAAGCTGCACTAGCCGCATGAAAAATTTTTCTAAGTCTAGGCAAGGCAATAGAAACCTCCATGTGTCTCCCCGGCACAACTCCAAGGTCAAACCAAAAGGTGAATTTTTAGATGAGCGTCGGCCCTCCATGTGGACAAGCTTTGAGTTGAATCGGGCCTTAGATTTTTCAAAGTGCCTTGCCTAGCCACATCTAACCAAAAAGGCCACGTTTCCATAAATGCTAAGATGTAAATTTGATGGGGAAAAACACACCTGTCAAACCGTAAAATGTAGTAAAATCACCATTTTTTCCCGGAAATGAATATTTCTTTAAGGACAGAGATTTTGGAAATGATATAAGGCCCAAATATGATCCTCTAAGCCACATCCAATCATGTTTCCACATATATTGTGACAAAAATTGACAAGGAAAACAAAACATGATTGTGGAAAATGGATAGAAGGGAAAAAACTCAAGTTTTCACCCAACTTACAAATATTTTCACATGGACAGAAAAAAAAAAATCCTAGACTTTAAGTGATCCTCGACCAAGGAAGGGATTGATCATGGAAACCAAATGAAGGAAAAAGCTTTCATGCATCAATATGGGGAGATAGAAATGACGATGAGCCCATAAATTGAAGAATTTCAAGGAAAAACGAGGCGAGATCAAATTGAGCACCAACATTGGCTTTGACTCGAGGATGGGCACTCCTTGTGAGTGCCAAAAGAACAAATAGCAGACCATGTGGTAAAAATAAACCTTTGGGAAATGGAGTCAAAGAATAAGCTTGCAGAAAGCGGAACAATAATAACCAACTTCCCCAAGGAAAACCGAGAAACCAACAAAATGGCCACCAAGGACAAGGAGAAACTAAAATAGAAAAACATGAATGTAGAAAAAGAAAATGACTATACATTATACAATGGAGTATACCTTGATTCTAATGAGAAATCAATCAAGGAAATGTTTCAAATGCTTGCCATTAATAGGAAATTCAAGCAGTTCCCCATCTAAGTCTTTTAGGAAGAAGGTATTTTCACCAATTCGAATGTCAATTGAATAAGGTCCCATCCATAATGCATCAAATTTTCCATGCTTTCCCTTATCTTCATGCCTGCTATCCCCTAATAGCACAAGATCCTCAATGCTGAAATCTCTTCGAGTCACTTTCTTGTCAAATAAATTCTTCTACTTTTCTTTGAACTTCACATGCCCATTGATAGGATCCCTTCTTTCTTCATTTGACTCAATAATCTGATTGATTAGAGCATCATATGGAATAAATTATTGATCTTAAAATTTTGGAACAAATGAAATGAAGACAATTGCAAATGAAGGGGCAAAAAAGCTTGAGTTCCATATACTAACTCAAATGGGCTTTTACCAGTAGCTCTTTTGACCATGATTCTATCAGCCCCAACAACAAACTTCAGTTTCTCACCCCACTTCTTTTTGTTCAGCTCCAAGGTTCTTCTAATGATCTTCAACAAGTTTTTATTGTTGGATTCAACTTGTCCATGTCCTTAGGGATTGTAGTTAGAAGCATATATCAAATTAATTCCATACTCTTTGCACATTTCCACTAAAGGTTTAGCTACAAAATTCATGGCATTATTAGCAACAATCTTAGCTAACACTCCAAATCTGCATATTATTTGATTCAAAATGAAGTTCATGATAACTTGGTGTGTTGCTTTCTTGGTGGGGATTGATTCCACCCACTTAGTGAAATAATAAATGGTTAGAAGAATCCATTTATGACCAGTACTGGAAGGATCTAAAATTTCGCCAATGAAATCCATTCCCCATTGCTTAAATGGGGATTCAATTGACACAAGTCAGCAAAGGAAGGGAGCTTCAAGCTTTCATTCTTCAAGAAAAACATTGGCAAATTTCACATTTCCTAACCAGTAGAGTTTTATCTTTGAAGAGATTTGACCACCAATAACCAACCGTCAAGATTTTATGTGACATAACTCTTCCAGCAAAATTTCACCCAAAAACTCCTCCATGGATATCAGAAATTACCTTTGGGGATTCATCCTTAGTAATGCATCATAAGAGCACTCCCTCTGGGTTCTTCCAAGCTAACCCAAAATCAAGTAATGACATATTTTTGAGAGGCTAAATTAAGAGCTCTTGTCTGATTTTTACTCAAATGTTAAGGGCAACATATACATCTGAGATAAAATATTATATCTTTGTACCATTTAGAGGTTACTAAATTTTCAAGGACATCAACCCTTTCTCCTTCTACTTCATTCACCTCAATAATCTGCAAGTTTCTCTCAGCCATAATCTTAGCTAGGCCTAAACCTCTTTTCAATTTTGTAGTTTAGATATCCATGTCATATTCCTGCAACTTGTTTACCCATCTTTATCTTTTACTTGAGACCTCCATTTCTAATAAGATATCTTTCACCATGGTGTGGGAACATAAAAAACAACTTTAGAGCTCAAGACATAAGGTCTGAAAACCTTTGTTTCTTTCACCAAGGAAAATGCTTGCTTCTCTATTATGGTGTACTTCAACTCAGCTCCTTGCAATGCCTTACTAAAAAAGGCAATTGGTCTCTCAGCCCCTTCATCATCCTTCTGCAATAAGACAAATGCAATGGTGTTTTCTGAAACAAAAGAAAACATTTGAAAATCCTCTTGTAATTTGGAGTTGCCAAAATAGGGGCATGTTTTAATGCTTCTTTGATCCCATGGAAAGCTTGAATGAAAGCTTCTTCCCATTTGATAACTTGGTCCTTCTTCAGCATGCTAGTAATGGGGATGGTCAACTCAGCATAGTTAGACACAAAGCTTCTGATAAAGTTTATTTTTCTAAAGAAAGATTGAACTCCCTTCTTAGTTCTCGAATTGGAACCTTGCTAATGGATTCCACTCTCTTGGGATCAATCATGACACCTTCTGTTGATACAATGTGACCAAGTAGCTTTTCCTTTTACACTCTAAAATGGAACTTCTTAGTATTCAATGATATGCCATACTCTCTACATGTTAACAACATTCTCTCCAAGTGTTTCACGTGATCATTTATTTTTCTAGAAAACACACTTACATCATCTTGATAAATAACAGTGAAATCATTAAGATAACTAGAAAATGATACATGCATTGCTCTTTGGAAAGTTTCTCTAGCATTCATTAAGCCAAAAGGCATCCCGACATAGACATAATTTTCCCAAAGAGTGGTAAAGACAATCTTTATTCTTTCGACTCCTTCACAACAACTTGATTATAGCCGAAAAAAAACAATCCAAATTGGGTAACAATTCGAACCGATTACCATTTGTAGCATATTCTCCATGTTTAGAACAGAGTAATTATCTTTCAATTATGCTTTATTCAAGTTCCTAAAATCTATGCACAACCTTATATCACCCTTCATTTTTCTCACAGGTATGAAATTTGCAACCCAAGATGAGTACCTTGTGGGCAATGATCCCTCCATCCCTCAACTTCTTCAATTCTTCTTGCATCTTTGAAGAAACAAGCGGATTGATCGGCCTCTATTTTTTCCCCGAAAGGTTTGGCACTAGATTCAATAGGAATTTCATGTTGGAACAAATCTTCCGTATATTCCTTCAACTCGAGTAAGTTCAAACTAGGAAATCTTGATATTTCTTCAAAAATGAACATAGGACTGCTTCTCTTCCTTGCTCAAATTGCTTCCTAACCATATTTTATGTGGTTTTTCCTTTGTTCCCAGGTCGTACTCTTCCACATCTCTTGAAACCGACATAATTCTTTTAATAATGCAATCAACATTATCAAAGTTTGAATCAAGTTCCACTAAACCTCTAGGAATCATGTTTGTCTTCAATTGGATGATGTCTTTGCCAAATAAATTTTCCTTTCCTTCAGTAGCACACACCATTTGTTCCCAATCTATATTTTGGTCAGGAAACTTTCCTTGGTTATACAAAAATTGTTTCACCTGGGAATCATCATTGAACACTTGCCAATTTCTAACGTTGTTAGGAAGAGATGGCCTTATTATTTCAACATCATACTCACAAAATGGAGATACTTGTATAATTTCCTAATCTAGATACTAGCACCGCTAACTTGTCTCAAACAAAATTATACTCTCTATCATGGTGCACAATATTAAATGAGTCAAACATTTCAATCAAATCCCAAACTGCATTCTTGTATTGTTTCATTCTCTAATTTTTAGTAGCATACAATTTTCTAATCTACTTGACAATCAGTTCTAAATCTCCTTTGACAATGATATCCTTTACACCATATTTCCATGCAATTCTCAAACCCAATAACAATGCTTCATATTCAACAATGTTGTTAGTGTATTCAAAGTTGAGTTTGAAAGAAAAAACAAACTCTTCCTATCCTAGAGAAATCATAACAATACCAGCACCATTTTCAAACATGGAACAAGCTCCATCGAATAACAAGGTCCAAGGAAAACCTACTTGTTCAAGACATTTACATTGATTAATCTTGTTCTCTTTTCCATCGGCAAATCCAACAAAGTTATCAGCATCTACATCAAAGCATACAACCCTCTTAAGAAGCATTATTGGGATCTTAAATGAGATGCAACATCTTCTTCTCCCCATACAACTTTACAAGGCTGCTTTCAATTGGAAAGGTGGCAAAGACATATCCATCTAAAAAATTCCACCAACACTTACAGCCCACTTTCTTGATAATAGCTTGCCCCATTCGGTAGGGCAATCAACAATAACAACATTAAGTTTAAATTTCTTACCCAGATAAGATGCAAGTTGTACCACCAAAAAATTTACACATCCTATAACTAGAACCTCTCTAGAATCCATTCTTGCAATACACTTGTCATAAGATGTTGTCGCTTAATGTTCAATTCATTCATGACCTCTAGAGGCATAACATTGCATGATGCTCTAGAATCAAACATACAATTATGCAATAGTCTGTCCTTAATAATCAGCGTTTTAAGAAATGGATCAACATTTAATTTAGCCACAACCAAGGATGTTCCCAAGTAAAGTTCGGTGGTTCACCTATCTCCTCTAATGTTGGTGGTTTTTCTAGGTCTACAATGGTTGGAGGAGTGTCTACATTATTTATATTTCTTCGCCTTGGTACTTTTATCCTCTTCAATCCCAAATACTCAACAACGCTCTTCTTGTGCTTAGGAATCCTAAGTAGTTCAACAATTCTCGAACAAAAATCTTGATCCGAATCAAGATTTGGGCAATGTCAACAGGAATGTATTTGGGAAAAGCAACATTTGGAGAAAGATTGACAAACTCATCGGATGGCACAATATTTTTCACATTTTGAGCATGGGTGGGAACACCAATTCTACTTGAGACAAAAAGGCCTTTTCCAAATGCATCTTTCTTTGGAGTTTCTTTCGGGACATTGGTGAGAACTAGGGTTTTGGTTTGGCTTGAGGCCCCGCCCTCTATGACATGACTTAACTTCTTGTGTTATACTCTTTTTATTGGGTAACAACAACATTCATTAATAGTTGTCTATCCTATTCTCGATGGGATTCCTCCATCATACTTCTTAATCATTAGAGCTCTTAAGTACTCAAAATCATTATTAGGGAGTTCAAAAACTTGTGCCATATCTATTTGTAAAGTATGAGAGGAAGGTAGAAGAGGTACCCAGTGATTGCAATCCCAAAAACCTACAATAGTTCTTACACTTATTACTTCATTTGAAATTTCTCCTTACTGTGAGCTTGTAGATCAATCCACCATGCATGCATCATCATCAACTTCTTTAACTTGTTGATCTACTTCACATGGTAGGTGGGGTAAGAAACATTTGTCACACCAATCGTTTTATTTGTCTCTTCAACAAGAACAACTCTGGCATTTAAAGGATTAAGAACTACTCAATTTTCCCTAGTTTAGGGTTGTCTAGCTCCCATGGGTCCTTTACCTCTGTCATTAGATCTCTGATCATTTCTAGGATGATTTACAAATTTGTCTTATCCTTGTTTCCTATGTTGACCTTGAGAACCCTGTCCAATTCCTTTGTCTTCCTTGTCTAGCTTGTAATAGTTTCTTTGATAGCTCCGGCCAAAGTCTTTACAAATTCCTCAAGATCCATAGCCTTACTTGATTGAGGCTTCTCTAGGTTGATCACTTTAACACCCTCCCTCTTAGGAGGTTTTCCAACTACTTTGATGTTGTTCTCAATTTAGAGAGCCATGGTATAATCCTGCCTTAAATTTCTAGGGTTATTATCCCTCAAATAGTAATCAACATTCTTAGGAAATGCATCCGATTACTTTATCAAACATGATTCATCACATGGCCTCAAATTAACAGGAAGTCTTCTCAATGTTTTTTTAAATCTTATATTGAAATCATGCACTGATTCATTAAGATTAATTTTTATATTTTCAAATTCTGATAAAAGACACCTAGGGTCTATTTTATCTCCATACTGTAATCTAAAAGTGTTCTTCATCTATGTCCAAGAATCAATGGAATTATCTAGAAAATATTTATACCAGTCCCTTGCATCTTCTTTTAGAGTATGGATAAACAATTTAATGTAAACATCCTCAAATTCTATTTTAAAGTCCACGATCATATTGACAGAGAGTTTCAAGTGTTGATCACCAGTGATTGCATTATTTCCTTGAAACTTATGCAATCTATTTCTTACATCTTCTGGCACAACATTTGGATAGCTAGCCATACCTCTAAAATTGATGGGACCAAAAGTATTAACAACAAATGGAGGTTTGGGTGGAGGCTGAGCCATATTATTTTGAGGAGGTGATCTTACAGGAGAAACAAAATGATGAGGAGTGAGGGGTCTATGTGGTACAGGGATGTAATTTTCATAATGACTGCCCTCTAAAGGCTCTATTTCTTGGAAAAATCTATTAGATTTGGAAAATACAGGGATGATTGAGAAGCAAATTTTTCAAATAAAAAGAAGATCCCTCTCCAGATGGAGAATTCAATTCAACAAAGAGACTACCTAATTCAAAAGCACTTGAGGAAGTATTGCAATATTCAATCACAAGATGATTAGTTTCACCAATGGAGATCTCTTTTCTATATGTTTGATCTACAAAAACCTTCCAAATTTTTCTTCCTTCTAAGTTAGACTTTCCCAACTCTTGAAACAAACTTCTAATAGGGTCCCTAGTGAAGACAGATCTTCTTCCTTCCATGTTTGCAGAGATTAAAGACAAGTCTTACTTGATATATGTTAAGACACTGGTATTTATTAAGAATTTAAACATCACAGAGTCGCCACTAAATATTTTCACCTTAGTTTTTGCAAATTCACTATGAAATACCTATCAAATGTCTATCAATACTAGATTCATGTAAAGCTTACAAGATCTACTCTTCTTTTACCTAAATTTATCAATGATGATACAAAATTTAGTGCAATAACTGTATAAGCCGGAAATATTACACTCAGAACTTACAACTTTGAACAATTCTTATAGATATGAACAGATAATGATGTTTCAACAATGTATTTGAACTTAGACCATGTAAGAAACATTACTAGGCTTGATATGTGTACACTCTTTTTCAAATACTTCAAAGAGTCCTAAAGAATGGCACCACAAGTGTTGGTATCAAAATTTGTTCTCCTTTTCAATTTTAGCAACATCACGATTCTATATGGAACTTAGAGACAAAAAGATCATAATGTGTTTCATTTTGTAGCCAATTATGAGATCTAACGGCCCTTTGTCACTCAAATTGTGGAGATATGGATAGCACCTTCAAGAGAATTTTACCTATCCTCACTACTTTAGGTCGTGCCTTTCAACCAAGGTGAGAGGACTCGTAGTGTAACCTCTGTTTGATGAAGGAGATGGAGATATTCTTCTTTTGCACAATTTTTTTGAAGAAAACCTTGGGAAAGTATGATCAATACTCCATAATTTAACTCTCAAGAGTTGTCACTTCTAAAAGATGGAGATACTTTCAAAACAAGGCTAAGGTTACTGAAGACCTTATGGGATCCTGATCACTCTGCATATTTTAGTAAATATATTTTGTTCCTTTGTGGACACACAGGGAAAACAGGGGTGGTTAAGGATGGATTCATGGTTTTTGAATAATTTTGGTGGGAGATTAAGAAGGATATAGTTGATTGTACCAAATCTTTGAGAGACATCACAACAATTGGAAAGCTAAACGATAGAAAGCTTCGGAATAGCTAAGATATTCATTCAATCGAAGGTCTACTTCAATGGAGGCCCATATCAACACCAAGTTTCACACAATCTTTGAGAATCTAACACGAAGGCTCGAGCTAAAGAATCAATAAAACATCAAAGACCCCTGGTTCCTCACGCCTAAGATACACTCAAAGGATTACAAGATAATATTTATCAACAAATGATAGTGAAGTGATTTTAAATTATTTATCTCATCATAGGATGAAGGCTCTTCTTGAAATGAAATTGCAAATGCCACTAAATTTTCATAGGGATGAGACCTGTGTGATTCGGAGGGAATTTAACACAATATTGCAATAGGAATAAGAAAAACTACTTGCAGACATTCTAAAACAAAACAAACACAAATCACTCCAATATTGACACAAATTAACTCAAAATTGATTAGATTCATCAAGGGGGAAAGATTCCAAAGCATTCTCAAAGCTTGTCAATGGCTATAAATCGTAACCAACTTGACATAATAGAAAATCTAACATAGAAGAAATTAACTAGGTATCTTGGATTGGTCTCTCGGAAGATGGGCTCTCTCAAATAATCTCTTAAGAATTCAACCCCCGACCCTTTGCAAGAGTATTCTCATTGCATTTATACATTTCATTTGCTCACTCATCCCAAATTTTCCCCCAAAAAGAAGAATATTCGAGGAACCTTTGCTTGTTACCAATTTTCCTCAAAAAGTGACGTTTAATAAATTGGTATCCAAAGCTACCAGTGGACCAATTATGAACTAATCACATTTATCAAACCCTCGAATAATGACAAGGTTGTCATGCCACAACATTTTCACAAATCCTTCTAATCATTTTGATTATGTTATGCGAGAAATCCCCATTTTAATCATTTTGTGGAGGCTTTGTACAACTGGATCGAACATGTAATCCTTTTCACTCTCGAGGAAACACCTTTTTCATATTTTGCACCTATAACCTCCATCATTTCATCCTTTTCCCTCTCTTTCCTCTGCAACTCTTCCCGTAGCCATCTTCTTTGGTAATTCATGTTTACGCAACTTTCCGAGTAATTCCAATTTCAAAATATCAAACTTAACAATCCTTAGACTCACAAGTTAAGTTCTAAATCCATTCAATAGCACTTAGCAGATAAAAATGAAAATCAATTTCATCAAAAAATGATGAAAAATAGTACCTATTCGCATCTCCAGAGTCTTGGGTAAAAATGACAAAAAACCAAATGTACTACACAACAACCATTGATTCTGCCCCTTATCTACTTTATATTATATATGTCCATGTGTTTCCTTGGTGAAAATACAAAGGAGAAGTACAAGGGAAAGTTTTCAAACAAGTGTGGGCCTTCCATGTGCCCAAGGCCCAAGAAAAACACCCTTTGGCCTTTGAAAAAGTCTCAGTAAAAAATTAGCTAGCGAAAACCTCCACGTGTCTTAATGGTGTACTTTGAGATGGTGCTTAAAAGTAGACACCCCAAAAAATCATGGGCTCACCATGTGTCTTAGTCCAAAAAATTTGTTAAGAAAATTGAAGGATCATCGGAAGGCGTCATGTGTCTATGGTCCGAGACAGTTTTCCTTAGCCGTTGAGAAATCCAAGTAAGGGCAGGGTGAGTGGAAACCTCCAAGTTTCCTCCTAACGCTTCTTCAAAATAAATTTAGGGGTAGGTCCCCAAACAAGCGCGGTCCCTCCAGTGTCCCAGGCCTTATGAAATTTCCTTGAAAAGTTTAAGTCTAGAGTGGAGCCAGCGGAAGCCTCCACGTGTCTCCCCAACGTAATTGTTAAGATGGGACCCTGAGGCAGATCGTCAAATGAGCATCAGCCCTCCACATGTCCATGGCCTACCAAAGATGCACACCAAGCATGAAAATTTTCTAAGTCTAGGAAAGGCAACAACCTCCATGTGTCTCCCCGACGTAACTTCAAGGTCAAACCAATAGGTGAATTTTCAGATGAGTGTCGGCCCTCCACGTGGACAAGCTTTATGTTGAATCATGATTTAGATTTTTCAAAGTGCCTCGTCCGAGCCACATCCAACAAGAAAGGCCCACCTTTCCATAGATGCTCAAATGTAAATTTGACAAGGAAAAACACACCACAAAACGTGAAATGCAGAAAATCACCATTTGTGCCCGAAATGAATCTTTCTTTAAGGACAAAGATTTTGGAAATTATATAAGGCCTAAATATGATCCTCTAAGCTACATCCAATCACATTTCGACAGATATTATGAAAAAAATTGATAGGGAAAACAAAACGTGACTTTGGAAAATGGACAGACGGGAAAAAACTTGAATTTTCACCCAAGTTACAAATATTTTCACATGGACAGAGGAACAAAAACAAATTCTTGACTTTATTTGATCCTCAACCAAGGAAGGGACTGATCATGGCAACTAAATGAAGGACAGAGATTTCATGCATCAATATGGGGAGATATAAAAGATGACAAAGCCCACAAATTGAAGAATTTCAAGGAAAAACGGGGCACGATCAAATTGAGCACCAACATGTAAGATGACCTAATAATATTGGATAATAAGTGATTGAGTGAGTTCATAATAAGTGAATATTTAGAGAAGATGTAAGGAAATAGAGC
Organism: Taxus wallichiana var. yunnanensis; assembly: GCA_018340775.1. Classification (NCBI taxonomy): domain Eukaryota; kingdom Viridiplantae; phylum Streptophyta; class Pinopsida; order Cupressales; family Taxaceae; genus Taxus; species Taxus wallichiana. The sequence continues at coordinate 640,272,863 of CM031234.1, forward strand.
TTCATAAGTGTCATCATCAGTTGTTGAGGCAACACTTCATTGGTGACAAGCAAAATTGGTGGATTTAGTAAGTATTGATTCATCTAACATATTTGTTCTTGATTTTATGGTTGGTTCTCTACTAACTCTAGGGTTTAGTGCTCCTCGTGGGTTTTCTCGCCTCACTAAACCCGAAAGGGTCTTGCTTCCACTAAATTTTAAAATATTTCTCTAATAAATATTTTATTCAATATTATTTATTCCTATAAGGTTTTTCCACTTGAATTTGGTGTACATTTGTTCTTATGTTCTCATGGTGCATATTCATGTGTTTGATTAATAATAGCTTAATCTATATGTTGATGAATGTATGATGAATGCATCGAATGATTGATGGATGTTAATACTGAAGTGAATGAATTTTTTTAATGGCCCACTAATTCACTCCCCACTTAGTGGTTGTGCTTCCAACAATAATAGGAAGACATTTCTTTTTCTCTTACTCATATATGTATCTATAACAAATGAAGAGTTTTGGTTCTAGATACAAAGATTCCATTACCACATTTTTTCCACTTGGGAATTGATGCAAATCAATGAATTTATTCGTTTGATTTATTTAAGTGATCTGATCATTCTCATTTCATTTCTACATCTCTAATTTAAGATCAATTAAATGCCATTGGTTAGAAGATCTAGTGATTTGTGTAAAGGATCCTCCATGGTTTTTGCAGTTTGGATCTCGATTGTTTATTTCTTAAGAAACCCATCTAACTTGACTATAAATTAGTGCGATTACTTCATGCATGAGCTCATATACAAAAATAATTTAATGACTAAAATTCATTTCCCCCTTCAATATTTTTAATCCATTATCCAATTTTGACATCACTTCACCCTTCATTACATTCAATATATCAAAAACTCTTCTTGTCGTTGTTCATTTGGTTATTCATCATGTCCCAAAGTTTAGACACTATCTCTAATGTCCCATAAGTGAAGATTGAAAATCGACATCTTATTTATTAAAAGTATGACCCTTCCTTGTCTTGTAAATGATCTTTGGATCGTTATGTAGGGTTTTTGTCCTTAGATAAAAGGGTTAACATATGAATTTAGGGTTTAGTGTTTGATAAGATTATTTTTTGAATAGAGAGAAACATAGAGAACAAACCGTAGCATATTTATCGAGAAGATTTCATGAAAAATATAAGAATCTTTCATTAAAATTGTAGCCTATAAAGTGAATTTATTAAAAACACTAAAATAACTATATAACTTGAGAAAAATATGTCAAAAGATCTTGAAATTTGGAGAAAATCGTATTTGACTAGTTTCACAAAATTAAATATACTTTTGAAGAAAATTTGTGACCATTATTAGTTACCCTTGTACCTCTTGTAATCATATTAGTAAGAAAGATATGAATATCGTAGTAATATAACACAAAATATAGATAAATAATCACAATATGAAAGTGAAATGATGCAACCACTTTGAGGATAACTCTTCTAACTATTTACAATATGAATCAACTTCTCAATATCATCATTATATACTTATCAGTAACTCATATTTGTGTGTGTGTGTGTGTCTATGCGTGTACGTGTGCATGTGCATGTGCGCGTGCATGTGCGTGTGCGTGTGCGTGTGTGCATGCGTGTACGCATGAATGTGTGGGTGTTTGTTTGCGCGTGTGTGTGTGTGTGCGTGTGTGCGTGCGTGCGTGCGCGTGCGTGCGTGCGTGCGTGCGTGCGTGTGTGTGTGTGTGTGTGTGTGTGTGTGTGTGTGTGTGTGTGTGAGAGAGAGAGAGAGAGAGAGAGAGATTAAAAGCACCAAAGTTGGACTACTAAGCATATGAAAGAATTAAAATGTGTGTGTGTGTGTGTGTGTGTGTTTGTGTGTGTGATTAAAAGCATCAAAGTTAGCCTACTAAGAATATGAAAGAATTAATGTGTGTGTGTGTGTGTGAGAGAGAGAGAGAGAGAGAGAGATAAAAAGCACCAAAGTTGGCCTACTAAGCATTTGAAAGAATTAAAATGTGTGTGTGAGAGTGTGTGATTAAAAGCACCAAAGTTGGCCTCCTAAGCATATGAAAGTCTAAGTGTGTGTGTGTGTGTGTGTGTGTGTGTGTGCGCATACAAGGCGTGCGCCGCATATCCCGATATATTAACTAGGAATATGGGCGTAGCATGATTTCCTACATTATCCAAAATGGGATATCATCTCATAGATAGGTTAAATAAAACAAGAAGTCTCAAGGATGATTATTATTATTCTCGCTTTGACGAAGTTGTTGATTTATATTCTCATTTTTCATCTTTTACTCATGATACAATATATTTTGAAGTAGTAAATGATTAAAACCGAGTTATTGAAATGGGTGATGAAATTTAATCAATTGAAAGAAATGAATCATGATATTTATTGAATCGCGTGTAAGGTAAGGATACATTTTGTGTTAAATTGGTGTATAAGACTAAGTTCAATGTAGAAGGTAATGTTTGAAAGTTCAATATATCTATACCAACATTTTGGTTATTTTGTGATAACATAAAGAGATATATTTAATATATACATTAATTTTTATTATCCTTCACTTCATAACCTAGTGGCTTTTCCACGTATATGTCTTCTTCTCGAAACAAGTCAATCATACTAAAATGACATCCATTTGATATACATTCAACATTTTTTTCATTATTACATATAATTTCTATTGTAACTTTGCCAAGTCTAATAGAGAAATGTCACATTATGTTATAAATTTTGCGTTCGTGCATAACTCTTTGCACAAGAACCCAAAATTTATAACATAATGTGACATTTTCTCTATTAGCAAGAATTGACAAAGTTACAATAGGAATTATATATAATAATGAAAAAATGCTGAATGTATATCGAATAGATGTCGTTTTAGTATTATTGACTTGTTTCTTAGAAGAAGAAGTATACGTGGAAAAGCCACTAGGTTATGAAGTTGAAAGATAATAAACATTAATGTATATATTAAATAAATCTCTTTATGTTATAAAAAAATAACCAAAAGGTTGGTATAGCTGTATGTATTCATGTCTATTAATCAATGGGTTCAATTAAATAAGTAGTGATCAATGTACATTATACATCAAGATTAATGAACGAGGTCATTTTTCTACTTTTTTTTAGATATATGTTGATTATTTAATTTTCATGGGAAGTTTATCACTTGAAGAATTCAAAAATGCAATGAAAAGGAAGTTTTAAATGACAGAATTGGATCTTATTAAATATTATTCCAGTATTTAAGTCTGCTAGTTAAAAGATGACATGTTCATATGTCGTAAAAAGTGCAGAAATTATTTATTGCAGAGGATTAGAATTGTGATAAAGAAAGATTGGACAAACTCTATTTTCCACAGGGACCAAGCTAGTAAAGGAGGATAAGTTATTCATTGTCAATTCAATACATTGTATTTAATAGACTTGTAGCAAGTATGATTTATTTGAATGACATAAGGACCGTTATCATGTATGGAATAATTATAATCTCATGATTCATGGATTCGCCAAAGGAATTTCACAAGCAAGTTGGAAAGATAATTCTAAGGAAAAATTTAAGGGGCAGTAGATGATTTCAAGTTAACGTGTCATATTGATAATGATTTTACACATAGCATAACTGACGAGAAGAGTAGTTCTGGATATGTTTTTTCATTTTGAATCTTATCCGATGTCATGGACATCCAAGAATCAGCTCATTGTCACTATACATTAGCATAAGTAGAGGACACAAGAACTATGTTTACAACATTTTAAGTAGTTTGGATGTATGGAATATTTTCAGATTTATTACATGATCATGAAGTAATAGCCCAGCCATAACTTAACTAAAGAATCATGTTTTCCATAACAGAGTTTATCAAATTGAAAAAAGGTATCATTTCACTACAGAACTTGTCAACAATGATGAATTCTACATACATTTTTCTAAATATGAATATCATTTTGTTGATATTTTCAGAAAGTCGTTATAAAAAGATAGTTAAATATTTCATATAATTTTTTAGGTGTTATAGGATAGATAGTGAAGACTAAGGGGATTTGTTGGAAAGTGTGTAATCTTATCAATATCTTATTTTTAATTTCAAATTTCATATTTATATAGATATGCAATAAATAATGTGACATCTAGCTATAAAGAGGATAGAGTCTCCATGCTCATTTACTATTTTTATGGGTAGGTTGTAGTAAGAAAGCAATATCGAGAATTCTAATTTTTTTATAAATAACTTTTTCAGTGTAAATACTTTGATGACGAGAAGGAAGAACAAGAGAACCAAATCTGTTTCAAAATTGTGTTTGAAATTATGAGTTTGTGATGTGTTCGTCATTTTAATTGTAAATTATAGATTTCAGTTTTCTAAATTTTATGTTATATCACACATCCTCATAAGAGTTTTAGCTTCTCCACCCTTGAGTACAATAAGTAAAACATAACAATAATAAATAGTAGATCACATTGTCAAATTATGCAACAAATACTTGAGTGTATATTTTATGGTAAACACATTCTTAATCAAAACAAAATCTAAGACTAATGTAGCAAAATTCTAACAAAACTTGATTTACTGCAAATAATATGAACTCCAAAGAAAATAGATCTTCTTCTTCGTTATTGAATAATGAATTACAATGTTTCCTAAATAGGAAAACAATTCCCAACTCGAGTTGCCAAGTAAACTCTAACTAACTCTAACTAAATCTACTCTAGGTGGCAAAAATTACTATTTTTAGCAATTTACTAGAACCTGCTATTCTTAGTAAGTTTGCATGCTTATTCATACGGGCACAGAAATTTCCACGCATCTTCTACATCCTTAAATTAGAGGAATTGACAAATTTCTAAGTCATAATGCAACTAATAGACTAAAATTAACTAATGTCCAAAAATAGGAAAAAAATGAACTATAACTTAAATCCTAATTTTCGGCCTCAAGATGGCGGATTTAGGGCCGAAAATGTGCTGAAAACATGCCCCAATGGTAGGGCCATTTGCCACTTTGCATTCACCTCATTGAAACATGTGGTTAAAAAAAACGGACTCAAACGGACATCCGAGCTCAACTTATGACCTTGTCAAGTTCCTGCTAATTTTGGTGCATCAAAGACATATATTCGGTGGTAAAAACACAGTATTTACCACAAGAATAACTAATAAGTTTTAAATATTGGAAGCAAATGATGATGTATAAAGGATATGTTATGGATGTATGATATAACATGAGAATGTGCATCTTCCAACACCATGTTGGCATAGGTCTCAAAGTAATCAACGGATACATTTGTTGAATGATTTAAAGACAAAATCTAATCAAGTGGTGCACTAATGTTGAATGACTTAAATGGACAGTTATTTAAATATTGAAAATATATAAATTTCTTAAACAACTCATGTCTTAAAATATAGGTTTTGAATAAATAATGGTTGCATTTATATTTATTGGGTTTAAACAAATTTTAACATTACAAAAATAAAAAAATGCTGATCTCAAGTAAACAACACATAGATTTATGTTAAATAGTGTTAAACAATAAATAAATATAAAGATAAAAGAGTACTATTCTCGTATACACAACACATAAATTTAACTTAAATTGTGCTTAACTCATAGATTTGTAGATTTAATATTCAAAAGATCAAGAGTGCTAAACACCCAATTACATGTTAAGAAACAACCCCAATATGGTCTTGTCAAAAGTTCTTTAGCAAATACAACAAATCATCTAAGCGTAATTTGTGTTCTGGACAATTAAGTCTATAGAGATTTGAACTAAAATCTTGTCTGTTAAATGGTGTGGAACTCATACATTTAACATTTTAAAAACCTTAAAAGTGCGAAACATCACACGCATTAATAGATAACCCAAATATATACTTCCCAAAAGTGTTATCCAAAAGTTCTTATATTCACTTCTCAAAAGTGTTATCCAGTGCTTCTTATTTTCACTTCCCACAAGTGTTATCGCATATACAAGTCAACTAAGTGTAATTTGTTTTCTGTACTGATAAGTCAAAAAAATTTGAGCCCAAAACTTCTTATTTTCACTAACTATTCTAATACATACACAAACGCTAATTTTGAATTCTGGCTATGCATATTTTGTCTCTTTTCGTAATCTATGGCAAAAAGAACATGAAAATTACTGCTCTCCATGAGTTCACATAAAGATAAATATTAAATATGCTCCCCTAGTTAAATAAAGCAAATTCGAAATCAGAAAATACCTGCTTTCGAGTCAGTTTGGAGAAAATCTCTCTTCCCCAATTCACCTATATCATACGATGCACTTGAACATATTACAAAACCAGTCAGATTAAACATCTTACATAAATGGATTAAAGAAGGTATTATTTTGCTAAATTGCAAAAATAATTTAAAAATTACTTATTTGTGCATTAACATTTGAGTAGTCTGTCTGCTACATACCTTCCTGTTTAGGAGATCTTTTCCAGAGGCATAACAATGAGCCAATGCTCGATTCATAGTTTACAAAAATCTACAATGTTGGTAAACCAGTTATTGGAGCCAATTTAAGCATTTTCTAAAGGAAGAAACCTAAACAGTTTTGAAATATATATAAATTTCTTCCATACTAAATTTAAATTTGTTAAAGTACTGTAACTCTTAATTTAGAATGGAAGAACATTATTTTACTATAAAATTGTTCTAGGTTTCTTTCTTTAGAAGTAGGAAAATTAGCTCAAATAAATGGTATCGAAACCATGTAGATTCTTTACAAACAGCAGTACTTTAAAACCATGTTTGAGCCATGGTTGAATAATTTTCTGCATTGACCTTTCAATCCACACGATGTTAGCAACTTTAATACATTGCAACATGCCAAACACTAATCTGCCTCAATTGTTATGGCGAACTGCCCTCTGCAATTCATTAATCGCTTTTGAAGAATTATTCGAAAATTAGAAATCGAGTCTAATTAGACTTTGCCAAAGTACTATATAGAACAAATACAGTTACCCTTATTCAATGTATTACTTTCTCTGCTAAAAGTCGAACATCGTATGAGATTCGATGGCTTACTTTACCATGGACGACTGTTTGATAATCTACTTCCATTTGTAATACCCTTCATTTTCGAAACATAAATATTTGGATAGTTATGTACAGCCAATCCATCTAACCATATTTAATGCAAAAGCAACGTAATCGTTATCAGCAGCTCTTTTTCATCATAAATATTAGAATAATGATCAAAATTGTGCAAGGAATATCCGACAAAAACATATTTTATAAAAATTTACGTATTAAATCAATTTTAATATATTTTTATCAAAATATTGTTCTATTATAAATAATTCTTTAGAATAGAAATAAATTAAATTTACTATAGACCAATTCAAATTTATTCCTTCTTGGTAAATTAGCTCAAATAAACAGCCTACTAACAATATAGATCTATTACAAACTTTATTAAATAGGGCTAGTCTTGTTGATTAATTTTCAACATGCATCTCATCTACAAGAAGTTAGCAAATTTATTACATTGAGGCGAGTGTCTCTGCAAATATCTAGCGGAATAATAGTCATTGATGTGCCATGGTGTTTTGTACAATTCATCAACGCCCATTGAATAACTATTGGAAAACAAGAAAACATGACTAAATAAGTGACATTTTCAAAACACTATTTAGAACTAATGAAACTACTTGTGTTCAATGCATTCATTTTGCCGGAAAAGTTGAGCATGATAGGCGACCTCAAGGATAAGATTGGACGGCTTGGTTTAACATCAACGAAAATATCACAATGTTTTTACATTATGAATGACTCACATTTCTAATTTTAAATATTTGCATCATTAAGTAGAACTAACCCACCAAAACATATTTAATATAAAAGAAATTTATTAAAAGAGACGCGAATGTGTAAACAATATCTGATTTCTAATTTATGTCTTTAGAGATAATCAAGTGCAATAATATTTGGGGGGTCATGAAGTCATAAAAGAGGAGATGGGATGACCAACCAAGTAAATGTATGACACCACAACCAATTCATTATTATATTAGAAAGATGTCCACTTCCATTGTGTCATCACCTTTATTTGCTTAAGTATCATGGTTTATTGGAGTTTATTACTGTAGACAATTCAAATCAACTAATGTGAAACTTTGTTTTTGTTTAGATACAAATTTTTAGAGTCCTAAACGCATGTCCAAGATGCAATTAAGAGGCATAGTCAACTTGGATAGTAAAGCAAGTATTTAGAAACATTCTTGTAAATGTTTTTAATTTATTTAGATTATGAAGCCACAAAGGATGAGAAGTGAACACTAAGAAAACAAACATACTTAAATTACCATCAATGTCAGTAACATATATTTTGACTAGTCAAAATAAATGATATAGTTGGTTTTTCTCTAATATTAGATGTTTCCTTACCCTATTGCATTTCACGGGTAGGGAAAAAAATTGGGATTATACTTCCGACTATAGCACTTCTTGCAATAGCTGATTATGTAGCTCTATGTCCAATCTTACAATTGGAAGACTTGTACAAGTTTATCATATTAGTATTCTATTTTTTAAACATGAGCTATTTGAAAGTCCTATAAAAAGGGATTTATTTGGGTTGAATCATCCATGTTTCACATATATATATATACTTCCAGACACCATCAAACCCCACATGGTTCTACAACTTATTGGTAGGTTAGTTGTTCTCATTTTGCCTATATGGATGTAGATAGAATTTTATTCTTTGATCATGTTGCTAGTGCTTTATTTCACTTCTATTTTTAATGACCCTCCTTGAAAAATTAATCTAATAGTACCTCAAAACTAATATTACGTGAATTGAGATACGTAAATTGAAGTAGTTTTGTGTTGAGGAGGACTTTGTTATGAACAAAGGACAAGGTAAGAGTAGCTTTTTTCTTTGTATATTTGTTGCTTGGAATTTGATGTTGTAGCGGTCATTCTCATGTTGAAAGGTTATTTGAAACATGTTTTTAACATGTAGTTTGAAAACATAAACTAGCAATTGCAGTATAATTATGCAAAGGAAACGACTGTAATTTGTTCAAAATATAACAAAAATAACCAAAACAACAACATTATGCTTCTTTCCTCTTTTGGTATGGGACCTGTTAATAGATTATTGTGGGCGTTGATCTTGGACAACTCTGCCACCATGCCGATTTGTGGCACCAGGGCGCCTGAAAATCTGCTGTTGTGAATGATCAGCCACAACAAATTCTTTGCATTCCGGATCTCCGGACTGATTTCTTCGGAAAATTGATTTAAGCTGAGATCAATAATATTGGCATTTGGTTGGCCCCATATGCCATCGGGCACCTTGCCGCTTAGATTATTGTTATTGACCCTGAAGCGTAACAAGCTTTTGCAGTCATGGCCGTAGGATTCCGGCAACTCTCCCGAAAAAGAATTTTCGAGAGCAAGAAAATACTGCATATTTCCTCCTTTGCAGATATCCTTCGGCAGCGATGTATAGAAACAACATGTACATTAAGAACTGCATAATTTACCAACCTTGCAACCTAGGGACAGTACAAATATGGTTCCTGCAAGATTCGTTCACAAGTTCCACACATATTTCCAGACCCTTTCAACGGCCTAGATTGCGGCCTCTGATTTAGAAAAGCCACTTTTGCACTGTTTATGGTATATGACTGGAATAGCACAGCAAATATCCCTTGGAAATACAGGGCAATAAATGAACTAAAAATAAAGCGTAATGTATCTTTTTTTAATAATGAATGCAGTTTTTTGTATCAAACTACGTGCAAAACACCGCTGGAAGTTGAAGTGATTACATATCATAACTTAAGACGTAGGTTCAAAACAAAGAATTAAACTCAACTGGCATAATCCAAGAACTCTGCTCTGGAATTCATAGTTTTTCATTAATGGAGAAAATTTGACAGCATGAGTGTCAGGATCATTTGAACACTACCACTTTCCTTGGCAGATATTGATAGGAGATGCCCAGAATCATGAATCAATATGGGCAAAACCCTAGTATTTCAAGTCTTGAAAGTCTGCCTGATTGGGTCTGGATGCCACATTGGCAGTTGGGACAGTTATCGTATAGGAGCTTGAAACAGAGTAGTTATCCTACAAGAGCAGAAAATGGAGTAGTTATCTTGCATGTAACTGTCATAGGTTTATGGTAATTATGTTGAGAACCTGGACTTGTTGGTTGGATTAATGGCAGAGAAAAAAATCAAAGGAAATATAGATCTATGACTCCAATGTACCTGCAATAGCTGATTCATTCTGACCTGAATATATATAGACTTACCCAGCTCGCTAATTTTCTATTTGTAGCTCTAACAACTCAACCGTAGAACTATCTGTTTTATTATTAAAAATAAGAGAATCTAAAATTATTAATTAAAAACAAAAGCCAAAATTGTTCTTTATTAAAAACAAAATAATTAATTAGCTCTAACAACTCAACTGTAAGACTATCTGTTTTTATTATTAAAAATAAGAGAGAGAATCTAAAATTGTTAATTAAAAATAAAAGCCAAAATTGTTAATTATTAAAAATAGTAGAAAAAAACTAAAATAGGCAGAAAAAGCACAAACGTCCATACGGCCGTCAAACCGTCAAATTTAACGCAGTCGTAGAAACGTCCGCGAAAGTCTTTCCCATAAGGGGCGCACCTTCGGTGTAATAATGCTACAGTTAAAACCTCTTACTGACCACTAACAGCACAACACTTTCTGAATAGCATCACAAAAACATGTCAAAAACCTTCTAGACTGCTCCAATCAAATCCTGAACCTAGAAGCAAATTAATCATGTTTAGAAATAACTTGTAGAAATAATCAGTCTGATGATGATGAAACGTACTATTGGCAAAAGCTATAAAATAATTAACTCCCAGCACATGATTTTCACAGAAAACAAGCAACTATGGATATTACTTGTGCACATCATTCTTTAAACACGAAATAAAATGATGATATTGAGCATCATCAAGCAACTAGGAAGACTACATACATTGCACATGATTTTTTGAACTGAAAGAAAATGACAAAGTGATAGCCACTAATAGGCCTGAATCAATGTAGAACTTCAAGCTTTTCATGATAAAAGAGATGATACAAATAATCTCGTTATACAGCTGCGAGCATTGAATAGTCCACACCACAAAATAGAAAAACCCCAGAAAGTGTGATTTTAATCCCAAATTGCAAAACTCCAAATTTGGAACAAAAGGCAAACAATTCTGCTCGCAGCTGTCCGTCTAACCCTTTCAAGCAATATGCTTACTTGCTGCAAACTCAAGTAAAATTTAACATGTGATATCCAAAGAACAACTCGGAAATCCTTCTGAAGCTAAAAATACAGGCAGGAACAATTGAATTGTTCAGATTAAGTCTGCCACATTCATTGGCATTTCATCTATCTGAGTACTGTAATACTGCTCAATATCTCTCAAAATTCTTATATCATCATTTCGAACAAAATTTATAGCAACACCCTGCACATTCCACACAAAAACCAATCCCGGCATCAGTCAAAACCAGGGCCACCAAATGAGCAGTGGATTAAAATTTCAAAGGAATGAGATAACATGATTTAAGTGCAGCATCCACAGTTGCACCAAATGATGGGAGTTGAATGAGAATTGGATTGAAATTAGAAAAAAAATGCTACATCATGATTAAGTGCAACATCCACAATTTCACCAAATGATTGAAATATCTTCCAAGATATACCATACCTTTCGACCAAAACGACCTGAACGACCAATCCTATGAATGTAAAGCTCACGATTGTTGGGAAGGTCGTAGTTTATCACCAAGGAAACCTGAACTTTATAAAAGGTAAAATGTAAATGTACTTCAAAATAGATAGAAAGAACAGAGGAAAGGGCCAAGGACAAGAACTTGCCTGCTGAACATCAAGACCACGAGCCCAAACATCTGTGGTGATTAATACCCGAGTTGTACCAGCACGAAATTCAGCCATAATTGCATCTCGTTCTTTTTGTGGCATATCTCCATGCATAGACGAAACCGTGAAATTATTGCTCCGCATCTTCTCTGTAAGCCAGTCAACGTATAGATACAAAACAAAGGTTTCATGGTCAGATTAATATAATATCTATGACAGAAACAATCAAGCATTTTACATGCCATACCTTTCTTTTCGTGTTGCAAAATATGACAGCTTGAGTGATGGTAAGAGTATCATAAAGATCACATAAGGTGTCAAACTTCCATTCTTCCCTTTCAACAGCAACAAAAAATTGTTTGATGCCCTATAATTCACAATATATTGCATGAGTATGCTTGATTCAGAAGCAATGCAAGGAAAAATCTAAATCATATAAAGTATGTCAAACTAATCAATCAATAGCATTACAGTAAATTCAGTCTCATACATACCTCTAGCGTCAATTCATCACGTTTGACAAGGATCCGAACAGGATCAGTCATGAATTTGTTTGTCATCTCCAAAATCTCATGTGGTAAAGTTGCAAATATCAGCACAACCTGTCAGATGACAACACAGTCACATTGACGCTCAAACTAGGAATCAAAAATCTATCAAGCAAAACAAACATGCCTGAAGCTCTGGTGGAAGGTATCGATAAACATCATATATCTGGTCCTTGAATCCCCTACTCAGCATCTCATCAGATTCATCCTGATCAAACATCAAAATTGGAAATAAGAAACATCTTAAGTCACTAAAATACTTGTAATTAGGGCTTAGAAGTTTCAGACATAAGCTATAATGAAAGATGTCCAATACATACAAGAACAAGCAGTTTGATAGCTCTAGTCCTTAATGTCCTCCTTTTGATCATATCACATACTCTTCCAGGGGTTCCCGATACCACATGAACACCATATTCCAGTTTTCTTATATCTTCGCCAATGCTTTTACCACCAATACATGCATGAGCTTGAACATTTATAAAATCCCCTATGGCAAGAATCACTTTCTCTGTTTGGCCTGCAAGTTCTCTAGTAGGTGAGACAATTAATGCCTGAACCCTGCACATGATATGCAAACCCGATAAGACTCAAATAAAAATCAATGGAATGTGTCAAATTACACAATATCCACAGCCAACTTAGTGTTTATTATGGTACTGCATTATAAAAGAAAACTTGTTAACAGCACATCTAAAAGTTTAATCGGATTATAGTTTTGGGATAAGTGTGGTTGCCATGCATTAAGATGAAAATGTATTTCCTGCACAAGATGCCTCTCAAAACAAACAAACAAAGAAAACTAATAATAGAATGGCAATCATTAGTTACTATTTAGGAACGTATCTCCTTTCTAATAATGGAAGTCTGTTCAAAGTACCCCGAGGGACCATTCAGATTCCTTCATGGGAAAACTGAGAGCCATCTCATCCAAGAGACGACCAATTTTAACTTGAATTGTTTTCTGAACATATATCCAGATATCCATGTCTGAAATCATTTGTTAGGGAGAGTAAATGAAGTATTTTTTTCGTTTTTGGCTTTCGTTCAAGCCTTGAATCTGTACGCGCAAGTATTCTTTTGTTTTAAAAATAAATTTGTTTTGTAGATTCGTTTCTACTGCCTGCAAAATCGGGATGGGGGAGCATCAGTGATGGCATCTCTACACCAGACTGCAAAGATTCGAAGTCAGACCATACAGCGGCCTTCCTCTGATCAAGCCGATTCCAGTAATCTCAGTATTGAACAGATTGGACACTTTTCAGGCAAATTTTAGGTTTTTTTAGCCGCATCTGAATCTACAATGGCCAAAAACAGAAAGCTGTCAGCAATCGCTCATGTGAGCAGGAAAAGATCATCGAAAAGCACTGCTGTTCACATATAGGTACGCGTTTCAAGGTTTTTTTGATATTTATTTGCCATGTATCTGTAAAAGGCAAGGTATTTTCTAAAAATGATCTCTAAATTTTCTTGAAGACACAAAAAATAGCAGTAATTTGGAAAAATATGCAAGATTCATTGCACCTTGTAGGATATTTAAGGAGATGTCATCAAATGACACCTGTGCGTTCACAGATCGGAGGATTTTTGGCTGTAACACGTGTTTTGGACGCTTCCTTTGCTTGATTTTTGCTTCAAATTCACTGTTTGAAAAGCTGCTGGAATATGCTACACGGCTTTGAACCTCTGTGCGTTTCAGTCATGTTTTTTTTTCCCTGTTGTTATCAGTGCTCATAATAAAATTTAGCTGTATTCCAGACCCCAACAACTGTAATTTTCACAGACCCCATTCATTGGGTTTACAGGCGACTTACAAGTTTGCAACGGCCTTTCTGTTTTTGTGGGCGGGGGCTTTCCAGCGCGTCCTCCAAATCCAAATGAAAGCGATGCTATTGCAGAGGGCTTTTTCCATCTTCCCCTCCTCCCCATGCCCTGTTCCTCTCCTCTCCATGCAGACAAAATGACACAAACACACAAAACACAGAACAGAGAACAAATAAAAAAATCCATTCACAACACACAGAAAATATAAAAAATAAAAATATGATACTGAAATGGAACAGAGCCAGAAAACACACGGCCGTGCAAGACTCAAAAAAACACACGAAACACATCGAGTGGAGAGAAATAAACCCCAAAACCAAAGAACAATGGCTCACCAAAAAAAAATGCAATTCTTTCCAAAGGGCAAAGGGGTTTTAACTAATTCCTTGCGTCGAAATTTCACAGTGTCAATCAATACAATAACCACTCGAACTAAAAGATAAACAGCAGGCAAAAACATGCGAACAGAGAGCTTAAATCGCCCTGCCATGAAAACTCACCTTGCTCTTCAGAGTCCTCCACTTCCTGGCGCGCAGATGCAAATGAGAAATTACACGGCGTACAAGAAACAAACAGGCGTTTTCCTCGAGCCACTCAAAGCTGTCAGAAGCGACCTGCTCTGTGCATGACTAGATGCAACATTTATTGTTCATTTAATATTGTACTTGTAATATTTATTGCAACATTATAATTATAATGTTTAAACTATAGAAATGAAAAATTTGAAAATTCATGTTTTTATTAATTAGAAAAATCTTGAGATGCCTATAATTTATTTTCAGCCAATCAGAAAAATCAATTCAATTTTTTGAAAAAATCAAATAAATATATAATTTTGAAAAACTATATACAAATGATGTAAAATGTTATATGCATCATTGTGATTGGTCAAACAAAAATGTGAAATTTATATGGTTTAGTCACATTCACACTTCTACTATAGTTTTTGCATCTATTATAGTAGTGGCATGAATAAAACACATAAGGAAGATTAGTCCTCACATGTGAATGATATTTCATCCACAACCTAATTTCTTTTTCATTCTTATAATTATATGATTTTTATTTCCCATGAGACCCATTTCTAGTTAGCTAGGAGGAGGCTGATTGTTCAAGGGAATAACTGAAATTGGTTATTTATTTTAATACAAAAATCCTACCTATGAAGTTTTTTTGGAACTTTTGGATTGTGAGTAATACATGGCAATATTTTGTTATAAATATGTAGAAAGAACAAATATTCACCTGAATAAGGCCTTACAAACTAAATCAAATGGAGCATTGATGTTGGAGGATCATGGCATATGATCCATTTCAACAATTATCACTTCATATAATGATATTCTTGAAGAAATCTAACATGGATAAAACAAGTACACTATAAATAGCTAGTTTTAATTCTATAATACCCACTTCCCTTCAACACCTTTTGTTATTGATTTCGATATTGTCGACTATACTTATGGATATTATTGTAGCTTTTGATTTAGCATGATGTTAGATGTTAGAGATAATAGACTGTTGTTGATTTCAATTCATATATGATGCGTGTGGATTATTAGAGACATTTTTATATTGATGTTGATATGATGTTGACATGTGTGTGTGTGTGTGTGTGTTTTGGACATGCAATATTTCGTCATATTGAGTAGACCTAGACAATTGAACTAATCTTATTATCATATTGTTATTGATGAAATGTAGGACCAAGATGTTGTTAGAAATTGTAAATGATATCGTTATGGAGACCAACCACATTAGAATGCTAGATGAGTTCAACAAGGGTCACCATGGCAACATGTATTTTGTTATGTGTGTGTGTTTTGAATTATTGTTAGGGGTCCCCACGGGGAGGAATCACGTCCAATTGTGACCAAGGGGTGATGTTTTATTCTTTCATTTTGTTTCCTTTATTTAATTTTAGTACGAGAATTATAGTGATGTATTTCCCTTTTGTTAATCACTTGATTTATGTCTAGATTAGTAAATTAATTAGTTTATTAAATTCATTAAGAATGTGTCAAAATAATTCATTTATTAGAATTGATGGCTCTTGGTTTATGTGTTGTAAGTTGAGTGCTTGTGACCTTGGCTCGTTGTACACTCTACCATTTCATGAAAATTCGAGTTTAAAGTGCGATTTTTAATAGTGTTGGGGCCGCAAAACATAGTATGTGGGTACCCCCCTTTTGGGGTTTAGTTTAGATTGAAAACCTCCAGGGGATGGGGTCGCTTACCCCACCCCCCTCCCTTACCTTTCCTTAACATTGTCAAGGGTGGGTCGCACCTATACACTACCACGCATCCTCGTATTATAAAGGGTTTACTTTAAACAATTGCGGCACTGTGCACTATTTTGAACTTGCGGCCGAGACTTTTAAGTCACATTTTCTTTGTATAAAATTGCATATATATATATATATATATATATATATATGTATGTATGTATGTATGCTTTTCAAATATACATATCAATATATTTAGTGGTATTTCTCTTTTTTTTTAGCAAGTAATTTTGAAAAAAAAAACAAACAACACACGCCACAAGACGCTCTCGTGCACGCACACACACGCATATATAAAGGATATATATATATATATATATATATTCTACCAAATGAAATTTTTATCAAGTATTGTTATTTAAATAAAATGGGGCAAAACCCAAAAGCCCTTTTGGGAAAATCAAGAAAACATGAGGTAAATAGAAATACATAAATACATTTAAAACTCTAATGATTGTATAAACAAAGGAAACAAATAATGGAGCTTGTAAGCCTCTTCCAAGAGCTTGAAATGGCCTCCAATGGTGTCTCATCCACTCCATAACTGAAAAACCAAAGAAAGAAAATAAGCCTAATTAAAAAGAGAATGAATCCTTCATAAGCATGCTTTAGGGTTAGTTTCCCTTTTTCCTGATCAATGGTCCTAATTGAATCCATCCAGGGATTGAATTAGGTAGAGAGTAGGTGAGTGGAAATTACCTTTTAATTTAAATGTTTAAATTTCAAAATATGGGTTGACTTTTTAAGGGGTTACTTTATGGGGTAGGGAAGTGTTCATTATCCTAACCCAATATTTAATAAGGGACCTTGCTAGTTGTTTCAACATTGTAGAAATTAAATAACCTTGGTATTTAATTACATTGGCCACTTTTACCCTTGACATCCCATGGGGAATATTCAACTATAGTAGGAATTAATTTGTTATTTAAATAACACTTAGGGAGATTAAACATGCTTAGTCAAATCAATGTATTAAAGTATAATGTAGATTTTAAATATTGTGTTATCATGGGAAATTATTTATTAAAAATCATTGCCTTAGAAACATTAATGTGGCAACTGTCGTTTTCAAAACTATTTTGTGGGCACGCTTTTCAAAAAAAAAAAATCCATAATTTTTCTAGCTAACCCTAGGTTGTTCTTGGGTCTCGTGTGGGTGTCTGGCGGGTGTTACACTTAGTATCTCGATCTTTGGGTTCAAATCTTGGACTCTTGGGAACATAGGAAGATGGAAGACACGAACATTGAACCTAGTGCAATATTAAACCTAACACACTTTTATATTTAGAAAACAACTTTGGTTGAAAATTGTATATTTTAGTAAACATAGAAAACTAAATAAAACCTAGAATAATGAACTAACTATTGCCTTGGTCTATGCGAAGGCACGGACCGACGAGGTGTCCTTTCACATAGAACTAGACTTGCCACCTCTGAGTAGGTCAGTAAAGACCATTCTACCCCATTTTTACAAATTCTTTAGGACGTCAATGTCGTTATTCACATAGGGTCCTTAGGAGGAAGATCAACAAGACATGATAGGGAGCCATCCATTGAGAATCATGCATCTCCTCGATACAGCAAGGAGAATAGGGCAAAGAACTCCGCATGGAGCCCAGCCAAAGCAGAGTCACCATGAGGGGACATGGAGACATGATTTTAGGACACGGGGATAGCTTTGAGCCCTGACCTAGAGATGAGCATGTAGAGGCCTGAGATCATCACCAACAACTGCACTACCATATCGGGGAGATTTTGAAGCTCTGACCCATCTCACTTATTCGGAGATACACAGTGCTTCAAGCTCTATCCTTGTATCTTGTGACATGAAAGCTCGTGTTACGATCCATCTTATGAAGGATGGAGTAGGTGTCTAGTGGAGGACCGAGGAGTAGAAGCTCCATGTTCATTCGAGAGATGATTACCTAGGAGATTTTTGAGGTACTTACCTCGAAGGTTTATTCGATAGTGGATAGATGAGTTCCATGACCTCCTCGTCAGGCATCTATGACTGTAGTTGAGTATGAAATTTTATTTCTAGACTTACTCCAATATATCGACTATTGCAGGATGAGCGGTATGGATTCCTTGGTTCATCGGGGGCCTAAATTTGGATTTGGGTCGTGCTGTGAATTCACTTCCCACGAGATCTTAGCAGAGGCCATGGAGAAGGCCTATATTACAGAGGAGACATGGGGAAAGATGCGGCGGGCCGGGGATAGAGTTCGGAGCCGCATCCAGCAGATGTAGGATAACATATCAAGGAGTTTAGCTCCTCCTCCTCGTGGTGGCTAGGGTTCGATCAATCTTCTTTCAGAAACCGCAAAAACCACTTAGTAGTAGTAGCAACAGATTCATCCACTATTTAGACCTACTTAGAGGTTCGACACACGAGAGGATTGAGTGTGGGGCCTCCTCCTAGGGGTCCCATTAGGACACATGGAGCGTTGAGAGCTCATTCAAAGAAGAGTTCACTAGCAGAGACCTCAACAGTCCATAGTCGGATCATCATGATCCACAACATAGACCTATAGAGTCTTGGATGGATTTGCATCTCATTTTAGAGGACCGTGAAAGCTGTTATGGTTGTGGCATTGTTGAAATCATTAGAGAGAGTGCCCACAAAACCCTAGCAATAAGGGTAAGATGTAAATTTTAGAGCCTACTATTGGTGACATGGGGTGCAGCTATCGGATCTATGCCGTAGTCAAGAACGCGAAAGTTGAGCAACAGAGTACTATCATAGAGATGACAGGTAACATTGGTGGTATTCCTACCTCCATTTTGTTTGATTTTTGTTCATCAGATTCTTTTATTGCACCATCCTTAGTAGAGCGTTGTAGGCTAGTGGTAGTTAGGAAGGGTCTTAGTTGGGATGTTGAAATGGCTTCTGGAGCCAAAATTTCTATAGACTCCTTAGTTAAGGAGTGTGTAGTGGATTTGGGACCCTTCACCACTACCTCAGATCTTCATATCCTTCTATTGGGTTTGTATGGAGTCATCTTGGGAATGGACTGGTTATCTACACATAGAGCTAGAGTGGACTATTACCATAAGACTATTGCTTGTATAAATGATCTAGGATTTGAGTTAGTGATAGCAGGAGTTAGGAGGCCCATTTCCATCTACACCATCTCCACTATGTAGCTTAAGTGGTGTGTGTGACGAGGTTGTCAAATGTATCTTGTTATAGTTAGTGATAGATCGGAGGATGAGTCTAGTGGGCCATCCCTTGATGATCATCCCATCTTGAGAGAGTTTTCTAATGTCTTTCCGGGGATCTACCGTGGTTACCTCCCCCATGTGAGATATATTTTCACATAGATTTGGTTCTAGTTGTAGAGCCTATCTCACGAGCACTTTATTGGATGACTACCCCTAAGATCTACGAGCTCAAGTTCCAACTAGAGGGACTTCTGGAGAAAGGCCTATTCCATCCTAGTGTATCCCCTTGGGGTGCACCGATGATTTTTGTGAAGAAGAAGGATGGATCTTTGTGGTTGTGTATTGATTACCACCAGCTGAACAAAGTAACGATCAAGAATCACTACCCCCTTCCCCAAATTGATGATTTATTTGATTAGATGAAGGGGGCCATAGTTTTGTATAAGATGGATCTTAAGTTGTGACATCAACAATTGAGGATAACGGAGGCGATATTCATAAGATCACCTTCCATATGAAATATGGGCACGGCGAGTTCACGGTAGTGCCTTTTGGTTCGATGAATGCCCGTGCAGTGTTTATGAGCATGATGAATGGGGTGTTCAAGACATTCTTGGATCACTTTGTGCTCATTTTCCTTAACGACATTTTGATTTAATCATGTACGTGTGAGGAGCACCTTTGTCGGAGTTCTTCGGTGTCTTCATGAGCAAGATCTTTACGAGAACTTGGAGAAGTGTGCATTCTTTGAGACGAAGGAGAAGTATTTGGGCCACATCATTTCGGGAAGGTATCACAATCGATCCTTCCAAGATTTGAGCTATTATGGATTGGCAAAGCACCCACTTGTGTGGTGTTGTGTGCAGCTTCATGGGTTTAGTAGGATATTATAGAAGATTTGTACAGGACTTCTCTTAGGTTACACACCCCATCACTTCCCTTCAAAGTAAACGGAAGAAGTTTGTATGGTCGTAAAGATGTGAGTAGGCCTTTGGGAAACTTAGAGAATGCCTCACAATAGTGCCTATTTTTGTAGTGTCGAGATCCTTAGGGCAAGTTATTTGTTTGCACGGATGCTTCTTTGGCAAGACTTGGAGGTGTGTTAATGGAAGAGGGAAAAGTAGTTGCTTTTGAGTCTCATAAACTCAAGGATTATGAGCTCAATTATCTGAATCATGATCTTGAGCTTGTGGCAATTTTTCATGCCTTAGTTTGATGGAGACACTTCCTCCTTGGCTGGAGATTTACACTCGGGGTGATCACTGACTCTTCGCCACCTCTTCGCGCAACCCAATCTCAATTTTTTTCAATGGTGTTGGATGGATTTTCTTTGTGTGTATGAAATGGATATAGATCTACTAGTATTCACTATGATTGAGACAAAAACAACACTATAATAACACCGAATATAAAATATTCAATTGATTTTATCCGGGATGATATTCAGGAGGGAGAAGTTACATATATATAGGATGTTTTATTCCTATGATGAAGGAGATAAAACCAATCCAACAATCACTCCACTTATCACTCCAGCAATCTCTCAACCTTCCACAAATCTCTCCCAAATCACAACTCACTCAACTTACTCTAAAATAAGCTACGTGAGTTGTTTCTCACAACTTCATAATAAACTATATTATTAATATGAGTTGTCTTAATACAACTCATTATTAATAATATTACAACATTAATAATGTTACAAACAATATATTCGTAACATTCACTCCCCTATTGTTTACATTATTAATTCTGTTACACACTCCCCTAATGTGAACAAGGTAGAGAAAAACATTCACACGTCTTCTACAGCTTGCCTGCCTCTGCATGCTCATGATCTTGGTATGATGAACCTCTGTTCACCAAATATGGACCCCTGTCCAAGGAAAGAACCCATGTTCATAAACCCCTGTTTATCCTCTTCAAGTATCATGATGCCATTTTTTCTTGTGCTTTTATCTTTCTACTACAACATATTTACATGAGGAGGTTACAAAAGGAAATACAAATCTGAACAGGAATGTGACATCTGTTCTTATTACACACAAAGAAACACACAACTGAAAAACAAATTTTGTCACCATAGCAATGATGCGGCCCCGTCGTTGGTGACCGAAGAGGACGTTGATTGTCCTCCTTCCTCCGTTGCCTCCATCCTCCATCTTCTGCTACTTATTTAGAATAGAAAATCATCAGAATTATAACCATCACCCAAAGGTTCTTCTTTATCACTGTCTTCTTCTTCATTAGCAACCATGGCACTTTCTTCTATTTTTCCATCAAGTAAATCTCGTGCTCTTTTCTTGTAGTTTATAGATAGATGTCCATCTTGTTTACAATAGTAACAAGTGATATGTTTCTTTGTATCTCTGGAAAGTTGATCTTTATTTAAAAGAAGATTTAAATCTCCCTTTATCATATGACTTGTTTTTACCATACCTTGCAGTTTATTCTAGTGTGTGATCTTATTTTCTTCATCTATCAGTGAAGAAATTAGATCTTCTAGGCTGGGATTGATCTTGCTCAAAGTAAAAACAATGTTTGAATAGTGAGATGGCATACTATTCAACAAAACAACTTTTGCATCATCATCCTCTACTTTAATTTTTATCCTTGACAATTGATTCAAAATAGACCAAAACTTACTTATATGTTGTACCATGTTTTCTCCTTCATCCATCTTGAGTCCGAACAACTTCTGCTTCAAGGTCACTCTGTGCTTCCGGTTTGGGATCCAAACAACTTGTTCAATGTTGTCCAAATGAAATTTGAACTTTTTGAAAGGTCTATATGATGCAAATATGCATCAGACAACCCAATTCCAATGATTGCTATTGCTTTACGATCTCTACTCTCCAATTTGGCGGCTTCATCAGCATCGGTTGGTTTCTTGAATGTTCCATCCATAATGTCCCACAAATCTTCATTAATGAGTGTCAACTGATTTCGTACTTGCCAAGTGTGAAAATCCTTTCCATCAAATTTTTCAAACATAACCCAATTTATCCATTATGAATCGCCATTACATCACTCAAACTATACTAAAACCTAAACATAAGGAAATTATAAACTTTATTTGAACTCAACAATAAACTTGATGGAAGGAAGACATGTAGAAACTATTACGATCTTAGCTTGTGGGCATATTAGATTGATCCCATAAAGAATGAACAAATCATCACGCTCATGTTAGGATGCGGTCTTTGGTGCTGGCCGTGCTTGGTAGGCTTCTAGTGAGTGAGCTCCAACGAGCGTGCATGCATGGATCAGTCCTCAGATAGCTATGACGTAACCCGTGTGGATCTGACTTTTGATATAGTGCAGAGATCACAAAATAACAGATCCATGTGCATAGCCAAGGGAAAAATATTACACAGGAACAGATTTGTAAGGACTCATGGCTAGGTTGATGCCATTGAAGGATATGTTAACTATTGGGGTGAGCTCTTTGGATTAGGTCATGGATGCCATTTGAAACCTCCACGTACTCTATCAGATAAACACGGTCCTCGGGAACTGCACAACTTGTTCAATCAATGTACCATGTTCGAGATCTTGCAAATTCCACGTGCCTTTTCTAACCATAATCCAAATCATAATTAACAAATTGAATTTTCAAAAGCGAATCCTCATTCTCAAAGAAATCAATGTGTAGATCCAAACCGGTCCAAGCAGATGAATCTTTATAAATCCAATGTATATCAAATACAAAACTACATGCATAAATATTTTGAACAATTCAACAAAGACATCAAAGAAACTGCACATGTTGGTGCTGTGAATCTAGATGTGTTGGTCTTGAAAGGGCATCAAAAGCTTGTGCAAAGAAAGAAACAAGAGGCAGACTAATCAATGAAAAATAACAATCATTCACAATGAGCTACCTTCCTACTCTATGCCAAATCTTTGGTATTCACTTTATGATTGAGACATAAAAACAACAATATAATAACATCGAATATTAAATATTGATTGATTTTATTCGGATGATATTAAGGAGGAGAAGTTACATATATATAGGATGTTTTATTCCTATGATGAAGGAGATAAAACCAATCCAACAATCACTCCGCTTATCACTCCAGCAATCTCTCAACCTTCCACAAATCTCTCCCAAATCACAACTCACTCAACTTACTCTAAAATAAGCTACATGAGTTATTTCTCACAACTTCATAATAAACTATATTATTTATATGAGTTGTCTTAATACAACTCATTATTAATAATATTACAACATTAATAATGTTACAAACAATATATTAAGTAACAAGATCATGTAAAGGGGAAGGAGAATGTGGTTGGAAATTCCCTCGAGTAGATGGAGACATGTGGTTATGGCCACTTCATTGGTTAAATATCTGAGCAGCGAATATTTTATAGATAGCTTCCTCACGAAATCTTCTACTTTAGATCCGAAGCGAGATTGAGTATCGAGACCCATTGAGGGGAATTTTGATGGATTCTCCCTAGAGATAGATGGTCTTCTCGGGAATAGATGCCAAACTTATGTTCCTAGAGATGGAGGCTTGAGGCGGACATTTTGTGAGGCTCATCATGCACCTTATTCAGCCCATCCTGGGGTGAAGAAGATGCATGCCACCTTGAGAAATTTGTACCATTAGAGGGAATTTGAGAGACATGGCTTAGTTTGTGTCACATTGTTTAGAGTGCCAGAAGGTGAAGGTGAGCATTAGCATCTAGTTGGTCTTATTTTCATCATGATATACTAGAGTGGAAATGGGACACCATTTCCATGGACTTCATTGTTGGGTTACCGATGTTGAGATACCACCATAATACCATCATGGTCACAGTGGATAAATTGAAAAAGTGGATTATTTTTCTCGGTGAAGACCACCTACACAGGTAGTGTAGTGGCACGGGTATATCTAGATGAGATCATCGTTAGGTTGCACAGGATTTCATGGAAGATAATTTGTGATCGTGATACTTTGTACACTTCTCACTTCTAGACTACGATGCAGCATGCTCTTGGGAAAAAGATCAATTTCATTAAAGCATATCACCCTAAGACAAATGGACAAACTAAGTGGGTGAATCATATTTTGGAGGACATGCATAGGATGTACTTCATGGATCATTAGTCGAGATGGGAGGAGTATTTGTACTTGGTGGATTTTTCCTACAATAATAGTTTTAAGAGTTCGATACGCATGGCTCCTTTTTAGGCACTTTATGGCAGAGAGTGTAAAACCTCTTAGTTGGGACATGTTAGAGGACAAGGTTTCTCTTGGGCCAGCGTTACTATAGGACATGGAGCAACAAGTTGTTATGATCAGGCAGAGATTGTTGGAGGCGCAAGACATGTAGAAGAAGTATGTGGATCAAGATAGGATAGATCATAGTTATGAGGTGGGCACGAAGGTGTTTCTTCATGTCAGACCACATAAGAGCCCTATCCATTACAGCAAAGGTTCTAAGATTGCTCCTATATTTGTGTGTCCCTTTGAGATCTTGGAGTGTATCGGCCCTTTGGCTTATCATCTAGCGTTACCACCCAGCTTGTCTCGTGTCTACAATGTGTTTCATGTTTTTGTACTTAGGAGATATATTGCAGTCCTTTCTCATGTACTAGATTGGAACTCCTTGTAGGTGTAGGATCATGGGCGGTGTGATGGTGGAGTGCATCTTCATTTTATAGTGTAGGACCTTGGGCCTTCAAGGAAGAGAGATTGACTAGGTTTTAGTGCATTGGGATAGGTATGATCGACTACTACTATATGGGAGGATGCTAAATGCTACGAGTTCAATTTCCACTCCTATTCTAGTGAATTCTAGGAGGAAGTCAAGTCTAAGAGGAGGGGATGTAGTGCCCACTTCCTTTCGACACCTTTTAATATTGATTTTGATACTTTCAACTATACTTATGGATATTATTGAAGCTTTTGATTTAGCATTTTGTTAGATGTTAGAGATAAAAACTTTTGTTGACTTCAATTCATATATGATATGTGTGGATTATTAGAGACATTTTATTTGGATGTTAATATGTATTGAAATGGTTATATATATATATATATATATATATATATATATATGTTTGGATATGCGATATTTCGTCATATTGAGTAGACCTAAACAATTAAAATAATCTTATATCATATGGTTATTGATGAAATGTAGGAACGAGATGTTAGAAATTATAAATGATATCGTTACTTACTAGATGATGTTTTAAGGTGGCCACTAGCCCGAAGGAGGTGTTATGTGTTTTGCAGGTAAACATGTCACAACAAACATCGGGGGATTGGAGACCAACCACATTAGAATGCTAGATGAATTCAACAAGGGTCACCATGGCAACATGTATTTTGTTGTGTGTGTGTTTTTGAATTGTTGTTAGGGTCCCCATGGGGGGAATCACCTCCAATTATGACCAAGGGGTTATGTGTTATTCTTTCATTTAGTTTCCTTTATTTAATTTTAGTATGAGAATTATAGTGATGTATTTCCCTTTTGTTAATCACTTGATTTATGTCTAGATTAGTAAATTAATTAGTTTACTAAATTAATTAAGAATGGGTCAAAATAATTCATTTATTAGAATTGATGGCTCTTGGTTTATGTGTTGTAAGTTGAGTGCTTGTGACCTTGAGTGTTGTACACTCTACCCCTTCATGAAAATTCAGATTTGGCCTTATGGGAAAATTTTGGAGGCTTGTGGGACAAGTTAAACTTGTCTCACAACTCTTAAATTGCTATACCAACCCTACCTATGGGTTGGGGGGTAAAAAATGACCCCATTATTTGTTTTGGGATGGCAAAAAGGTAAAATATGATTGCACTTTCCTTTTTGAAATTAAAATTTGTCCTTAGGGGGTGTGGACCTTGGATTGTGTGTGTTAGTAACTTGTCATTCCTTTCACCCACCAATTTATGATGCATTGGGGTTGAGGTTTGACTTGGGAGGTGGAGTTGAGGATGAGTGATGTGGCATCCTACATGGAGCCACCTCACCCTCCTCTCTCCCTTTTCTATTTATTCATGTTCTTTTTTTGTTTTGGGGTTACTTCATTTCTTTGTGCTCTTGTATTTTTGGGAGTTAGAAGATTTTGGAGTGCTTGTGGATTTTTGGGAGCTTCTTGGTGATTGTTTGGGATTGAAGAAGCTTAGTGTGGGACTCTTGGATCAAGATCTACCATGGAAAGGTAGGAGCTATACTCTTGTAAAATAATTTTCTTTTAAATTGTGTATATGTGCATGTTTTTTTTAGTTTTTGGTATGCTTGTTGGGTGCTTGGGTAGATTTCTTAAGTGTGGTGTAGGAGGGGACTATGGGGATCTTACATGTGGGGAGGCATAAGATCTCATTTCATGTTTTGGAGGGAGTTGGGATGGGTGCCCCACCTTAGACAAGAAATTTCTTACATTTTTACTTGGTCTATTTTATGAGGGAGCCATAAGAGATTTGTAGGGAGGCATAAGAGAATGTTGGAGGCAAAGTGGTAATTGAGTGAGGCATAAGATTGTGTAGGGGTTTGATATGTTTATTGGAGGATTTGTAGGTGGGAACCATTTCCCATTTGGATGCATAAGTGACCTCCCCATAGATCTTACTCCTTTGGCTTTTGCATGATTGAAGCTTTGTGTATTTTGTTGCTTTACTCCTTGTGATTGTAGTTGTATTGTTTGGATTTTGGTATGGTTGTAGAATCTTGTTTTGTGATGTGGAATCTTGTTTTGTTTCCATGAGTTGAATCCATTTTACATTGCAATGTGGTTGGGGCTTGGGGGCTAATGAGAAGGATGGCTTCTCCTCCTCATTGGAATTCTTAGTTGGGTGGAGAGTGTTGCCTCTCCCCCATTTTTTTGTTGTGATCAAATGAAGCATGGTGGATCTCTCTTGTTGGTGATGTGAAGCATGGATATTTTTGGTGTCCTCAAGAAATATTTCCTTGTGAGAAAACCTTCTTATTATTCCCACCTAGGGTGGAAGACTTGTAATATTGTATTCCTTTTAACTTTCATTTTTGTCAAAAAAATCCACTTTAAGTGGAAGATGTTGTATTAATCTTGTGAAGGAAAGTTGTATTGATTTTTATCATCATAGTTGTGATGTATGTGGAAATGAAAGACTCTTTTAGTGAAGTTAGTTGATGTAACAAAAAGCATGATTTTGAAAATAGCTTCTTACTCTTTTAGTGGAATGGCAACCTTCATTAAGTGTGTTGTTCTTGCTCTAAATAAATTATTAGAAATTTTTTGAAAGCCTCTTGTGGAATGTTAAGAAATTTACATGAAGAAATATTAAATTTCATTGTGTTACTTGAAAGGCATGTAAAGGAAAAAGTTAGCCTAGTTTTTCATTTACTTACATTGTTGAAAGAGAGTAAAACTATGTATATTTAAGATGGAAATAAATTAAATTTTAATTGGCATTTATGTGTTAAAAAAAAAAAAATTCCTAATACTAGTGGAGAAAGGAAAATACTTCATCACAACTTAGGATTTAGCCTCTTTGAAATGTATAGATTTATTATTAAGTTATTGTAGGGTTCTTATAAGTCCAATATCACAAAAAGTGACATTTAGTGGAAATTGGATTGGATTAATCATCCTATAAAATTTTATGAAATTATAAAAGGAAATTTACTTTTTATTTATTCAAGAACAAAATATAGATATACATTTATTAACATTATCAACATATTAATATTATTACTATTATTAATAATAATAGTAATATTAAAAATATTAATATTCTAGTCACTAATATATATATATATATATATATATATATATATATATATATATATATATATATATATATAAACCGAACCTTATAAAGTAAACCCTTTAAAATAGGAGGATGAGTGGTAGTGTATAGAGCCGCGGCCCACCCTTGGACAACTTTTAAGGAAAGGTAAGGAAGGGGGTGGGGTAGCGACCCCATCCCCATAAGTTTTTAATTTAAACTAAACCCCAAAGGGAGGGAAGGGACCCACATACTATGTTTTGCGGCCACAACACTATTAAAACTGCACTTTAAACACATGCGGGATGTGCGCTATTTCGAACCCGTGACCGGGTTTTAAGTCACATTTTTCTTTTAAAATTTGTGTCAAATATTATACACAAATTTATACAAAGAAAAATGTGACTTCAATCTATTCGAACCCGTGTTTAAAGCGGGTTTTAAGTTGCATTTTGGGTACTTTGTATAAATTAAAACTTTATATAATATGTTATATATATATTCCTATTTTTAAAAATACATATCACTATATATATGGTATTTTTCCTTTTATCAAGTATTGTAAATAATATTTATATATTTGTATAATATATATATATACACACACACATATATGTATATATATGTTCTACCCAATGAAAATATTTATCAAATATTGTTATTTAAATAAAATGGGGCAAAAACCACAAGTCCTTTTGGGAAAATACATAAATATATTTAAAACCCTAATGAGGGTATAAACAAAGGAGACAAATAATGGAGCTTGTAAGCATCTTCCAAGAGCTTGAAATGGCCTCCAATGGCTTCTCATCCACCTCTAATAACCTGAAAAACCAAAGAAAGAAAATAAGCCTAATGAAAAGAGAATGAAGCCTTCATAAGCATGCTTTAGGGTTAGTTGCCCTTTTTCCTCATCAAGGTTCCTAATCAATCCATCCAAGGGATAAGATTAAACCCTATAAAAATAGGTAGAGAGTGGGTGAGATGAAATTACCTTTTGATTTAAATGTTTAAATTTCAAAATATGGGTTGAATTTTTAAGGGGTTACTTTATGGGGTAGGGAAGTGTTCATTACCCTAACCCAATATTTAATAAGGGACCTTACTAGTTGTATCAACATGGTATAAATTAAATTACCTTGGTATTTAATTACATTGGCCTCTTTTACCCTTGACATCCCATGGGGGAATATTCAACTATAGTAGGAATTAATTTGTTATTTAAATAACACTTAGGGAGATTAAACATGCTTAGTCAAGTCAATGTATTAAAGTATAATGTAGATTTCAAATATTGTGTTATCATGGGAAATTATTTATTAAAAATTGTTTCCTTAGAAACATTAATGTGGCAACTGTCATTTTTGAAAACTTTTTGTGTCAATGCTTTTAAAAAAAAAAATTCCATAATTTTTCTAGCTAACCCTAGGTTGTTCTTGGGTCTTGTGTGGGTGTCTTAGTGGGCGTAACAAATTCCTTAAAGGTGTTCTTTGTTATTGTAGACACAAATTTTTGTGACTTATCCTTTCACAATGACAATTTTGTCTATGCTCCCTTATCAAAAAAATTCTAAAACTTGGAGGCTAATTGGTACAACTCTCTACTCTTTTATAAATTTCACATATTTGTACTTTATTTTGTTAAACATTTAGGAAATATTAATTAATCAAAGAAATAAATAATTCATTAGTATCATTCATAAATTGTTTTTACCCAACATATGTCCTTCTAAATATGTATGGTTTGGTCAAAATGTGTGTAATGTCCCTTTTAGGGCTGAAAATGGAGAAAAGGGGTTTTCCAACTATCCTCAATAAATATTGTTTGAAAACACCTTTAAGTACACACACAAAAATATAAAAGGAACTAAGAATAAGTTATAATTATTAACCAATCCAAAATCTACACTCTCTTGGGGAATGAACAACCTATGAGATCCGAGCGCACTTTACACTATGCAAATAAATGTAGAATTCCAAAAAATAATTTATCTAGCTATACCAATATTTATACATAAAAATACATTAGAATATTGAATGAATATATTATTAGAACAATGGAAATTAATCACCTATAAGAAAAACAATTCCGCTAAACCGAGGGCTACAAAAATAGTAAATTTAAACAAAAATTTACCAAAATTTAGATTACGAACCTATTAATTATGGAGATTCCAATTATAAAATCATATTTGATTTTGTTCCCTAGAAAAAGGGAAACTATCTTCAAACCCTAGTTACACATCTAGGAAGAGCTCCAAACTTTATATAAATATTTTCAAATCTATTTTTTTTATGTCTCCAACTCATAATGTTTGTCTTCCTTCCTCCACTGCAAACAACAAGGAAGGTTTCTATCTTCCTTGGATACCACACAAGAGGGTTTTAATCCTAAGGGGAAAGGTAGTGAAAAACTATCCCAACAAACCTTTTATATGAAAAATTCTCTAGAGATAATTTCAAATGAAGTCCGTAAGTCCCTTTTATATTCTTCACTCGGTCTAAATGAAAATTAAGAGGAATAACCTCTTAAACCTCGCTTTATATTTTAATTGATTATTTATTTTCTTCAAACCCATCAAAATTTTCTCTTAAACGAAAAACACCGAATGAAAGCATTAAGTATAATAAAAGAAAAAATAAATGAAATACAATTCCTTCCCTTGTTGAAATATATTTTTACAACTCAAAGGGAATGGGAAGAATCCCATATTTAGGCATCAATTCAAAAACAAACATTACTATCCTCTCTTCTCAAAATTAATTCCCCTTAAGCAATTGTAACTCTATGCCCAAATATCATCATATCAAATTAAAGGAACATTTTGTAGTTCTCTATTAACCTCGGAGCCTCTTCTAATTAAATGAAGGAGCTTAAACCTTAAAAACGCAAACCTCTACCGCTCCTTCCTTAATCTGAAGTCTTTTCCATCTTCTACATTAAAAATAGTAGTAACATCTACTTTATTTTCATACTCACTACACAAAACTCCCTAGAAACTGATGTGGTTTCAATCATAAAGAAATAAATGTATGAATTATTACCTTGATTAACTATCATTCTTATTACAAGATGCAAATCAGATTTTGGAGGGGCTAAAAAAATTCCCCATAGTCAAAATTCATATGGAATCTTATGCAAATTGGGAATATCAAATCTGATATATTTCTTTCTTTCAAATTGTAACCTCCTTACCGATAAACCTACGATGTAATTCTCTTCGAAAATGTAAGTTTACCATTGATCATGGCTTCTAATGACACTCCAAAATATAATTTTTGCAGCTCCAACCCTGTAATCATGGAATAACAATTACCAAACTAAAATCTTATGGAAAAACTCAAATTCACGAGTAGCATAAGGACTAGAAAGTTTCATACGTAATCTAAAAAATGTTTATCATCAAGTATATGATTGAAACAAGAAAACATATAATTATCCCTCAACTCAACATTATTCCATTCCATCCTTGCTCCAACTTGACGTGAAAGATGGATTTAAACTACGAATCTCTAATTCACTCTTAATACTAAAGATTATGTTATATAGGCTAAAAATGAAGATAAGAAAGTCTATGGTTGAAATCAACAAACATATTAGTCCTTAA
The DNA here is from genome assembly GCA_018340775.1 of Taxus wallichiana var. yunnanensis. Taxonomy (NCBI): domain Eukaryota; kingdom Viridiplantae; phylum Streptophyta; class Pinopsida; order Cupressales; family Taxaceae; genus Taxus; species Taxus wallichiana. The sequence continues at coordinate 640,304,926 of CM031234.1, forward strand.
CTCAACATTTGTCCATCCCATCCTTGCCACAACTTTGCATGCAAGATTGATTTGAACAAGTAAGATCCAATTCACTCTTAAACCCTTAAGTGTTCCCCATATATAGGTCATATTATGGATTCTCGATACCAAAGAAACATTATCACCATGAAGTACCCTACCCAAGAGTAAACACATTATAGCCTCTATGTATTGAATGCCACAAGGATATTCTTATTCCTTTTTCATTCTAGCCATGTTTTCAAGTATTTCCTTCTCTTATTTATAATTGCATTTCAACATAAGATGAAAAGAACACAAACTAAAACTTATGTTGACCTCTTTTGGAAGGTTATTACCTTTCTGAATTGCATTTTCAATCGAACTACCCCACCGAATTTTCTCCACCATTGAGTTTGGATGAGTCCATATAAGTTTGGATGAGTGGGTATAGTGGCTATGTACAACTTTAAACTTCTTCATAAAAATTCCAATGATATGGGAGTATTGTATTTTCTCGCCTCCATGTGTAAACTCTCTTGGCCATCATTTTGAGAGGAAAGAGTGTCCCCAAATATGCATTTTACTCATATTCTATCGAAGGTATCCATAACCCCATTTATAATTTTTAAGTGGAAATCCCAACATAGTTTTAGGATATCATCTCTATCTCAAAATTCTTAGATGTTATATATATACAAGTGTGTAACATCTATAATACTGAAATCCCTTTTACACATAATATTAAACCCAACAATATTCATAAAAATGTCAACCTATAGTTATCTAAGGAAAGGACTATCCATCCACAATGCAAATTTAGGAAGATAATTTTATCTTGGCTATAGCTTTGTGTTGTCTTATGCAAAATTTAGATGGTGGTGGTGGAAGAACCTCTTGTATCCCACACAAACACTACAACCTCTAATGTGGATGAGGAATGATTTTTTCTTGTGAAATCCAATTTTCTTATGTCTTCCATACATATGTAGAAAATAAAGTGCTCAATTTTGTCTCAACATCCTTCCAAGGGTTCCCCAGATCCCAAATTTATAGGTAAAAATAGATTGGAATTTGCGAGGAGGAATTTATGTTCCACTTTTCCCTAATTATGTTATTCCTCTTATCAAATTGATCGACTACAATCCATGATACAAATATGGGAGTGACATAGGAGGAAGAAACATTTTTAGAATACGATGGTCAAATCTAGGGCTTCCCACAAAGTGTAAAGTAGCATCCTCTTCCAAATTGGTACCCTTCATCCTCACGAAGTTGTTAGATTATCTTTTATGATGAGAAAAATGCCTTAAGATGATGATGAAATTGTTTATAATATGTTATTGTATTCAAAATTCCAATGAGATGATTATGATTCTAGTCACCAGAAAAGCATTCTCTTCATCCACATGACCCCCAATAAGGTCGCCCAAAATTCTTGGTCTCTTGACCACATGCAATTTTTATTTTGTCTCCATCCATAGTCTTGATGCTCGATTTGATCGTGCCCTAGTTTGCCCTCTTCTTCAATATGCATCACATATTTTCTATTTCCCCATGGATCGATTTGGTTTACTTCATTTGTTGCCCTCAAGATTCTTCTATGTGGGATCTTTCCTCATGTTTTCTATTTCCCCAAAAAGATGGATGCATGAAAGGTTTACTTTTGTTTGTGTGTTGTTGAAGATCCTTTCACCCATGGTCATGGATCAAATTTGGGCCTTTGCTAGTATTTAAAAATTCTTTTCATGGCCTTTCTCGGTTGGCGAAGAAAGATTCATATTTTTACCTCGAAGCACGAATGGTGAAGTTTTTAATTCCCATGCTTTTTCATGAAATTTTCCACTATTCACGATGGGTGTGTTTTCCTCACGTCATTCAAAAATTGATCTCAAAAATCATCTTCCTTCGACCTACGTGCTTTTTCTTTTGATAAGGTGAGGTGAAATTTACCACATCTCATTTTAATAACTTGTAACTTTTTGCTATGTTTACAAAGAAGTAGATCAATTTGACTCAAGATGGCCCCATTGTTGCAGTTCTGGTGGCTGATTGAAAATTCAAAGCCGAGAGATCGAGAGATTTATATTTTTTTCCTTTTGTCGAAGGTATATAAAAATGAAGTGTTAATTTTTAATTAGTTACGGTCAATTGAGGAAAACTAGAAATTCTTTTTGGTGAAATTTGCCACTTTGGTCACTTTTGTAAAAAACCAAATTGGCCCCGCGAGAAAATGTGAAAATTGCCTCCAAAAGTCTCTATAAAAGGCAACCCCTAGCTATTGTATTTTTCCAAATATCTGAAGTGGCGGGGAAAATCAATCTTACTTTGACCTTTCGAAGAAGGACACATGGTACGTTTTTTTCATCGCTTTGATGTGGTTGTTTTTCTCTACAAATTGAATGGATTTAGTTTTTTGGTGAAATTTAAAGGTTGATATTTTGGTCACATTTGCTTCAAAACTTGCAAAACCAAATTGGTAGAGCAAAGTCCCGAAAGAATGTGAAAAGGATTTGATTGGATATTTAGCACATAATGAAGTGGTAGGGAAAAATGTCTTACTTTGACCACTGAAAATGGACATGTGGTTAAACATTTCTTCATTATCAAGTATGTAACAAAGGTTCGGGATGGTGGGTCGCGGAATCATTTGTTTATACAAGTTTTTGAACTCACGGTGTGATTGAAAATGGGTACTATCTCCAGAGGCGGGACTCGCTACTTGAGATAGACCTCCAAAGAAAGCTGGTTTTTAATATTTTTCTTTTCTAATTTGAAAAGGAGCAAAGTATAAAAATGAAGTGTGATCACTAGAAAAGTTGTGAGAGTAGGCCCACATCATGAAATGATAAAAGTGCAACTAGGCGGGTGATGGCGGGGAAAACTAGAAATTTTAGAACAATTTTTGTTAAAATGATAATGGTAAAATTAATAGCAAAAATCTAGGTTGAAGGGGCAAGAAGAATCTAAGAAAACAAAGCAGGGAAGATGCATCCCAAATTAAGCCATGTGTCATACGCAGAAAAGGGCCTCGATCACCATGCAAAGAGCCAGGGGCGAGGAAAATGTGAAAATTGTGCATTTTCTCCAAAAGCCCAATCATAAAATACAAAAGAGTGAACCCCAAATCTGTCCTTCCATCACTTGTAAGCATTAAATGGAGTAAAATGATTTTTCCACGTGGAAAATGGCTCTAATCTAAAGTTGAGAAAGGGAAGAATCACTCCCAACCACCAAATAAAACATGATGTTTTCATTGCGACCAATCTCATCAAATCCATAATGTTTTCTCTGAGACTCCTCGAGATGTCGAATATGCATTGTGTTTCATCGGTTTTTGATGAAATTCCTTGTTGTTTTTACGCATATTGTAATTGAATGGATTTAGAGCTTAATTTGTGAGTCATTAAGGAATGTAAAGGTTGATATTTTGAAGTTGGAATTGCTCAAGAACTTGCAAAAATGTGAATTACCGAGAGAAGTTGGATTTTGTCCCTACTGTCAAAAGTTATGGATGAGCAAATTTTTTTGTCCTTATTCCTGAATTCTCCCCGCGCCGATTCGGATTCCTTTTCGCAGAGGAAAGAATGTGAAAAGGATGAAATGATGGAGGACTACATGCACAAAGGATGAAAATGTGCTCCCAACCGTCCCAAACCACGAAAACAATGATGGAGGTATTTACAACGATTCCCTTTTGAACACTAGGAAAATTTTTAGTTGTGGTAAAATTTGTTAAACATCACTTTCTCAGAAATCATTATCAAATATGTAACAAAATGCTTTAAAACAATCTCGAATATTATTTGTTTGCAGCTTTTTTCCATTTAAATTGAGTTTTAAAAGTAAAAAAACATGATTTTGGGCAATCAATCTTTAGTCAAGAATTTGATGCATGTTATCAAAATTACCTTAAGGGGTGAATTTTGGATAACAGTTCCTCAAATATTATTTTTTTGGGGAAGCTTTAATGTAAATTGAGTGTTATAAAATCATGATTTAGTCATGCAAATGGTAAGGGGTTGAATTCTTATGAGAAAATTTAAGAAATCCCATCTTCCCGAGAGACCATCCGAGAAACCCGTTAATATCTTATATTCTTTGATCATGTCAAGTTGGTTACAAGTTACAACCATTGAAAAGCTCGAGATTATTCAAGAAACCTTCTCCTACCGATGAATCTAATCAACTTTGAATTAATCTATGATAATCTTGGGAAAATTTTTGTCTGTTTTATTTCAAAATGTCTCGAATATAGTATTTCATGTTCCTATTGCAATCTTGTGTTAAAATCCCTCTGAAACAAACAGGACCTCATCCCTATGATAGTTTAGTGGCATTTGCAATTTCATTACAAGAAGAGCCTTCATCCTATAATGAGATAAACAATTTAAAATCACTTTACTATCATTTTGTTGATATAGATTATCTATAAGCCTTTGAGTGTATCTTAGGCATGAGGAACAAGGGGTCTTTAATGTTTAATTGAGTCTTTAGCTTGAGCCTTCATGTTGAATTCTTGGAGATTGTGTGAAACCATGCAAATATGGGCCTCCATTGATGCACACCTTCTGGTTGAAGGAATATTTTATCTATTCTGAAGCATTTTGTCATTTAGTTTTCCAATTTTTGTGAAGGTTCTCAATGATTTGGAAAAATCAAGTTTATCCTACTTAATCTCCAACCAAAAATTATTCAAAAATAATGATTTCTACTTGAACTACCACTATTTTCCTTTATATCCACAAATGAATAAATTCTCTTGCTGAAATAGGTAGAAGCAATCAAGATTCCATAATGTCTTTAGTAACCTTAACCTTTTTTAGAAAATATCACCATTCTTTAGAAGTGACAACTTGTGAGAGCTAAATTCTGGTGCATTGATCATATTTTCTCAAGGTTTCCTTGCAAATTTGTGCAAAGAAGGATATCTTCATTCTCCTTCACCAATAGATGTTACAAAATGGGTCCTCTCACCCCCTAGTTGAAAGCCAAACCTAAAGTAAAGAGGATAGATCAAATCCTTTTCAAGGTGTTATCCATTTCTCCAACATATGAGTAATAAAGAACCAGTTGAATTGTATCCCCGACTACAAAATGACATACATGATTATTTATTTGTCTCTATGATTCTTATTAAATTTGTGATGCTACTCAACTTGTAAAGGAGAATCAGTTTGGATACTAACACATAGCATCATGAACACTTACCATTTTCTATTATTTTCTTTGGAGCATCAAATTTTCCCCAAACTCACCCCTTTCAACAAAGTCCCTAAGACAATAAAAAATAAATATCATTATATGAATTACCTTCATACCCTTAGTTGTCTTCATAGTGTTCATCTTTCTTCACCATATGAGAAATTGTTGAAGCATTATAATTTTTTTGATACATGTAAGGGACAAGATCATGAATATTTTTGGAATCAAGAACGTCACAAATTTTTCTTTCATTTCTTTTTGTCAAGAGGTCCTAGCAGGATGATCATCCACCTAGTGCTTTAGAAATGGTGCTTTAACCTTAAAATTCTCTTCACCATCTTTTAAATTATATTTTTCTCCTATATTTTCATCTAACATGCCATCATTAGAAATCAATGAATCATTAAATATCAAAGGATTTATACCTTCCAATTTGGGAATCACAATTTCCTTCTCTTCTCTATGCTTTTTATTCAAGATTTCATCAAACCTTTAGCCCATCATACTATTGTTCTAAAAATCACTCATAGGCTTATCCTTGGAAAAGTGATGGGTGCGTCAATGGGCTATTCCCTCTCTATGATCAACAACTTCAATGTTTCTTTGTCATCCTTAATCATGATTAGGATTATTTCTTATAGGCATGGAAAATATTTTCCATTTCCCATGGTTATAAATCAAGATTTGGACCTTACTCCCATTCCCACTCTACCATTCGTTAACCCTATGAACTCAACAAGTGGCATGTGATTATGAATCTCACCCGAAAGAGTCACACAAATCCTCATATATGGTAATGATGTTAAAGCTCCCATAATGGCGAATTTCAAACTTTGGAATGGATTCTTCACCGAGGAGGAAGGTAGTATGAAATGGCCTAGAATAAACTCCAAAACTAGACCCTAAGGGATCTACCTTGTGCTATGAATTCCCGACACGATTCCTTCTCCAATGTGGTTCTCCATGGCCTACATCAATGATGTCATCATATTCATCAATATTTCTTGTCCTAGAAAGCCTCTTCACCCTAAAATCATCAAGATGTATGTTTGCAATTTATTTTCTCTTTTGAATGAAACCCTCCAGGATAGGGGGATAAACACTCGATACCACTTTGTAATTTCCTTTTAGGGATGAAATTATAAAAATGGGTTTATAGACTATCCCCAATACATATAATGTAAGAACATTTTAAAGTACACACAAAAATTATAAAGTAGCTAAGAATAACCTAGAATGATTAACCAATCCAAAATTAGTAGTATCCTAGGATAACTAACTTCCTACAAGATTGGAGCCCACTTTTCACTATCTAAATCAATGCATAATGTCACAAACTAATATATCTATACATGATAATATTTATACATCACAAGTACATCGAAAGATTGAAGGAATATATAATTAACATAGCAGAAATTTTTTTGTATAACAACAAAAGTTATGTCAAACTGATGGTTAGGAAAAATAGTAAATATCCACAAAATTAACCAAAGTTAAGATTACAACTTATAAATTATGAAGATTCAAAACATAAAATCAGCTTTGAAATTTTTTCCCTATAAAACACCAAACTTGAATTAAATTGTATTCACTCCCCTAGGAAGATCTTTAAAAATTATATAAATCTTTTGCAATCCTTCTGGATGTATCCAACTAAAAAAGAGGGTTTATGTCCTCCACTAATCCCAAAGGAAGGTGTATTGACCTCACATTTTAGCATCACCAATCCTTTTCTGAGCTTTGAAAATTGATAGGTTGTCTCCTCCTCCAGTTGTATGTAATTTTGGAGGATATTTTGAATGTTTAAATTATTTGTTTGTACTAGCCTTGAGCCGCTTTTCTCAGGGAATATGTCAGACTATATCTGACTCCTTTTCAAACCCATGACAGGTCCTTGCTCAGGCATTCTCATGAAGTGTGGTCGTTATTCCACCAAATGCAACCAATAAGGGGCCTGCATGGTTAGTTCACTTCTGTCAACATCCTCCCAACCTGCACCACCAAGGGAGTTGTTGTTAGCCTGCAACGAAAGGGGAGTTTTGGAGCAGAACCTGGAGAGCGACACATCCTAAACGCCTTTTCAGACCTGTCATTTCCTTGCATAATAAAACAAACACTTTATTTGAGATCACGAAGCATTAACCACAATGAAACCCAAGTTAATGTTGTAAATTTAGCAGTAATTGGTTAGTTGCAGCGACTAAATGGAGCTTTGTTTAAAGTCGTCCAAAAAAATCAGTATCATTATTGGTTAAATCAGCCCTGCATAATGAGATAAATCCGTAACCGTAATATCTCTTCATTTTACTATATACAAATTTATGTATCTAGATCTGTAGTTGCACTTGAAGCGGGTTCATGAGTCTCTGAGTGGAAAGGAAAATACTCCATGTTTTTGTTTTGATGTTTTATGCAAAAGAAGAAGAAGATTGAGGTTTAAGAGCCACTTCATTCTCGTGTAATGTCCAGCTGTATTGATTTTGCTTCTAGTGCTTTTGTGCACTTGTACTACATGCATTTTAACCCCTACAACACTATTCTCAAGGTAGTCATTGATAACCACTCGATTTTCCTTCTCTTTTATCTTTTATTCAGAGTAGTTGGTGTATGGATTAAGGATTTGAGAGTGTCCTTTCCTACTATCCCATGTATGGCTCTGCAAGAAACCTTCTAACTGGCTGCCAAATGGGAGCTTTGAAACAGGGTACGGATGCCACCAAAGCATGGAGGAGAGGGATTTTTGTCATATTGAGTAGCTGTGGGTGCGCTGGAAGACCTATTATTTGGGCAACAACGTCATCTTCTGAAAATTAATTACAATGGACTGGCCTAATACAAGACACCCATTATATTTGTTATCTTCCTCCACACCTACACTGGATTAAGCGCATTGAACAGAGTATGGGTGTCACTCAAGAAAAAAGAGAGGTATTTTGGCTAATGGTGGCAGGGACGCATCCTCTAACAGTGTATTCATGAAAAAAATTGTTTAAAGGTCTTGGAACCTTCCAAGAAAATGCGTGTAGGTAGGGTATGTGGGTTTGTTGCTCAGAATGTGTCAGGGGAGTTGGATTTTGGGGGAATTTAACAATTGTTGGTCATGCACAAAATGAGTCTGTTGAAAATGCCTTTCCAGGGACTGTGAAGTGTCTGACAAAATGCCTTGAAGGAATGCAGCCTCATAAGGCACGCAAACTGTTTGACATAATGCATTAAAAAAATGGGTTCATGGAATGTCATGCTTGGGATATGTGCAAAATGGATTCATGGAAAAGGAATCCAAAAATTTACACCAAATTCTTTTGGTCGGTCAAGTGCCATGGAAAACATCCCCTTGCTGATGTCTCTAGCAAGTGTTAGGAAAAAGGCATGGATGTATGATATAATAGAACAATAGAGGATAAAATTATAATGAAAAATAAAACACTTACCTTCTAAAATAATTTAAAAGAAAAATAACATTCCATATCCCATACATCTGTGTGTATGGTGCGCTAAAGAAAATTGTTTTACTAACCTAGAACTCTAGATTATTCCTGATAGTATAGGACACCATGAAGGACATAAATATAATTGATAAACTCAATTTGATTTCTTGGAGATACGAGTTCGATTTCCATTTTGTATTTCAGTCACTTGGAGTGATGCTCCATTTTTAAGAAAATGCGATTGGTTTTGGCTTGTGGTTGCCATATCTGATTTGGATAAATTGAAAACTAACCCTATCTACCTCTAGAACTTTGTTAGGAGAATTGAAAACAACTCTTAGTTTTGTGAAAATGATTTCATAAGTTATATTTTCAAGTGGGTTTTGATCCCACCAGATCATTTTACAACAGTAGTGTTTGACGTGTTTACGATAATTGGTCTCAGAGTCGCCTTTCTATTTTGAGCCCTATTTGTCGTAATTGACTTTCATTGAATCCATTGAGTTCCTTGTATATAACACAATAAATAGAAATTTGAAATTTATGTTTGAACTTAAAAAAAGTGTATTTTATAGACCCATATTGTTTGAAATGTAGTTGTTTTTGGGCAATTTTCGTAAACTCACAACTTGAGCTAGACATTCCTCTTGAGGCTCCCATTTGACTTGTTTATACTCGTGAACCATTTTCATATAGTTTCATGGTTGTGTAAAGTATAATTTAATAAAATTTCTTTCTATGAATGGATTTAGTAATTTATAATATTTTCTCTCTCCTCCCTCTTCTCTCTCTAAAAATAACTATGTAAATGTTGGTTGATCTTGAAAACATAAATGATTTGAATATGTAGATGGGTTGAAAATGTATATGGATTTGAAATGAAATGAAAATGGATACATTATGTATGTAGTTATGATATGGTGAATAGAAAATAAAATGAATTCTAGACTTTCTCTCTCTTCCTTACTCTCTCTAGAATCAAAAAGAAAAAGTACAAAGGAATGTGAAAGTGTGAATGTGTGACAAAATGACCTCTCTCCTCTCTCCCTATCTCTATCTCTTCTTCTATGTATTTTTTGAATTACTTGAAATGATGAATGTGTTATTTTATGCTTGAGTGTAAGGGATTTCCATACTATTCCTAGGGCTGATGCAACGTTGGTTACAGTACTCCGAACAAGAAGGATTAAGAGTGTGATATGTTGTAATACTTGAGATGATAGTGAAATATTATACATTGGTATAGATTACAAATGTTAGATAGAAGTGAATTAAATAGAATTACATTATTAAAATTATTGTGTTAGAAAACCATTGTTCCTCTTTGATTATTATGTTTTAAAGCATTATACTTGGAAAAGTATGTGGTTTATCTCTACTTTGTGTTAAAGTTAACATTTGAATACTAGTATGAATGTCACATAATGAATGTAGGACCATCTATGTTAGCTAGCTAAATGAGGAAGACAATTGACAATGTAAATGGGTAAAATGTGTATCGTTTACTTCATGACCGTCAAGTTCATTTAGATTTAAATGTGCTTCTTATGGTTTACTTGATCGAAGCAATCACTTTCCTGGATAGTTATTTTGGCTCATACATAAACAAAATGTACAATAGTAACTTATTATCATTTAACCATATACATGAAGTTAGTATTTAATATTTATTTTACCCTCCCTCTCAATCTAATCGCATCCAAGATTGTAAAACTATAACATCTTAAGAATTAATCTAATCCTCACAACTAGACTTCTTGTACTACACCTAAGAAAAGTCTTCACGTGACAATATCTATAACTTAAGAGTCCTTGTTTTAATAAATGACTCTGTTGTGTGACCTTACCATATATGGGGTAAGTAGAAATAACACTTCCTTCGTATCCTAGTGGAACACTAATTTCTTTTGAAGTTAGATATAGGATTAACTTCATCATCGCATGAACTCTTCGTGGGATCCAGATGACACAAATGGAGTTAGTGAACTAGTTTTACTATGCATTAAAATCTTGTTAATGATTTATTTAGTTCCTCAAAGATAAATGTGTTACCTTGGTTAGTAACAACATAACACTTGGTCTTTTACAAGATTTTATAGACAAATATGTCTTCTAACCTTAAATTGATATATGATTGGCCATAGATCCTTAAGCGCAATTGGAATTAAACCAAATCTTGGTTGATTAAGAGGTTAACTTGTGGGTAGAAATTGTAAATAACTCTTAGCAAACAAAATTATATTTATAAAATGTTTACCTAATAGAAGTGGACAAACTAAAAACTTTGTCTCATAACCCCATGTGTGTAATTTCCCTTGCACCATAGTGAGTAGCCAAAACCATGTAGAGGTAATTTTTTTGTTCCTACATTGATCTCACAATGATATTTAAATGTCATGAGTGGATTCTATGTGTCAAAGTACCTATACAGTAAACCCTGGTTTTGAACCCCTTATGTCCTTTTAGATAAAATTATTCCCTTAGGGTGTAATAGTGATTACCTCATGTTGGTCGAAGGTTTTGTGAGTTAAATGTATAGAGAAATCTCTTTTATCATCTTATAGTAGAGTGTAGTGTCCATTGTGAAATGCGTTTGAAGTTAATAAACCGTGGACCTCTCTTAAGTTTATTTTTGTATAGAAACTCTTATGCATTTTTACCCAACAATTGAAATAGTTCCTTGGAAGGTATTTGAAATGCATGAAATTTATATTAGATGTCTCACTTGTAATATGCATTTAATACTTGAGTGTATAAGATAAATGAAATTATTTGTCTCATGTTAGGTTACACTCCTTGTATTATTGAATCCATTAGTGTAAATTATGTGTTATTTGATTTACAATTGTTCTAAAACAATGCTAATAGTGGGACCAAAGTGAGACCAAAGTACGACATAAGTGAAAAGAGTATAAGAGTAAATGAGATTTTCATTTAGGAATAACGTCATACCTGAAGTCCTTACAACTTAATTAGGAATTCTCATGTTGTTAAAAATGAATATGAATTGATTAGAGATAAAACATTTGAGTAAACAAAAATCTTGTGTGTGTGTGTGTGTGTGTGTGTGTGTGTGTGTGTGTGTGTGTGTGTAAGATTATGAATGTCTATATATATGTATGTATGTATGTATGTATATTTTATGTATATATACATATAGACACATGACACACACACACACACACACACACATATATGTATATATGTATATATTTATGTATGTATATATATATATATATATATATATATATATATATATATATATATATATATATATATATATGTATGTATGTATGTATGTATGTATGTATGTATGTATGTATGTATGTATGTATGTATGTATGTATGTATGTATATGTATATGTATATGTATATGTATATGTACATATACATATACATATATATATATATCAAAATGTCAAATTGGCTCAAACCAACTACTAAACTATATCACCTATAACAGGAATATAAAGTACCCTAGTAGAGGGAAGTTAATAGGAAGAGGTAATTTGACTCTAAATATCCTTTAAATATTAGCCTTTCCTCCCCTTAACTCCATGTTATTTTTCCCTTGTTTAATGAGGGTAGAATTTGAACAAAAACAACATTATTTGATAACCCTTAAATAAAAACGAGCAAAATTTCTAAGTTTTGTATGCATTAAATATGTTGAAAATAACCTATTGAGTTATGATAACTATGGTAAGGGAGAAAGAGTCAAACTAAGAGTGTTTTTTATAAGTTGAATTGTAAATGAAATTAAGAATATGTATGTTGCCAATTAGAATTTACTCATGTAGGATAAATTCTCTTGGAATTTTAAACATAACTAGGATGTAACCATGGTAATGACACATTGTGGACTTTCCAATCCTTGGGTCCTTTTTGTGGTTGGATCATTTCTAGTAATTGATCATTAGGGAAAGTGTATATATATATATATATATATACATATACATATACATATATATACATATATATACATATACATATATATATACATATACATATACATATACATATACATATACATATACATATACATACATATATATATATATATATATATATATATATATATATGTATATATATATATATATATATATATATACATTTACATATACATATATATATATATATATATATATATATATATATATGTATGTATATGTATATGTATATGTATATGTATATGTATATGTATATGTATATGTATATGTATATGTATATGTATATGTATATGTATATGTATATGTATATGTATATGTACATCTACATATATATATCAAAATGTTGAATTGACTCAAACCAACTAGTCTGAACTATATCAGCTATAACAGGAATATAAAGTACCCTAGTGGAGGGAAGTTAATAGGAAGAGGTAACTTGACTCTAAATATCCTTTAAATATTAGCCTTTCTTCCCCTTGACTTCATGTTATTTTTCCCTTGTGTAATGAGGGTAGAATTTAAACAAAAAAAAAAATATTTGAGAACCCTTACATAAAAATGAGCATCATAAGTTTTGTATGCATTAAATATGTGGCAAATAACCTATTGAGTTATGGGAACTATGGTAAGGGAGAAAGAGTCAAACTAAGAGTGTTTTTATAAGTTTAATCATAAATGAAATTAAGAATATGTATGTTGCCCTCAATTAGAATTTACTGTGAGGATAAATTCTCTTGGAATTTTAAACGTAACTAGGATGTAACCATGGTAATGACACATTTTGACTTTCTAATCCTTAGGGTCCTTTTTGAGGTTGGATCCTTCAGTAATTGATCATTAGTGAAAGTGTAATCGAATTGCACATGGTGTTATCATGTTGTTTATGTGGCTCCATGTTTATGTATGTAACGCCGCTTGGAAAAGATTACTTCGCCATGTCGCCGCCCACAAACAATCAACCCGAAAATGTGACAATTTTTTTTTTTTAAATTAAGTTCCAGGGTGAGTCCGCACACAGGCTCGAACTACAACAGTCACGGTAAGCTTCGTGATCAATGATGTTTAATTTAATCTCATTCGACGTTTCACAAAAGATAAAGAGGGTCGTCATTCGAGTTAATTAGACTAATGTCAGATAATATCGTAATAACAATATTTCTGAATGTTAACTCTAGAGTAAGATGCAATTTACTTTAAAGTGAAAACACTAACCACTCGATTTTTATTTTTGTTTAATTGTCCATTTATATTACGTTATCTCACGAATTTAATACATTATAATATATAAAATAACTATACATTAAGATGTATACTTGGCCCTAATTTACTTTATTACATAGCATGACTGTATGTACTTAAATATACATAACACCATGTTTATAGTTAGTATAATTGTTATGTGGAAATTAAGTTATGTGTCCTACTACTATTATACTATGTAGTATATAATAATTAAACAAACCTAAGTAGATTTCCGTCCACGTGGATAAACATATTGAAGGAAGGCAAAGGACACGAGTCTTTGTCAAGTTTTAGCTTTTCAAAACTTTGTTTAGATTTTATTGTTGGGGTGGGTGGCTCAGCCAACCTCTGACAAACATTAAAACTCCCTCCTACTCCTTGCGTGCAAGTCATTCTCAACCGGCCGCATCACTTCATTGAATTCTTTTTATTTTGCAAATCAATTAGATTTTGTAAATCTTATGCTCCATTAGGTTTGCTTTCTGCCAAGAGAACTATCGTGGAGGCTGTAGATGGAGCCACAGGTGAGGAGAGAGACGTGCAGACCGTGCTTTTAGACCCAGGCCGCGTGGACAGAGGGTGGTTGAATACAAACATGTTACAGGCACTATTTTAGGCGGGATGACTGGTTTGTTTTCTATCCTGGACGTGAGGAGATCTGGTATGGTAAAACGGATTACTGTCCGCAGGAGGAGAGGCGGGAGTACCTTCATAATCACTAAGTGCTGCGAGGCGTGCATCCATGGCGGGGTCCACGCCCCACCTTATGTTGGAGTCGAACAAAGTAGTAGGTTGTCCAACTATGTTGTTATCTGTTTAGTATCGAATGCAACATCAAAACAAATGGGATCCGCTTCACGATATACGCTTAACAAATCGATGAAGGGACAGTGACAGTGTAACGAGGAGACAGATGGAAGGGTATAACCACGTTTTTCTACTGAGCTCTTACCTATCTCACGGTGTAGCCCATGGGAGAGAAACTCCTAGAGGTGGATCTGTTTCATGTCATAATGTTCATGAAGCGAGTTCTTTTTAATTCTGTTTTGATATACGCTTTAATGGAGATTTAATTATCTCTGTCAATACTGTAGTAATGCATCTCCAAAGAGTGGATGAGTGTTATTACAGTCATAACGACTTTTAAAGTGTGCAAATAGAATAAAAGCCATCAAATTTGGGGAAATCGAATATCTTTAAACTATTGTTTTTACACATTTGTAAAAGTCTGTAGCAGGGGTATAAAATCGACCCTCTTTTTTTATTTCAATCAAATTGATTAGGGGACAACAGCAATTTGAGTTCAGCCTTGACAGTCTGTTAAAGGAAGAACAGACTCAACGTTTGACAGTGCAGTCCTTTTTCTCTATGTAGTTTTGGGCGGATGTCACTTTTAGATGAAATAATACTTGCGTGGGTGGCTCCAGAATCTGGCCTTAGAATTACTACCTATAATTTCATTGGAATCCTTGACTCTGATTTGTCAAAGTTCTCGATTACAATATCATCTCAGGGAATTTTCATTTATAGCAAAATAGGAGGATTTCCATGGAAAATGGTATGCAAATTGTGAGCTGTCACGAAAAACGTGTGAAAGTATAGTTTGGTGACCCATATATACACGTTTTGGAATTGATAGTGCTTCCTTTCCACACGGCTCAAGTATTATCATATTACTTCAAACTCATTGGTAGTGATAGATTTGCATATACGATAACTCCATATCTCACAATTATTTTATATTGGAATGGTCACAACCATTTCAAATGACATTAAACCATTGATCATGTATGCATTCGACCACGAATTTGAGGGTAAGTTATAATTCAAGTCATTTTTATTTAACATCAAGGTTTGAACTTATCCAATAATTTAGGATAATAATGTTAGTTTTCTTTTTGTGTTATAATGTCGTGGTTGGCGTGTCTTGTGTTTTATGGCTTAAGGTACTCTTGAATTTGTCATAATCATTATAAACATATATGATAAAGTTTAAATTGTTAGATGTGTGTTCAATTGTATTTTCTTTTGAAATTTCTTTCCAACATACCACAAAAGAATCCAACAACATTTCCAATAAATTTTTGAGTAAGAAAACTAACATCTCAATACAACTTTCCTTCAATATTTTGTTACAACACTTTCTACTTCATGTGGAACAAATTTACAATAATGGAAGCTAAAGAAAACAAAGCAATATTACATTTTTCCTCCACTCAAGGTGGGTAAATACATGGTGGTTTTACATTGTCAACAACAAGGTTCCAATGCTCCAAATATCAACAAGGTGGCTCCTCCATAGTGCTTGATTCACAACAAAATAAGGGGAGAGGCAACGCTCTCCTCCTATCCAAATACCCAATGGAGAAGAGAAGCCATCCTCTCCATTGGCCCCGATCAGAGTAACCACATCACAATGGGAGAGAATCCAACTCATGGCAACTACAAGCTTCCAGATAACTAAACATAACATTTCACATGCATTCCATAATCCTCCAAAACAATAGAATCAACAACACAACAAGAGGGAAAGCAATCACAACAACAAGTCACAAGGCTTTTCAAGGAAGCCACAAGAGTAAGACATATGGGAAGCCACTTATGCCTCCCAATGGGAATGGGTACCACCTAAAAAGCCTACAATGCAAACACAATACCCCTAACAACTCTTATGCCTCCCTCAAGTACCCCTTATCCCTCCATTCACTCTTATGCCTCCCTCAACTCTTATGGCTCCTCAAAGTAAAACAAGAAGAAATGCAAGCATTTCTCTTACAAGGTGGACACCCAACCCAAGCTCCTCTCCTCAAGCACATGATCTCTTATGCCTCCCTCGGTTAAAATCCCCATAGTCTCCTCTCACTCCCAACTTAGGCATTCTACCCATTCCCAACAAGCATTTCAAAGAACAACATTCAACACAACATAAAAATACATTCATATGACAAAAGAAACATAATGCAACAAAGGGGAAGCTCCTACCTTTCCATGGTAGAGCTTGCTCCAAATATGAAGTCTCAAATCCTCTCAAGGATCAAGCAAGCATCCACAAGCTCCAACAAAGTTCTCACACAAGTATCCACAAGCTCCAAAAATTCACAAGACTTAAAATGAAACTTCTAACCCCATAAAACAAACAAGAGGATCAAATAAATAGAGAAAAGAGAGGACGGATGATGTGGCTCCAAGTAGGATGCCACCTCCTTTTCCTCCACTCCACATCATTTGTTCAACATCAAATTCCAATGCACCATTAATAGGTGGTTGAAAAAAGGCAAGCACCTTACACAATCCAACTAAACCTATTCCCCCCAAAGGACAAAATTAAATTTGAAAGAAAGTGCAATTAATATTTTTACCGTTGTATCCCCCAAAAACACCTAAAAGACCCTAAATTTGGCCCTCCAACCCATAGGTAGGGTTCGCATGGGGTTTTAAGAGGTGTGGGACAAGTTTGACTTGTCCCACAAGCTTCCAAATTTGGCCTCAAAGGCCAAATTCGAGTTTCCCATGTGGGGGAGAGTGTGCTACACTCAAAACTCATACACACATCACTCAACACAAAATCCAAAGTAAATCAAGGTTAATAAATGAACTCTCTTAGGTCACATCTTTTAATTAGTTTAGGACAATTTCAAATTAACTTAATTAACCCACTACAACCCATGGCTAACAAAGGGGTAAACTCCAATCCAAAGAATATGAATAATAACACAAGTAAAATTTCACTTACTAAGAGCAACACATACTAACATAAAACAAAAAGGGAAAAGTTAAAACAAAACAACACATGATCCCTAGGTCACAATTTTCCCTTTACCAGATAATTCTAACACACACACAATTACTTGTTGCCATGGTGACCTTAGCTGGATTCTTCTCAAATTCCGATATGGTTGGTCTCCACTCCCAAAAAGTATTGTTGTGAATATAATATACCCGCAGAATGCGAGAAAATACCTCCTTCGGCACATTTGGCACGCATTAAAACATTCATGCCAAATATACAATATAATCTAAAATAAACGACACATGATCTACTATCATCTATGCAAGTACAATATCACTAACACTTTGCCTAGCATTTCTATTTCATATTTCATTTATGTCAAAACAATCATCACATTAGTCCAATTATCAAGTTCTACTCAAAATGATTAAACATATCACATGTCATAATTAAAGATAAATAACCCTATCAAAATCATACAAATATCATCATCGAATGTCCACCAATAAACCATATGCATCATATAAAGATTAAATCAATAATAGTTCAATGTCTATAATATCTATTAGCATGTTAGCTCAAGAAGCCATAATAAATCCATAATGAAGTAATCGGTCCTCAAAGCAACAGAACCAAATGAGGTCGAAGAGAAGTGGGCACTACAATGTAAGTGTCCTATTTATGATGTTGATCTTCTCCATTTGAGCCTATGTGGTGTTGTGTTATGAAAAATGAATGACACAAAAAAAAATCAAGAAATTTAACTATTGTACTTTGGTTGTGAGATAGTGGGCATTATAGTTGGTATCAGAGTGGAGGTTCAAACACTTGAGGCTCACGGTTATTTATTGCGAATGAATCTTTTGCACTTGGTTATTTTTAGCATAGTCTACATGTCATTTTGATTTACCCCCGGTCCACTTTTCATGCTATGTGGCTCTTCACGAGCTTATTGTATAGTGGTTCCCTAATTCCTTGTATAGACTTGTATTGTGACAAAACCAAAAAATATCTTCAACTAATGGTATATTGATTGCTTAGTACAGTTATTTTGGGTAGTTTCACTATGGATGACACTTGGGAGATCATTATGAAATATATCAAGAGTTTGTTATTGCATTCATGAGTTTTATCCTTCAATTGTTGTGATGATTGCATCAAAAATTTCATAGTTAGAATATATGATACATGGCAATATTTGACACTTGGGAGATTTGGTTTCCTCCTTAACACTTGATACATGGAAGTATTTGGTTCCCTCCTTTACACTTGATACATGATATTATTTGATAGTATTTAACAATTACAATATCTAATACGTGACAATATTTGACATTTGATTTGGTTTCTTCAATCATTAGTTATATCCTTTAGTAGTTACAATGATTACATCAAACATTTGATAGTTAAAATATATTATACATGGCAGTATCTGACACTTGAGAGATTTTGTTTCCTCCTTGGAACAATTTACTTGGATTTTGACCCTTCCCATTTCCTTACATACTACATTATGGATATTATATTGACTCATCTTGATAAAATAATTACAATGATATGACTTCTCTTTCAAATCATTAAATTTCTATGCTCTTTAATCTTGCATCGATGCATTGACCAAATCTATTTTTCCTCTCATACCTTCTAAACTCTAACCCTTTGACAACCACAACAAACACCATTGGAATATTTGACATTATTAATCACATGAATTTCTAAGTGATAACCTCAATGGAGGAGAAACTTTTATTCTATCCAATGTGAGATTATATGGGTATTTTCCTGATATAAATGTATTTATTCAAGCCATGTAGATATCTTGTGGGAGATTTGACTCAACCATACATTATGGTAGTTACATTATATTTTCAGTATCATGATTATATGCTATGATGTTCACTCGATGTTTTGGGTACCCCTATTGGTGGCCATTAAAGGCTACATAGTGAATGTGATGTGAATATTTCTATGTGTATTTTATTTGTAATTTGGAATTTCCATAGAACCAACATTTTATTTATTTGATTTATTGAGAAGCTTCGAGAATCTTGTTCATTTTTTCTTTCTTGTAATATTTTTAAGTTTGAACATGGCTACTTGGCCATTTTTTTGGTTTCTAGATTTATTAGTTTTACTTATTTATGGAACTCGAATCTCATGAATTTGAATCTACTTGGCTAAATGTTGTCAATATTCTAAAGTGTGTTTTCTTGTTTGTATGATGAGTTGGTTTTATCTTGTTGTAGGTATTTGTGTTTCAAGTACTCACAAGGTGTCATGACGCATGCATGGTGTTGCGTGAATAACATTCCGTTGGTATGATACTTACTCATTTATGGTTTAGAAAGTTTTATGATACCTAGTCCTCTTATGGTTGGAGTGACACTTATGATATTCATTCTTCCTATGGTGGAGAGACATAAAATACTTAGTCCTCTATGGTTTTGAGATGTTTTGATACTCGGTCCTCCTATGGTTGGAGTGACACTTATGATATTCATTCCTCCTATGGTGGAGAGACATATGATACTTAGTCCTCTATGGTTGAGAGAATTTTATGGTACTCAATCCTCCTATGGTTGGAGTGACACTTATGATATTTATTCCTCCTATGGTGGAGAGACATATGATACTTAGTCCTCTATGGTTGAGAGACTTTTATGGTACTCAATCCTCCTATGGTTGGAGTGACACTTATGATATTAAATCCTCCTATGCTGGGGAGACATATGATACTTAGTATTCTATGGTTGAGATACTTTTTTAGTACTTGTTCCTCCTATGGTTGGAGTGACACTTATGATATACAGTCCCTCTATGTTTGAGACACATATGATACTTAGTCGTCTATGGTTGAGATACTTTAATGGTACTCAAAATTTTATCTTGGTGGAGTTACCTCTGTGACATGCATTATAGTTGGTAGATTTGATAGTGATTTTGTTTCTCCTTATTTCCTTGGATGATGTTTTCACCACAACAAAAGATATGTTATTCATTTCAAACTTTAAGGTTGAGCTTGAGATTATGTACTCTTTTAGATTTTTGATTACTTGAGAATATTGTAATTTTGGAATACCAAACTTCCCGGAAAAACATACAGATGGGACACTTGATACTTTTTTTGGGTTATTTTAGATTCTTTGAGGAAGGTTTGAGATGATAGACTACATATTTCATTGACAAATATTGTTATACTTGGATTCACCAGGCATTGTACATAGTGATGATGTTACTTTTGGTCTTGGGGACCTCACTATAGGTGTGTCTTATCATACCCATTTTCTTATGTCTTATACAAACCTCATGATATACCTCTTTGTATGGATTATATTTTGTGGGGATTTTTTTAGTGTTATGCTACATTCCCCTCATAGGTATGTGGTTTCCTCTTGGTGAGGAATGGTGTTGTTCTTATGGTAATCTATTTGTGTCATCATAGACTTGTGTCTAGATAATTTTCTCTTCCACATTGATGTGGTGAATGTTATGTGTATACACTTCCTTGTTGTGGAATCAGTCTTGAAATGGGATAAAAGTCTTGTTTGAGTTATTGTCGTCTAAATGTGAAGTGGTATTTGTTATGGTTTTAGGTATTGGATGACCTTGCTTTGTATTATATTTTTTGAGCACTCATGAAAAATAGTGATATTCTTGTTAAATAATAGAAGTAACGAAATGAAACTCGGTAAACAACAAAATTAATTGTAAAACATCGAACAAACCCATTTGTGCGTATGAGAATATTAATAATAGAAATGAAATTATGATAAAATACTATAAAACAAGTTTGGATAATGAAATTTAGTTTGGATTCACTATAATATAGAGAAAAATAATCTTCACAAAATATTAGAAATTT
The DNA here is from genome assembly GCA_018340775.1 of Taxus wallichiana var. yunnanensis. Taxonomy (NCBI): domain Eukaryota; kingdom Viridiplantae; phylum Streptophyta; class Pinopsida; order Cupressales; family Taxaceae; genus Taxus; species Taxus wallichiana. The sequence continues at coordinate 640,326,326 of CM031234.1, forward strand.
GGAAAATAATTCAAAAGTTTGATTTCTTCCCTTTGGGGCTCACATTAGCAACGAGGTATGTTTGCTAAGTAGGTTTAGGTGACCATAGGTTTCTCTAAGATTTGATACTCTTATTCTACCCTATGGATGGTCACATCGAGGATGAGGCTCTTATAAGGGTTGGGAGATGTAGTTAGTCACATTTAAACATCACCAATCATGTTGTGAGCTATGTAAATTGATAGATTGTCTCCTCCTCTAGCTGCATGTAATATTGGAGGATATTTTGAATGATTAAATTATTTATTTGTACTAACCTTGAGTTTCTTTTCTAAGGGAATGTATCGACTATATCCGACTCATTTTCAAACCCATGACAAGTCTTGTCCCAAGAATTCTCATGAAGTGTGGTTGCTATTCCACCAAATTTAACAAATAGAGAGCCTGCATGGTTAGTTCACTTCTATCAACATCCTCCTACTTGCACCACTAAGGGAATTGTTGTTAGCCTACAATGAAAGGGGAGTTTTGGAGAAGAACCTGAAGAGTGACACATTCTAAACACCTTTTAGACTATCATTTCCTTGAATAGTTGAAAAAATTTATTTGAGGTCCTCAAGCATTAACCACAATAAAACCCAAGTTAATGATGCAAATTTAGTAGTAGTTAGTTACGACAACCGAATGGAGCTCTGCTTAAAACTATAAAAAAAAAAAAAAAATCAAAGTGTCATTATTGGTTAAATCCACCTTGCATAATGAGATAAATTTGTAACCGCAATATATCTTCATTTTACTATATAAAAATTGTTGTATCTAGACCTTTAGTTGTATCTAAAGTGAGTTCATGAGTCTCGAGAGGAAAGGAAATTACTACATGTGTTTGTTTTGTTATTACATATGCAAAAGAAAAATAAGGTTGAGGTTCAGGAGGTGATTCATTCTAATGTAAAATCCAGCTATATTTATTCTTCTTCTTATGGTTATGTGCCCCGTGCTATATGCACTTTAACCCTCGCATCACTATTCTCAAGGTATTTTTGACTACCTATTGTCACTTACCCAAATAATATGTGTAACCATTCAAAAACAATTGGTAAAGTGACTTTTTAATCAAAAACATTTCACTTGTGAAGTCTGGTGAAAAGAAATGATTCAAATAGTTAGTCATTTTTTATTACTTTGAATATTTGGTTCAATTTCTTTATATTGTAGAATTTTCAGGTTTTGGGAGCACTCGTGGCCCTAGTTCTCATTGGGCTCAGTTCACCGCATCTCCTCCTTTTCGCACTTCATTAACTCTTTTTTTGAGGTATTTTGTGTTCATTGGTGGAATGTTGTCTCGAGTCTTGGTTCCCACATTCCTCTATTTTCCACAAGAACCTAGTCTGTAAAATTTGTATTCATCTCTTTATATTGTGGATGTTTCATATTTTCAGAGAACTTGTGGCCTTTGAGCTTTCAGGACTTCATTTCTCCACATCCCTTTGTTCTCAGCATTTGTGATCAATCTATAAATTTTCCACCCAACATTTATAAGTGTTTAAGTATTTCTTTGAGCTACGTACTTTTAGGTTTTTGGAGAACTCATGTCCTCGTGTCTCATGGGCCTTGTGTTCTTCACCGACTCAATCTGTCCATATTTTCTTGGATTTATTTATATTTCCAGATTTTGGGTTTTCAAGGAACTTATGCCTCATGTGTGCCCCAACTCTCTGTCATTGTAAGCCCACCTTTGATGCATACAAAAGCCTCTCTATGTGTTGAGGATAGTTCGATTTTTGTGTTCCTTGTTTCCATCATTCCCTTGGGATTTATGTTATCTGCATCCTGTCATATCCATAATACGAAGGGTAAAATGGGTAAAATGTTCTATGGATTACTCCATTCATCTTGATATATTAGGGACCGCTATTTAATGCACCCAACCAACTCAAAATTGGAAATGAAAGTATAAAAGGGTATAACATTTCTCCTTTTTATCATCAGAGTCAAGACATTTTAACAAAAATACTGATTTTTCCCATTCTCATACCATAAAAGTCATTTCTAGATGTTTATTGAGATTTCTCAAATCATTTAAAAAAAAAAATTACAAAGTCATCCTGCGAGGAGATTCTTCCTTTTTCAACAGAGGTGAGTTACTCTAAAGCTTCATGGAAGGATTTTGAGGTGAAAATAATTTTTTTCCCTAACATACTAATTTCCTTCAAAGTTATCATTGATTTTCCATTATTTTGATTGTTTATCTTTTAGCTTGTTTATCATCAAGTACCATTATGGTGGTGTTATCCCAATTTTGTCCCTTGAAAAAATTGATCAAACAAGACCCCGCATTAAGAAAATTAGAAGGGCTGGTCCATGCACATGAAATCCCACATTTCAAATCAAACGATAAAGGGGAAGGTTCAGCGAAGGAGGCCAACGATGTCAAAGGAGATCATAACATAGAGGATAAAAATAGAGAAATGCGAAGTGTTCACTCGAGGCCCTTAATTTGTGAAGTATAAGAGATTCAAGTGAAGCCCCATGTGTCTCAACGAAAAACTTCAACCCATGTGTATCAATGACACAACTTCAAGAGGGGAATCAAGAGCGGGTCCCCAAGTGTGCGCGGGATCGCCACGTGGCTAGGAGTCTAAATGGGGTAGATAAAACCATTGAATCGACTAAGCAAAGAAGAGACATCGGAGACCTCCACGTGTCTAATTGGCACATCTTGAAGGTTCAAACTCAAAGACCAATCCAAAATAAGCGCAAACCCTCCACATGTCTAGATCCTGAAAGGGTTGAACAAGCCTTTGAAAATTCTAAAAAGGGCAGAGCCAAGGAAGGTGCCACATGTCGAATCGGCACATATTCAAAGGAAAATATGGAAGCATGTCCCAAATGTGCACCACTCTCCACATGTCAAATTAGTGGCTGAAATTTTGTAGACCCTCGGAAGGTGGCACGTGCCTCAATGACAAAACTTCATGGAAGGACCCAGAGGAAATCTCCAAACATGTGCAGGCTTCCCACATGATCAAAGTCAACAAATTGGGGAAGAAGGCCCGAATCAACTAAGTATAAAGGAGTGAGCGGAAGTATCCGCGTGTCTCATCATCACAACTTCGAGTTAAAATCTCGAGGTAGATCCCAAACAGAGTGAAGCTTCCACGTGCCTCGTAGGTGAAACTTTAAAGGCATGGCCTAAAGAGAGACACTGAACTAGCACCATCACTCCACGTGTGCTAGGTCCAAAAAGTGGACACCGGCCATAAAAGTTCCAAGCTTGTGATAAGCCGAAGGAAGCCTCCACGTGTCATCTTAGTGTAAATTGAAAGGAAGAATCAAGAACGGTTCCCAAATGAGCACGGGCTCACCACGTGGTCAAAATAAAAGGGGGCAAATCCGCCACTAAAAATTCCAAAATCTTACGAGAGGCCTCCACATGCCTTGTCCATGAACTTCAAAGGAAAAATCTTGGAGGTAGGTCCTAAATGTGCATGAGCCTCCATGTGTCTCAAGTTAGAAGAAGGTCTCTACCAAAGGTAGGGACTCAGTGCATAACAAAAAGAAACAAGTAGGTCCACGGAATTTTCCATGTGTCAGTTTGGCATAACTAGAAGAGTGAAAGGAAGGGGCTAAGACCTTAAGACGCAAGGGCTGCCATGTGGATCTATGTGAATAGAATCTAGACCCAAAGCTCCTTCTGCAGATTTCGACCATATCTTTGACTAGGAGCTTGGAATTGAGTGGGAGAAGACTTTTTGGAGAGCTCTCGGCGCGTGGTACTCACCTACCACCATTAATTTTTGGCCCACCATTTTCAAGTCCATCACAATTCTCCCACCTGCCACCATGATAAAAATGGGATTCCTTTCTTTCCTTAAGGAACAACACATGGGGGCATGGGTTTTATAGTGAAGCCCATCATTGTTGTACAGATGGATTTTAATGCTTTCTAGGGTGGTCTAAGAAGGTGAATTAAATGCATTGCAGGGGTGGTTGAAGCAAGATTTAAATTTTCACTCTCTCCTTCTCTTATTCTTCTATATATTGTAAAGGAGGGGCATATTTCAAAGGTTGGTCATATTTTCTCTCCGCACCCTATTCTCTTTCTTCCTAGGGTAGAATGTGGAGTATAATCTTCCTCTCTCTGGCTCTGTAATGGCATTTTCTTGCCTCTTTCCCACTGATGATGTACTGTGTGAACTCTTGGAGTAATAAAATATGTTTCATGATGCATTTTGTCCATCCTTACTTATTTTATTGTCTCTTCTCACCTCTCATCATTGCAGGGTATACTGTGCATACTTCTGATGTCTATTACAGGTTTTGGGAGCCATGTTTAATGGGTTGAAGTGGTGTTATGTATTAAATTCATCTCTAGTTTGTGGTTCATCTTTTCCACCCTCTCCATTGCTCACCTCTCTTAATTTCAGTAGATGGGATAGTGACTAGCTAACCCCTTCCTTTTCGGTGTATCACTTCTTTAGTGTAGGATCTTTTTTATGTATTTCTCTCTCTCCCTGTCTCCTTGGAAGGTTAGATTAGGATTAGATAGTTTACCTGCACTAGAGTAGCTTATGGAAGATATTTTATGAAGAAGAAGCTGACTTTCTCCAGAGGGCCATCTAAAGTCCACAAGTCCCACAACTTGAGAGATGGTCCAATGTTATGCAGATCACATTTAATGCCCCACTCAAATCCGAGGCCATTCGGGGGTGTTGTGATTTTGTATCAACATTTTGGCACACCCAATAGGATAGGTCTAAAGCACCTTACCACTTCATTTCATTAGGTTCGATGTGCTCTTGGTGAAGATCTCAACCTTTGGAGGAACTTTCAAGCACATATGACGACTCCATCTGGTCAACAACCCACTCTCTGAAGTTGCAGACCTTCTCCCATCCTTTTTCAACCATTATTTCTTCCATTCCATGAAGTTGTGAAATCATGAATTCATTCCCCTCATAGAATTCACACCTACAAAAGTGCAATCCACCTCCAATGTATTTCCCAACTCTCAAGATCAGCATTATGATTAGATCTAGTACCATTATGCTTACCCATATGAGTAGTGTCAAAACCATTTTTGCCATGGAGCTTATTAAGAGAAAGGGTACGCATACAATGGTGATGATTATGTTGAGACATTCCATGGCTATAGCATAAATGAAATCATTTAGGATTTGTCAGGGCACCTTATCATGGGTCGACCCTTTTCAAAGACACTATACCTGCATGATAAGCTTGACTTCATGGTTGAGACGTTACCCTAAATTATGCAATGGAATGAGGATATAAAGGAATATGGAATTGGTGTTAAGGAACCTTTTAATGGGTAATTCCTACATCATCATCTAGTAGTTTCCTCTCCATTCCCCAAGTAGCACCATCTAAACTTGGGCTTCATTTCCAATCTTCCCATCTGCTGCCCCAAGTGTTGATTTCCCTTCTCCATCTTCTAGTCTCCCATCCCATCTCAATTCCTCTACCCTTTTCCTTCCAAATATAATTCCCCTCCATACGATCCAAAGGTAATACCTTCCCCTCCACCAAAGATAAACAAACAACTAGTGGAGACCCCGCCGACCACTCCTCCTACTCTCTCGAGTCCATGTTAGGGAGAGACTCCAAAAACCAATCAAGGAGAGCCAAACAAAGAAGAAATGATCAAAATCTTGGTAATATTGGCTCTCAAATTTGGGATTAAAAAAATCCCCTTGATGGTTAAACCTTCAGAGGAGGCTGAGGTCAGACCACAAGTGGTGGAAGCTGAGTTTGCAGCAGAAGAAGAACAAGAACAAGAGGAAGAAGATCAACAATCCGTATGCTCTGAATGCAATGTCAATGATGGCACTTTGTCTGAAGAGGATGTTGATATAATCCAAGTTGCACAACCATTCAAGAGAGAGGAAGAACAACCAGCTCCAAGTCATATTAAAGAGAAGCATTGGAAGAGATAAAATCAAAGCTAAGGCCACTTGATGAAGAAAGCATTATCGAATATTTTTTTCTTTCATTTGAAGGGCCTCATTTGATTGATGAATCCATGGAGGAGAGTTATTAAGAAGACCTTTATACCCAAATAGTACTCTAGAGAAGTGGATTGAAGATTTTGATTTGAAAAAGTTCATGCTAGCGAGGAAGAGGCTATCCAAGGGAAGGTCAGTCTTCAAGAAACAACAAAGGAAGGAAAAGGGCATGAGGATCCCATCTCTTCCACACCATCCACCCAAGAAGGTCTGTAGGAAGACTCCATTCTTGGAGTTGAAATTTAGAACCATGGGCACATTCAAAGGACCAGACTGTGCCCAATCAGGTACTTGGCTTCATTAGAGCCAAGGGAGAAGCCAAAACTAGTCATGCCCACTTCAGGGCATGAGGATGAGTATCAAAGCACTAAGGGTCACCATCAACACCTCCAGAGTCCAATGTCAATCAGCTTGAGGAGGTATTTTTGATTGATGTTGATACCTTGATGATTTGGATGGAGGATCGGTCTCATTGTCGGTTTCTCACTCAAAATAGGAGCACATGTTCAACACTAAATCATATACATGGCCACATTTTTGAAAAAGGGAAGCTATTTCTCCTTCTTGTAGCAGCTTTGTTTAGCTTTTCTTTTTAGGGTTAGTTTAGGATTAGGAGTAGGTTTTTTTTAGCAACACAAGTTCCTTTTCACAATCTACATGTCTTATTTGAGGCCTGTATGATTTTTAGTATTGTACATAGCGGTGTTGTGGTGGTTTTTTTTGCCCAGGGGTTGTATCAACTATATAGTTTAGTGTGCATCTGGTGAAAATTGTAATAGTCCATTTCCAGGGACAGGTGAAGGCCCTAGGTCAATACAATTTTCTACTCTTAGAAACCTCATCTTCAAGATTTTCTTGAAAAAATTGAGAGTGTGGACAACGAGGCAAGCTCGGGGTTACGAAATGCAAGCATTCGGGCTCACGATTTCAAGGAAAGGTCGTATTTGGCTATAATTCGTGACTCCATGCCCAATGGATACTTCCAAGGCTACTGGTCTCTTCATCTAGCAAGCAGATGTCCTCATGAGTCACCAAACTATTATCCCAATTTTCCCACCTTGAAAAAATTGATCAAACACGACCCCGCACAAAAGAAAATTAGAAGGGCCAGTTCAGTCATGCAAGCCCACATTTCAAATCCAACGATGAATGGGTTGGGTATGTGAAGGAGACAAACCACATTAAAAGAGATCAAAGTGCACAAGAGAAAAATGGAGAAAGGAAGTGTTCACTTGAGGCCTTGAATCAACTAAGTATAAGAGAGTCATTGGAATCCCCCACGTGTCTTAATGACACAAATTCAAGAGGGGAATCAAGAGTGGGTCCCTAAGTGTGCGCAGGCTCACCACATGGCCAGGAGTCCAAATAGGGGCAAAGACGACCATTGAATAAGCTAAGGAAAGAAGAGACAAGGGAGACTGTATGTTTCCAATCGCATCTTAAAGGGTTAGACTCAAAGGTCGACTCCCAAAGTGTAGGCCCTCCACATTTCTAGAGCCCTCCAAAAGGCATAACTAGTGCTTGAAAATTCTAAACATGGTAGAGCCGATGGAAGGTGTCATATGTCACCTTAATGAATGTTGAAAGGAAAACTACGGAGGTTGGTCCTAAATGTGCACCAGCTCTCGACATGTCCAATCGGCAATTAAAAAGTCATAGACCCTCGGAAGCTACCATGTGCCTCAACAACAAAACTTTAGGGGCATAACCCAAGGGAAATCACCAAACAAGCATAGGATCACCACATTATTAGAGTCAAAAAGGGGACAACAGGCTGAATCGGCTGTATAAAGGACTCGAGGAATCCTCCACCTATCTCATCACCCAACTTTAGAGTTAAAATATCGAGGTAGATCCCAAATGAGTGCGAAGCTTTCCACATGCCTCATCAGCGTAACTTCAAAGGCGCGCCCCAAGAGAGACCAAACTAGTGCCAAACCTCCACATGTCCCAGGTTTGAAAGAGGGACACCGGTGATTGAAAGGTCCAAGCTTGGGATAGGATGAAGGAATCCTCCATGTTTCGTCTCGACACACCTTCAAAGGAATAATAACAAATGGGTTCACAAATGAGTGTGGGCTCACCACGTTGTTAGAATCAAAAAAAAGGGGACAGAAGTCGATTGCTGTTGAAAATTCCAAAAGCCTATGGAGGCCTCCATGTGCCTCATCTGCACAACTTTAAAGGAAAAATATGGAGGTAGGTCCCAAATGTGCACCGAGCCTCCACGTGTCTTGGATCATGCGAATGTCTCTGCCAATGGGAGGGACTCGGGTAAGACACAAAGTAAACAAGCATGCCAAAGAAATCCACCATGTTTTAGTTTGGTGAAAATAGAAGAGTGAAATGAAGGGGCTAAGACCTTAAGACACACAGGGCTACCACGTGGATCTGTATGAATAAACTCCAAACCCAAAGAGCCTTCGATGGCCATATCTTTTGACCAAGATCTTGGGATTGAGTGGGAGAACACTTTTGGAGAGCTCTGGCACCTACTACTCACCGCCACCATTAATGTTTCAGCCCACCATTTTGAGGCTATCTAGTCTCCCACTACACCCATGATGAAGAATGAGATTCCTTTCTCTCTAGCAAGGAACAACACATGGGGGCATGGGTTTTGCAGTGAATCCCATCATTTTTCGGTGGATATTATTGCTTTTTGGGGTTGTTGGAGTAGGTGAATTAAATACATCACATAGGTGGTCAAATAAGGATTCAAGTTTTCCCTCTCTCCTCTTATTCTTCTATATATTGTAAAGGAGGGGCATATTTTAAAGGGTTGATCATATTTTCTCTCCTTCCCCCTGTCTCTTTATTCCTTAGGGTAGAATTTGGAGTCTAAGCCTTCTCTCTTGGCTCTGTAATGGCATTGTCTTTCCTCTTTCTCACTAATGATGTACTTGTGTTAACTCTTGAAGTAATAAAATATGTTTTGTTATGCATTTTATCCATCCTTGCTTATTTTATTGTCTCTTCGTGCCTATCATCATTGCAGGGTATATTGTGCATACTTCTTATGTCTATTGTAGGTTTTGGGAGCCATGTTTAATGGGTTAAAGTGGTGTTCCATGTGAACTTCATCTCTGGTCTATGGTGCATCTTGTCCACCCTCTCCTTTGCTCACCTCTCTCCATTTCAGGTAGCTGAGATAGTGACCAGCCACCCCCTTCCTTTTCTGGTGTATCACCGCTTTAGTGTAGGCTTTGTTTTTATGTATTTCTCTCTCTCCTATCTCCTTGGAAGGTTAGATTAGGATTAGATAGTTTACCTGCATTAGAGTATCTTGTGGTAGGTAGTTTAGGAAGAAGAAGCCAACTTTCTCTAGAGGGCAATCTCAAGTTCATATGTCCCACAACTTGAGAGATGCTCCAATTTTATGTAGATCACATTGAATGCCCCACTCAGTCCGAGGCCATTCGGGGTTGTTCTTATTTTTTATCTCAACATGTGGTTATGAACATATTTCATCCCTTGAAATCTCAATTTTGAACATTGAAGACAATGATGTTTTACATGTTGAATTTAATGAATTTTGTGCCTATATTTATAATGTAAACCCCACTCACATGACCCAATGCATCAAATACTTGGAATTTATTATGTGGGTGATTTTCCTATTTCAAAGTGCGGTGTGTAAATGCCATTTTAGCTTGTGCCTCTTATTTTGTTTCAGATTCAAAAGAAATTAAGGATCCTCGGGGAAAGTGATTGTGAAATTGGATGTTGCCTACATTGATGACACTATTAGAATCATTTTTATTGAAAATGCAAATACTTTAACCATGAAACAAGCACAAGTCCTTTTTGAATAAGAAAAGGAAAAAAATAAAACAATGATAGCTAAGTCTTGGTTCAAGGTTCTAAAGAAACAAGCATCAAGATTTCTTAAGAATATGTACAAGGTTTATTTCAAAGAAGAGTTTTATGATATTATCACTTTGTTATCTATAATCATGGGCCTTCCTTCAACTAATTATTTCCACTTCTAGATGTGTTCTTATATAAATATTTTATATGAAGGGAAGGAAAGTTTGAACTTGGGATATAGATTTTGAAATAACCTCAGTGAGTAATTAATCAATGTACAATAGAGCCAATCTTTTTATCTGACCTCATATTTGATGTATATTATTCCAACATCCATAGTCTTGTTAGGATTGTCTCTAGTGGATGACAAGAAAAATGCACCTGTGTTTGTGTATTACCGGCAATCGACTCTTGATAATAGTAAGCATCATTTTAGAAGAGTAAATGATGCCTTCACAATGTACATTGTCAAATTTTTTTGAGCGTGATACTGGCGAGAGGGTATATGTTGAAGCAAAGCAATTAATCTCAAACTATGGTTGTTCGTTTATCAAGTTTAGGAGGTTATCCTATCTCAATTTTTTGGTTTTAATGGGCACCTAATAAGTTTCGATGTACAACAATGAAAAGATAGTTCTTGTTTTATTATTTGGGAAACTTGTTATGTTGCACAAAACATGTAGGAAAAAAAAATCATGGGAATCCAATTCCCATTAACTTTAGGAAATTCCACCTGTAAGACAACACTAGATGCACAAAATGTAGAAAGAACCACTATTGTGTTGAATTTTTATACTTTTCGGAAGAGGTCATGTTTTTCATCGTAGAGGATTCATTTCTAAAAACCCTAGAATGGGTTCTATAACTTCCTACCGTAAAATACTATTGAGCATGTTGTTTAGATGATTATGAATCGAGAAGGAGATAATTTGGAATACTTACCTTGGAGTAGAATAAAGATTTTCAGATTTGTAAGGTACCTAATGACCTCTCGAGAAGATGATGAATACTTGTATTACATCGAATAGAATAAAACTATTTAGAATACTCATCTTCTCACCATTAATTGGTTCCAGAAAGAAAAGGATGATCTTGATAAATAATAAAAATCCAGGTCATGGTGAGGACCAATGTCTTGTTAGATAGGAAGTTGAAATCCTATGAAACTAGTATGATTCAGTCCTCATCTCACGAGAGAATAAAAATCTCAAAGGGATATTGTTACTTCAAGCTAAAAGTTAATACCCAATCAACCCTTCTTACTTATAATCCTCAACCTTTGTGTACTCTAAGAAAGGGAAGGCATAAATACTTGTGAAGATAAAAGAAATAGTTGAAAAAGAAGGTAAATAATCTCTTTTTCCAAATTCAACATAAAATATTCCAGGATTTGAACAAATCACTTAACTCTTGGAGGAAGAATAAAAAGAAACAAAGGAGCATGAGGAGCGAAACAATTAGGGGAATTATTAAGAAGGAAGAAGAATTTTGAGATAAAATTAAAGGGAGCGAAGAAATATTTTAAGGTATTAAGTATTCCCAAGATCAATTCACCAACTAAACAACCATCTTTATAAATTATTGGAACACCTACCCTTGAGGTATTTGCTTCCCAAATTCATGGTTCCATGAATACACTTTCCTTGGGCCCTCTTGTTTCTCCACCTTCCAATGACACCTTCACATGGGTCCAACCATTATTTGATAATAGGAAGAGGAAGGCTTCCTCCCATATCATTTCTCCTAAATTTGATATTGTAGTTGTTATTCTGGTACAACACCTACTATTCTGCTAAGAAATACAAGACTAGTATCTGATTCAAAAGGCCAATGGTATTTGTAGATAATGAAGCCATGAGTGGAAAGAGATGAAAATTATTTTTCTATTGCTGACATGGAGCTGACTAGGATTCTATTGGTGAATCTACTCTAGAGGGGGATATTTAGAAACTAAAGAAAAACTCTCAATAGTAATTAAAAGAATGGAAAAGGGAAAGAAAACACAAGAAAATATTGAAGATAAAGTACAATTCCTCTCTAGTTTCATTATATCCCTCCTTACAAGTAATAAAGTGCATGATCGTGCCTCTCTAACTTCAATTACTCATCCCATTGTCTTGTCTTTTAAAAAGGTCAAGCTATCAAGGATATTCATAAGCATTTTTCTTATGGAAAGGAAATTGAGGAAATGGTTAATGACATATTGATACATGGTTTATATTTTATTTATGAATAATATAAAGCATATGACAACATTTCTACGATCTAAGTCATATTAACCCAGCAATCAATGGCTTTGAAAAGGAACTCAAACTTTGGTCGTAATGTGTTCAAGATCTTAGACTTATGAGGGATATAGGTGAACAAATTATCCTTGCACATGGGATATAGGTGAAAAAATTATCCTTGCACATAAGATCTTTGATGATTTAAAAATTAATCTTTCAAAGTAGGTGTTCGGTGTAGAATTAAAGATGAAAGTTCTAGAAGAAGAAATTGAGGAATTTAGAACATAGTGTAAAAGGGAGAGGCATTCAAATTTGTACTACTTTCTAAATTTATAGCTCTCATGTGCTAATTTTATAAAGATAATTGTTTAGAGAGGCACACGGTGCAAGAAATCAAAGAAATTTCAGAAAACTAATCAAGGAGAATCTATTCAGGTCTTAAACTATTTGTAAGGAGAAAATGGAAGAAATTAGTGAGTTGCATAATGTAGTCATAGAGGTAACCAAAGTCTTGTTGCAAAAATACGATATGGGAAGAAAATGTAGGATTCCTTAGGTAGATGGAAAAATACAATAGAAAATACCACCATTCCCAAAGGTATGGAAATTTATGTAGCGTTGGTTACATTTACAAAAACTATTAGCAAATTGAAGACCGCAACAACATCGTCTTAAAGTGTTCCTTCTCCAAGTTTCTAAGATTTTCTTTCTAGTTTTTGAATTTCAAATTTAGCCATATTATTCTAAAAATATGTCAAATTATAAAATCTAATTAAAATGTAAAACATTAATTAAGTTGAAACACTTAATTAAAGATTACAAAACTAGGAAAATTTGGTTAGGACCACCTTTGTGCCTATATAAGGCCTTTCTTTCATTGTAAAGGGATTTTGGATTTTGATGTTAGGAATGTAAAAAAAGAATTATGAAGAGTGAATACAGAAGAATTTCTTTCCTCTCATCTCTTTTTTCATTTCTACTTCTATTCTTTCACATGCGAGACATGGGTTTGGTATATTTGAATGTGAAACTTTGCGTTTAACTCATTTGATGTAATGCTGAGAACATTGTGTCTAAAGCATATATGTCCTATGGGTTATTTTAAATATATATAAATTCATGTGTTCTTAAGATTCCATGCATGCATTAGTATGATATTTCTCTGCAATCTACATATATGAAAGTGTTTCCTTCTTCTTTTTCCTCTCTTACAATAGTGAGTGATCTTGGGTAACCAAGGAGAACACTTATGTTCTTTATAGGTGAGAAATTAAACTTTGAGTTTCTTGTACCCATATTTCTTAAAGATATTATTTCCTCTGATAATCTCTTATATCCCCTTTGTCTTATGTATTGAGAGTATTATTAAATATGGTAACATTCTACACATCAAAATCCTCACTTGGATATTGTTAGATTGTACATTTGTAAATAAGTAGATTTTCAATTTGTTTGGAAATAAGGGAACCTCTCCCATAAAGAGGATGGATTGTTTTCCCTTAAGGTTTGTTTGGGTTGTGATACATATTTTCAAACCTTTATTTTTTTGCACCCATTGTGAGGCACATATTGTGCTTCCCACTTTGAAACAATCTTCAATTTAACAAGAATTCATAACACACTAGTGGAGATAAGATATACATGAGGACTAAGATCCTGGGGTATTGAGGATCTAGATTTTAAGTTGTTGGAACAATAACGATTTCAATTCTAGAAAGAAGAGGCGGAGGTAAAATGTCTATAAACACTCCTCCTACAAATGAGATAACCAGTTAATATTCACAAGAAGACATTGATACCCATCCTCGCAAGTCCTAACACTCATGATTTGGTATTAGCTGGTGTTTTTCTCTCATTACAGAGTGTCTTTCCTATAATGGTTGTTGCATTTTACCTTGGGGTCAACGGGTTGGGGATTTCGCTCTTCCTCAATGATTACATGATTTTCCAAAGGGGAATAGGAAGAAATTTTCCAAATTAAAGGGTGAAGGAAAATTACATCTAGATGAGAATATTGTTTCATGTGGAGTGTTTTGATTTGATCACGAGTATATCTCTTTCAGTTAGTTGTTGAGACATTGCGAGGATAATGTTGTGGACTTTTTTTACCATCTCCCCACTAGTGTCATTACTTGGGATATTATAAAAGCTCAATTTTAAAATCGGTTCAAGACTTATGAGGATTTTCATGCTCTTCTAGCATAGATATACTAGATTAAAAAGGAACCATATTAACCTATGCGTTAGTTCATTGTAAGGTTCAATAAATTGGTAAATAAGATTTGAGCAGCCACATGCCCTGTTGACCAAACTCAAAAATGTTTCATTTTTGAATTCTCAATTTCTTGAAGTAGGATATGTACTAAGGAGATCTAATATCCCTACCCTATATGTTGATCAAAATTTACCTATTAGTGTAGAAGATGATCGGATAATGTTAGGGAAGTTGAGAAAAGAACCACCCAAAGCTAAAGCTTCTACTGAGGAGCTATTAATTCTCGAACAACTTGTTCAAAAGTTGGCTAATGATATGATTGCCATTAAAAATCAGATGGCTCAAAATTCACCTTATGAGGATATTCAAAGAAGGAATTTTTAGGCTCATAATCATTTTCGTTCCACTTGGCCTAAGTTGGCTATTAATTCTCCCTATGTTAAGGTTACATTAAACCTCACATATGAATTCGAGGAGCTCAAGATGAATTAGAAGAAAAAGAAATGGAGGAACTCGAAGATGCACATGATTCCTAGGTCAAATTTATTACCACTAAAGGAGTTGATGATGATGATGATGACTATGATGAAGTTGATATTGATATAAATAATGAATCATATGTTGTCATGAAAATAAAATAAGTAAATAAGAAGGAGGTGGTTCATCCTTCAAATAAAGAGAATTTGAAAGAAGTTCAAGTCACCATCCTAGTGGTTACAAGGAGAGGAGAACCTATTCCTACCACTGCTGCTAAGAAATGAAGTAAACCTCTTCACTGATGTTCCTTTTTATTTCTAGTTCTATTTCTAAAGCTAATGCATCTTCTACTCCCATGTGTAAAGCACCATTAGCCTCAAAATATGATAATCCTAAAACTTCTACTGTTTCAAACCAGAAACCCCATCCACCTCAAGTTCTTTTCATATCATTGACCATATTAAAAAGACAAAAATTCAGATTTTAGAAGCTGAATTTTATCAAACCCATCCGAACTCCTTTTCTCAAGTGGTCAAGTTTGTTAATTCTAAACCTAGATAACCATATAGAAATTATAAAGGTATTTTTCCTACACCTAACTCCCAATCCCCACAAAACTTGCTGACCTCTGCACCCTATACATATGAGAAAATTTAGCCTTTCTATGTCACATTTCTCATAGCTGGTCATAGAGGTACCTTTTCTTGGCGAGGATTAAAGATGCACACATAGCCTTTGTTACATTCCTTGAAAAAATATTCAAGGAAAAAATATTGGTTGTAGATATTCCTCTATATTATGGTATCCTTTTGAGTATAAATTTTTGTAGGTAAGGTGAAGGAGAGATTCAAATTAATTGTAATCATGCTTTCATTCTAATAAATAGATAAATGAAGAAGTTTCCCCGAAATATGGGTGGCGTACATTGTGTAAAAGAATGATGATTCAAAGGAACAAATTCTCTATGAAGATATTGGCCACGACAACTTGTATGTTCATGTCAAAATATGAGGCTAAGTTTCCCAAGGTTATGGTTAATGACCCTAATGCTATTTGGATTCTTGAATTTAATGGAAGTTGTTCTACGGTAAGTTCCAAAGATGGATTTGTTTTATATCTCCGAAGGTAAACCTCACCTATTTACTTATAAGCTTCAATTTTAAAATACGAACAATTTTTCTTGAGTATGACGCTTCTTCTTCTAAGATTATCACTCACAAGAGAAATGGGAATCAAAAACCTTTGTGCTTGTGGAGATGATGAGATTATTTTCAAAAAGTAAGAGGAGTTTCTCAAGTGAGTAACCAAAGGATAAAGCATTATAGGAACTTGGTCTTGGGATTCTATTGAATTGTTGGATACATTTTCTAGCAACTCTATACCAAGAGAAAATAACATTAGAGCATATACTCTAGTAGTTTTGGGTCTTTAATTATTCCTCATCCGAGATTCACTCAAGATAAATTCACGAGCGAGATGATACATAGACCTAGCGTCCTAGATAATGTGAATAATTGGTAAGTATTAAATGATGATCAAAACCTTATTTCGGTGTATGAAGTAAAATTTAATTTCAGTCATTTGTATTTTGAAGGAAGTGAAGCTGGTTATCACGAGTTTGTCCCATCTTCTATGTCGGAAGGAGTTGAAGAAGAATATGATAAAGATGGTCATGTGTAAAATTGAAATGAAATAAGATACCTAAAGGTCTATTAAGTCTATAAGATATTTATGACAAGTATGATAGATATGTCAAAGCTAAGGTATTAAAAGAATTCCATTAATCAGTTGAATTTGAGAAAATTGATATAGGGAGTGAAGAGAAGCCTAAGTTTTTTCAACATTGGAAAATGTTGTACTAAGGAAGAGAGGAAGAAAATGGTTGAATTAATGGAGAAGTATGGAGATGTTTTGGATTATTCATATGCTGATATGAAAACCTTCAAACCAAGGGAGATGCAAAACTATATTCCCTTAAAGAAAGGAATCAAACCATTTCGTCAAAAGAAAAAACAATATAATCCTAAAATTGAGCGTATAATTTGCCAAGAAATTCAGAAATTACTAAATTCTCGAATAATTTTATCTATTCACCTTTCACCTTAAGCGTAGCCAACATTGAGCCTATCAGAAAGAAGAGTGGTGAGATCTTATTCTGTGTAGATTTCAAAAATTAAACCAAGCCTCTTTAAAGGATAATTATCCTATCCCTATGATGGACCAAATCTTGCAAGCTCTCACTTTGGCTCGTAAATGTTATCTATACTTGACGGATTCTTAGGATACAATCAAATTGAGGTAGATGTTCAAGACCAACACAAGAATACCTTCACAAATCATTGGGAAATGTTTGCCTAATGAATAATGTCATTTTGTCTCATCAATACAGACACAAATTTCCACATTCTAATGTATTTGGCCTTCAAATATTTGTAATGGAAATGTATAGGATCTATCTTGATGATGTAACTATTTTGTTTAAGAAGAGATAAACTCACTTTGAAAACATAGAAGTTGTGCTTGAAAAATGCAAGGCTCATGGAATTTCATTAAATCCAAAGAAATATATCTTTGGTGTCACGAAAGGTAAATTAACTGAAAATTTTATCTAAGGAATGGATCAAGATTGATCTAGAACATATCCAAACCATCCAAAAGATTCCTCTTCTAAAAAAAAGAAAGGTGTGCATTTTTCTTTAGGAAAATTAATTTTCTAAAAATATTTATCCCTAATTTTGTAGAAATAACTAGGAGCATAGACCAAATGATGAAAGAAAAATAATCATTTTGTTTGATCGTGAAGGAAAAGTTACTTTTCAAAACATTAAGAAAGCTATTGCAAATAATCCCATTCTTGTTTGTCTTGACTTTGATAAATATTTTATAATCTAATACTATGCCTATAAGAAAACCTTGACAAATACTCTAGTACAAAAGATTTATAAAAGATGTCAACTACCTATAGCTTTCATGAGCTATGTCTTGATGGCTCATGAATAAAATATACTTGAATGGAGAAACATGCTTTTGGTGTAGTAAAGGAAGTCAAATAGTTCTACTTCTACATCCTAAACTACCATTCTATTGTATTTGTCCCTAATAAAATGGTAAAATCAATTCTCACGCAACAAGAGTTTGGAAAAAAATGAGGCAATTGGTTAGCAAAAGTCCAGGAGTATGACCTTGACATAAATCCAACCAAGTTTGTTTAAGGTAAAGGCCTCTTTGATTTAATTCCAAGTTGTTCCAGGAATGCATCATCAGAAGAAGAAGTTGCTTGTATCCAGAAAATTATTTTCCTTAGTTTAACAGATGAATGGTATGTGCACATCACTCATTTTATTAATTATGAACAATGTCCATCACAACTAAGTGCCAAGGAAAAACGATATGTTAAGATGAGATCTGCACAATATGTAGTTCGGGAAAATTCATTATTTAAGAGAGGAATTTATGTAATATTTCTCAGATGTGTGGATCGGGAGCAAAAGAAAAGTTTGTTGAGAGTTTTCCATGCTCAGAATGTGGAGGACACTTTTCATCTTAGGAAACAACTCGTAAAAAATTTCGTGTAGGCTATTATTGGAAAACACTTTTCAAGGGTGCAATGAAGTGGGTCTCAAGATGTGAAGCCTTCCAAACCTTTCTCAGGCTTACCCATGTTGGTTACATTGCCTCTCGAACCAAAGTGGTGATTGAAGAGCCCTTTCGAAATAGGGGATATATTTTATAAGAAATCTCAATCCTACCTCAAGCATAGGAAACATGCATGTTTAAGAGTCACTAACTATCTCATGAAGTGGGTAGAAGCCATTCCATTAAAATAACCACTTTTGAAGTAGTATGTGATTTCATCAAAGAAAATATATTGGTTGGGTTTGGGATTCCCAAAATAACTCTCACTAATAATGCCCCAATTTTTTACTCATACGAGATGATTGATTTTTTCTATGGATATGGAATCACCCTTGAAAATTCTTCTAATTAATATCCACAACGGAATGGTAAGGATGAATCAATTAATAAAAATCTAGTGACAATTATGAGAAAAACTGGTTAATAAATTATAAAGGAACTGGGATAATTTTTTTATGATGCTCTCTGAGTAGATAGGATTACACCGAAGAGATATATTGGAATGTATCCTTTCCAATTGATATATGGAACAGAGGCTCAGCTTCAAGTAATAGTGGAATTTCCTACATTTCACCTAGTAAAAGCCATTGAATATGAAGAGTTCACAAGTGCTATGGAGAAAAGAGTAATGTACTTGCAAAAAAATTGGATTAGGACAGATTGGGTGGTTGATAGAATTTTTGAACAATATTAGAAGGTGAAACAACTATTTGACCAAGTCTGAATTTAGATACTTCCATGTTTGGAGATATTTTCCTACTCTGGACAAAGGAAAGAACCTCGGGGATGTCATGGTAAGTTGGATTCTCTCTAGCTTGATATTTTCAAGATTAGACATTTTGTTGTTGAAATTTCTTATTACTTGATCTATATGGATGGAAATTCACTTCCATTACCATATAGTGGTCAATATTTGAAATTGTTTCAGTCCTAAATGAACAAGTAGTCCTTTGTAAGTAGTCTTGTATAGTCTTTGTTTTTATCTTGAGTAGTTTTATTGTGTCTCCATGTCTTCTATATTGTTGTTTTTTTCATATTTCCCAATGGATAAAATAATTTTCATGTACAATATATTTGAGGGTCATTTTCTGTCTTGTTTTTTCACTATGTGTCAAGTCATTCCAATCCCTAGAAAGAGCCAATTGTTGTCACTTAAGAAAAAATATGTGTAATTTTTTTAAAAATTGGTAAAGTTATACTGTGTCCAATTTGTTTTCTTTTGTGAACTCTAATGGAAGATAAATTATCCCAACATTTATCCATTTTTAGTAATTTGAATCTTTGTGTCTCTTTCTTTATGTTGCGGAATTTTCGGGTTTTGGAAGCACTAAATCCCTAGTTCTCATGGACCTTGGGTTCTCCGCATCTCCACATTTTCCATATTTCAATAAGCCTTTTTTTTGTGGGTTTTTGTGTTCATTAGTGGTATTTTATTTCCATGTATTGGTTCCCCACATTCTTGTATTTCCCACATAACCTTGTCTCTAAACTAGGCATTCATTTATTTATATTGCAAACTTTTTGTCTTTTCGAGAGAACTATAGCCCTTGTGCTTTCTGGAATTTATTTATTCTCATCCCAATTTTCTCCGCATTTGTGGCCAATCCAAAAAATTTAAACCCAAAATTGTTGTGTTTAATTATTTCTTTGAACTACGGACTTTTTAGGTTTTCAGAGAACTCATGTTCCATTGTCCCATGGGCCTTATATTCTCCGCCGACCGATCTATCCACATTTTCTTGGATTTATTTATATTGTGGGGTTTTCATGTTTTCAAGTAACTTATGTCCTGTGTGGGCCCTAACTCTCCATTCACCGAGATCCCAAATTTACTGCATACTAAAACCTTTCTATGTGTTACGGATAGTTTATTTTTTTGTTCCTTATGTCCTTCATTCCCTCAAAGTCGTTCATTCTCTACATCCCCTTCATAACCACAATATGAAGGTTAAAGTGGATAAAATGTTCTATGGGTTAATATGTTCTTCGTGATATATTGGGACCCGAATTTAGTGCATCGAACTAACTCATACTTTGAACAAAAAATATAAATGGGTAAAATGAGTTTCCATTTTTAGAATTATAGTACAAAGCTTTTCACTAAAACACTAAGTTTTCTCGTTCTATGCCATAAATTTTGTTTCTAGTTGTAGACAGATTTCTCCAATCATTTTCAAAATTTCAAATTATTGTGATCCTAGGAGGAGTGTATTCCTTGTTGTAGTGTTGGTGAGTTATTCCAAAGATTTCTAGGAGGATTTTGAGTTCAAAATTATGTTTTTCCGTAACATATTGATTTACTTCAAATTTGTTATTGAGTTTTTATTCTTCCGAGTGTATGCGTCTGCTTAGCCTTGTCATCATCAAGTATCATTATGGTGGTTATGAACATATTTCATCCCTTGAAACCTCAGTGCCAAACATTTGAGATAGTGATGTTTGCCATATTGAATTTTATTAATTTTGGGCCCGTACTTTTTATGTAAAACCCACTCACATGACCCAATGCATAAAATACTCATTGAATTTCTCATTCGGTGGTTTTCCTATTTTAATCCTGTGTGTAAATATGATTTTAGCCTGTGCCTCATTTTTCGATCCAGATTCAAAATAAATTAAGGATCCTCAAGGGAAAGTGATTGTTAAATTCGATGTTGGTTACATAAATGTTACTTTTGGAATCCTTGTTGTTGAAAATGAAAATACTCTCACCATGGAATAATCTCAAGGCCTTTTGAACAAGATAAGGAGAAATATAAAACAATAATAGCTTTGTCTTGATTCAAGGTTTAAAGGAAAGAGGCATCTAGATTGCATAAGAAAAGGTGCAGAGCTGATTTCAAAGAAATTTTTTTCGATATTATCACTCGCTATCTAAAATCATGGGCGTTACTTCAACAAATTATTTTCACTTACGGATGTGTCCTTATATAAATATTTATTTTGAAGAGAAGCAAAGTCCGAACTAGGAGAGATAATTTTTGAGAACCTCGGTGTGTAATTTATAAATATACATCATATCGATTGTTTATATATAACCTTGTATTTGAAGTATACTATTGCAACATCAAGGGTTTGGTAAGGACTATCTCTAGTTGATTAAAATAAGAATGCACAAGTGTATGAGTATTACAAATTGACTCTTGAAAACCGTGTTATCGATTTCACCTCTCGAGGTAAAATTTGATAAACATGACCTCAAATAGACAAGAAAGAAGGATCGATTCGCCATGGGATTTCACATTTTAGTCTTGGTTTGAGTGATTTGAAGTGGGTTTAGTACATTCCAATGAATGTCAGAGTTCTAGCTAGTTCAAGGAATGAAGAAGCTCTCACGTCTAAAATTCAGGACTTCGGAAGTGAGGTCATTCGGTAGGCCCAAGTGAAAAATGGTGAAACCCAAAGACAATGAGCTTAAAGCTCCAAAATTTGGATGTTAAAGCATAAAAGGTAGGTCAATTTCATATTTTTAGATTCTTGGTATCTCACGGTGAACGATGCCAGCAAGAACGACAAGAAAAAGTCTAAAACACAGGAAATCTAAAATTTGGACTTGGTAGCAATGTCGAATGGATGAAAATTCCCAAAACTCAAATTCCCAAAACCCCAAAACCTGAGGTCCTTATACCCAAAGTCCCGAAACTCAAACCCAAGTCCCAAAAAGCCCGAATTTCAAGTCTTGAAACCTCCAAACCCTAAAACCCAAAGTCTTGAAACCCAAACACAAGTCTTGAATCTTGAAACCCCAAAAAACGTAAATGTACAAAACCCAAGTCCAAATGTTGGAATTTGAGGTTTTAGAATTTTGAAATGTTGAAGCCCCAATGTGCAAAAATCAAAACTTGAAGTATGAAACTGAAAGTCTAAATTTCAAACGCGTCGAGGTTTTGAGTTTCATAGGTTTCACGAATTCATCCAAATGAACAATAACCCAGAATTTGAAATGAAAATACCCGACGTTTGAATCCTAAAATCTGAAATTTCATATTTTTGAGGATAAGATGCAAGTTCGGAGTCCAAAGAAAAGATCAACCACCCGTATTTATTGCAGTTTGGCACCCTCATCTTCAGATGGCCATAACATTTGATTGGGATCTCAGATTTTAACAAAATTAGACTTTTGGAAAGCTCTTAGTGTCCTCTACACAAATATTTAAAAAGGAAGAAATATAGTCTACCATTTTAGAGGGTGTTTCCAGACTTCTCACCTACCAAAATGATGAGGTATGGGCTTACATTCTTCTCCAACAAGGAAAATTACATGGAATCATGGTTTTTACAAAGTGGTATCCACCATTCTTGGGTGGTTGAATCAAGATTTCAAGTTCATCTCTCCCCCTTATCTCATTCTTCCTATATATTGTAAGGAGGGGCTAATTTCAAAAGTTGGAAAACTTGTTTATGCCCTTCCATTTTTTCTTCTCTATAAGAGATTTTTGGAGATTTAAAACCTCCCTATTGAACACCATAATGCAAAATGTGTGGCTTTTCCCTAAATGTGATGTATTTTATCAACTTTGAGAGTAATAAAATAAGATCTGTGTATGCTTTAGACCCTCTTAAGTTATATTGCAACTTGTTGATCTTTCATTGCATGCAAGGCTATTGTGTATTATTGTTGTTTTCATTACAAGGTTTAGGTATTTCTTTTTTATTATGTAAGTTGTTCAACATCCTTCTTGGTGCATCACCTTCCCTTAGAGTAGGTTTTAATTTTCATGCATTTTCTCTAACTTTGTCTCATTTGGAAAGCATTACATTAGTAGTAGATCTATAACTCTGTGCACTTTGGTGTAATTGGCACTTGAATAGGTTAGGAAGTTGGCCTTCTCCAGGAGGTTTATCTAGATTGCAAAGTGCCACTTTTTGGGACAACTCCATGTTTGACAAATCACATTGGTTGCCTCAATCATTCACTTATGCAAGCAATCATGGGTGCTATTATTTAGACATAACAAATAGGAAGCATCATTTCGGAAGATTTAATGATGCCTTGAAAATGTACATTGTCGAGACTTTATATGAGGTTAATATAGCTGAGAGGGTATCTACTAAAGGAAAGCATTTAATCTCAAACTAAGAAAATTTGTTCATCCAGTTCAAGAGGTTCTCCTATATGAAATTCGTTTGTTTTTAAGGGCATCCAACAATATCCAATGTACGCAATGATAAGGTAGTTCATATGTAATTTTATCAAAAACTTGATATGTTGCATAGAACACGCATGGATAATAAAATCATGGGATTCATTTCTAAAAATCTTAGAGTGGTTTTATATCATTTTCCTACCTTGAAAAATTATTGGGCAGATTGTTAAGATGATTATGAAGCAATAAGGAGATACTTTGTGCAGACTTACCTTACACCGGATCAAAGATTATGGGATTTACAAGGTGCCAAATGACCTACTAGATGATGATGAAGACTTGTATTCTCTAGAATACAATAATGATATCCATCATACTCCTCTTTTCACCATCAATTAGTTCTATAAAGAAATCGATGATCTTTAAGAAATAATAAATTGAGTCATGGTGAGGACCAAATTCTGATTTGATAGGAGGATGAAACCATAAAAAAGTATGATTCATTCCTCTTCTCATGGAGCATCAACATCTCAAAGGGAGATTGTTACTTCAAGACTAGATTTTTACACCCAATCACCTCCTTGTCAATTTGAATCCTCAACCTTGGTGTACTTTAAGAAAGGGAATGCTAAAATAATTGAGAAGATAGAAGAAATAGTTGAAGAGAAAGGTAAATGATATATTTCTCCAAAGTTAGTAGAAAAGATTCTAGTTGTTGAACAAATCATTGAAACCTTAGAGGAAGAAGAAAAATAAACATAAGATCATGAGGAAGAAACTATGAGGGATATAGTACCGAGAAGGAAGAATAAGTAGGAGATAAAATGAAGGGAGCTATACCATATTTTGAGGCAGTAAGTATTCCCAAGCCCAGTTCACCAACTAAATAACTATATTCTTCATGTCTCGAAAATCTACCTTGGAGGTATCTTCCACAAAACTCTTGGTTCCATGAATACACTTGCCTTACATGCTCTTGTTACTCCACCTTCCAATGACACCTTCACATGGGTCCAATGATTAATTTATAATAGGAAGAGTAAGGTTTCCTCAAAAATCATTGCTCCTAAATTTGATGTTGTGGTTGCTCTTTTGGGTACAACACCTAGTCCCTATATTAAGAAAAAAATACTCTTCAAGACTATGATCTGATTCAAAATGCCAATCGTATTATGAGATAACAAAGCCAAGAATGGAAATAAACGAAAAATATTTGATTATTGCTTACTTAGCGGTACAGTTTCTACCGGGTGAATCTACTCATGACGGAAAGGTTTATAAATTCAAAGAAATAGTCTCCAAAGTTATTGAAAGGGTGGAGAAGGTAAATAAAACACATGAATGACATGAAAAGAAAGTAAATTTCCTCTATGGTTTGATTTCTTCCTCCTTACAAGTGATAAAGTGCTTGATCTTGCCCCTCTAACTCCAATGCCTCCTCTAATTTTATTATCTAATGAAGAAGTTAAAGCTATCAAGGAAATTCATAAGAATGATGCTTATGGAAAGGAAATTGAGGCAATGGTTGATGGAATATTGATATCTAGTTTAAGTTACATTGATGAAGCACATAAAGCATATGCCAACAATTTTCTAATCCAAAGTCATATTAACCTAAAAATCATCTTCTCTCGAAAAGGAACTCAAACTTTGGTGAGAATGTATTCAAGATCCCAAACTTATGAGGAATACATTTGAACATATTCTCCTTACACATAATATCTTTGATGATTTAAAAAGTAATGTCTCAAAGAAGTGGGTATTCAAAGTATAGAATGGAAGAGGAAAGTACTAGAGGAAGAAATTAATGAACTTAAGAACATGGTGCAAAAGGGAGAGACATTCAAAGCTATAATACTTACTGAATTTCTAGCTCTTAGGAACCAATTTTATAAAGACAATTCTTTGAGAGGCACACAGGTGCAAGAAATCAAACAGAATATTAGAACACTCATCAAGGAGAATCTATTTAGGTCTAAAATTGTTACTATGGAGAAAATGGAATAAATCAGCTAGTTACATAATTTAGTCATAGAGGCATCCAAAGGATTGGTGTAAAATACAGATACAAGAAGAAAAATGGAAGATTCCTTGGCAGATGCACAAATTCAATAGAAAACACCACCATTCCTAAAGGAAAGGATATTTCGATCCCCGGTTAGATTCAAACCAAGTACTAAAACTAAAGATTGCAGTAGCGTCATCTTCAAGTGTTCCTTCTCCAACTTCGCAAGATTTTCTTCCTAGTTTTGTAATTTTAAAGTTAGCCTCATTATTCTAAAAATATGTGAAATTGTAAAATCTAATTAAAGTGTAAAAATTAATTAAGTGGAAATACTTATTTAAAAATTATAAACCTAGGAGAAGTTGGTTAGAACCACCTTTGTGCCTATATAAGGCCTTTCTTTCATTGTAAAGGGGGTGTTGGATTTTGATGTTTGGAATGTAAAAACATAGAACTACAAAGAATCAATACAGAAGAAGTTATTTCCTCTCATTTATTTTATTCTTTAACCTACAAACGTGGATTTGGTATATTTGAATGTGAAACTTTGTGTTCAACTCATCTGATGTAATGTTGATAACTTTGTGTCTGTTGCATATATGTCCTGTGGGTTATTTTAAATATATATAAATTCATGTGTTCTTAAGATTCCATGCATGCATTAGTATGATATTTCTCTGCAATCTACATATCTGAAAGTGTTACCTTCTTCTTTTCCCTCTCTTACAATAGTGAGTGATCTTGGGTAACCAAGGAGAACACTTGTGTTCTTGATAGGTGAGAAGTTGAAATTTGAGTCTCTTTACCGTCTTTCTTAAAAATATTGCTTTCCCGATAAGCTCCTACATCTCATATTTCTTATGTATTGAGAGTATTATTAAATATGGAAACATTCTTCACATCAAAATCCTCACTTGGATATTATTAGACTATACATTTGTAAATAAGTATATTTTCATTTTGTTTGGAAATAAGGGAACCTATCCCATAAAGAGGAGGGAATTATGTCCCCGAACTTTCGTTTGGGTTGTGAAACAAAATTTCAAACCAACACTACCACTCAATTTTCCTATTTTTTTATATTTTATTTTGAGTAGTTGATGTATGGATTAAGGATTTGAGATTTCCCTTTTCTACTATCCCACATATTCCTCTTCAAGCATCCAAGAAACCTTCTCACTGGATGCCAAAATTAGAGCTTTGAAATAGGGTATGGATTCCACGAAAATATGGAGGAGAGGTATGTTTGTCATATTGGGTAGTCATGGCCTTCTGGTAGACCTATTATTTGTGAAGAAATGTCATTTGCTTGAAAAGTAATTACAATGGACTAGCCTAATACAAGACACCCACAATCATTTATATCTTCCTCCACGCCCGAGTCAAATTAATCACATTGAATAGAGTATGGGTGTTACTCAAGAAAAAGAGAGGTCTTTTGGCTAATCGTTGTAGGGACACATCCTCTAACTATTTATTCACAAAATGGGTTTTTGCAAAGCTCTGAACCTTCCAAAAATGCGTGTAGGAAGGATAGGTGGGTTTACTTCTCATAATGTGTCAAGGAGTTGGGTTTTAAGGGATTTAAGAATTGTTGGTCATGTAAAAAATGATTCTATTTAAAACACCTTGCCATGGACTCGTGAAGTGTTTTACAAATTTCCTTGAAGGAATGCGTCCTCCTAAGGCACATGAGCTATTTAAAAAATGTTTTTAAAAATGGGTTCATGAAATGTCATGATTATTTGATATGTGCAAACCAGATTCATGGAAAATTATTCAGTAAAATTTACACCAAATGATTTTCACTGCATAAAGCACCATAGCCAAAATCATAGGTTATGTCTCTTAAAAGCACTAGGAAAAAGGTATGGATTTCCTTTCTCTTGCATTAAAATTTTACATTTTATTGTTTCTTGTTTGGTTCCTAATTTATTTAGAAAAATAGAGGATGAAATTAGAATTAAAAATAAAACTCTTACCTTCTCAAATTATTCAAAAAAGAACATTCCATATCTTGTACACTGTGTGCATGGTGCGCCAAAGAAAATCATTTTACCAACCTAGAACTCTAGTATTATTCCTAATGGTATATGACACCATGAAGGCCATAAATATAACTGTTAAACTCAATTTTATGCCTTGGAGAGACGAGTTCAATTTCCATTTTTTATTTCAGTCACTTGGAGTGACACTCCCATTTTTAAGAAAATGTGATTGGTTTTGGCTTGCGGTTGTCATATCGATTTGGATAAATTGAAAACTAACCCTATGTACCTCTAGAATTACATTAGGAGAATTTAAAAACTCTCAATTTTGAGAAAACAATTTCATAATTTAGTATTTCAAGTGGGTTTTGGAGACCACCGGTATTTTTACAACAAAGAGTGTTTGACATGTTTATGATAATTGATCTCAGAGTCACCCTTTTATTTTCATCCCTGTTTGTCTTAATTGACTTTCATCAAATCATGTTGATTTTTTTGTATATAACGGAGTAAATAGGAATCTTAAAATTTACATTTTAACTTAAAGAAAGTGTTTTTGAGGCCCATATTATAGGCACTTTAGCTATTTTTAAGCAATTTTCATAAACTCACAACTTGAGCTAGAGTTTCCTCCCGAGGCTCCTATTTAAATTGTTTATACTCTTGAATCATTTTCATATAGTTTCATGGTTGTGTAAAGTATAATTTAATCAAATTTATTTCTATGAATGGATTTAGTAATTTATAATGTTTTCTCTCTCCTCCCTCTTCTCTCTCTAAAATTAACTATGAAATGTTGGTTGATCTTGAAAATGAAAATGATTTGAATATGTAGATGGGTTAAAAATGTATATGGATTTGAAATTAAATGAAAATGGATATGTTATGTATATATTTATGATATGGTGAATAGAAAAGAAAATGAATTCTACTTTCTCTCTCTTCCTTACTCTCTCTAGAATTGAAAAGAAAAAGTACAAAGGAATGTGAATGTGTGAATGTGTGACAAAATGACCTCTCTCCCTATCTCTATCTCTTCTCTTCCTTGTTTTGAATTACTTGAAATGATGAATGTGTTATTTTGTGCTTGAGTGTAAGGGATTTCCATACCAGTCCTAGGGCTGACACAACATTGGTTGTAGGTACTCCAAACCGGAAGGATTAACAATGTGATATGTTGTAATAATTGAGATGATAGTGAAATATTGTACATTGATATAGATTACAAATGTTAGATAGAAGTGAATTACATTATTAAAATTATTGTGTCAAAAACCATTGTTCCTCTTGGATTCTTATGTTTCAAGCATTATACCTAGAAAACTATGTGGTTTGTATCTGCTTTGTTTTAAAGTTAACATTTGAATACTAGTATGAATGTCACATAATGAATGTAGGACCAACTATGTTAGCTAGCTAAACAAGGAAGATAATTGACAATGTAAATGGGTAAAATGTGTACCATTTACTTCATGAGCGTTAAGTTCATTTGGATTTAAATGTGCTTCTTATGGTTTACTTGATCGAAGAAATCACTTTTCAAATAGTTATTTTGGTTCATACATAAACTCAAAAGTATGGTAGTAACTTATTATCATTTAACCATATAAATGAAGTTAGTATTTAACCTTTGTTGTACCCTCCCTCTCAATCTAGTCGCATCCAAGTTTGCAAAACTGTAACGTCTTAAGAAATAATTTAATCCTCACAACTAGACTTCTTGTACTACACCTAAGAAAAGTCTTCAAAGGACCATTTCTATAACTTAAGATTCCTTGTTTAAAGAAATGACTATGTGGTGTGACCTTACCATATATGGGGTAAGTAGAACTAAAACTTCCTTGGTATCCTAGTGGACCACTAAATTCTTATGAAGTTAGATATAGGATTAAATTCATCATCGAATGAACTCTTTATGGGATCTAGATGACACAAATGGAGTTAGTGAACTAGTTTTACTATGCATTAAACTCTTGTTAATGATTTCTTTAGTTCCTCAAAGATAAATATGTTACCTTGGCTAGTAACAACATAACACCTTGGTCTTTACTGAAAGGTTGTATATGATAAATATGTTTTCTCACCTTAAACTAATATATAGTTGTGCATAGATCCTTGAGTGCAATTGGAATTAAACCAAACCTTGGCTGATTAAGAGGTTAACTTGCTGGTGGAAATTGTAAATAACTCTTAGCAAAAAATTGTATTTAGAAGATGTTGACTTACGAGAGCGGAGAAAGTCACATCTTTGCCTCATAACCCCATGCGTGTAATTTCTCTTGGCACTGTGAGTGAGGGGTCAAAACAATGAAAAGGTAGTTTTTGTTGTTCCTATGGTTGATCTCCTAGTGAGATTTAAATTCCATGAGTGGATTCTATAGGTCAAAGTACCTACGTACTAAAGCCTAGTTTTTAACCCCTTATGTCCTTCTTATATAAAAGTATTCCCTTAGTGTGTAGTAACAGTGATTACCTCATGTTTCTTGAAGGTTTTGTGAGTTAAATATATTAGAACTCTCTTTTATTGTCTTGTAGTAGGGTGTAGTGTCCACCCTGGAATGATTTTGAAGTTAATAGATTGTGGGACCTCTCTTAAGGTTATTGTTTAAAGAAACTCTGATGCATTTTTACCCAACGATTGAAATAGTTCCTTGGAAGGTATTTGAAATGCATGAAATTTGTATTAGATGTCTCACTTGTAATATGCATTTAATACTTGAGTGTCTAAGAGAAATGAAATGAGTTGTCTCGTGTTAGGTTACACTCCTTGTAGTATTGAATCCATTAGTGTAAATTATGTGTTATTTGATTTACAATTGTTATAAAACAATGCTAATAGTGGGACCAAAGTGAGACCAAAGTACGATGTAAGTGAAAAGAGTATAAGAGTAAATGATATTTTCATTTAGAAATAACATCATACCTGAAGTCCTTACAACTTAATTAGGCATTCTCATGTTGTTAAAAATGAATATGAATTTCCCTAGTGAGATAAAACTTTTGAGTAAACATAAACTCTTAAATACAAACACACACACACACACAAATATATATATATATATAATTTCAGGATGTGAAAATGTTGAATTGACTCAAACCAACTAGTGAACTATATCAGCTATAACAGGAATATAAAGTACCCTAGTGGAGGGAAGTTAATAGGAAGAGGTAACTTGACTCTAAATCTCCTTTAAATATTAACATTTCTTCCCCTTGACTTCATGTTATTTTTCCCTTGTGTAATGAGGGTAGAATTTAAACAAAAAAACATATTTGAGAACCCTTACATAAAAATGAGCATCATAAGTTTTGTATGCATTAAATATGTGGCAAATAACCTATTGAGTTATGGGAACTATGGTAAGGTAAAGAGTCAAACTAAGAGTGCTTGTTATAAGTTGAATCGTAAATGAAATTAAGAATATGTAGGTTGAGAATGAGAATTTATCCTCACACGATAAATTCTCTTGGAATTTTAAACATAACTAGGATGTAACCATGGTAATGAGACACTGTGAACTTGTCAATCCTTGGGTGGTTTCGAGGTTGGATTACTTATAGTAATTGATCATTAGGGAAAATTTAACATCGAATTGCACATGGTGTTATCATGTTGTCTATGTGGGTCCATGCTTGTGTAAGTTTCTTATGTGATGTTGAATCTATCCATTTGTGTGCATGTGGTGTTGTGTTACAAGAAATGAATGACAAAAATACTTTATTCTGGAAATTTTACTATTGTACTTTGGTGGTAAAATCAGTAGGCATTACAGAAGGTTTTCATCTTCCTTTGATGCCACACTAGAGGGTTTTAAATCTCAAGTGGAAGGCTAGTGAGAAACTATCCCAACATACCCATTGTATATGAAAATGTGCCAAAGATGATTACAATGAAGTCATTAAGTCCCTTTTATATTATTCCCTTGGTGCCAAAGGCCAATTATAAGACAATGGACATATTAAGCCTTACTTTATCTTTTAATTTCTTCTTTGTTTTCTCCAAACCCAAGAGACCTATCTCCTGAAGGAAAACACTAAAAGAAAGTATTAAATGTAATAATGTAAAAATTAAATGCAATGCAATTCCTTCCTTGTTTAATTATTCTTTGTTTCCATGGAAAGGGAATGGAAATAATTCAATATTTAGGCCTCAATTTAAAAAAGTTGATATCAAAATGTGTTTTATGGCCTCGACCCACATATACAATTATTCCCTTTTCTAAATCACTCTATTTTCAATTTGAAAATATTTATTGTGTCATTTAATATTATCAAAGTTTACCTTATTGTAATATTTGACCTACACAAGGATATACTTGAAAAATCAATGTCACTTTATAACTTATTCGACACTCTTATAGTCTATTATTGTAAATATCACTCCAAAAACGCATGTCTTTCTTACATCTTCCTAAACCATTTGTACATCATTTAAAGAAAAACTACTATAGGTTTGATGCACTCAACGAGGTCAAAAATTATAACTTCCTCCATTTCTAAACATGAAATAATCATAGATCCTTGTCTTGCATTAGAAAAGATTCTCTAAAATTGTCAAATTTCAAGTTATAAATACAAAGGTCTGTTAAGAAACCGGCGTATTCACGAAAAGGAACTGGAGACGCTAAACTACTGATATGGCTCAGGTGATCTGTGGCATTATCTCCCATTCCTATCACCTCGCAATCATTACTAGAGGACCCTGCATTGGTTTTCAAGGAGGTTCTAGTAGAGATCAACTTTGCAAGTGTGTCCCTCTTCATGGAAAATACATGGCTTGTTGTATGATGTATGAAGAGAAGTCCAAGGAAGAAAACAAGTCGGCAGACGCTCCAAAGATCTTCCCATCTGGTTTGAAATAACGCTTAGATTTTCCGTCTCCATCAAAAGTCTTGTATTTGATGGAAAATTGGAAGAGATAGAAAATTTAAACTAATCCTTGGCATGAACGCCATCACTAGTGACAAATAAAGTAGTTACTTTGCACTCCAAGATGATGTTCACAATATTGGCAACTTGTAATTTGATGAAATAGTGCACCAAAGACGACTTGAGAGGTTCTTTTTTACAAGTACCAAGCAAAGAAGACATTTGCTGAGTTAGAGGAAGGATAAGATTTTATTGTCGTCATAAATATCTAGCATGTAAAATTTAAAAATTTTGTCATGACAACCAAATTCATGATTGAAATTCAGTTTCTCGATCAATGTAAACCTCTCCTCCCTCTATCATTTCAACTATTTCACCTTCATTATGATCAAGAGGAATGTAATAACATGATTTTCAAGTGTGTTTCATGTGCAAAGAATTGTACATAGCTTTATTTTTGAAGGTACTTAGATCTATAAAAGAACAATGCTTCTAGAGGATTCTAAAGGCTATTTTAGTCTTCTTCTCATAGGAGGAAATCACCCGGAAGCTAACTGCAAGGGAACGACCAATCCCGAGATTGTGTGGGAGATTAATAGTATGATCTAAGGAAATTTAGGAATTTTATGTGGAGCTATGAGAGGTTGGGAAACTTTCAAGTAAAACCATCTCTTTTTAGGCAAGGAACCTGGGAAACATGTGTTTCAAAGGCATTAGTCGCCTTATTCGAAAGGTTTCGGAAGCCTAGAAATGTTTTACAAAGACAAAATACATGAATTACAAAGCTAACAGATCCTACATTATTGTGCAATAGTCAAAATAGAATTCTTGGAGTATAAAAATATGAACAATTTTCCATCTGTGCAACGCAAGAGTCTTTCTACAATGTCGAACTTGGAGAAAAGGTTTCAGACACCTTAGAATGATTTTGGAGCCTAAATAAAGGTCAAAGTGGAGTAAATTTGACAATACTCATGGTACATATGTTGGATTTACTCATACCCATTCTAGAATCTGTGGTAAATCTGCTTTACTAACATACACGCAAAGGAAAAGTTGAAAATGTACTCAAAATAAAAAAATTCCAAGTTGAACCGGTTATGAAAAAATGTCAATGGACCTAGTGGGTTATTTTAGAGTCAAAATCATGACACCGTCAAACACATTCATGACCTCGCACACTATTTGAACAATTGTGATAGTATAATGTATGCTTAAATCCAAAGAAGTGCATTTTTGGAGTCACAACCAGCAAGATCCTTGGATACATTATTTCACAATGCGGTATTGAATTCGACCCCAATAAATGAAGGCAATTGATAACATGCTTCCACCTCAAAATTTGCATCAATTACGCTTGTTACATGGTAAAATTAATTATATTCAATGTTTTACTACACAACTTCATGTTAAAAACCAACCAGTCACACATTTGATGAAGAAAGACACTCAATTTGTCTTTCATGATCACTGCCAACAAGCATGTTATGCTATTAAAATATACCTCTTAAATCCACTACTCCTAGTCCCTCCCCGTGACTAATCTTCCTTTCTTGCTATATACTACTCGCCAAATTTCATACTTTAGGTGCCCACCTAATGCAACACGATGATTCTCAATGCGAAAGGGTTGTATATTATATCATTTAGACTCTACTCTCTTACAAATACAACTATAGTTATGTTGAAAAACTATGTCTTGGTCTTGTCTTTATAGCATACAAGTTGCGTCATTACCTTCTTAACAATGAGGTCCATATTATTACCAAATTCAATCCATTGCGATACCTCCTCATGTCCGGCACTCATCTTTCAAGATGTACGGTGATTTTGGTCATGCTACTCACCAAATTTGATTTCAAATTCATTCCACATAAATAAATCAAAGGCCTACTCATCGAGGACCAACTAGATGAAGAACCTCTTCTTCACGCAGCTCTTGTGTCTTATTCCTTTCATTACAACTTCATTACTAACACCATCGAATCTAACACTTGGACCATGTATTTTTACGATCTCATTTTCTCTATGCCGTTGGGGTTGGGATCGTATTCATCACTCCACACAATTATACTCCCCCTCGTGCATACCATCTAGGGTTTTCCCGCGATAATAAACATCACCAAGTATGAAGACCTCATTCTCGGCCTCACTACCACTCAAAAGTTGCTTATCTCGACAAATCTACATACATGATGATTTGTAGCTCATTATTAATCAAGCTAATTACACATCACACCAAATATGAGAACCTAATTGCATATAATATACTTGCAAGGATCTCCTAGCTACATTCGATTCCAACTCTCTAATTGCCATCCCCATAAAGATAATCGACATGCAAATGTTATGGATAATGCAACATCACAAATCCCTCAGACATCACCAATGAACAACCTACATTCATTATTTAGAAATTGTAGAAAAATTCCACTTTTATCGTACCATTAAGAAGCACTTGTGCCATCTCATGTAGTCATTAAAACCATGAATGGTTCATTCAAATTTACAACTTTCTTTATCGACAAACCATTCTTGCTTTCCTACAACCTCATGAAGCTCATCTCTTGTGACATGATGGAGCTAGTTATGTCATCATCGAAGAAAAATTATTAAAATGTTCATTTGTTGGCCATCTTCTACGATTCTGGGACTCATGACATCCAAACCGCTATATGTTTGATACTTCAGAGCCTATACAAGTGATGACTTCTTTTGGAAACCAATGTCACAAAAGCTATTATGACAAGGCTATTATTAGCCTACCATGGAACAAGATTTCCTCAAATACGCTACACACTATGATAAATGTAAAAATTAAAGTAATCTACACCACGCTGCCTACATATGATCTCATAGTGATTGCACCAACATGGCCATTGTCTCTATGGGGAATCAATCTTCTTGGCATGATCAATCTTGAATCACCTGATGGCCATAATTTTATTAGTACTATCACAAACTACTTTACAAAATGCGTTGAAGTAGGCCCATTTGTGCACCACCATCATGGTTCTAATATTTTTGTTTCAACACCAATCACATCATTATATGCTTTAGCATTCCCTCCACCATTTTAACTCGATAATGGGTTTTCTTTTAAAAATAGGGATATTAAAAATCTCTTCACAAAATTCAAAATAAAATAATCATTCTCAAATTCTTATTACCCATAGTGAAATTGTCAAAGCCGAGTCCACCAATAAGATTATTGTCAAAATATTACACAAGACTTATACTAGTAGAGTGTTGATGAATGGCATAATAAACTTTTATAGGCTCTTTGGGCTTATTGTAATAGTGTGTGTATGCCTAGTAATGGAACACATTTTTCACTAGTCTATGGTACTGAGGCCTCCATCCCACTAGAACTTGAGATACCATCCTTATGTATTTCACTCAAACGCATACTTCAAGAAAATGAATATCTAAAAAATATTACATGAGGCGAAATACTTTACTCTCATCACGTCATGCCTCGGAACATCTTCTTGAATATCAATCTCACATCACCCAAGCATACAACACAAAAATGTGTTCTCACAAATTCAAAGTAGGTGATCTTGTAGTAAAATAAAATCAATAAAACACAAATGTTGATGCTCCTCTGAAAGCCATATTGGAGCCTAACTGGCTTGGACATTATATAATTACATACAAGCTTGGAAGCAAAGTGTCTATTACCTCACCTCTCTCTTGGTAAAGCCACTAAAAACCCACTCAACATTACCCATATGAAGCGATACTACCAATGAATAATGATCATTACTTGATGACTCACTCTTGATCTTTGGTTCACACTTGAAAATCGAGGAAATACTATATACATGAACCTCACATACTAGACACTTCATACATCATGCATTCATGATATCTCTTTCTACGCAACATCTATTACACATCATATGCACTCTACATATTCATAAAAAGTATTTTCGTATTTACTTTCACACACTACGCTCGTTATCCAATGACGCATTCTTGTTCTACAGTTGATACTTGAATACTAAGGATTTCAATTTGAAATGAACATCACATCACATCAATCACACTTTATGCCCTATGCTCTATGATTTGATGATCATATCTTTCTAGCATACACATTCAAACCATTTCCCAATTATGCACTCTTTGTTCTATAGTTCATTCTCAATTGTTGAGGGGGCATGTATCAATGGACCTAATCTGATACCTTACTCATTATAAATTGCACGTGGGTAACATTTATTCTATCATTCACTCTACATTTGATTGTATTTCACACATCTATAACATACTACATATCTTGGTTGCATTTAATCTTGATTACTTATTCTTACAGGTAAGTGCACCAAGTTGTGGACATAAAAACCCAAAATTTAGGTACCGCGAGCATGGTTTATAAACCACACTCATGTAATTTTCTTTATAGGCCTTGATTTCGAACCTATAACCATGATCGCGGTTTGAAACAGTGAGTGCAGTTTAAAACCACGCTCGTGGTTTCAAACCACGATCATGGTCCTCTGAGACAAAAAAATAGACCCGTGACTCCTCATTTTCCCTCATTTTTCCTTTTCAGCCACGATTTATCCTAGAACTTTGCACTTTCTCTTTGAATACCCCCTAAAATTACTCTTCGACTTACGGATTGTGATAGTTTCAACCATGCAACCAAGACAAAGAGGTAAGCCCTTGATTTTGATCAATTTGTTTACATTTTAGGTTATATTATTTTTATTTTCATGGGTTTTTCAATTTTTTATTTATGTATACAATTTTTTTTTTTTTTGCTTGTAAGAACCTCGTAATCTTGCAAACCATTGAAATATTCCTCAAAACCCTCCAAACATTCCACCTCCTCCAAACATAGATCCACCTCCCGTGGCTCCTTCATCCCCATGGATTCATCAGAACACAAGCTGATATCGTTGGAAGAATTTGAAAAAATAAAATTATCATTGAGAACCTTATTCAAACTATAAGACAAAATCATGCCACAAATCCGTCCCGCATGACTTTAGCCAACACATTGCAAACATTGATTGGTGAAGTTGACTCCACAACTAACTAAATAGACAGATGGAATACCTTTAGAGGTGATTATAGGAATCGGTATGCAAATAAATTATCCCATGCAACCGTAAAAGACAAAAAATTTGGGAAAGACGGAATTTGTGCATTATTTACTCGACCTAAGAACCAATGCCCCCTACAGCTTACTGAAATGGCTCCCAATCCATCGGTGCCATGATGACTCAATCAAGAACAATTTTTCAAACCAATGGTGGATGGTTTTGTTTATTCACCATGCAACAAAATTTGGTTCCCCTATTTATTTTGAAGAAATTATATTGCGAGTTCGTGCTTATTTAGGTCCCAAATTATTTTGACTTTTAAAATTTTTATGGGTGAGGTGGTGGCTCTGCACATAGTAGACCTAGTGCACACATAGGTCAACCAAGGATCGTCCATTCCCTAAAACCCCATTTCCTTTATTTATCCCTCCTACAAAGTGAAGGAGTTTGTGGATATTGACACACTACATGCATTGAGGGAGCTCACTGACACTCTAACCCATGATAGTGAGCAGATTGCATTTGGTGATGTTGGTGGAGGTGCCAGTTCTAGCGCACCACACCACTATGGATCATGTGGTGTCATATGTAATGTGGGAGAGACATCATTTGCTGGATCACATGATTTCTTTTCTCTAGATGAGATGATGGCGGATGTTTTTGAAACTGGTGTAAAGGATCTTGGTCTTTCACCTGTAAATGTCAAATAAATATTTAAAATATATACAATAGTTTAATTCATGTTTGAGATTTTAATATATATGTATTTCATTATATGTTATGTACATACATGTAAAAACTATTTTTTTATTTTATTTTAAATAGCAAGAGCCAGTGAAGGAAACATATGGCATCAACATGGTAGCTACTGCAGCTAGGCATGTTACAAATGTAAGTTTCAAGTTGTATTTAAATTTCAAATTTCATTTGATTGTGCACTTTTATTATTATAATGTTTCACCCATACATGTACATATTAATATATGTTTGTCTTTTATACGCAGAGCCTCGGTGGATCATCATTTTCTCTGGGAACTAAGGCTACTGGCACACCTCACAAGAATTTTTTGCAGTTAGTTTATCTTTACACTTTGTTTCTAATTATAGAAGTTCACGTGGATTATGTTTTGGCTTTGTTATGTGACAAAGAATGTAGATTAATATTGATTTGTACATGTTTTTGTATAGCTTATGACTCGTCTGAGAGAGATTCCTCCATATATGCAGATCATGGGAGGCTACCGTAGATACCGCCATAACATCTCGTAGATCCACTAATTGAGGTACAATTTTTCAACTTTGTTAAATTTATTTAGAATTACTTCTTATTACTTAAATCTACAATATCAAATTTTGTAGATGAAATATATAATTTGAAATTTAATTATTTGTATGTAGCTTACCTTTCATGAGTCTACTATTGTCCTTTCCATGCATCAATGAAAATTGATAGGATCATGACATCATGCGCTAAGATTTCACATGCATTTTGAACTAAATTCTAAGTTTCTAAATTTTGAATGTATTTTAAAAATATAGGTGTTAAAAATTATTATTTATGAATGTGCAGTTAGGTCAAGCTCCGCTTTAGAGACGCCTAGACCACATGGATGAAATATGTAGTGGCATCTCCCTCCACTACATGTCCAGGTCATGACATGCTACTTCTAGTAGGGTGAAGAGAGGGAAGATGTTTCATGACTAGATTCATAGGACGTGGATGTACATAGATATATATATATGGGCCAACTAGTCCTAGTTCATGATTCTTCATAGGACATTGTATATATAGCCTTATGCGACTGCATGTGGTCCTATATGTATGACACACTTGGTTCGAGATGTACACATGTTATGAACTTATATTTTCAGAAATGTGCATTCAACACACTTAGTTTGATACATTATATATCTATGTGCTGATTTTCATAACGATATTACTTCTATGTTTGATTCTAATTCATTGCTCATGGTATCTTTCTATGTATATTAATTTTATATGTATGTTTGATTTAAAATTAAAAAACTATGGTGCAACATTGCATGGTATAATTGTTAAGAAATTAAGGGAAGCATGTGTATTCCTCCATCAACATGGGAAACTTATCATTTTCCTCTTAAGTCATGAAAAAATATTTCATACCTTGAATCTTGAAATAAGATGTCTTCCCTTGGATCATTTGGTTTTTGAATTGTGTATCTAATTTTATTTATCAGAAGGATATTATTCATTTTACCATTGATGAGTATGGTGGTGTATGACCAATCCATCTTTATATCCCCACCAATATCGTGATAGAAACTTTGGCTCAACAATATACCATACATAGCTAGCATGTCTTCCACAAGTATTTCCATCTTGATTTTCTTGTCAAGGAAGTTTGCAAATTCTACTTGAGAATCTTTCACCTAGCCAAAAAGAGGTAATTATTTTGTTTTCATGTAGTAACAATGGCCAATAGCAGGGCTAAGAGTAATACCAATAGAGTTAGCAAATTTTATAAGCATGACATTGTCAGAGGTGTCGAGTTGGAAGTGATTATTTAGTGTTTGTAGGATTCTTGGAACATGTATTTTTACTACTTCCTTTGATAAAATAGACGAGCTTATCAAAATGCTTGGGGTGTTTTTTTATGTACTCATATTCAGATATTTGAGTTTTATCTTTCTTTAAATGGTCAACGATGTAAAAATATGTGGAAGTGATAGTGCACATTAGAACTCAGTGGAATCCTTGACATGAGTAGAATTTTCATTCTTAGGAATAATTGAAATAGAAATCGATTTGACAAGAGGAGGTGTAAGAGACTTACTCAAAGAGGTAGATGGATTCTTGGCTAATGTAGTATTAGGATTCTTCTTGGATGACCCCATAGAAGTAGTTAATGATGTTCCTCTTTTTTTTTTTTTTTTCTATTGATTCACCATTTGAGGATTAACGTGTTTTGCTTAGGAAGTAGAAGAAGAGGCTTATTTATTTATTTATGAGTGGGTGAACACTAGACTAAAGTAACTATTCATATCATCTATCAAAACTATTCAAGTATCTTTGTTGGGTGAGTATTCATAATAACCAATAATTTCATAACCATCTTCTTCTTCTCTTTCAATTTTTGATTCAACAATTTCTTGAAAAAGTTGTAATTGTTGAAAAATTTGAAAAAGTTGTAATTGTTGAAAAAGTTAAAAAAGTTGTAATTGTTGAAAAATTTGTTGAAAATTGAATGAGTTTGTCAAGAGGAACCAAATATGCAAAGGAGAAGAATCTACAAATTTCTTCTTTTTCTTATTCTTTTATTTTTCTTCTAATTTTATTTCGAGAAGAATGTGTAACTTTTTGAACAATTACAACTTTTGAACAATTAAAACTTTTTCAACAATTATGAATCTCAGGGCACCGAACCAACTACGCCGACACATCCGAGTGGGCTAGCGAACGCTGAGGAGGCGTCCTTTTCGTACGGGAAAATTCGTTGCCTCCGTGATACCTCATTCTAGGGCGGAGTCGCTTAAGAGCCCCGAGACCAAAAAATCATTCAACTTTGACAAGTGACTATACGTGAATCAATGGGCACCCAAGGATGTCTCATTTGATCTTAAACCTTGCATAGGGAACCTCTACAATAGCATGTCTTAGTTTTTTCCTTCCCCAATCGGTGTTCTCGCTTCCTATTGTTTGCAAATTCCTAAAATAGTGTAGTTTGAGATAGTGTAAGGATGTCAAATGGTATATTTTAGAAACGGTGGGTTCTTGCACCAAACCGATCGCCGAAAATGTCCGGGTGGCTAAGTGAATGCTATAGAGGTGTCATTTTGATGCATGATAATGTCGCTGCTCGGGATACCTCTCAAGCCGCGAGTCCCTTAAGAGCCCCGAGACCAAAAATCGCTCAACTTCGACTGTGACTACGTAGACTCGTGGCAGCTAAGGAAATCTCTTTCGATCCTACACCTTGGCATAGGGACCCTCTACAATATTTTGTCTCGGTTTTTTCCTTCTCCAATCGGTGCTCTCGCTGCCCTATTGTTTGAAACGCCCAAAATAGTGTAGTTTGAGGCAATGTAAGGATGTCAAATGGTATATTTTGCAAACAAGGTCAGGGCACCAAGCCACCTGTGCTTAAATGTCCAAGTGGCTAGGTGAATGCTAGAGGAGGTGTCGCTTTGAGACGTGACTACATTGTTTCTTCCGGCTACCTCGTTTCGGGCGTAGTCACTTAAGAGCCGTGAGACCAAAAACTTGTTCAACTTCATCGGTGACTACGCACACTCTGTGGAACGTACATATTTCTTGTCGATCCTACACCTTGGCATAGGGACCCTTTACAATATACTATCTCATTTTTTTCCTTCTTCAATCGGTGCTCGCTGCCTCTATTATTTGCAAATGGGCCAAATAGTGTAGTTTGATCCAGTGTAAGGCTTTCAAACACTATATTTTGCAAATGGTGGGTCATGGAACCAAACCAACTACGCCAAAACATCTAGGTGGCCAATTGAATGCTAGATGAGGTGTCATTTTAGTGCGTGACAACATCATCGCTTAGAAGCTACATCGTTCGGTGGAGTCCTTTAAGAGCCATGAGACCAAAAAATCGCTCTCAACTTCGACAAGTTACTATACACACTCCATGGAACCTACAGATATCTTGTTAGATTCTACACCTAAGTGCTCGGTACTCTCTACAAAATATTGTCTTGGTTTTTTCCTTCTCTAATCAATGATATCGCTCCCCTATTGTTTGCAAACGTGCCAAATAGTGCAGTTTGATCTTGTGTAAGGATGTGAATTGGTATATTTTGCAAATGGTGGGTCATGAAACCCAAACCACCTATGTTGAAACATCTAGGTGGCTAGGTGAATACTAGAGGAGGTGTCATTTTGGTGTGCAACAATGTCATTGCTTCCGGCTACCTCGTGCTCACGCGTAGTCCCTTAAGAGTCCCGAGACCAAAAATTGTTAAACTTCAACTAGTGACCACATGCACTTCATGGCACCTAGAGATGTATCATCTAATCCTACACCTTGGTGTAGGGACCATCTACAATATTCTATATTGGTTTTTTTCCTTCTCGAATTGGTGCTCTTTGCACCCTATTGTTTGCAAATGTGCGAAATAGTGTAGTTTGAGCCAATATAAGGCTGCTAAATGGTATATTTTACAAACGGTGGGTCGTGGCAACAAACCAACTGCACAAACACATGCGGGTGGCTAGGTGAATGCTAGAGGAGGTGTCATTTTGGTGGATGACAATGTCATTGCTTCTGGGCTACCTCATTCGGCATAGTCCCTTAAGAGCCCTAAGACCAAAAAATCGTTCAACTTCAATGGGCGACTACGAACACTCCATGGCACCTAGAGATATCTCATCTTATCTTACACCTCAATTTAGGGACCCTATACAATAGGTTGTCTCGGTTATTTCCTTCTCCAATCGGTGCTCCTCGCTTCCTTATTGTTTGCAAAAGTCCAAAATAGTGTAGTTTGAGATAATGTAAGGATGTCAAACAGTATATTTTACAAACACCGGGTCATGGTACCAAACCGAATGCACCTACATGTTCGGGTGGCTGTGAATGCTATAGGAGGCATCGTTTTGGTGCACGAAAATGTTGTTTCTTTTGGGCTATGTCGCTTAGGCGTAGTCCCTTAAGAGCCCTAAGAACAAAAAATCATTCAACTTCGATGGGTGACTATGCGCACTCGTGACACCTATATATGTCTCAT
Organism: Taxus wallichiana var. yunnanensis; assembly: GCA_018340775.1. Taxonomy (NCBI): domain Eukaryota; kingdom Viridiplantae; phylum Streptophyta; class Pinopsida; order Cupressales; family Taxaceae; genus Taxus; species Taxus wallichiana. The sequence continues at coordinate 640,369,430 of CM031234.1, forward strand.
CGATCCTACACCTTGGTGTAGGGACCCTCTAAAATATCCCGTCTCAAATTTTTCCTTCTCTAATCGGTCCATACTTACCCTATTGTTTGTAAATGCCTCAAATAAGTGCAAAGGGCTTTAATCCAGCTGTAAGGTCACAAACGATATATTTTGCAAACGGTGGGTCATGGCACCAAATCGAATGTGTCTCACATCTAGGTGGCTAGGTGAACACTAGAGGAGGTGTCATTTTTGTGTGTGAAAACGTCATTGCTTCTGGGCTACCTCGCTTTGAGAGTAGTCCTTAAGAGCCTCGAGATAAGAAAATCATTCAACTTTGACGGGTGACTACGCACAATCCGTGGCACCTACGATGTCTCCTTAGATCCTAATCCTTTAAATGTAGGGACCCTCTACAATATTCTATCTCAGTTTTTTTCTTCTCCAATCGGTGCTCTCTGCTATTGTTTGTAAACATGTAAAATAGTGCAGTTTGATTCAAGATAAGGTCACAAATGGTATATTTTACAAAACGGTGGGTCATGGAACCAAAATGACTACAATGAAACATCTAGGTGGCCATATGAACACTAGATGAGGCATTTTTTGGTGTGTAACAATGTCGCTATGCTTTTGGGATACCTCATTTAGGCGCAAATTCCTTAATAACCCCGAGACCAAAAATTGTTCAACTTCGACGAGTGACTACATGCACTCCGTGGCACCTAGAGATGTCTCATCTAATAGTACACCTCAAAGGTAGGGACCCTCTACATTATCCTATGTCTATTTTTTTTCCTTATCCAATTGGTGATGTCGCTTCCTACTACTGTTTGAAAACGCATGGAATAGAGCAGCTTTGAGCTAGTGTAAGATCACAAATGGTATATTTTACAAATGATAGGTCATGGCACCAAACCGACTATGAAAATAGGTAGGAATGGTCTTTAAACACTTGAGGAGGCATCATTTTGGTCTCTCTAAGCTCTAGGTCCTTCTAGGCTACCTCCTCTGGAGCCAAGAACCTCCTCCAGAGCCAAGAATCCCCTCTACAGTACATAAATCATTGTTAATTGCTTCTCTTTTATCAGAAAACAATGAAAGATTCTTCAGCTTCGAGAATTTATAATTCTCTACTAAAGCTGCCAACCACGTGAAGGTGGAAGATTTTCTCGGCACCACTAACTCCGCACATAAAAGTGTTAGTCAAAGAAATTAAGTTTCAAATCAAAACCATACTAGATATATACAAAATACACAAATTTAATAAATTATATGAACTTAAATTTATCTAAGTAAAAATTTATATATATCAAATAAATTATATCAAAGAAATTATATATACTAGACATGATCATTATAAATTCATTCCAATGGACCATCGTGATTAGATCTACTCGGTCAATAGCGACAGATTGCTTCATTATCTCGAATCTCGAACCTTCCAAAGAATCTTGTTATTAGGCCTTCCTCGATATCTATACAAATGAATATTTGTCGCTAGAACTAGATGCAAATGTAAGAGTATTTTCCTATGTGTATCAAAGTCTTCAAACACCCAAATAGAGGAGTTTTTAATAGATACCACAAAGCCAAGTTCCAATAACTACCACCGACCCGTAGGGTACTCAATATCTTCGCCATCTATAATAGGAGAAGTCAACTTCTTTCTTTCCTCTATGCAATGACATATGAAATAGTTTGTTCCATCATCATTGTCTTCTATCGCAATAACTACAAACAAATGTCCTACAAATGAAAGGTTTCAACTCAAATTCAAATTATACATATTAAAATTTCAATGGACATAACTCAATAAAAAAGATGTAAATAAACATAAATACCTTATCACACCAAAATAATTTTTTTGTCAAAGTCCTCGGATGTCTGCAACTTCATCTCGCAAAAACAAGGTGTAATGGTCAGGAGGTTGATAACTAAGAAGTAGAGTTCGAGGCCTAAAATCCATCCATCCATCCATTCTTGTGAATCACACTTACCAAAGTTGACAAATTTGATACAATATGCACAAAAACATGTCAATTTTCTTTTCCATGTGGGCCACGAAGTAGTGTCTCGAGCTACAAAATGATCGCATATCACTAGACCCAAAGTGAGTGTCATATAATCCTCTTAGTTAACAATTTTTTGTTACTCTATCAACCAAAAATATCTCGTGAACCGTGGAATTTTCATGATAACCTTGGGCCATGTTGTCAATACACCATTCCACTATGCTCTTTAGATACTTCAATCTACCACCATCTTTGTACTTTAACTCTTCTCTTGCAAGAGCTCTTTTCACACACATGTTCCCGCACCATCATGCTCTTCTTTCCATGTCTAGCCTCAATGAAACTCTAAATATGTCAGCACACCCATCTCGACATGCATCCTTCTCATCCAATAAAAATTTGTGCATTCTTAAACTAAGACATGTAATTATCTGACTATATATAATATTTTGAAGTGGATGTCCATATCGCATACAAGTTTCCATAAAATAACCGGAAACACCCTTGCAAAATTTAGTAGAATGAGTATGATCATCACCGATATAAAGTGGTACTCTTGTTAAAAATTTGATCATTCTCTCGTATTGTCAAGAGAATGTATAAATGCTATATCCAAAAAATGGCAACTTGTACCGAGTTGTAATATTATGATCAACCTCCATTTGTGGTCAGTAATGTGTAATTCTCTCGCAAAATTGACTATCAAAAACAATAAGTACCAACAGAAATGTATCTTTGCATATCCCGAACTATTCATCCAACCATCGATCTCTGTGTATGCCTAGCATACTCATAAACAATTTCATCCTTAAATTTTCTCATAAATTTAAAAATAGCCATATGTTATGTAACTAGCTCACACCATTTAGACTCTTTTCCATCTTTCAACCGGTATGCAACTCGATTTATATTTATCAAACTCAAATAAATTATTTCCTATCGCACCTTCAATTTTCTCATGGATACAAATTTCTAATTTAGGTAATCCACCACATGTACCAAAACTTCCATCTAAACAATCTTGACTATAAAAAAATTGCCCAAGTTCTTTTCACAAAATATCGTAGGAATGAAATCCGGAAGATATTGGTGGAACATAAACACCACATTCCGATAACATAGTTTCATAATGAAAAGTAGAACGAATACATAAAAATTTAGCATAATGCATAGAAAATTCAACATGTTGCCTACAATAACAAGTGGTGCGAGCGTGGTTGATTTTCACATGTAGAATGGTTTTAAAATTTCAAAAAATGTTGACTAATTTTAATTTACGATGCTCTTGTTCAAAATTACGAGAAAATTGAGTTTGAGGCATATCTAAGAAATACTTTAGATGTTGTTCACTATTAATAGAACCAAATATTTGTTTTACAACATCTCTTGTATTAAGTGAAACTCTAGTGTTATCATGCCAAAATTAAATAACAACTTCTCTTATAAAGATCGTATTATATTTGTCATTACATGGTGCTTTAGCAAAAATGCCCAAAAATTGGTGTTATTGAGTGATTGAATGTTATTATGTCTTTCAATTGCTTTCATTAGAGTTTATTGATTAACTTGCAACATTCGACTTGTTTGTGTAATCAAACGTAGTTTTTTAATCGATTCACTTACAACACTAATAATAAGTACATGATGCACAATATTACTTTCCCTAGCGTCTCTTGACACAAATAGTGTGATATGCACAATGAAGGTTTTCAACAATTATAGAGGTTTGACCATGTATATTAGATGTTGTCAATCCTAAGGTGTTTAATGTAGGTCTCATTTTATTCAATTTCATCAAACTAACCAACAACTAACATCTTTGGGAATCATTTAAAATTTCAAATTGATTATCCAAAATTTCAAAGTGGCTTTTCTTCCGATTTTCCATTCAGAAAGTTTTTCACACATTGGTTTTAAAATGTTTCCATCAATTTCAATAAAATAGTTAGGTTTCTTACGGAAAATCCTAGAGGTGTTTTTGTCAAACTTTGCTTCTCTACGCTTGCACCTAAATTTCTTTATTCACAAATTTTCATTATCTCCTTCAATTTCAACATTTGCTACATCACAAGTATTTAATTTTTTTCAACATCGACAAAAAAAACATCTTCATCACGAGTATTTAATTCAACTTCAACATTTAAAGTAGAAACATTACATGGTTCCTCATTGCTTACAATAGTAGGGGTTGAAGATGAACCTCTTCTTCATTCATGAAGATTCCGCATTCACTCAAAGATTTTGAAATCTGTTTGCCTCTAATTCGCTTGGTGTTTTTTTACTTAATCACTTCCTTTTTTAACTTCGTTTTTGTCTCCCATGATGTTTGCTTCCGGTCATAAGAAAAACATGTAGAAAATGACAAAAATTTGTAGTAATTCAATTTAAAGTAAAAAAACAGAAAAATCACATGGTAATTAGAGCATTGGGATGCATGTAAATATGATTTATAAACCACGATCACACTTTATAAACCATTCTTGTGGTTTATAAAGCACGATCGTGGATTGTAAACCATGATCACAGATTCTATCTCAGATCATCAAAGCCAACCCTAAGGCTCGAAATCTTTGTTTGCCCTAACCAAAGCTATGGAAGGTCATTATGAAGTGTAAAGGGTAAAAAAACTTCAAATTTTCTCTTCCACAAACTTGAACCATGTTGAAAACTGAAAACATTTCATAAAAATGGTGCCACCACGTAGGGGATACTTTTAGCTTCATAGAAATATTGATTTTAAAGTGAATAGAATAAGATGAATATAATTTTTAATAACAATAGGTCATTAAGACATTTTTCCCGTGAATGTTCATGTCTACGTTTAATACTAAAAATTTTGTTTCGCTTATCGAATGTGATAAAACTTATACCATCCCAAGCGTGGAGAAATTCTATACACGCTAAAAAAATATATATTTGATTTCAATATTTTTGATATAGTCATGGTGGGAAAATGGAAAGTGCTCCATTTTCTAAATCTCTTCATGTTTCGCTTCGGAATGTTTCTCAAGCTTGGGAATAGAGTTGCTTTCTATCCTTTCATTCCTTTTAGAAACAGTATGAGGTTAGGGTTAGGAGGAATACCTGTTGAATGTGGAGATGGTGTGCGCAGACTCGTAGGGAAAGATCGTGGATGATCATGCGGGAGAACTCCTTTTTGTCTTGGAAGGACTACCCGCAAATAAGAACACAAGACCACAAGATTTTGATTAAACAATAAATGGGGAAACTCGCTTGGGCTCAGAAATATAAAACTTCCTTCAAGGTGGTCATTCCTCCTCTGCTAATATGAATTAACACAAAAGACTGCAAAATATCAATTAAATTATTTTGTTAAACCGGTAGGGGAAAGGCCGGTTTTCTGGTTTTGACGAGGAACCGATGGTGGTTATTGATGACCGACGCCGGCATCGATAACCGATACCTGTGGTTATAGGATCTTCTCGATACGATGGTGTTTGTAATACTGGCTTTTTTGGATGGTATTAGGGAATGGGATGATTAGGAGTGAAAGAATGACAAGCTAGATACAATGGCACGCTTGGGTAGTGGATTCAAACGGATTTAGGAGGACTGAGATTCAAGAAACATAAGAAATGTTATGACAAAAGGACATGTAAGATCTGACTTCATCGGTTTTGACCGAGATGCAAGTCGATCTCCTTGGTCATTGAAAACACTTCGGTTTCTTTACTCGCCTCTGCTCTGTCAAGTGAAGATCTGACTCGCTCCTCGCTCGCAATGCCTCTCGCTGATCCGTAAATCCTTTGATTGATCTCTAAAATGAAATTCGATCCGTTGTTTCGCCTTGGGAGCCCATTTACAGGGAACCGATGGCGGTTGAATCGACGGCGGTCGAGTAGGAACCGCATCGTAAGGAAAAAGTAGGCTATTTTTAGTAAAATAGCCCACCTTCCCTCGCTTTCTCCCGAGAGATCGGGCCATGGCTTGGTCAAGTGGCTGTAAGGTCGGCTTTTGTGCGAAAGTAGTAAGGAGGCATTAGTTATGGATGTGAGTCTGTACCAAGTCATGGGTCTTAATTAGCTTAGTTTAGGGTTAGGGCTAGGTCATGATGAGGTGGCAAAGTGAGGTGGCGGAGCGGTAGATATGGGATTTATCAATTACAAGGTAATTAATAAATAATTGTGTAAAGTTTAGGTAATGAGGTTAGGTCACGAAATGGGACGCGGTCACAAGGGGTCGTGAGACACGAATTTGGTGTCTACATTAGCCCCTTATTGTCATGTAGCTTGTTCTGTAAAGCTGCGCGGACAATAATATGAAGTGGTTTCTCATGTTAAGGATATAGGTAATCCCCCTCAAATCTATCACAGATTGAGTGAACGGGAAATCAGGGATAGGGTTGATAAAGGGTATATGTGGTAGAGAGGATGGTAAGGTGGTGGGGTAGGTCCAAGGAAGCAGACGCATGTTGAAATGCAATAGTACGACTAGGGTACATGATTTGACTAGCAAACCAGCAATGCATAGGCAAAGGTCGATAGTTTATCCAAACAAGGGTGATATAATCCTGGTATCCAAGGCATAGGAAGTAGCTCCAGGGTATATAACAGGTGAGGTACAGGAACGTTTAGGCATGTTCGGCAGTACCAAGTGGTTGGTTTGGTTGGGATAAACGTCACGGTCGAGGTCTAGGCAAAGTTGGTCGACAGATCAAGTCAAGGACCCTAATCATGCTAAAACACGAACATGTGAGCTCGATTGAACACAAGGTACATGATGGATGTATAAAATAAAACGCTGATTATGGGATGGTATGGAAGTGATACGGCCTTTGTCGTGCCAAGTGGTTGGGCAAGGCCCCGGGTCGTGTTAGGTGGGTAGGTTGAGGCATTGGGTCAAATTGTTAGGGCAAGGCCTTGGGTCGGGCCAAATAGGTAGGTTGAGGCCTCGGGTCGGGCCGACAGGTAGGGCGAGGCCTGGGTCTGGGCCAAATAGGTTAGGCGAGGCCTTAGGTCGGGCCGAATGGTAGGTCGAGGCCTTGGGTCGGGCCAAATAGGTAGGGCGAGGCCTCGGATCGGGCCAACAGGTAGGCCGAGGCCTCGGGTCGGGCCAACAGGTAGGTTGAGGCCTCGGGTCCGGCCAAATAGGTAGGGGCGAGGCCTCGGATCGGGCCAAATAGGTTAGGGCGAGGCCTTAGGTCGGGCCGAATGGTAGGTTGAGGCCTTAGGTCGGGCCAAATGGTAGGTTGAGGCCTTGGGTTGGGCCGAATAGGTAGGGCGAGGCCTTGGCCTGGGCCGACAAGTGAACAAATGTTGTGCAAACAAAGGTGGACAGAGGCGATATTGGTGAAAAAAAGAGGCAAGGAGTTAATAAGGGAAAAGAATGGGGTGAAAGTTGGGTAGAGAACCGATGTCGATTCGCGCATGACCGATATCGGTTAAGGGACCGATACCGGCTTCTTAGGCAAAAATGAAACCGACATCTGCTAAGGTCAAAAACCTATAAAAAGAAAAAATACGGCCTCGTCATTGTCACTTTTGTTATTTACAATCCAAATCGACTATGCACGTGGAGAGTTGATTTGAGGGTTATTGAGTGAGGTGGAGCTATTTGATTGGCAGAGAGAGTCGATAGGGGGCCCGAGGGAGGAGGAGGCAGCAGCTTGAATGGCCGGGACCCAACAGATTAGGATTGGAGCCACAGCACAGTGCAGGAGAGAGCTGAGGGGCCGGCCCACTGGACCGCCACCACCCATCCCACGACGACGACGTGTCATCATCGCACCGATAGGTTCTAAACTCTTTATTTTATGCATTTGGTTGTATTAAGTGAGATTGGGGTTTGGGTAGGAATTTAGTTGTTTTAGGAAATGAGGAGTAAATAGACGTAATTTGAAAAGAGAGGGTAGATAGGTAAGATAGGTAAGGCGGCTAGGTGTGTAAAATTTGGGGGTGTTTGGGTGGGTAGATGGGTAAAAATAGGTGAAAAATGGTCTTTGGGGGGGCACATGGGTTCTGGCTCGGGCAGAGACAAAGGACTGCCGTGAAAAGTATAGGGTGAGGTCAAATGGGGGACCGGCATCGGTCGCGTATCGGCCGTGACGGTGGGGAAGGGATGGGTTGAGGTGGAGTTGGGATGGGATTTAGGGTTTATGGTTTAGGCTTGAAGGTGGGTTGGGTGGCTTGTTGGGGTGTGTGGTTGGAGTGGGGTTGGGTGTTTGGGTTGGGATGGGGTTTAGGGTTTAGGGTTAGGCTCAAGGTGGGTCATGGCTTGTCAGGTGTGGTTGGAGTGGGGTCAGGTGTTTGGGTTTGGGATGGGGTTTAGGGTTTAGGGTTTAGGTTTGAAGGTGGGTTGGGTGGCTTGTTGGGGTGTGGTTGGGTGTGGGTTTTGGGTTGGGTTGGTTGTTTTTGGGTGGTGGGGGTGGGAGTGTGAGTGGGGGGTCGGGTGGATTGTTTTTGGGTTGGGTGGATTGTTTTTGGGTCAGGTGGGAGTGGGAGTGGGGTTGGGTTAGGGGTGGAGAAGGGGTAAGTGTGGGGTTAGATTTTGGGCTTTACAAAAGGGGGTTTAGATGGTAAAGTAGATGTTATAATAAAGAGTAGGTCTAAGAATGTGGGTTGGTTTTGCAGCACGTCAAAGAAATTTGACGATGCGTGATAGATGCCTCCACTATTGAGCCGGATGAGGCCACACGTATTCGCGGTGCATTGGGCCATCATGCGCGAGGTGGGACTCGGCAGGTCCAGAGGTATAGAGCGATAGAGAGGGATCACAAACTCGATGGTCGCCCTCATCGAGAGATGGGATCCGCGGCCAATGTGTTCCATCCGCCGACCGGAGATGACCGTCACATTAGAGGATGTGTGTCGCATCCCGCGGCTACCGATCGAGGGAGAGGCGCCTTCCGTAGATTCAGAGATCATGATGGACAAAGATACGCAGTGCTTTGGGGATGCACAAGCCACGACCTACCATAACATGAGTATCGGCACGTGCGTGACATGTACTGCGCATCGTCACGAGACACGACCGCGGTGTTGATGATGGTTGGGATCACCGCTTTGCCCTCCCGGACTCGTGAGGGAGGCCGCCTCCTCACCCAGCATTGATGGGGGTACTGCCGGAGATGGTGGAGGAGCACACCGTTATGCTCGGCACCAGTATATCCGCAATTATACAGGAGTTATGGAAGGCTATCACGGAGGAGGCGATTTGGTATTTGTTCGACATTTTGTCAGATCATCAGGCATACGAGCACATCGTATGCATCAAAGCCAAGAGGGCTACCCCAGCAGCCTGCAGGGCCACAGGTCGATACCGATATGGCTTTCAGAGGTGGTTAGGGGGTCGTGGGCCACCACGAGCAAACACAGGCCGGGATGTGGCCTATTATGCACACTTGCTAGAGGGCCTTACAGCAAAGAGACATTGTATGGAGACCCTACAGAGGTCATCAACCCGGCAGAGGAGCTCACAGACAACGCGGCGCCCCGATCCAAAGATACATTCCCGGATAAAGCAGATCTGAGGCCTGAGAGTACGAGTGGATACCCCTGAGAGGGCACGCAGCAGAGATGGGGCTACGACAGACGAGCCACCTCCCTCCCCCTCGCAGACGAGAGGGATGATGTAGAGGCCCCACTGCCAGCAGCGCCACACCTCCTTTGATCCGTGACCGGGTAGCAATGAGAGACCAAGCAGGAGGAGGTGTGGATGATGCCGGTGCACGGAGCATACAGGTGTGGTGGGTCGGGCAGAGAGCAAATGAGATAGTATCGCCACGCACCCAGACTTGCCGCCGCAGAGAGAGAGGATCAGCCAGAGGTCAAAAAGCAGCTCTTACAGGCGCCTAAATGAATTGCTACACAGTACGTATAGGGCCTTACAGGGCAGCTAGCCCAGCTCAGCACAGTACAGGTAGCAGACCACCACCAAAGACACACATCACAGTGTAGGTACAGTGCACAGTAAAGACTAAAGACCAAAGACTACAACCATAGGTGCAGTACAGTAAGAAGACCGCAAACGCAGCCACAAAAAGTGTGCAGTGACAGCTCGGGGGTATTGGTGTTGGGTGCTGGGACCACCCCCTCCCTTCAAGGGCGCGAGATCGCATATGGAGGTTAGAGCAGAGGCTCGATATTATCGTGATATTCTCGATAAGACCGAGTCGAGTATCAAAGATGCGCAACGATAAGGCGCGCAGACCTCGCATGCCCAGAGATCTCGAGGAGGGGCAAAACACCCGGGGCGTGTCCATCCGTGACGGGGCAGGAGGCGAGAGGCACCACAGTGACCAGCGGGGAGAGGTGCCGAGGGCTGGGGAGAGCTCGATAGATCCCCGACATGGTTTTGTATAGGGACACGGGCACCGGGGTCGCCTGCGAACCGGTTATATTGATAGAGGCTCGCGCGCCCGACACTTATTCATTGCATTGATTCATTTATTTATTATATACCGGCCTCATGAGCCGAGTACAAAGTTGTACATTTGATACGGCTCATGAGCCGAGTATATTTTTGATATGAGAGACCGGCCCATGAGCCGAGTCGAGATTTTTGTAGGTATCATGCGGCCTCATGCGTGCCGAATTTGGTATATTATGAGATCACAGAGGCATCGATGTAGGGCCTCATTGTATTTTTTGAAAACTGGTATATATATATAGAGATGATGTTTTGATCCTCGCAAAGATTCAAAATGTGTTTAAATATTTTGTTAATGGTCAGTAATATGTAATGTATGATAAGTTTTAGTTGATATGTTGATAGATGGATGATGTTGATGTTTTTGTTTTTGTTGACGTATGTATGAATGATATGTGATGTGATGAATTGTTGGTTTTGTGACATTGTGATATATGTAACCTGATGAGTTGGATCCAAATGATGTAGAGATTGATAGTTTCCCGATATTCGTAGTTGATGGTCAGGTATTCAGTATAAATGATGTTTAATGAAATTATAATGCTATGTGTGGTGGATGAACAAATGTGGTAAATTCTCGTTGTTTATGCAGTAAAGAGGCGGGCGCGACAAAAATTTAGATGAGAAATGAAGAAAAGAACCCCTGCTTTCAAAATGGCGGTGTGTAACCCAGACGGCTTAGTAATCGATGTCGGTAGTTATATGACCGATATCGGTTATATGACCGATACCGGTTATTTAGGTATGAGCTTTTCTAAAAATAGAAAAGCTAGGTGGCAACTTCGCTTTTAATTTTAGAGCCATGCAAGAGGTTAAATACGCGAACGCGACGCTTTTCACGACCGAGACAGTATTTGCATGAGAGATTTGGGTGAGAAGGAGGAAAGAGACAAGGAAAGTGAATGTGATCTCGAGATTTAGAAGGCAGTAAAAGACAAAGTTAAAAAGGGTGGTGATCATGGCAAAACGAGGAGAAGCATCCGAAGCAGTGAAGAGACAGAGGGCGGAGACAAGGCCACCTCAAGCTTCGCCGCAACCCAAGAGGTATCATTTTGTTTGTGATTTAACTACCGCATGTTTTGTGAATAAGATGGGGAGAGTAGGTGGGTAGATATGAGAAAGAAAACATGATAACAAGGGTCATGCAGTGAGGTAAGTGTTACAGGGGTAGGTAATCGGGGTCAGATATGTTTGTGTGTATAAAAAGGAATAAACGAAAAATTATCATTGTCGAGGTGGTTGTTTTTTTTTTTTTTTTTGGGAAGGTGTATATAATTGATGCTGACCGGTAGTGGTTAGGAGAATCGGTATTGGTTGCTTAACCGATATCGGGTTATGTATAACCGGCACGGCGTAAGCATCGGAGGAATTTCCGTGATGTTTGAAAATCCACAGACGGATTGAATGGTTGTTGTTGTTTGGTGTTTTGCAAAGCAGTGCAGAGGCGTGATCGAGGATGAATGATAGTGCGCCAAAGTCTTGTTGTCACGAGTCCGAGCGGATGTAACACCACCGGAATGGACGTTGATAAATCGTTGGGGTTAAGTGGAACTGCTATTATTCACTTAATCGCACGTAACCATGGTATGTTACAGTGCGTTGATCGAAAGATGGAATCCCGAGACAAATACCTTCTATCCGCCAACAAAGTGAAATGACAAAGAATATCAAGATGTGTTTCTGATTTTGAGACTTCCTATTACAGAGAACCAAATATATCGCACTATCTAGCGCGGCACAGGAGCGATAATAAGAAAGATTTGGTCCATACGCATCGAGATTTGGACACAAATGAGGTTTATCGCTTACATATGGGTAATGTACGCAGCACACCCGAGGAGACAAGGTTAGCAGTAGCGATATTAATGATAGTGGTAGGGTATTATGCATTACCGAGGCTAAAGGGGAAGATTTCAAAGGCATTGATGTGTGTTATTTGGGAGATGATAGAAAGGAACGTGACTTTTGCATGGGCACCGCATATTTAGCGAGCTACACAGGGGTTTATGGGCTTGTAGGCAAAATCACAGACGACACTTTAGATAGTTCATACTTATTACAATCGTTGGCCCTATGAGCACATTGTGTTTGTGTGTGCGACAATAGGCCGACCCATCCACCGGGAGAAACCGGAGTGAGGTCAGGGATTCAGACGATGGGTCCGACAGAAACAAGAGGCCGATCCCGTGCCGTGATGGGTGATATTGAGTATTACAGCAGTATGGGAGAGGGTGACATTGCCATGACATCCATTGGAGGCCTTACGGTAACTATATGGTAACAAAGAGCATAGTCGAGGAGTTAAGGGTGTAGAGCGAATGAGGTGGATCGTGGGGCACGTGCCGTGTGAATATGAGAGGATTCCTATAGATCGCATGCGCGACAATTGGGATTTGTGCAGATATACCCCTGGCGTATAGACCCTATATGAGGATCGATGCAGAGGCAAAGATTCTCACCTCCCCGCCAACACCTCTGTAGGGCCTCGAAGAGGTAGCACCATCGCAGGGTAATGGATGCGGGAACGACAGAGGCCTATAGATTATGGTGGGTAGCAGAACTGCGAGGTGTACGTGAGCGTCCTGACATAGCGGTGATTACAGCAGAGAGGGATCGTCTGCAGCATTTGGTTCAGCAGCTCCAAACGCAGGTGAATGAGACAAGAGGATTGTTAGTGGTCATGAGTCACGGTGCGGGAGACTAGAGGCAAGTCCTCCATGCGAGAGGGCGTATTCATATGTTACAGGAGAGATTGGGCAGATCAGGGCATGGCGACCAATAGCCGTGGTACCTTTGAGGACAGAGAGGCCCAAATGAGAGGGGTCGACGATCACGATCATCGCCTGTTCAGGATGAGGCGTGAGGGTCTCGAGTAAATGTTAGCAAGGTATAAGAATAAATAAGGATGCCAACCTGCGTGTCGATGATAGAGAAGATGTATTTGTTTAACATCTAAATAAAACTGAATATGTATGTTGATTTGAGTTACGATAATAATAAGATTGTTTGTGTTTTGATTTTCGGTGTTTTGAAAAAAGGATAAAGAGGACTGTGATTAAATAGAAATACACAAAAATATTTATATTCACCACACAGGGATAGGTTATGGTAGGGGATGGTCGAGCTAACCTTGGGAGACCCCATGTCTCCAAAGTGTGCCTACATAGCCCATTGCACAAAGCAAGGAGGGGCCTCAGACCGATGTAGTTCTCCCTTAGGACCAGGGAGAGGTGTGAATTTAGGCAATTTGGTCATGGGTTAGGCAATTTGTTGTTTGGTAAAATTTGATGTTGGTAGGGTAATGTTATTGGTGTTGGTATAGGTGAAGCAAAAGTTAGCTTACCCAAATAGAAGGGAACCATGTCCTGATTAAGATCAACACACAATCCTAGATGCGAGGCAAAGAGGAAAGAGTGTCCCGTAGTTGAGAAGAGCTAAACAAACCACATATTAACATAGGATGAGCTTGAATCCCTAGGTACCTTGCATAGGCGAGAAGTCGATAGGTGAAAAGAGTTGTATAATCACAATATATCGGATATACGTCACATCCCTTGAGTTGAAACAAGTGGTGAGGTGAGGTGGATGATATAACTGAGGTACGCAGAACTTATTACAAAGTGAGTGCTCTGACGAAAGAGAACCTACCCTAAATAGACAAGTCCATGACTCAAAAGTCCTTTTGAATGAGGCTTTTCTTTTATCGAATGTAGACCGATCGATGCGGAAGTCTACAGGGGGATATTGATTGTATTATTCTCGAGGTCTTCACGGTTTCGATCAATGCGAGAAGCTTCCGATAAAGGTCGACTGTGTATAGCTGTCCTTCGAGGAGCAACATTTTTATAATAGCTTATATGATTGTAATGCATAGCTGTCCTTCCTGGGAGCAAATCTATATATAGTAGCAGATATGATTGTAATGTCACAATGTCCTTCTGTGGGGAGCAGTCTATATATAATAAATGGGTAATAGTTTGGCATATAGTGTCCTTCGAGGGAGCAATATATTTAATTTAAATGACTAGATGTTCATTTGGTGTGAAGCATCTAGTTAGTAGGAAGTTTGACTCAAGAAAATCCTAAGAATACGGCTTATTTTAATACTTTGAAGTCATGGACTAGACTAAAAAGGGAAGGCATCATCAAGGGAGGTGAGGATCAAATTATGTGAGCCCTCCATTGTTATTATGAAGTGTAGGAAACAGAGTGTATGTAGTGGTAAGTGAGCCTGGGGACGAGCGACTGGGTGTAGATAAGAAGTGATATAATACTAATTTCAACAAAGAGATGGTCGAAGATGCAAGGCATTATGGGGTTCAGCTCAGTTTACCATTAAGCGAAGCTAAACGATAAGTACCAAGATCCATAGGTATGAGTGATTATATAAGGCCCGATCCAATTGGGAGCAAATTTTCCACGTTTGCTCTTTTCTAGTTTGGTTACATGTTGATTTTCTTTGAGAACAAGATCACCAACCTTAAAGGTACGCTCATGAAGTCGCTTATCATAAGCACGTTTAATGCGTTTTTGATAGATTTGAAGGTGATCAAGAGCTGTAAGATGGTGTTCGTCAAGAAGCTCCAATTGGGCTAACCGCTCTTGGTAGAAATCATCGTTGGTGAGAATATCCTGAAGAGATATTCTAAGGGAGGGTATTTGTATTTCGAGAGGCAAAACAGCCTCGGTACCGTATACCAAAGAAAAAGGTGTGGCATTAGTAGAGGTACGAATGCTAGTACGATAAGCCCAAAGGGCAAAGGGAATGTGATCGTGCCAATTTCTTCCATTCATTGACAACTTTCATGAGGATTTTGGTTAGTGTTTTATTAGAGGACTCGCCTTCGGGGTTTCCCATTGGCTTGTGGATAAGTAAGGTGATGAGAAACTAAGTTTGATACCAAAGTTGTCACAAAGGTCTTGCAACAACTTGTTTTTGAAAGATTTTCCATTATCTCGTTATCGCGGTGAGGAACACCAAAACGGCCCATGATAATGTGGTGGTTAATGAACTCGACATTTTTCTTTTTTTTGATTGAAATGAGTGGAATAGCCTCCACCCATTTTGTGTAATATCTGGTCATTGTGAGTATCCAACGGTGACGTTGTGAAGAGGTTGGGTGAATCTCACCAATAAGGTCTAAACCCCATCATGTGAGAAGGGCCAAAGATCTCGAGCGATCCGGGAGCGGTGGCTAGGAGTATGTTGAAGGTTGGCATGTTGCCGACACATAACACAACGCTAACATATTCGTAGGCAGCCAAGTATTGAGAGTAGGCCAATAATAACCAAGGCGAAGGATTGCGTTTGGCCACGGTAAGGCCGCTAAAATGTCCACCACAAATACCGCATGGACTGGCTGGATGGTATGAGTGGCCTCCCGCCGCTTAGATTAACAAGGAGGATACCATCAAAGCCACGTTTATAGAGGAGTCCCCCATGACAACATAACGCGAAACACTTTTAAGAAAATCACGTTTACCAAGTTACTAGTAAGGTCGTGTGGGAGGACAGAGATTGTAAGGTAGTCATGGAATTGGTGGTACTAGGTATCCCTGTGAATTAGTGGACACAAGATTTATCATACAAACTACCGGGTTGAATAGGATGGGGTAAAAGTTGTTGGACCACGACGAATAATTCAGAGTCACTTGCACGACGCTGGGAATTTGCGAGGCTAAGCAAGCCATAGTATCCGCAAATTTGTTAAAGGAGCGGGAATGGCTTTGTATAGAATAGTGGGTAAATAAAGCTAGAAGTGAATCCACGTAGTGTTTGTATTTTTGAAGTTCCTCGCTTTTGCATTGGTAGACGCCCAACTTGATTGACTACCAATTGAGAGTCGCCAAAAATGTTGATAGATTTGATACCTAAGTGTAATGCAACTTGGAGACCTGAACAAGGGCCTCGTATTCGTCGTATTATTAGTGCAAGGGAAATCAAGTCGGAATGAAAGAGGTGCATAGGTTCAGCGTTGAGAGGAATGAGAGAACAACGCCGCTCCTCCCTGGGCCTGTAGCCGGGCATTTAGATCCATCGAAGAAGAGGGTCATTGGGTATGACTCCTCCCTGTGAGGGAAAGAGTAGCGATGAGTTCATCGGGAAATGTGAAATTGGTAAATTGTTCCCCAGTAAAGGAGCGTCCGTAATTGGTCTCATGATGGTTTGTCCTTTGATTGATTTCTCGTGGATAAACTCTAAGTCGAGGTCCGGTGAGAAGCATGAGCCATCTAGCAATGCGTTGGTTCGATGAGGTTTGGCGTATATGTAATGGATGGGGTCTCAGTATTGGTGATGACGAAAGTCTTGTGATTTAGAAGGTAGTGTCGGAGTTTGGTGGCCACGAATGATAGGGCAAGGCATAATTTTTCTACACGTGTGTACCTAGTCTCATAGTCCACCAAAGCACGACTTATATAATAAACAGCTTGTTCGTGATTCTCAGAGTCACGATGAATGTGCAAGCATGGCTCCAGTCAAGGGCGCGTGGTCGGTAAGGCGGAAAGGTAAAGGTAGAAAGGGCGGTTGTCTTGGGGTGGGATAAGCACGGGTGGCTGCAAGAGATAGGATTTGAGAGCTTCAAGGCTTGGTGACATTC